>CAJQZP010000945.1:1213750-2427500 GCA_907164705.1 Parnassius apollo | reverse complement strand
GAACAACCGCAACACCAGGGGAATTGCAGGTGCGTTGCCGGCCCTTTAGAAAGGAGTAAGCTCTTTTCTTTAAGGTCACTAAACCGTATCGGTCCGAGGAGTCACACAGAGGGGTCGTACGAAGAAGAAAACTCCTAGTGAAACGTGCAGTGGTGGACCGTCAATCATCCAAATGGTGTGGATGGTATTGTGAGTTTTGTCGCGATGTATGTTCGTAAAATTTGGTTGCTGGAATAAATACACCTCAAGGTACCACATGAAATGGTTGATGACGAAAAACCTGTAGTTGAACGGATCAAAGCGTTTACTATTTTTAGGGATTGGGTGACTAGGAATTCGAGACCACTCCTAGGGAGTAGGATTACCGAAAAAAAAAACGTTAGAACCGGTGCGAACTCTAGAGCACAAGTCGTCAGCACAATTGGGAGGGTTCTGTCAGACCCAATCGACTTATGGATGTCCAGGGAGAGGAGTGCTTTACGTACTGAGCACTGTGTGAATCGCACGTCAGGCATAGATCACTCGCACCACGGGATGGCCAGCGGTGTGTTCCCCCCGTCATCGAGAGTCAAGTTGAACGTAAAAAGAAAGCCCAAGAGATCAGCTTTCTCTTTTACGGCGGGAGCCAGTGAGTCTTCCTCATTTTGCAGAGATGGTAGTAATGGCTTACAGAAATTCCCTTGGACAACCTTGGCGAGATACCAGAATGCACGTGTTCCCGATGGAAGGCGTACTAATTTCTAGCCAATTCTGCCAAAGCGCTCGTACTTTCCCTTGGCAATAACTCTTTTTAAGGACCTAGAGATGAAATTATACTTCTTTTTAAGCTTGCCGGTGTCTACATCCCTTGCCGCCGAAGTCCAGGCCTGATAACACTCCTGTTTACTGCGTAATGTAGTCTTACAGGAACGATCAATAATATGATGGAATAAATATTTCCATACCCTGTAGCACCACATCAGTGACAGAGTAATCATCCAGCGAAAGGCAAACCCGCCCCCATGGGTAGGATGCAAAGAAAGACCGCATTCCATCCCAATCCGCCGACCTGTAATGCCAAACACGGCGGCAACGTGCAGAACGCAACCGCGATGGGAGCGTCAGTGGCCAGTGGCACACTCTGGATCAGACAACGGTCCGAGGAGCCAAGAGGGGTGTCGACGGTACCTTGATATCCATCCGGGTCCGAAGTCAGCAGAGGGTCCAACAGGTAAGATGCATGATTCTTCACATCTGGAATCCGCGTAGGCGAACTAACCAGTTATGTCAGATCATATGCCAAAGCAAAGTCATAATCAGATCTCTCCGCATGATCGGTTAGACGTGAACCAAGCCTTTCAACGGGATGGGCGTTGAAATAGCCCAAATTCACGATTTCTGCGGACGGGATCTGCTGTAGCAAGGAATCTGCAGCTATCTGGACGTGTGTTTCAGTAGTCGGTCTGTTTCAGCATTACTGCTATAGGACCTACAGAGGCACCCGTAGGCTCGCGGATGGTCGTCGCTGTCTACGCGTAGCCAAAGGATGGACAGGTCCTTCAAGATTGTCGAAGCGTCGAGAATAAATATCCTCTCTGACGTATACGCAAACCCCAGCCCGATGCACAAAGCAGTGTTCCTATTTGTACCTCGGGTAGGAGAGATACGAAGTATTAGCTGAAGGGGACACCTGCGTCTCGGTCAGAAAGAACAAGGCCGACTTCGCCGTGTCCAGATAGTAGTGGATGGCGTTTAGGTTCGAGCGAATCCCAGGGCCTTAATCTTTTGGTCAGTTTGCCCCGAGCAGTTTTTGTCTTGAGCGGATTTCCCCCCCTCCCCCAATAATATGCGGGACAGCTTGAGGACCCACGCTCAGGAGTGGAGTTATTAGAGAGAAAATTTTTGACGTGACAACATCTAATAAATCTAATAAATCGATGAACGCCGTCTGCACGCACGAAAAAGGATGACTCATTGTAACGTTACGATCATTGTAACGTTACGATTTGAGCGAGAGCGCTGCACGAGCGAGCGAAAGGCACAATCGGCTTTAGCGTTCGGCATGCGCCGCATCTATCTCTCTTCCACTCGATTGGCCTATGCGTCCGAGGAGAAGAAAGACATCGGTAGCACACAACTTACATCTAGTTCATCAATGTTTTCTTATGACGTTGTCACGTTAAACTATCGTCCGTAAACCGACTTTACTGACAACCAATTTTTTAAACAAAATATCAAAATGGATAACTTCTTATAGACAATGAAGAAACAATGAGAATCACTTTACCCATCCATCCATCGCAGCCTATAAAAGTCCTCTGATTTTACCACTTCACTGCGGTTTACTAATGCAACTATGTCTTTTTGCCACTTTATGTTGCTTCCCATATTCTGATTCAGTTACCCCATGTCGCCTCTTACGACACCATAGGGTGGTTGATATTCTTATGCAGCCACTACATACGGTTAAAGAGAATATCTTATTCTAATCTATTCAATATATTTATTGAAACAACTATAAACTAAGATCTATGTACCTTATGAAAGGAGAGTTCCTCTGCCGTAGAATCAATATCAGCTCGCTCCAGTCGCGGCGAAGCCACCGCTCTGACGGAATAGCTTGAATCTAGCCTGAAATAAAAAAGCTATCATTAATTTGAACTTTGAACTATGAGGTTGTTTGAATTTAGTTTTTTAAATAGAACCGAAGACCCAATTTACTGGAAACTAGGCATTCCATCTTAGTCCTCAGGGGTGACAACGCATCTATATTTTATTTCTTAATACAGGTTAGATGTAGATACCTAAGGTCCACAGCATCTACTTACCATCATTATTAACATCATCGTGTATTATCTACACTAATATTATAAAGAGGAAAGATTTGTTTGTTTGAATTGAATAGGCTCTGAAACTACTGAACCGATTTGAAAAATTCTTTCACCATTAGAATCCTACATTATTCCTGATGAACATAGGCGATAGAACTTTTTCAAAAAATTTAGGGATCCGTATGAAAACTTCGTTAATGTTACCCAAGGTGTGAAAAGAATAACAAAAACAAACCTTATATCGCGTACGCTGCGGAAACTATTGACAATAGAGCAAAGTGATGTGCTACAGTTTTATGGAGGACATCAATATCTACATAAAAGTCTGCAATACCATATGTCTAGCTATTATAGTTATCTCACAATAACTACTTTTCCATGTTAAAATATTCAATAGTCACGTCGAAAAATCCTTATATCGCGTACACTGCCAGCACCATGCGATGCGGGTGTCACTGGGGTGTGAGAGGAGTCTATGTCAAAAAATATAAAAGTACACCATTAATTTTGCTATTTTTTTAGCTAAAATGATTGAACTAAATGAGCAAGGTGTCATATCATGTCGCGCGGCAGAGACGCGTGATATACGCGGGTGAAACCGCGGGGTACAGCTAGTAGTTGTAATAAAAATATTAATTACTTCGCCACCTTCCGCTAACTAAATACAATGATGTGTCTTACCTGGATTGAAGAGCAATTTCTCAATCAATTTCAAATTCTTCAATTCAGGTAAGACACATCAATGTATTTAGTTAGCGGAAGGTTGCGAAGTTATAAATATTTTTATTATAATGGATTTCCGCAAAGTAAAGCCTGATTCTATCAATTATTATAGTTGTAGCATGAATGGATCGGCTCAACCGGAGGAGGGCTATGCTTTTACAGAATACCAGCGTAAAATGACATCTTAACTGCTGTGTTTCGTATGGTGAGTGTTGAGAACCGGAGATCCACCGGACAACATTAATCGAGGATAAATGTATATATCTATAGGTCACAGCATCAATTGCCATCAGGTGAACTATGTGCTCATTTGTTATTCTTATTCTATAAAAAATATAGTATGCAATCACCTAAGAGCAGGAAGCACGTGGTCTAGAAGAAGTGCATCCTCTTCTCTCTCAGCGCGGGCGTCGCTTAACGGTGTAGCCTTCTCGCTCAACACTGAGGTCAGCGCCTCCATCAGCCACTGAGAACTCCACCAGCGTGGAGACACCAACCCACCGAACCACTGAAAACATCCAACAACCAACCATCATCAACCATGAAGACCCTTTTTACTGGAAACGAGACATTCCATTTTTGTCCTCACGGGTGATAACGCATCTGCATTTATTTGTAAGAGATAGATCTAATATGTGATTAAATATGTCTATGGACTACAGCATCCACTTACCATCAGGTGGACTGTGTGCTCGTTTGTCACCCTATCCTATTATTAAAAACATTGTTTATTTTACATTTATTTGTTAAAAGTTCTTTGTGAAATAAACCATTTATTAAAGCATTATTATTATACGTTTCACAGCTGGGTACCGGCCTTTTTTTTACTAGAGGGTATTAGAGCAAGGAAGTGTCCGCCGCGCTTTCCCACTGCGAGTTGTCGAACTTCACATGTCTTGAACTCCCTCACAATTGAATAAAACTATTTATACGGATTTTATCGCGTTTAATTAACTTATTTTTAGCTTAATTTCCGACGTTTCAGGTGCACCCCTGGTCACGGGGGGGGGGGGGGGGGCACTGAGATGTCCAAATATCATAGTTAGCCCGGCTACCTTCAGTTTTTGAATATTAATTTTTAGTCCGTTCTACGCAGAATGAGCTTACAGTATCTTGAAGTCTTGCAGTGGTATGCTTGGGTTTGGATTTGATTTTGTATAATTATAGGATCCCAAGCAGGCATTATGGCAGCACCCATCCATATTCTCTATTGAAATTAGGATCTTTTTAATTTAAATAGCCTCGCGTATCTACTTGGTAGGAATCGGTGTTCTTTTGCGAGGATTTATGGTTTATCAAATCTAATGTAATGGTGGGGACGATCTTCAACATCTTCACAGACTGCAGACTTCCCTGAGTCTCGGTGCTAACGTCAGCTATATGTTCTTTTACGATGCCTTCATTTATTATGGAGCACGTGGTGAATCAGCATGTAAAATTGCATATAATAATTTTATTGTGGCGAAATTTTGACGATGATTGAATTTGAAACCCTGGTTGCTCGCGTAATGTGAAATTAACGGCGATTGGCACATGACCCACAGCTACGACTGCCACGGCTCCCATCAGCCTTACTGGTTATTTATGGAATACTTTGCTCCAAAAGCGTCAAACTCGTAAAACTTTTAAAAGATTTCAATATTAAAAATTCAGCGCAAGTATTTTAGGGTAATTAGGGTGGTTAACTTGGTAATTACTAATGTTAAAAGGATTGTAAATATGGCTTAAAATCATTTACTACATGGCACAAAAGAATCCACTACCCTATCACATCCTAAAGACTACGTAAGAGACGATAAAGGGAAACTAAACAGGAGAAAGTTTTTTGAAGTGAAAACTTCTTTAGCGGCGTTGTACACTTGTAATGGGTAAAAAATGTTAAACTCGCGTCAGGACACGTGATCCTGATCGAAAATGCGTAAGACGAATGGAGAGAGTGACAGCCGGCGCGCCGTAGGGAGGAAGTATCCCCCTTCTTTCTAGGCGGCGCAGGGCGCTTGCGCGAATGTTATGCCTTGAAATGATAATGCAATTCGTGCAAAGTTATTCCCTAACCATTCCAAAATATCAAAAATGCACAACGTTAATATTCAAGTTTTCACTTCTGCCGGCACTCCCGGCGTGCAACCCGTCGTTTTTTTATTGAATAATGGTGACAAACGAGCACACAGTCCACCTGATGGTAAGAGGATGCTGTGGCCCATAGACACCTACATTTATTCTCGATTAAGATATAAAATGCAGATGCATTGTCACGATGAGAGAGTGGTCCTTCCCCAGTCGGGCCGACCCATTCGTGCTACAACTATAATATAGCTGCAGCGTAGCTCTACCACGTATAAATTCAGCAGCATTTTCCCCATAACGCATGCACGCGCGCTCGTGCGTGCGTACGTGCATGCGTACGTGCGTGCCTACGTGTTTTTGTGTGTGTGTGTGTGTGTGTGTGTGTGTGTGTGTGTGTGTGTGTGTGTGTGTGTGTGTGTGTGTATGTGTGCATGCGTGCGTATGTGTGCGCGTGCGTGTGCGTGTGTGTGCGTGTGTGTGCGTGTGTGTGCGTGCGTGCGTGCGAGCGTGCCTACGTGCGTGCGAGCGTGCCTACGTGTTTGTGTGTGTGTGTGTGTGTGTGTGTGTGTGTGTGTGTGTGTGTGTGTGTGTATGTTATTAGTTTTAAGATTTGTATTATTACTAACATCTATGATCCTTGTGGTCGAAATAAACGACTTTTTTAACGAATTACTCGACAACGCCCCTTCTTGTAGCGGAAGTGGTGGCAACGGCGACATAAGGTATTCGTCTGAGTGCATGTTTGCGTGCATGTGTGTGTCTGTGTATGTGTATGTGTGTGTGCGTGTGTGTGTGTGTGCGCGCGTGTGCTGCGTGTGTGTGCGTGTGTGTGCGTGTGTGTGCGTGTGTGTGCGTGTGTGTGCGTGCGTGCGTGCGTGCGTGCGTGACTATCTGTTCCCCGCTACTTCGTCCGCATGAAATTTATTACGGTCGGATTCATTGGGTTTTGGTTTTTTAACGCGGAACTCAATTGTTTTTTGTAAAATAAAAGTAACCTAAGTTACTCCTTATAACTTCAATTATCTGCCAGTGAAAGTCCTGTCAAAATCGGTCGAACCATTTCGGAGATCAGCCGGAACAAACAGACAGATCGACAAAAAATTTCAAAATGATTTATTGTTATAGGTATGCATTTAGTAAAAAGCTGTCATTTTAACATTACAAATACACTTCAATTTTATTTGTTTGTATAGATATTATAAGATAAGGTATAATGTATCCAGCATTTAACAGACATTCCCCTTTAATAGCATTATGAGCATATATCTTACTTGTTGCGCTATCAGTTTGGCGATAATCTTCGTATCGGAGAGAGCAGAAGGATTTAGAATTATCAGGCCCCAACCTTCGGAGTACTGGTTCCCTCCGTCAACGACGACGATGTCTGCAAATAAAATGTTGGAATATCTAAAAGTGCACGCCTCATGAGTGTTTATTATTTTATATAAATTTTGAAATTTTGATGAAAAAATAATTTACTTTTAAACGTCTATGATAAGAAAAAAAATACTTTTTAACGTCTATGATAAGGTAATAGGGATCATCCTGAGAATAAATGGAAACTTATTTAGAAAGATTTATAATTTCATTACGTATATTTTTCTGAAACAATGTGAAGACAATGCACTTGGCACGGACTAACTTGCAGCCGCACTAATAATGTTTTAACTATATTTTTTTGTAAATATAACTAAACAAAGGAATAAAAATACGCAGACTTTATAACTTAATATAATATCTACTTTTCAAAACATCCCGTTTTTACTGATTCGGTGTCTAAATTAAGACATACTAACAATTTTACTCCAACTGCAGAGAGGTGTAAGACAGGGTGACGTTATATCCCCGAAACTCTTCACCGCTGCGTTGGAAGACGTTTTCAAGCTACTGGACTGGAAAGGATACGGTATTAACATCAATGGCGAGTACATCACTCACCTTCGATTTGCCGATGATATAGTCCTTATGGCATAATCGCTGGAGGACCTTAGCACTATGCTCAATGACCTCAATGGTGTCTCCCAACGGATAGGTCTTAAGATGAACATGGACAAAACAAAGATTATGTTCAATGTCCATGTCACACCTATGCCGGTAGTTGTGGGGAGCACCATGCTCGAAGTTGTTGACGAGTACGTTTACCTGGGACAAATAGTCCGACTAGGTAAGTCCAACTTCGACCGAGAGGTCAATCGACGGATTCAACTCGGCTGGGCGGCGTTCAGGAAATTACGACACATCTTCTCGTCAGGTATACCTCAATCTCTGAAAACTAAAGTGTACAACCAGTGTGTGTTGCAAGTGATGACTTACGGATCAGAGACGTGGTCCTTCACTGCTGGCCGTATGAGGACGCTCAAGGTCGCTCAGCGAGCTATGGAGAGGGCTATGCTCGGAGTTTCTCTGCGTGATAGACTCAGAAATGAGGATATCCGCAGTAAAACCAGAGTGACCGACGTAGCCCAACGAATTAGTAAGCTGAAGTGGCAATGGGCCGGCCATATAGCTCGAAGAACCGATAACCGATGGGGAAGAAAGGTTCTCGAGTGGCAGCCTCGTACCGGTAGGCGTAGTGTAGGGCGACCCCCCACTAGATGGAGTGACGACCCGGTAAGACATGCAGGAAGTCGATGGATGCAGGTGGCTCAGGACCGTGCTTTGTGGCATTACTTGGGGGAGGCCTATGTTCAGCAGTGGACTTGTGAAGGGCTGTAAAGATGAAGAAGATGAAGATGAACAATTTTACATTGCAAAATCAACACGCAGCGGCATTCCGACACTAGCCGTTTTGAGACGTGCGATAGTTTATTAGGCAGATCAAATGTCATATTTAAACTTTAAAAAGGCCTGTATAAATTTAACGCTTACAAGCTTTTTCAGCAATAAAAGAGCTCTGGGGCACTGTTAGGTTCTGTTCTAAAAGGTATGGAGAGCCAGCTTAACTTTGGGCATAGAATGAAGATAATTGCAGGTTTTAAGGCATTCCATCTTAGTACTCAGAAGCAATGACCTCTATATATACAAGTACACTGGACTGGCTATACAATACAAAATGCCTATGTCAATTTGAAGTGCTACTATAGGTCGTCTTGGGAACTAAAATTGACATAATATGCCAATCTGTTGTCTTGTTTAAATTGTCTTATTTAAAAAATCTGTATTTTGAACTTTTAAACTAAAAACGATAGGATGTTGTTTGGTTGTCTATAATTTTCGTTACATAATAAGAATTATTTTTAATAAAATGAGAGTTGGCGTAATCTGTAAAACTAGTTACCAAAAGGAAAGCGGTATAACATTCGCAAGTAAGTGAATTTGCAGCTAATATTAATCAAATTAAAACTATTTGATAATATATGTACTTAAAAATTTGTTACTAATCTTAATATCATAATTACCAACATGTTTGGCTGATTTTTGATAAACAATAAAATTAAATAGGGTTGTCGAGTTACTTGTCTATAATACTTATCGATGTTATTTCTGACATATATCTCATAACAAACAAAGACGCCAACAACAAATAATTATCAAATGTTTATTAATAAACAGGTTTCTAACTGAACCTAGACCAAAATTATGGCGTAATAGCATAAATATTGTGAATTCCGAAACAAAATGATCATCTTTGTTCTAAACATTTCACAGACGACTGTTTTATTAGACATGAGAACCGCACTACTTTGAAAAAGTGCAGTATACCGATAATATTTTTTGGTAGCACCAGTACCAGTAAGTATAAAAATATTAGAATATTATTCCGAATGTTTTTTTCTTTCTTCTCTTCTCATTTTCCCCCAAACTCAAGGGCCATGGCCAAGTGTAGAAAGGTCACTTGATGTCGAGCCACATTGGATGTGTGTTAGTGGGCTGCGGCTAGAGAAGATTCCTCTCCCTGTATCGAGATGGAGTCTTAAGGGAAGAGGAGACTCGACTATCCTCCTCGCTTTTCGTGAGGCTGCACTACTTTATGAGGTTTTTTATCATGTTAATTACTGGATTAGTAAGCTGAAGTGGTCTTTCGGGCTATATGGCCGGCAAAAGGCCCGAAAAACTGATAATCGATGGGGATAAAGAAATGTTTTCGAGTGGCAGCCTCGTACCGGCAGGTGAAGTGTAGGACGTCCCCCCACTAGATGGAGTGACGACCTGATAAGACATGCAGGAAATTGATCGATGCAGGTGACTCAGGACCGTGCTCTGTTGCATTCCTTGTGGTAGGCCTATGTTCAGCAGTGGACTTGTAAAGGGCTTTAATGATGATGAATGATAATGGCATTATATTAATATGATACATAAATAGAAAGGACGTTACTGGTAGGGGCCATATATCTATAGAGTCCATTCTATTGATTTAGGTATAAGTCGATATATTTTGTCACATTGTCTTATCCTTATTATTAGTTAAGTGGACGTTCACTTCTCCTGTCAGTGCCAAAATGGCGCAAATCAAATCGCCTCATCATCTCACGGTATTTTTTTTTTTTATAGAAGAAGGGGCAAACGAGCATGCGGCAGCATGTTAAGTGACTACCGCCGCCCATGATCAACCGCAACACCAGGAGAATTGCGGGTGCGTTGCCGGCCCTTTAGAAAGGAGTAAGCTCTTTTCTTGAAGGTCCCCAGGTCGTATCGGTCCGTAAAAATCGCCGGTGGTAAACTATTCCACAGAGAGGTTGTACGTGGAAGAAAACTCCTTGTGAAACGTACAGTGGTGGACCGCCAAGCATCCAGATGGTGTGGATGGTATCGGGACGTTTGACGTGTAGTGCGTTCACGAAATTTGGCGGCTGGGATTAATCTGAACAATTCCTCAGAGCACTCCCCGTGATAGATGCGATAAAATACGCAAAGAGATGCAACATCTCTTCGCAGCGCCAGTGAATCGAGCCGATCGGAAAGCACTCGGTCGTCGACGATTCGAGCCGCTCTGCGCTGGATGCGGTCAAGTGGAAGAAGCTGGTACTGGGGAGCCCCAGCCCAGAGATGGGAACAGTATTCCATGTGCGGCCGAACCTGCGCCTTATAAAGTTGCAGGCGGTGTGCCGGCATGAAATACTGTCCCGCTCTGCTGAGCACGCCAAGCTTTTTAGAGGCCAATTTGGCCTTCCCTTCCAAGTGACCACGAAACTGCACGTCACTCGATATGTCGACGCCGAGGATTCCGATACTGGCTGAGGCAACAAGGGGAGTGCCTTGAAACTGAGGGGATACGACAAAGGGGTTCTTTTTAGCGGTTAACGCGCAAACTTGTGTCTTCTGGGGGTTAAACTGGACTAGATTTAGTCGCCCCCAATCCGAGACTCTGTCCAGCAGAGACTCGACTTCAGCCACAAGTTTGTCCCGGCACTCGGAGACGTTTTCCCGAGAAATGTTGGCTCGGCCGGTGTAAAGAGCATCACCAGTGCTGTCATCTGCATAGCAATGAATGTTACGGGTATGCAACATGTCATTGATATGCAGAAGAAACAGCGTTGGCGATAGCACGCAGCCCTGTGGAACACCAGCATTAATAGGCTTGCAATCGGAGCTTGCACCGTCTACATCGACCTTGATGCTCCGATCTGCAAGAAAGCTGGTGATCCAATCGCACAATTTCTCGGGAAGCCCATAGGAAGGGAGCTTCGAAAGAAGCGCTTTGTGCCAAACCCGATCGAAGGCCTTCGCAATGTCCAAACTAACGGCCAATGCCTCCCCCTTGAACTCTACTGCCTCCGCCCATCTGTGAGTTAGGTAGACCAGAAGATCACCAGCTGACCTACCACGGCGAAAACCGTATTGGCGGTCACTAATCAGCTGGTGATCTTCAAGGTACCTCATGAGCTGGCAGTTTACAATGGACTCCATTGTTTTGGAGAACAAGGAGGTGATGGCGATTGGCCGGTAGTTGGACGGGTCAGAGCGGTCGCCTTTTTTAGGGATCGGGTGGACGTAAGCCGTCTTCCATGATTTTGGGACTACGCCTAGGGAGTAGGAGTACCGGAAAAAGACGCGTTAAAACCGGTGCCAACTCTGGAGCACACGACCTCAGCACAATTGGGGGGGATTCCGTCAGGCCCACTCGACTTGTGGATGTCCAGGGAGAGGAGTGCTTTGCGAACCGAGCGCTGTGTGAAGTGCACTTCCGGCATGGAGCACTCACACCGCGGGATGGTCGGCGGAGTACTCCCCCCGTCATCGAGAGTCGAGTTAGACGCAAAGAAAGAGCCTAGAAGATCGGCTTTCTCCTTTGCGGTATGGGCCAGTGAGTCGTCCTCCCTGTGCAGAGATGGAAGAGATGGCTGACAGAAATTCTCCTGGACAGCCTTGGCGAGAGACCAGAATGCACGGGTTCCAGAAGGAAGGCGAACTAGTTTCTCGCCAATTCTGCCTATGTGCTCTGACTTTGCCTTGGCAATGACTCTTTTGAAGGACCTAGAGGCGGAATTATACTTCTTTTTTAGAGCGCTGGTGTTTACATCCCGGGACGCTGATGCATCAGCCCAGGCTTGTTAACACTCCTACTTATAGCATGATGCTATTTTACAGGAGCGACTAAACCATGGCTGAGACTTGCCTCCAATGGGCACCACAGAGGAAGGAATAAAAAGTTCCATACCCTGAAGTACCACATCAGCGACAGAATCCGCGACAACGTTGGGATCATCCGGCGAGAAGCAAACCCGCCCCCAAGGGTAGGATGCAAAGAAAGACCGCATCCCATCCCAATCGGCTGACCTATAGTGCCAAACACGGCGGCAGCCTGCAGAATGCAACCGAGATTTCAGCGTGAGTGGCACCACACTCCGGACAAGACAATGGTCCGAGGAGCCTAAAGGGGCGTCGACGGATATCTGATATCCGTCCGGGTGAGAGGTCAGCAGAAGGTCCAACAGGGAAGGTGCATGATCCTCCACATCTGGAATCCGCGTAGGCGAAGTAACCAATTGTGTCAGACCATATGCCAAGGCAAAATCATGAACAGATCTCCCCGCATGATCGGTTAAACGTGAACCAAGCCAATCGGCGTGATGGGCGTTAAAGTCGCCGAGGATCACGATCTCTGCGGAGGGGATCTGCTGTAGCAACGAATCTGCAGCCATTTGGACGTGGTCGAATAGTCGGTCTGTTTCGGCATTACCGCTATGGGACCTATAGAGGCACCCGTAGACGCGCGGATGGTCGTCGCTGTCTACGCGTAGCCAAAGGATGGACAGGTCCGAACCTTCAAGTCTGCCGAGGCGTCGAGAGCAGATGACGTAAACGCAAACTCCAGCCCGAGGCACAAAGGAGTGTTCCAGTTTGTACCCCGGGTAGGAGAGATACGAGACATCAGCCGGAGAGGACACCTGCGTCTCGGTCAGAAAGAGCAGAGCCGGCCTCGCCGTCTCGAGATGGTAGTGGACGGCGTTTAGGTTAGAGTGAAGTCCCCTGATATTGCAGAAATTCACGGACAGCGTGGCAGGGGTCGCCTTGGTCTTGTTACTCCGTTTGCCCCGAGCAGTTGTAGTCTTGAGCGGAATTTTGCCCCCCCAGAATACGCGGGGCAGCCTGAGCACCCACGTTCAGAAGTGGAGAAACATGGTCGTGGATGCTCAGCGAGGGATTCTCCAGAGGTGCCGGTACCCTCCTGGGGTAGTCGATCATTATTTAATTCCGCTACCATGTTGATGGGGGGGGGGGGGATTTGAGCCTCCGGCCACCTGCACTCACCAGACGAAACGCGGAAGCAGAGCTTCCACTTCACGCCGGTATTCTGTGAGGTCGTGGTACCACCCCGGTTTGATCCGGCCCGTACGTGCAACAGCAAAGCTGCCGCGTGGCTCTACCACTGTTAAAATAGTGTATAGCCAGTCCAGCGTACTTGTATATATATATATATATATATATATATATATATATATATAGAGGTCAGTGACTCGGAAGTCACAACGCATAAGTAACCTTTTGAAGTATGGTTGCATGTGACCATGGGCTGCAGAAGATATATACCATCTAGTGGGTTATAAATTTGTTTGTCACTTCAATTTTATTCAAAACAAATCGGTCGACATTTCACCATAGTATCTGTCAGTTTTTCTCCAATAAAACCACGACAACTCACTTAGTTAACTGTTTAACCACTATGTTCGTTGTTTAATTTCACTCTTAAATTGTATATAATACTTTATAACACACTATACTTTACTTTCACAAAGAAGACTATTAATTTAACTTTACTCACAACCTTTAGAATTACCTTATTTTACAATAGACTTGACTATTATAACCTCCACAGCACCACTGTTCGTAATCAATTGCCGCGAGCGTCAAGTGTACGCGCTTTTACATTGAGACTCAATTCTAGAATTAATATAGGTAGTTTGAAATAGATTCATATTAATATTAATTGTGAAGATTGCTAAGTAATATTGCATAATGATCAATTATCTAACATATCCTTTTATGGTACTCACACGAAGTAATGGAGCAACAAACTTAGAATAATTTTTGTAATTATTCAAGTGTAAGGAATTCTTTAGCCGCTGCTATATGACATAAGCATTCTCACAACTTTTCTGATCCTCGAAAATAGAAAATATAAACAAAAAAAAATACGTGTGGCACTCGGTGACTGCCGCGGTAAAGCTATTGCATAGCATTTTTTATCAACTTATGTAATTATAATTATTTATTTATTTTATTTATGCAGTTAAGTCTTTGATATTAAATCAAGTTACACTTTTTGAGCGTGGTGACCGATAAGAAAACAATTTTTTTTCTCTTATTGAATAAATGAGAAGTTAATATTGTTTAAAATATTTTTAATATCTTACAATACATGTAGGTTATTCAGGAATTTTTATCATTGAGTTAGCAGCTAGTGTACACGCATACGTCTAGTCGCACGCACACAAACACCGTGCCGAAGTCTGCCGAGTGCCGAAGTCTACCGAACTGAAACGACATTAGACGATGCACGGCTTTCAACGCCACACCTCCGTGCCCGTCGGAGTGGGGAGCGTGAGGTTTTTTTTCGTTACGGAATTTCTGGATTCGGTCCCCGCGCTCAAGGCCCGCGATGGAAGCTATGCAATAGCTTAATATAACGCTCCCCACTACCTGATATTTATTAAATAAGATTAATATTTTTTTATATAGAGATAAGCGTGACAAACGAGTACACAATCCATCTGATGATAACTGGATGCTGTGGCCTATAGAAATCTATATTTATCCTAGACTAAGAATCAAACCAGAAATGGGCTGCGGTAGTCAGTAGTCACTAAACATCAGGTGAACCGTATGCTCGATTGCCTCCTCTTCAATAAAAAAAAACCGCAGATGCGTTATCACCCCTGAGGATTAAGATGGAATACCTCGTTTCCAGTTAAAAAGGGTTCTCCGGTTCTCTTCATCCGCCATACGAAACATTGCAACATTAAGCTGTTATTTTACGCTGGTATGTGGCTGTGTTTACATGGCTGTGAGAGCGTGGTACTACCTCGGTCAGGCCGACCCATTCGTGCTACAACCATAATATAGCTGCAGTGTGGCTTGATACATTAAACTATTGTAACTCACCGAATTTAGGTAGAGGATAAGACGTGTTTAATTCATATGCAAACAGTTGAATAGTCCTCTGCACCCATTCCAGTAGCGGTCTGCGAAAAAAATGCCTAAGTTGAAAGATTCACTTTTACATTAGGATAATGTCGCAGTTATAGTAGTATATTATATTAGAATAATTCATTTAAAGTATATTTAAATATTTTATTAACCATTCCATTTTTTAGTAATTATTATGAAAAAAAAAACTACTAGTGATTGGTTATTATATCCGTTGAGGCTGTGAACCAAAGGCAATTATTCTATACTTTTGTATGTTCTATATTCGGATTACCATGTGTCATAAAAAACATAATATATAACACATTAGATAACCTGTATTATGCAATGACAATTTTTTTTTAATTTTAACAACGTAAACATGAGTCTTTTATCTTTTCACCATACGGTGGCGTTACTTAAGCGATATAATGACGTCACTAGCGTTTGAATTCGCATTTTATAAAAGCCATTTTTATTTGTAAAATTACATGAAGAATTGTTTTTTTTTTAATTTTTTTTATAGTTTTTAGTATTCTTTTAAAAATAAATTAAATTTAAAAACATGCAACTTCTCTATTCAAAGGTAATGAATAAATCAATTAAATGACCAAATTAGGGTTAGTTAATCAAATATCGAAAAATGACGACTGTTGGCGACGCATTGTTTCATATGTAATATTAATATTATTTTGTATCTTAGGTTAAGGTTTCTATTTGTACAGTAAGTAGTATAATATTAACAGTAATTTTATAAATCATATGTTTAGGTAGACTTTGAGTTTGATATATGATTTTAAGGTAGATGCAAGTGAGCGACCCCTCAAGAACTAAGAACAAACACAAAGTTTGTATACCAGTTACTAAACTCCACAGACTCAGTAATTCATTTAATGGGACAATTTATAACAAAACTGTCAGAAATGTTTAATATTTTTGTCAATCAATAGAGTTAAAAACTTCATAAAATAAAAACTTATTTATTATTTACATTATTATATCGTTGTAGTTATATAGGGTTATTGGTACGCCTGTGAATGTGATGATGCTACCATTCTGGTTTTATTATAATTTTTATAACATTTAATGTATATAATATTGCTGTAAAATTATAAATTTAAAAATTTCCCGCGCGTTTTCTTACTGGTTGTCCCTAGGGCATAGTTATTTCCCGATCCAGTGGTAAATAAAATAAATGACTATCAATAGGTATTATTAATCTTTATTTGAGCCGTAGTAGATTAGAGGCTAAGCGCTTACTGTAAATTTCACAGTATACGAGCAACTCGGGTTCGATCCCCGCTGACACCATAAAAATGATTGTTAGTTGTAATTTTAAGTGCTAATTTACCACGTGCCCGGCATTGAAGGAAAACATCATGAGGAAACCTGCATGTCTAAGAAATAAGAAAAAAGAACCTATATTTCCAAGACGTGAAGTTGGCCAACACGCATTGGGGGAGCGCGGCGGACAATTCCTTGTGGGATGTACATAGTCTGTAAGCATAACTTTTTAATCTATATTTAGTTGAGCTGATTCAAAATAATGTGATCTATATACGATTGTTTGAGGTGTGAGAGCCGTGGTAGCTCAGATGGTTAACGCTCGCTGTAAATATAACAGCACGCGAGTAACCCGGGTTCGATACCCGCCGGCACAAATAAAATTATTAATTGTAATTTTAAGTGCTGATTTACCATGTCCTCGGTGGTGAAGGAAAACATCGTGAGGGAACCTGCATGTCTGAGGAATAAGAAAAGAATATATTTCGAAGACATGTAAAGTTCGCCAACATGCATTGAGGGGAGGCCTGTGTCCAGCAGTGGGATGTATATAGGCTGTAACTTTGCGGTGTAAAGAATATATCTTTTAAATCTTACCCAGACTCATCTAAAATTGACTGCTGATCACTGTACAAGCTGATTTCAGGCGGCGCATTAACATCCTCTTCGGGTGTTTCCGTATTCACTTCCGGTGCGTTCGTCAGGTCAGTTATGTTATTCGCTTCTGTGGGAAGCACCGGTGCAGCGCGCCGTTGTAAACGACAAACTGCTAGCGACATCATATGTGTAGACATTGGTGGAGATTGAGCGAACTCGTCTTGTAGCTATGATAAAAATAAATGATCGTCACCGTTAATGACTATCAATAGTTCACTTCTGATTGGTGGTTTGATCTGATCCACTGGTCTCCCTTATTAATTCTCTCATACGGGTCTAATTACAATGGTTGTATTATTAGCAGGCAGGTTGTTGACTTAGCACGGAGGTTGTTGACCACAACTTTTAATTTTTTAGTTGTTATTAGGAAAACGCTACCCATCCCCTGTTTTGTTTCCCTTTGACTTTTCAAACGACACTTAAATTCGTACACCGCCACTACACGGTCGATAAAAATAATTTATCGATTTTAGAGAAACACTGACTTAGGATTTTTATATGTTTTCTCTTCTTTATCATGATCATACAGCCGTAAGTCTACTGCTGAAAAAAAGCGTACCCCACAGCGTCCTGAACCACCTGCATACATTGATTTCTTTTATCGTTATGAGATAAAACAAAATATTTTCTTTTTTTATTATTATTATATATTGCTTTTTGGTCTTAAAAATGGACTTTGTACATTTCACGTATCCAATCATCGTCACCAATATCATTAAAATTGTTTTAAATTTAAGTGTTGATTTAAGTGCTCGGGATGAAGGAAAATATCGTGAGAAAATCGGTATGGCAACCCCTTTTTTTGATTAGGGGGTAATTATAATATATTATATTGAATATTAAAACCCGTGTATTAAATGCCGTACCGTATAGTGATTGTATAATAATTATAGTCAACCAAATCTAAGAAATACATTTTGACAACTGTCAGAGTTACTGCACCAAGCATTAGAGGTGGGCGATGCAAACCGTATACTGATACGAAATCTATATATTGGTACAATATCTCAAACCGCTTACTGGTTCGTTCCAAAACTATGTATTACAAAATATGATATTTGCGTACTGCCGCGATGCCTATATCGCTTCGCATCGGTCGGTCGCTAGATTCATTCCATAACTATATATTATACAAAATCTGATATACCGCCGCAATACCTATATCGCTTCGCATCGGTCGGTCGCTAGATTCGTTCCATAACTATATATTATACAAAATCTGACATACCGCCGCAGTACCTATATCGCTCCGCATCGGTCGGTGGCTAGATTCGCCGTGTATGAGAATATATAGATATTGAAATATATAGTTTTGATATCAGATATTGAAACCCGAAATCTGATATAGATACGATTCTCAGAAAACGCGATACGACCCAGGCCTACTAAGCATGCCAACCAAAAAATGGGAGTGTATAATATTCGATTCTTAAAAAAATCGATATCGATTATTAAGAGTTTGTAATAATTTACAGTTTGGTTTGAATAATACCAGAATAAATTTAAAACACTAGATTTATCAGTTTCTTCGTATTTGTTGTTACTGCTTATTTACTAGAGACAAAGTTATAAAAATTTAAGATTGAAACTAGATTAAAAAATAAATTTTATCAATCACTTTCAGTACAACTAGTTGATCTGTCGTTGTTTAGATTAATTATTATTTGATTCTCAATAATGTCATCAAGTTAATGTCTATTTCAAATTGATCTTCTTTAATCAATTTTTTTTGTTTTTTCTACCACTTTTATCCAATCATCCTTTGTGACATGGGCACATGCTTCAACGAATATAGAAGAAACAGTCCAAAAAATTAAAGCCGAGTTACAAATTGAAAGACAAGCACAAAATCACTAAAAAAAGCACAGTAAGCTAACAAAATAGCGGGATATTGAAATTACGTAGTGGTTTTTGCGGCGAGGTCTTGTATATGACCTTTTTTGTCTACACAAATTTACGTTTACAAAGTGAAAAAGAATAAACTTGTTTTATTCATGAGTCATGTAATTAAGGAATTTTAAAAATAAAATTTTTATTAAACAAATAATACATTAAAAAAAAATAATGATTTGATTATTTGAATATTTTTACCGATTATTTAAATATTTTTGCCGATTATTCGCATAACAACGAATTTTAATCATCCAAACACTACGGTATGGTACATATCAACATATCATTGAAACGACGTCAAGTAAAAAAAGATGATACTTGACATTTTTTTAATAAAGCTTCGAATTTAAATTAGTGATAAAAAAAAAACTGTACACGTTGTAATGAAATATAGATACCTTCATAATACTATGGATTTACGTAAAAGGTTATTTTAAATCGTGTGAGTACGCTTCTGCAAAGTTATTGCGGAATGATTAATGTGAAACGTCATAAGGTATTTCTTAGATTTGGTTGACTATAATAATATCTACTACATCATATTATCCCATGGGTGTCGTTACAGGTGACACAGGATAAACAAATCAGAAGCTGGCCAGCAACGTTTCTCTAATAACGGATAAAAAAAACTGAGGTTGCCAACGTGCTTGTCAAGCATGGGAACCATGGTAAATATCCACTCTATGACGCAATCTATGGGAGAGGGCTATATTTAGCAGTGAACTTTAGTAGACTGTAACTATAACGAAATATTAAAATATTTTCAAATCAGCCTGAAGTGCATTGTGGCTGCGCGGCGGACTCTTCTATGTATCAAATTATAACATAACATAACATAAACACCCAGAGGGGTAGTCAGAGACTACAGACTTCCATTTGGCACGATCCTGACACACCTCTCTCGCCTCCTTCACATCCATACACCTACGCATACATGCTCGTCGGTTAAGGGTACTCCTAATTTAGCCCGTTTTCAATAAATCGCCAATTTGGTCGATACATTTTCGCCTAGGACGTCCCTTTCCGACTCTGCCATTCACTTCTGTAACATAAATTTTCTTTGTCACTCTTTCCTCATTCATTCTTTCCAGATGACCAAACCACTGAAGCATTCCTTTCTTAATCCTGGTCACAACATCATCTTGAAAACCACACTCTTCTCTTATTACACAATTTGTTACCCTGTCATTCAGATTCAGCCCCAACATACTCCTTAACGACCGCATTTCTACTGCGTTCATTCTACTCTCGTGCTTCTTCTGCCACACCCAACTTTCACTACCATACGTTAAAGTAGGGACCAACACAGCATTGTGAATTGCAATACGTGCCTTTTTCGACACATTTTGACTCTTCACAATAGAGTGTAGGGCCCCAAAAATATATAAATCAAATATATAAAATAAAATAAATAAAATTTATCAAATATATTATAAAATACGTGTGGCACTCGGTGACTGCCGCGGTAAAGCTATTGCATAGCATTTTTTATCAACTTATGCAATTATAATTATTTATTTATTTTATTTATGCAGTTAAGTCTTTGATATTAAATCAAGTTACACTTTTTGAGCGTGGTGACCGATAAGAAAACATTTTTTTTCTCTTATTGAATAAATGAGAAGTTAATATTGTTTAAAATACGTTTAATATCTTACAATACATGTAGGTTATTCAGGAATTTTTATCATTGAGTTAGCAGCTAGTGTACACGCATACGTCTAGTCGCACGCACACAAACACCGTGCCGAAGTCTGCCGAGTGCCGAAGTCTGTCGAACTGAAACGACGTTAGACGATGCACGGCTTTCAACGTCACACACTCCGTGCCCGTCGGAGTGGGGAGCGTGAGGTTTTTTTTCGTTACGGAATTTCTGGATTCGGTCCCCGCGCTCAAGGCCCCCGATAGAAGCTATGCAATAGCTAAAATAAATAAATTTTATATATAATATCATCAAATTATACAATTCTCATTACACAATGGAAGAGGTCTGTGTTCAGCTGTAGGACGTATGTAGGCTGTGAGTTTACTATGTATATTTTACAATTATTGTAAACGAACACTAATAATATGCTATATAACCTTCTTACCAATCTATGACCCAAATAGAAACCAGCTTCTTCGGTTGCCACTATGGGCATATTCGTCAAAGATACGTGAAACCTGAAACGATTATTTTTATTCAAGTTAGTGTAATTAACGAGCACTCAGTCCACCTGGTGGTAAGTGGATCTTGTCATCTTGTGATCAGTAGACACCTGTATCTAGTCACTATTAAAAATCAAATCGCAAATGTGTTCTAGCCCATAAGGACTACTATCGAATCACACAGAATATGGAAAACAGCAACATTTTTTCCCAAGTCAAGACATCCCATTAGTGCTGCAGCAATATAGTACGTGCGGGTAATATGGTCATTCAGTTAATATGGTCACTTTCTTATTACTCAAATTCTACAGCCTTTTTTGCATGGATGGCTCTGTGATACGATAGCTCAAGGGTCAAAAGAATGCTTCTTTATCGACGCCATTTTGACAGTGACATTATAGGTCAATATTTTAGTCGATTTTAGTGTGGTGTAGTGTGGTTAGTTTTTAAGTTTATTTTTCGTAGTGTTCATAATTATTGCCAAAGCATGTTTTTTTTTCTTTACATATTAGTTATAGCATATACGACTTTGTATTTATGTCTCTGTCATCCTAATAGTTTTGGTTTTATAAGGCGGCAAAGATTAAGGTGGCCATATGACCATCACGCACCCTACAGTTACAACTTGGCTCTTTATTAGCCCGTATAAGGCCGCTGTTGGGCAAGAGCCTCGCACTCGATTTGTCTTAATCGCCACGTTTGGTAGGTGGATTGGCGTTCGCAGTTCCAACATGAGCAATTTTATCACTGCTGCCTATCGTCGGTGCCTATTATTCGTTTGGCATAAACTATCTGATTGTACCGCAATCTGTCGAAAGCCATAAGATCTTTTATGAATTTTCAAGTGTCGCCTCATACTGCACCTAGAGGTAGACTTTGCTCGATTAATTGTTCAACGCCACCACTATGATAGCAAATCTCTACCTGTTCTATAATATATTAAGAAAATAAAAATTGCAGTTATTTTAAACAGGAATATATTTAAAAAATTATGCAGTTGATTACCTGTCTCTGACGATTGTAAGTTTGAAAGTAGCTCGTAAATGTGGTTCATCCAAACATGGGAATGTGGCACGAGCATGCGTTAACCAGAAACGGGACACTGCACATCGCCTGAAAAAAGACCCAACCAGTCAAACTAATGACAACTTAATGACAAATATTTATTGCAACAATCTCAATATCTATATATATATAGTAATGTGACCCTTGTTCCTGTAAAAGGTTGACCTCAGTAACAGAAGCCAGTTCCTTTCTATATTTGATAAGCTTTTGTTGAATAAAAATAAACTATTTGTTGTTTTTTTTTATTCTTCAGAAAAGACGTTGTTCAGAATTAAGAGTATTTTAAATTTAAAAATGTTTGAAATGAAATAAAATGAAATGAATGATTTTATTCAACTTAGATTATTATATAATATTTATTGAAAGTCATTTTTTAATTTATAACTGGTTCGCAAAAAACCTCTGTACTGGGAAGAACCAGCAAGAAACCCAGCGGGATGTTTTTAAACATTTTTAATTTACAATAAATTTATTTTGTTAAAATTTTTGAATGTATTTTTATAGAACCAGCAAGTTGGCGATCACCTCATTCCAAGGGGTTACTTTCATTTATGTACCTATTCGTTTATATTATAATAACTCTTTTTGTACAATTTTTCTTAATAATGACAAATTTTGTACATATTCTGGGATTTTGTTGTAAAAGCGTTATACATTGCCCTATAAATGAATTACTAATTCTGTGGAGTCTTGTAACTGGTATATGTTTGTTCCTAGTGTTTAAAGTACGAACATCTTTATTCTTATGAAAGTTATTTATGTTTTTATGTACATACACTACATTTTCATAAATATATTGTGATACCGAAGTAGTAGTAATATGTTTATTTCCTCAAATTTTTCTCTAAGCGACTCTTTTTACAATTTAAGTTGTAAATCGCCCGTACGGCTCTCTTTTGCAAAACAAATATGACTTCAATGTCAGTCGCATTACCCCATAGTAAGATTCCATAAGACATTACGCTATGAAAGTAACTAAAATAAACTAATCTAGCTGTCTCAACATTGGTTAGACTTCTAATCTTTCTTACAGCATATGCTGCAGAAGTAAGTCTGCCTACTAATTTAGATATATTTTTATTTTATATAATATATTTAAATGTAACACCTTAATGTTAAGGGTACATAGTATGTTTATGTACGACAAATTTGTCCGACTATGCAAGTCCAACTTTGATCAAGAGGTCAATTAATGGATCCAGCTTAACTGGGCAGCGTTTATGAGATTTCGACACATCTTCTCGTCACGTATTCCTCAAAATTTTAAAACAAGCGTGCTACCAGTGTATATTGCAAATTATAACACGTTGATATAAGATGTGATTGTTCACTGCGAGTCGTGTGAGAAAGATTAAGGTCGCTTAACCACGGAGAAGTCTATTTTGGGTATTTTTTGTGTTTTTTATAGTATTTGATGACAAACGAGCGCAAAGTCCACCTGCTGTTAAGTGGATGCTGTATCCCATAGACATTCACATTTATTCTCAAATAAGGATCAAAATTCAAATGCGTTGTCACTCCTGAGGACTAAGGTGGAATGCCTCGATTCCATTAAAAAGGGTCTCCGGTTCTCTACACTCACCATACGAAACACAGCAGCATTACGCTGATATTTTACGCTGGTATTCTGTGAAAGCGTGGTCCTGCTCCGGTCGAGCTGACCCATTCGTTCTACAACTATAATAAAGCTCCAGCATGGCTCTACCACGTAAAATTGTAAATTGTGTGATAGCATCTGTAATGAAGATATCTAGAGAAGAACCGAAGTAATGGTTACTATAAAGTCAGTTGTCTTAAAAAGTAGACGTAACACGGAGGAGAGATTTTACCGTGCATTCTTCTTTTGTTGGCCATCTTGATTATAAATAATTTTACTTGCCTTCTATGTGTCCCGGTCAAGAAAAATCCTCTCTGCTTTTCATTTCTTTCGAGCTTTGTGATGAAACGAAGGCTCAGGGTGTAATTGAATTTACGACGGAGTTTTTCCTTAAAACAAAAAAAGTCAATACCTCCATATGTGTAAAAATCAATTTCCGTGTGTTAGTCTCGCTGAACCTCAAAAACGGCTCGACCGATTTTCATGAAACTTTTTGTGTGTTTTTGAATAAGTCCCTGGATGGTTTGGTAAAAGGTCATTCAGTATATAAAGTTAAAGTAAAGTTACAGCCTTACGACGTCTAACTAACTAGTCTAACTGCTGGGCACAGGCCTCCCCTCATTTCTGAGAGGTTTTTAGAGCAAGGAAGTGTCCGCCATGCTGCCCCAATGCGTGTTGGCGAACTTCACATGCCTTCAAAATATTTTTTTTCTTATTGCTCAGACATGCAGGTTTCCTCACGATGTTTTCCTTCACCGCCGAGAACGTAGTAAACCAGCACTTAAAATTGCAATTAACAATTTCATTGGTGCCGGCGGGGATCGAACCCGGGTTACTCGCGTTCTGTTATATTTACAGCAGGTGTTAACCATCTGAGCTACTACAGCTCATCCAGTATATGTATAGCAATAATAATAATAATAATAATCAGAAACCATTCAGCATATCACTGGTGCCTGCAGCTCAATAACACAGACCGACTATAAACATAGACACGACCAAGTAGCTGCCATCATTCATCAGTATCTAGCATATAAATACAAACTTATAGATGAAAAAATAGCATATTATATACACAAACCAGAAATCATACTTGACTCTCGCGAATTCAAACTCTACTGGGACAGAACTATATTAACTGATAAGACCGTGCATTATAATCGACCGGATATTACGCTACATGACAAAAGAAACGAATCAGTTTATCTTATAGATATTGCTATACCAAACACTCACAATTTGACCTCTACCTACAATGATAAAACTAGCCATCGGCACAGGGCAGGATTATAGTGCCCGAGTGTATGCGCAAGCACAGGTGCACTCTATATATCGGATTATGAGAGTGGGGGGGAATACCCCACTCTCATAATCCGATGGGACGGTAAACCGACACGACCGGAGAGAGATTAGGCGCAGAATCAACGGCTTTACGTGCTTTCAGACGCACGGGGGTGTGACACCGCCAACTTCCTGAATCCGAGCATATACTGAGAATTTCTTGACAGAAAAACTCAATAATTAATTTTTTGGCCCGACCCGGGATTCTAACCCAGGACCTCATGATCAGCAGTCGCACTACTACAACCACTAGACCAACGAGGCAGTCGATAATATGTATAGCAATAATATGTGTAGTAACTCTGTACCTCTGTAACTCTGATGCAGAGTCAGGGATAAGAGAGCTGCGCTATGAATCCTCAATAATTGACTATCAACATTGTAATCTAAATGTTTCATTATTTAAGACTAGCGATCTGCCTCAGCTTCATATGCGTAATTTCTGGATCTCGACCACTGCGCCATCTACCTGGTCCAATTGTGAATCTATCAAACGAAAAAGTTTAATCAAAATCGGTCGAGCCATTTTTGAGTTTTTGCGGACAGCATATTATATAGAGTCCACTCCATTCGTTTTCCACATTGCATGCCGTGGAAACCTTTAATTAAGACGACACTTATACTTAATATTAAACTTATACTTGATATTAAACTTCCTGTAATTTGTAGTATTTACATTGTGTTCGTGTAGGTCTTGTTGATTCTCCTAAATAAATAAAAAATAAATAAATAAAAATATATAGATTTTCAACATTGGTAACATTACATACAAGCTGACAGTCCACCAAGTGGCTACAACAGACTATAGACACCTGCAATGGAATCAAAACAAATGGTAAAAAAAATTGTACAACCGACTACAATATAAATAAAATGAGAACATCATCAATGTAGTCGAAGTCAATTAAATACGCATTATTAAGGATAACTCAAAAACTACTGGTCAGATCTTAATCCAATTTATATAGGACCACATGCACCATTATATGCGACCACATGAGAAGCACCAGATTTCACATAAAAAAAGAATCATCAAAATCGGTTCACATAAAAAAGTTCTGAGGTAACACACATAAATAAATACATCCGAAGTCGAAAAGTCGAGTTATCTTGTGTGTGAAAATTAAAATAATATTATCGCAAACGACCACATAAAATATAGTCGAATTGAGAAAGTCCTAAAGCTCCCGAAACAGTTTAGCTTTTCCAAGTTATTTAAAAAATCAGACCCTAAACATCGTGCATCACGATGATGATGATGATGAAACATCGTGTGAGTTAAATATATCAATTCATACAAAATAATTGTAGAGGTACACGAAGAAAAAGATGCTGATTATTTGATACAGTGTGATCATCTTGTGGAATTGGGCTGGAGGTTTCAGCGACCATTTGAAGTAGGACTCTTGTGGTGTGATTAAGAATTAGATCCATCAGAAAAAGAACTATTAGAATCGATATCTTGCTTTGTTGAGATGACTGACGCGAAACGGCTCAAACGCAGAAAGTAGGGTGATGGAGACTCTGGCTGGACTGAAAGTGAATCGGTACGAATTGGGCTCATACCGCCTACGTTACCATCGTATCTGTGCATATATGACATGCAAGTTAAGTGTATAAACTCTGCATCAGAGTTACAGAGGTACAGAGTTACTACACATATTATTACTATACATATTATCGACTGCCTCGTTGGTCTAGTGGTTGTAGTAGTGCGACTGCTGATCATGAGGTCCTGGGTTCGAATCCCGGGTCGGGCCAAAAAATTAATTATTGAGTTTTTCTGTCAAGAAATTCTCAGTATATGCTCGGATTCAGGAAGTTGGCGGTGTCACACACCCGTGCCTCTGAAAGCACGTAAAGTATACGGCTTTTATTGCGTTTAATTAACTTATTTACTACTAACTAATTCCCGACATTTCGGGTGCTTTACAGCAATATAATAGAATTATAAATAAGTTAATTAAAGGCGATGAAATCCGTAAATATTTTGAAGTCGATTAAAAAAAAGAGGCCACAGATGCGTTGCCATATTTGAGGGCTCACATGGAACGCATACAACCTTCCGAAACACAGTAGGTAGGTAACTCTACTTCGTACACTACGAAGTAGAGTTACCTACCTACTTCGTTAAAAATATGTAAATATGTACAAAAATAATTTTCAACCTTATTACAATTTATTTAATTCTAAATTCGAACGTACTTCAAAATACACTTACTTTAAATTCGATGTAAGTCTGGTCTGCAGCGGGATAATCCAAGGCCTTAGCCACTTTTGGTCCGAGGGACCCACCGCTCTTGAAGAGAGCCCGTTCCGTGACATTCATATCGCGGACGTTAAGGACTACGAAGCTCGTGTCCCGGTCCACTTTAAAATCAATTGATACTTCACCTGTTAAAGATAAAATAATATGAAATTTAAATTAAAAAAAAAAACTAAAGCAACACATATTGTCAGTAGCCCTAAAAAGTTAAAGTTACAGCCTACATACGTTCCACTCCTGAGCACAGTTCTCCGCTCATTTCTGAGAGGGTTTTAGGGCAACGAAGTGTCCGCCGCGCTGTTCCAATGCGTGTTGGCGAACTTCACATGTCTTCGAAATATTTTTCTACTTATTCCTCTGTCATGCAGGTTTCCTCACGATGTTTTACTTCACCGCCAACCACGTGGTAAATCAGCACTTAAAATTGCAATTAACAGTTTCATTGGTGCCGGCGGGGATCGAATCCGGTTTGCTCGCGTACTGCGAAATTTACGGAGGTAATCTGTGGAGCTACCACAACCTAATAAAAATCCTAATAAGAATACCAAATTATAATTCTTTTAACAATTAAAAAAGCACTAGCAATGTCATTGACATTACTAATATACTCTTTAACCACTCCTGGGAAGCTTAAAATGCTTGTGTTAGTAGTGGCTCACGACAGCAGTAGAATGGCGGATTTGAACCACGACCTTTTGAATTTGCGGTCCGCACCCTACAATTAGGCTACTGTCGTTATGGGATAAGGTTAGAGCCATGAAATTTCTATAATATTGCCTTCGGTTATAATTGTTCTGCAAAATTTAGAATTATTCAAATGTAAGGGAGTTGGTGAAAACTGAATTGAAAAATTCCATTACATTGTTATAATATATGTTAGCGGCCAAACTAGATTTCTGGCCAAACTAGTTTGTCCTAGGCCAAACTGGTTTATCCGACGCGTGTCTGGACATACTAGTGTTGCCCAGGGTAAGATCATATTATAAAGTTTGGCCTAAATACTTTAGGTTTAACTCGTTTGGCTTTGGCAAAATTGATTGAATCATTGCATAATCTAATCTAACCTAACCTACTGTTGACCTAAATTTACTTCTGAACAACTTGTGACGGGAAGGCAGCCTGATTGGGATGCTCACTTCCGCAGTTTTGGCTTATTGGTCGCCTTCGGTGACCTGCGATTTGCTACGGCAGGCGGGGGCTGCTCTCCCTCCGTGCCTACGGCTTTACAAAAACACTCTAGGGGTAGGGCAGACAAGACTACGTGGAGTCGGGGTGTGCTCATTCGGTTTAAGAGCAGATTCGACTGATCTTATCAAAAACATATATTCCTAGGCCAAAATAATTGAGCCAAAATATTTAAGCCAAGCCGGATTGTCTTGAGCTAAACTAGTATGTCTGTCTGATAAACCGATTTGGCTTAGGACAAACTAGTTTAGCCTGAAATCGGGTTTGACCGGTAATATATGCATTAAATATAGGTCTAATTAATAGAATATGTCTAATTAATAAAAAGCGCATTAACAACTTGTTAGTTCCAGTAATAGGTACGATATTGAATAGGTTCTCATTTCAACAAATCTCGAAGTTTTGAGATTCAAAGTATTTTGCAGTAAAGGTGAAGGATGGCTGCGTTTTGGCGTGTTTGTTTGCTTGCGTGCAATCAACAAAAATTGAATTAAATAATCTTAGCGGCCTGATCTGAGGAGGGTATTTGGGGAAAATAACGTAACAATTAGGAAATTCCTTCAAAGTGATATTATACTTAGTAGCTATTGGAAAGTTATCGTTGACGTTTTTATGAACTGTTTTTATCGAAGAGACTGGCAGGAGCACGGCAGTGCTGCCACCAAGTCGAGCAAAAAGCGCCACGGCCATACCATCCTTTTTTCGAAGCAGGTAAGGCCATTTTCGACATATAACTTCGTTGTGAATAAAACTAGAAATCTGAATTAGTAACTAAGCTGGTATTGTATATACACGGTATATTTCAAATTTCATTCAATTTGAACCAGTAGTTTAGGAATTATAACTAGTCAAAGTTTCTTAATTTTGTCAATCACTGAGTAACTGACTGATCATCAAAACTCTAAGGCACTTTTAACAGACGTAGAAGCTTCAAATTTACAATACAATTAAGGTGTAGTGTATATTTAAGGAAAAACTAAAATATTTTGCAATTTCGGTCCAGTTTTCTAGATGCATCAACTGCATAAAGTGAATGAATCAGTGTACCAGTATATTATGTATAATATAATGGAATTGCTGGTATTCAAGAAGTAGAAGGCACCGGAAAGGAAAGAAAGTAGGACTATCTACAAAAAGAAATGAGATGCCATCAAAAACATAACTTGTAAAAAAACTAACACTACTAAACAATCTAATTTAATATAATATGTATTACTTGTGAGATACATTGTGTTTTCATGCGACGGCCAAGTCAATCTATTTATTTAAAACATAAAAGATTTTTTATATTGATATGGTCACTATAAGATGTTATGTTTGCTAATTACGTAATAACTTAAAACAGAAGGACCCTTAAGTAGGGACTGAATAAATTAACCGACTTGGTATTACACGGATCTCACAACTTTTTACGTTAGAAGAACTGAGTTGCGAGACTTGTTTTTTTTACAAGTTATGTTTTTGATTGCATTTAAGTATACTTAAATGTCTTTGGTGTTTATCCTGTGTCCAGTAGAAATGATAATTTCGTTTCCTAAGCGCCCAAAATTTTGAGTCCAATACAATAAAATAGAATATTGTTGATTATAGATTATAAGGAATTATATTAATGACCTCTAGACAGAATTTCGGTCATGGCGACCAGTTTCAGCAGAGACTAGCCATCACATAAAAGGACACACAAAGGGATTATAGCGCCCAATTATATGCGCGCAAGCAAAGATGTGCTCTTTATTCCCTTATTCTCATAGTCCGATGGGACAGTAATCCGACATGACCGGAGAGAGATCAGGCGCAGGACCAACGGCTTTACGTGCTTTCCGAGGCACGGGGGTGAGACACCGCCAACTTCCTGACTACGGAGAATTTCTTGACAGAAAATTTCGGCCCGACCTGGGACTTGAACCTTGAAAGGGCCAACGCGGCAGTTGTTATGAAAAAACAAAAACGAATGTGCATATGAACACACGACTGAAGTAAAACTTCTTTAGCTCCATCTGTATGTATATATAAATTTACTATCGTCTTCCTTCCATAATTTGTTATTATTCACCCGAAAATTTACAAAACATGAACTTTAAAATGAATTTATAATTTTATTCACTTTAAACGTAGAATATAAAAATAGTACATAGATAATAGTATAACCGTAGAAATTCGGAACGTAACTGACTAGGGGAGAAAGAGGGAAAGAAAACGTGTGCTTGCACTGCTCTCTCTTGCTTTTATCCCTCACTCAACTCCCGTTCGCCTCGCCCGATCACACTTTTCGTAACGCTTTCGTGACGCGTTCGCCAGCTTACTTCCCAAGTAAAGCGTTCGTAAAGAAGTTTTACTTCAATAAATAGTCGTTATAAGTACTCGTTATGCTTAGATATTGTAAGTAATTTATTCCATCCCACAAAAAGTGGGATTATCAGTTCTCTTACGCCGTTATCACACGGCTAGATTATGTTAAAGTTACTTATATTTAGTTGTTTTTAAAATAAGGTATAGCTAGTCGCTTGAAACAAGCATTGAAACAAAGAAATGTAAGAAACTTTGATTACAATATTACCTCTCAGTTCGCCCGTTGTTAAATTAGGATGCAACCAGAGACTGTAGTGCTTCGGTAAGATGAAGGTAGGAAGCCGAGCCCCTCGCCATGGGAACACGACGCCATTGGTCGCGATCCGATCCCTGGAAACATGGACCACTGTAACGGAAATCATAAATATACAGAGATACATACATAACCTATCACGCCTGTCACCCATTTGGTATGAACCTGTTCCTGTGACACCTTTTTCGCTCCTATCACATCTATATGCTCGTATCTACACAAACATGCTTATCGGTTAAGGGTACTCCTAATATCATATATATGTATAATATACATAGAGAGTGAATTTTATGTTTTTTTTATATAGGATTCTAAGGATTTGTACAGTCAAATGAAAGATAATTAAGGAATAAGACTTTTAAGAGTGCAGTTTTATTTGTATTATTACTAATTCTGTCATGCAATAAAATAAAGAAAAATTTTTTAAGATTGTTGTTAACAATTGATAATAATAGTATTTACTAAAAATCAGTGTATGTATTATGATTATAACATAATTACTAGTTGAGGGTGTCGTTAATTAAGTTACATATTGTATATAAAAATTAAAACGATCAACGAACTTACAGTCCATCTATTGGTAAGTGGATGTTACAATCTTGAAGCAGAAACTTTTTTTATTCAATATATTATACATACGTTATATATAATACTTATTGAAACGCATTCTAAGTGAATATTCGAACCCCACATGAAAAGCAGTCGCGTTTAAGGTGACACCGTGAAAAAATGCATCTCCTTTCATCGAATATTATAGCTATGACACTACTAACGAAAGTGGAATTTTGATATAGGTAAATTCATGTCTTTATCTTGAATTTGATTTCTGTATAATTTTGACTCGATCATAATTATTTGCGAAAACACCTCTAAAAAATCACTATAGTTGAAATTATAACGAAATTACTTAATCTATATGCTTGGGAATCACTCAAATATATTCATAACATCAATATTCATAATTTACTTGCTCATTATTTTGATTACTTAAATCAATAATTTTTAAAAAATATATTATTCTGACAATTTCTAAGCGCTTTTAATCGACGAGGGCGCTACGCTATTTTAGATCTTATGACGGCGTTTTTTCAAGTTTTATAGAAATTATGTATTCACACGGATCAGTACGGCGATAGCCTTTTCCATGTGTCGTCTTAAGCTCAAAACTTACTTGTTAGCAGCAGCCACACTAGTTTCGGCCTCCGTCGGCGGTTGTCCTAGTATCATGGGATTATCTCCATTACACGGGCAATCTGTAACAATTATTTAAGAAAAAATGTTTTCAATTTTTCTTTTATTATAATTTTTCTTTCGTGACTCTTCTTTAAGCCTAATGCTTTTTATGTGGTAGAGTTATGTTTCAGTTATATTAAAAATATTTGCAGCACGAATGGGTCGGCTTAATCGGGGCAGGACAACGCTCTCACAGAAAACCAGTAAAATAGTAGCTTAATGCTGCTGTGTTTCGTATGGTGAGTGTAGATAACCGGAGACCCTTTTTACTAGAAACGAGGCATTCCATCTTATATATTAGGGCTGAGAACGCATTTGTATTTTGATTCTTAATCTAGTATAAATTTAGATGTCTATGGGCCACATTATACTACATACGGACATATATATATATATATATATATATATATATATATATATATATATATATATATATATATATATATGAAGTAAAAATTAAAGTTACAGCCTATATACGTCCCACTGCTGGGCACAGGCCTCCTTTGAGAATGTCGCCGCGCCCCCAGTGCGTGTTGGCGAACTTCACATGTCTTCGAAATATTTTTTTTTCTTATTTCTCAGACATGCAGGTTTCCTCACGATGTTTTCCTTCACCGGCGAGCACGTGGTAAATCAGTACTTAAAATTGCAATTAACAATTTCATTGGTGCCGGCGGGGAACGAACCCGGTTTGCTCGCGTATTGCGAAATTTACAGTGAGCGCTAACCATCTGAGCTACCACGGCTCGCAGAATTATATATATATATATATATATCCTATACCTTTAAACGAGCAATTCTTGTATATATATATATATATATATATATATATATATATATATATAATCGGAATCTCGGAAACGGCTCCAACGATTTTCATAAAATTTTGTGTGCAGGGAGTTTCGGGGGCAATAAATCGATCCAGCTAGGATTTATTTTTAGAAAATGTCTTTTTGTCCATGTTTTTAGGCAATGAAAAACTGCTACAATATCGTTAGAATAAGAAGGTAAATTTTGACAGTTTATTAATGATTACAAATAGCTTAATTGGTATATTGGGCGGTCACATAATGGTAATACCATGGTTCGAGCCCAGACCGACCGATTTTTTAAAAAAAAATTTTAAGTTCCTTTCTTTTTTTGAGAAAATCTATTTTTTCGAGCCCTTTTTTTAGTATTTTTTAAAAACACGAAAATTTAAATTAATCTAATTGCACTCATGATTTTTTATTCAAAAAACCAGTTCAGTTTTTTCTATTATGTCGTTAAGATCAAAAAAATATTATTCGTATTTCATCAGTATGTAATTTATATCTAAATATAATTTCCAAAACACATGAATTAAAAAAAAACCGAGCGAAAAATACCGAGCAAAGCTCGGTCAACAGGGTACTATATATATATATATATATATATATATATATATATATATATATATATATATATATATATGATAGCCTAATAAACATGCGGTTGCAGTCAGTAATAAACCTACATTCAAGACCAGTAGACGTATTATTTATTCCCCGAACCTCCCGACATTACATGGCGACCCTTATATCATTTTGAATAAATATTTATAAAATAAAATTAAAACATTATAAGTATAAAATCAAAAGGCAAAGAGGCATCAAAAAGGATAAAAGAAGATGAGAGAAATAACTTTTTCACTCCGGATAAGAAGAATATTGGTTGAGAAGATCTACATAAATTGAATACGCAATGGTGTTCACATAGGAAATTTTACATTATCAAGATATATACACAATTTTCGAAAACTCGTAACAACCAAGCAATACAAAAAGGAGATATTTATCAAAACATAAAATTATCAAGAATTTAATCGAGTGGCCAGTTTTTAGGAGGGCTGAATTTTTTGTGTATTCCATCTACAAGGAAACGGGAAGTATGTTATATTCAAGAAACATAAAAAAAATTTAATCGAGACTATAATGTGAAAAATATGCTTGATGTATCTGCAAAACAATTACTGTATAAAATGCAAATAATATTATTATATTTTTAAGGTGAGTGATTTTAAATATGTATCTCTTTTAAAATTCTAATTTCATAAAATTAAAAATATAATAACTTTAGTCACCAATCTTATTTAGAAATGTTTTTTACCAATTTTGTTTACTCATTTTGTTCATTTAATAGACGGAACACTCTCAATAGAAAGCAAGTGCTACTTGTATATTCATGTCCTTATTATTATGGCGTGATTATTTTAATTATCTATTTTGTTCTAAAATATTTAACATAATGAATGAGAAAAAAACAGGAACTTCATTATATTGCTATCAGATAAACGACAACTCAATGAATAAATTTTGTAAAAGATAAATTGATCGATGAATAATATTAATTTAAAACGCAGCTTAACTTAATAACTCAAAAGAATATTAACTGATATATTTTATTAATAATGAAAATTGCAATATTTTATACAGATATTATTTAAGAATTCATCGAAATGTAATATCATGTTTTCTTTGTATTAACATTGCGCATCAAATTCTAAACAATACTGACGTGATCTTTTGCATATAAGGCATCGGAATATCACACGTAGTTGATACAAAAGGATGCATTAATATACACTACTGGTGTCTCCTGACTTGCCTTCAAAATATTGACTTTATACTTTTTCATTTACTTTATCTGCGATTAAAATCCAGTATTCAATTGATAAAAAAAATACTTGATAAAATAAACTATTATTTTGTAATACAAAACTGTATAGTAGTTCGATACTTTTTTTTTTGAGATAATATGATTATTGAATTTCGGTAATGGCTCTAAACTCTAATGACTTATGAACTATTGAAGCTGAGACAAATGTTAAATCACTTATATAAAAGAAAAAAAATGCGGAATAGGATTAATGATGTCAAAACATAAAGTTTATGTAGTATGGAAAAGCAATTGTTTGTGCCTTAAAAGTATAAACTATTTGCACAAAAGAGTAAAAGAAAGAATAGAATAAAAAAAGATCTTAAGTCAAAGTATAGAAAGGAAACTGTATGAGAATGGTAGCATTGATAGATGTGATGACACTAAGGTTGTGTTCGAATATATTGGGATGGTGTATATATTTGAAAAGAACAGTGAAATATTAACTTAACTACGAGTATTTGTAATCGGCTAGATCAACCGATGAACAACTATGGTTGTGTTATTTTTTTTTCTCTTGAAGAATGTTGAGGTTTTGGTATGGATGTGTGCAAGTTGAAGACAGACTACGGCAATGAAAGGAATATAATAAGTATGGATTTTAAATGTTGTAATATATGTTGTATATGGAGAATGATTTATGTGATGTTTAGATTATTAGATTTTAATATCAAAATTTTGCTAGTTATTGGAATGAAGGAATTAGGCTATCGGATATTATCTTAGCCAATGTTTAGGGCCCAAACTCTGGTTATGTTAATAAACCGATATGCTTAGTTGAAAGGAGATGGAATGAGATTGAATGAATATAAAAGTATCCGATACAGACAAAGATTTACGAAGATAATAAAAAAGATGACCATGAGAAATAAATGATGGAGAGATACGGGAACGTTCATCACTGGTATAGCGTATAGTCCTCGAGCAGGGTACGTTTCCGTGATTGGACGATGAAATCGGAGTAACGGGTACTAGGGAACAACGCCTTCAGTACAAGTGATGTAACTGAGTTTACTCATATTAGTACTGTTAGGGACCAGAGAAGTCTTAAATTTGTTACCCTTATTAATGGTACATTGAGGTCACATCCTTCGTTGGATCATGGTGCGAACTTAGTTTTCCTCTGTGACAATTGTTGGAGTCCATTTAAAGTGACATAGACCTCAAGGTTGTGCGCACAACCCAAGGTACATTTTACCTTGATATAGAAAAAAATGTTTATGTACCAATAAAATGAAATGAATGTTACGAAAATGTAATATAATACCCAAATAAATGGGGAGCCCATATTTATAAAGTACCCGCGTGATAAAAATCACGAAATAAAATATAAATGAAATGAATTAATACTCCGATTCCCGGTATCTAATAAATAAATAAACATATAAGTGAATAGAGAGAAAGAGAGCTAGCTAAAGGTCAAAAATATTAGGAAGAAATAAAAGAAAGTACGTACAAGAATTATGGAAAAAGGGCCTATTAATCGACAAAAATACAGGATTATAAGGGGATTTCCGAGCAAATCAAAAGGTGTGATAAATGTATGATAATCTAAAGGTGAGATAGGTAGTTATTTTGCATTTCTGTATTAGGACTATTTAATGCTACCCAAAATGCGACTAACGAGTTGCACATGTAATAACTATAGGGACCGATTTACACAACTACGCGAAAATGTGTTGTGTGTGTATGTATTGTGTGCGTAATTGTTTAACCACATTTGTATATGAATTTACGAGATATTTTTTTCATATTTTAGGCACATTGATTCATATTTACTACAAATCTTGTAGAATTTTTTGTCATATGTTTTTTATGTAAAATTTGTACATTTTAAACTATATTTGGTTTATATTTTGCTTATAAAATAAAGTCCAGAGTATATCAATACACTATTATTATAAATTTATTAATGTAATAGTATTCTTTTTACGTTTTTTCTTTAGAAATGACAACGGAGCCAAAAATAATGTTATCTATTTGAAATAAAATTGCCTTTTTCAATGTTAATAAATATTTCGTAAAACATACTTAAGCTGTGTACCTAGCAGTGTTTTCTTTTTTATATAAATTTCATGTCATGAAAAAATGAGTTTTCGAAATTATAAATAACTTAATTAATGTTTTTTTGTTAATGTACCTATGTAAAAAAAATACTTTTACAAAATTAATTTAAAATTGAATGTAACAATCTATATTTAGAGGTACAAACCATTGGGAAAGTTAAATTCATTTCATTTACGATATAATTTTAATGCATGGTTAAAACTAGGTACCATTATACAATGTAATCGAAAAAACGTTCCCATGAACATACTTAAAAATTTAAAAAAAAAATTCAAACAAACCGCTTACACGGCCGAGATTGTAAGTTGTATTTGATCCCTGTTGTTATGTTAATAATTTTGATTATGTTGCACTAGGCCGCTGTGTGACAAAACATGTAATATTAAACGACTATCATTTTTTGCCAACTAACGATCACGCGCGTATAGGCGAATGATTAACAATACAAAGAAAAGGTTCTTTTGACCAGAGTTAGAGACTATATAATATACGATGAGACAAGTGTTTGCGATATAAACACTTAAATAAATATATAAAGAAACCAATGGTTATAACCGATTTATGGGATATTCCACTTTTCATAGAGTTTATTTAGATTTAGTAGGGCCCTTATGTAAGCATAGTGCTAGTAATGTTTATATACTCACACACTCACAGTGTGATTTAAATAAGTATGCTGAAGTTTATCCACTTAAAAGTAAGGATACTATTTCAATGGCATTAGCTTCTTATAGATTTGTTTAGATTTAAAATGAATAATATAGTTTAAGTTTAAGAATATAAAAAAAATTGTAAACACCTTACAATATTTTTGATAACTATAATTTTGTTTTAAAAACTGTATTTTCAGTCTAGTGAATTAATAGTTATATAATATGAAAATTTTATAAGTTATGCAGTAATGATAGGCGAATTAAAATTATTTCACAACAAAAACTTAAAGATTCAATACAATTACGTAAGGAATTTGATGATTGTTTAAAAAATTTAAATACAGAGATAGAAAGTTATATTTTTTTTAAATTACGGTGTTTACGATATTTTATTTTTATTTTATTATGTTATAAATATAATATAGTAGGTATACGAATTTTAATATTTTAAAATAATGTACATTTTTTTTTGATTTTTACACCAAGTTGTAATTCATTGAAAAAAAATTTTGTAATTCAATTTTTTTTCTTTTTGCCGATAGGCGTGTAGTGTGTGTGTAGTGTATGCTCATTTTTTTTTATATATATATGATAGCCTAATAAACATGCAGTCAGTAATAAACCTACATTCAAGACCAGTAGACGTATTATTTATTCCCCGAACCTCCCTACATTACACACAGAAGCATTAAGCTACTATTTGACGCTGGTATTCTGTGAGAGCGTGGTCCTTCCCCGATCGAGCCGACCTATTCGTGCTACAACTATGCTACTAATATAACTGCTGGCTCTACCACGTATAAGAAGTGTCTGTCCAGTGAAGTGAAGAGAAAAGTGTAAGTGCCAGTCTGCTGAGAACATGCGAAAAGACTGGAGTGTGACGACCAATTGCGGACTCTGATGTCTGGATTCTTGAAAAAACTGCGAAGACCTCGAGGTTGGTGGCGTACACAGTAGTACAGAGAGCTGGTGCCGAATTAATGACTGACATGACACACACAAACACAATCTGTCCGCACTGGCGCTCTGAGTACAGTACCCGCCCCTTTATGTTCGTTCGAAAAACCAAAAAAATCACGGCTGGCTCTGCGCGCAACTTCAAATGCTCTAAGTGTGCACATGAAATGCACAGTTCACGCACGCAAAGCTTCCAGACTAACAAAATTTGTAATAATGTTTATTACATTACACGATACTTGCACTTTGTGGACGGCAAAATCTTTCATTTCATACGTTGCGTAAGTCTGGACGCGGCATAATGTGTATCAGTGCTTATACAATACCCGTACTAACTTCCATGATATAGTGGCGGCGCAATAAAACCCACAACGTCATGTCATCCCGCGGGTACCGTAAAAGGCGACAGGGGGAAACTTAAACCAGTATTTTCCTGTCATCAACTCAAAGTAATAAAAAACCGCCTGCAAAGCATAATAACTATATCATCATTATCATCATCATTACTGCCCTTCACAAGTCCACTGCTGAACATAGGCCTCCGCCATGAAATGCCACAAAGCACGGTCCTGAGCCACCTGCATCATGCAACGACACAAACAAATATATACGTGTAAATAATTAACATAATTTCCTACACTTATCTAAATTGCGTAATTGTGTCAACATAAAGCTAACCATAACATAATATTACATTGTGGGCTTTGGTGTGGGGTACACGTCAAGTGCTATGAGTGTAAATTAAGTGTCTTGTATTATATTTAGTGGCAATGGGCCGGCCACATAGCTCGAAGAATCGACAACCGATAGGGAAGAAAGGTTATCGAATGGTAGCCACATACCGGTAGGCGAAGTGTAGATGATGGAATGATCTGGTAAGACCGGACCTGATAAGAAGTACCGTGCTTTGTGGCATTCCTCAGGGGCGGCCTATGTTCAGCAGTGGACTTGTGTCATGCAATAATGATAATCATGATGACATTAATGTGTAACTATTTTGTCCCAATTAAATAAAATTAAAATAAATTATGATAAATCAACTCGGCTGGGCAGCGCTCGGAAGATTGCGATCTGGTCAGGCATATCTTAAAATCTCAAAACTAGATTGTACAACGAGCCTGTTGCTCCAGTAATGACCTACGGATCTGAGACATGGTCCTTTACTGCCGGCTGTATGAGGAAGCTCAAAGATAAACTTAGGAATGAGGATATTCGCAGTATTAGTAAACAAGTGGCAATGGGCTGGCCACATAGCTCGAAGAACCGATAACCGATGGGGTAAAAGGTTCTCGGTGGCAGCCTCGTACCGGCAGGCGAAGTTTAGAACGTCTCCCCAATAGATGGAGTGACAACCTGGTAAGACATGCAGGAAGTCGATGGATGCAGGTGGCTCAGGTCCGTGCATTGTGGTACTCCTTGAGGGAGGCCTATGTTCACCAGTGGACTTGTGAAGGGCTGTAATGATGATAACAAATCCCCCTTACGAGTATGACAAATCTATGGTAGAGCGTTGGTCTTTAATAGTCTAATGATGATTATAATAAAGGACTTACCATGCTGTGGAGTAGCGTACACTATGATAAGCGCTGTAGCAAACATCGCCGAGAACACGAGACCGGTGAGACAGAGCGCCCGCCTTTGTGAGCATACTGCTACAGGCGCCTCGCCCAACTCCCTCGCTTCTCTTGCTTTGTCCGTGTCTGGAAAAGATATAGCAGCAGATGAGCAGAGTATTAGTGTATATAACTGTACTACTGTATATAACTGCTGGTTGGGGGCCTGACGTCTAAAAATGTTGAACCCCCGACCACCAGGTAGGTGCGAGGAGCGTTATGCGTACCAATGCGTCGTTGAAATCATCTTACGTAGATACATAGTTGTTGTATCCAGGCCTCGAAGAGCTGCAGGATTGTAATTTAAAATTTCTGAATGTTATAAATTAGAATAGGTAAATATAAATTAAAATAAAAAAAAACGACGGGTTGTACTCCGGGGGTGCCGGCAGAACTTGAATATTAACGTTGTGCATTTTTGATATTTTGTAATGGTTAGGGAATAATTTTGCACGAATTGCTTTAATTATCAGTATAAAAGTACTATCATTTATGTGGTACAATACAATATTTATTTATTGCGCTATCGTACACAAACATGACAATTTATATTACATTAAAAAGTTTATTTCTCAGAAAAATCAACTTCCATACATAATTTCGACGACGTCTTACGAATTTTCGATCAGGGTCACGTGTCCTGACGCGAGTTTAAATTTTTTACCCATTACAAAAAGTGTACAACGCCGCTAAAGAAGTTTTCGTCTTATGAATTTTCGATCAGGTCACGTGTCCTTGCGCGAGTTTAACATTTTTTACCCCTTACAAAAAAGTGTACAACGCCGCTAAAGAAGTTTTCACTTCAAAAATTATTTGCTAGCCTACCGCCCTCCCTCAATTGCGTCCCCGTTACCACTTATCCCAGTACCACTACTGCCAACACCGCTACACTAGGAAAGACACACTATCGTCGATAATACGACACGTGTTTCGCCTCTACACGAGGCATCTTCAGGTGAAGTAGACTCTAGGTGGCTGACACAAATTAAATGCGATAAAATTATATGCGAAAAAAATTTGTTTTAATCAGCGTGCATTATTCGTGTAAATATAAGAAATCTTTATGCGGATAACGTTCAAAATCACTTCAATATTAAAAAAACATACAAGTGCATCTCAAGCCACGTTTTGAAGTCAAAGAAATCTTTAAGACTCTTAAAACTTGGCATGCATTCAGTTTTAAAACGTCAAGTGAGTTACACTCATTTTTCTAAAACTCAGAAGTATTTAGCCTATAATTTTTGTATTTTACTTTCTTGGCCTATAGATATCGATATATTTTAAAAATCAATTTACAATCCATCTATGTTCCAGCCTTTTCTTTAATGTGAAACGGACGTTTTACACAAAATTCACCAAATATTTGACAAACCAGAACCTAGTTTTATGGCGGACTGACTTTTATAGTTTTTTTTATATTTATTAATATTTAACCTTTTTAATGATTGTTCTTTTTGCCACTAAGCTCTATATTATACAAGTTTTTGCCTTTTTGCCTTTGTTTTTTCTTTCAACATCATATCTTTTAAACCGACTGCAAAAAATAGGAGAATGTTCTCAATACTACTGTATAATTTATGTGTGTTATCTCTAGAACTTTTTTCAAAGTGAATTTGATAATTCTTTTTAAGCTATTGCATAGCTTCTATCGCGTGCCTTGAGCGCGGGGACCGAATCCAGAAATTCCGTAACGAAAAAAACCTCACGCTCCCCACTCCGACGGGCACGGAGGTGTGGCGTTGAAAGCCGTGCATCGTCTAACGTCGTTTTAGTTCGGCAGAACTCGGCACTCGGCAGACTTCGGCACGGTGTTTGCGTGCGTGTACACTAGCTGCTAACTCAATGATAAAAATTCCTGAATAACCTACATGTATTGTAAGATATTAAAAATATTTTAAACAATATTAACTTGTCATTTATTCAATAAGAGAAAAAAATTGTTCTTTCTTATCGGTCACCACGCTCAAAAAGTGTAACTTGATTTAATATCAAAGACTTAACTGCATAAATAAAGTAAATAAATAATTATAATTGCATAAGTTGATAAAAAATGCTATGCAATAGCTTTACCGCGGCAGTCACCGAGTGCCACACGTATTTTTTTATGTATTTATTTGCTTCTCATATTGTCCCATATAAATTTGATAAAGATCTGACCAGTAGTTTTAGAGTTATCCTTAATAATGCGTATTTAATTGAGTTCGACTACATTAATGATGTTCTTTAGTCGAGGGAAGCCCGACCGATGGGGCTCCTACTTTTGAGTGGTTTGTAAAAAAATAACCGCGAAGGAGATCTTATTCTAACCTAACCTGTCGGAGTCGGGATGCCTAAGTCCCATCCCACCTTCAAAATACGATTCAATCAATTGTTCACAATATTACCAATTTATCTTTTAATAGTTCCATAATCTGGTATTTTGACTGCCTCGATGGTCTAGTGGTTGCAGTAGTGCGACTGCTAATCATGAGGTCCCGGTTCGAATCCCGGTTCGGGCCAAAAATCAATTACTGAGTTATTCTGTCGAGAAATTCTCAGTAGCTGCCCGGAGTCAGGAAGTTGGCGGTGTCTCACCCCCGTGCCTCGGAATCGGAAAGCACGAAAAGCCGTTGGTCCTGCGTCTAATCTCTCTCCGGTCGTGTCAATTTACCGTCCCATTGGATTATGAGAGCGAGAGAATAGAGAGGGCATCTGTGCTTGCGCATACACTTGGGCACTATAATCCTGTCCTGCGCCGATGGCTAGCCTCCGTTGAGGCAGGCCGCCGTGGCCGAAATTTGGTCTGGAGGATATTGTTATTATTAATATTTAATTATTTAAAAGCACACTTATCTCAAACACTGCACTGTGGAAAAAACAAACAAATGTGACTGGCGAAGTAGCGAGACGCGAGCGAAGTATACGCGCGAACTTCATGGCAAGTTCCATGCATCGCCTTGAACACGTGTTTAGTAGAATTGTTGGCACACAAACCCGTGTGCAATTGGAGGACACGTGCCTTGAATTGAACACGAGTTTGTAAAGGCAGTTACCGCGACAAATCCGTGCGTGTTACAAGGCAGTACTGCCTCCTAGTGAATACGGAAATGTAAATATCATAGAATACTATAATACATACATAATAGAACGGGGGAGTGGGCCCTCCTTTCTGACAAGGAGGGTCGCGTTCGTATACGGCTTAGAGATCTCTAGACAGATCGTTAAGCCAATTCCTAAAAGGTTGAGTTTAGTGGGTAAAAGTCACCACATAACCACGCAGCCGGCTGCGTGGTATGCTATGAGCATTCTCAACCTCCCCCTCCCCCGCTTTCCGGAGGGTTGCCCATATTTGCTTCGGGCGCAAAAAAAAAACGGGGGAGTGGGCGGAGCTCGTGTAGCCACTAAAATGTCACTAACGTGTCAATTCACACGTATAAATATCAACACGAGATGTGTTTTGACGTTACAATCGTTTCCAAATTTCGCATGCAAATTACAAATTGCACACTATTTACAAATAAATATGTATTAAAACTTAAACGTTTTTTTTAATGATGATCTTGAACATTAACCAAGTCTAAAATGCCTAAAATTACTCAGTCTGTCAACACAGAGAATCGGGTTTGTAGTAGTGATAAAATGACGTAATTGCTTGTATGTGTGCTCCCGGCGACTCCGAACCTCGTACAAAATAAGGTTGACAGCCATTCTATTGTGTATTAGGCTCGACTGATTTTGATTAAATTTTTTGTGTGTGTATGAGCGGGCAGTTTAGATTCACAATTGGACCAAGTAGATAGCGCTGTTGTCGAAATCCAGCAATCACTTGTATCACTTGCGGCGGATCACTTCTATTAATTTATATATAATACAAATATCTGTATGAAATATCGAAAGAACTGCTACACTATTAGGACATGAAAAGCCATACGTAATTTTTTTGCCTGCTATCTGCTGGCGAATGTCCCGTTAAAATCAGTCCAGCCACTTTTTTTATAGGATGAGTTGATGGTAAGTGGTTGCTGGGGTCCGTAGACATCTACATCTATCCTCGATTACGAATCGTAATGCAGATGCGTTGTCACCGGTGAGAACTAAGATGGAATGCCTCGTTACCAGTAAAATGGGTCTCCGGTTCTCTACACTCACCGTACGAAACACAGCAGCATTAAGCTACTATTTCACGCTGGTTTTTTGTGAGAGCGTGGTCCTTCCCCGGTTGAGCCGACCCGTTCATGCTACAACTATACTACTAATATAACTGCAGCATGGCTCTACGAGGTATAAGACATTAGCCGGAACAAACGGACTGACTGGCAGACAACATTTTTGAAAATTGTGTTTTTGTTATAAATACCGTATATACTTTCATATGCATTTAATAAAAAGCTGTTACTTTGACATTACAGACGGACACTTCAATTTTATTTATTTGTACGAGTATATTAGTATTGGATCCGGTACTGCCTCGTTGGTCCAGTGGTTGTACCTAGTAGTGCGACTGCTGATCATGAGATCCTGGGATCGAATCCCCGGTCGGACCAACAAAATCAATTATGGAGTTTTTCCGTCAAGAAATTCTCAGTAGCTGTCCGGAGTCAGGAAGTTGGCGGTGTCTTAACCCCGTGCCTCTTAAAGCACGTAAAGCCGTTGGTCCTGCGCCTGATCTCTCTCCGGTCGTGTCGGTTTACCGTCCCGTCGGATTATGAGAGTGAGGGAATAGAGAGTGCACCTGTGCTAGCGCACACTCGTGCACTATAATCCTGTCCTGCGCCGATGGCTAGCCTCCGTTGAGGTAGGCCGCCGTTGCCGAAATTCGGTCTGGAGGACATTACCCTATATACTTTCATACGCATTTAATAAAAAGCTGTTATTATGACATTACAAACCGAAACTTCAATTTTATTTATTTGTATTGGATCCAGTAGGTGAGTTTGTTGTATAGATCCAGAAACCACCCGTGCGAAGGCGGGGCGGATCGCTTGTATTCATTTAAATCTAACTGCTGTTATGCTGTTAAGACATGAAAAGTCATACATAAAATTTTTGTCTGTCTGTGTAGGCTTCTTAATAACGGTTGAACCATAGAATACTATAATACACAATAGAATGGCTGTCAACCTTATTTTACGAGGATAGATAGACGTTGCCGGGAGCACACATACAAGCAATTACGTCGTATTATCAGTTAATCACTACTACAAAATCGATTCGCTGTGTTGACAGACGGATATAATACATATTTATTTGTAAATCGCGTGCAATTTGATATTTTCTAAATAATTTGCATGCGAAATTTGGAAACGATTGTAACGTCAAAACACATCTCGTGTTGAAGTGTGAATTGACGTGTTAGCGGCATTTTAATGGCTACACGGGCTCCGCCCACTCCACCGTTCCATTATGTATGTATTATAGTATTCTATGGGTTGAACAGATTGTGATGAAACTTTATGAACAGATATAGAGCAATGCCAGGATGGATTTTAAACATTTAAAAAAAGTTTTTGATTATCTCAAATATTAATAACACCACTATCCAGACAAATCTGGGACGGATCGCTAATAAGTAATAAAAAAAAGAATGTCCTTTTTATGATAGCCACATATGTATTTTAACATCTGTTTACGGTGTACGAGTATGTACATAAGTATCTATGTATTTTTCTTATCTTTGTACCTATATACCATTCTATATTGTACGTGAGGGTAATATATTGTACGAGAGGTCATCCGGGTAATATAGTTACTTTCTTATAACTCAAAAACTACAGCCTTGTTTGCATAGATGGCTCTGTGATACGATAGCTCTTCATCGGTCAATCAAATAATAAAGGGTCAAAAGGTCGCTGCTTTATCGACGCCATTTTGACAGTTGCCATTATAGTAAATACTTTAGTCGATTTTAGTATGTAGTTAGTTTTTATAAAGTTGATTTTTCGAAGTGTTCCCAATTGTTCCCAACGCTTGTTTGTTATTTTTTATTGATACATTAGTTGTAGTATACGACTTTGTGTTTTTGAACCTATCCTCCACCTAGTATTGGTTTTATAGGACGGCAAAGCTTAAGGTGACTTTATTGCCTTGATGTACCGTATTATGCATCTTTATTTCTATTTTATGGATTATAATAAAAATAAGATTTTTGTTGTTTCCTCGCGATCCTGTCCGTCCAGAGGTTGTCTGGAAGAGATCGCTCGTTGCGATAAGACCGCGCATTGTACCACATTACTTTCCCTCCTTTTTAGGGTTCCGTAGTCAACTAGGAACCCTTATAGTTTCGCCATATCTGTCCGTCCGTCTGTCCGTCCTCGCTTAATCTCTGTGACCGTTAGCACTAGAAAGCTGAAATTTGGTACCAATATGTGTATCAATCACGCCGCCAAAGTGGTAAAATAAAAATTGTTTTATTAGGAAAAAAATGTTTTATTAGGGTAGCCCCCCTATATGTAAAGTGGGAAGTGATTTTTTTTTAATTTCAACCCTAACGTGTGATATATTGTTGGAAAGGTATTTAAAAATGAATAGGGGTTTACTAAAATCATTTTTGATAATGTCAATAATTTCGGAAATAATCGCTCCAAAAGTAAAAAAACAATGTGTCCCCCCCCCCTCTAACTTTTGAACCATAAGTTTAGAAAATATGAAAAAAATCTGAAAAGTAGAACTTTATAAGGACTTTCTAGGAAAATCATTTTGAACTTGGATGGATGGATCAACAGTAGCCACTACCGGGAGCAGTTGCAGGAGCGCGGAGCGCTGCTGGAGCGCGAACATAATGGATACTCACCTTTAAACTCATAAGTGGGAACACTTATTGTGACGGACGGGAAATTACGGAATCCTACACTGAGCGTGGCCCGACACGCTCTTGGCCGGTTTTTGTTATTATTTATTTAATATATATGCAATATAATTTTGGCGTGCAATAAAGCGTTATCTATCTATCTACATAAGTAAAACATAAGGGTTAAAAGTACATTAGACATAAGTAATTATAAAAAAAGTTATTCTAACTTATATTTATAGCTTAACTTAACCCTATTTGAACACCTACGCGCTCTAATGAGACACTCGGATACATTTTCCACACCTACGCCTCGCTCCTAAATTTTGTACCGTCAGCATAAAAACGTTTAATATATTTGTAAATTACATTTTAAAATACATTTACCGTTACAGCCTATTCTACTGCTGAACGTAGGCCTCCCCAAAGATTGCCTTATAGGGGGGATATTTGCCATAGTTGGCACGCCTGGCAAGTGGGTTGGCAACCGCATTTTTTTATTGTTAGTCTTTATTAGGAATATAATACTGCCAATCTCCTGATTTATTTCCCTCTGTCGCCTCTTACGACTTCCAAGCGATGATAGGTAGTGAAAATTCTTACACCGCCATTATACGTTAAAATAATAAACAAGTAAATATTCACTTATTCCTATTCTTCTTCCTTATCAGTCAAGTCAAGTATATTGCTGGATAGACGATTTGTCTTAATCTTTGATTGACCATCTCAGTACCACACGTGAGCACCTTTGATACTGCTGACGGTCGCCAAGCTGCGTATTTTACGACTGTCTTAAACTAAGATCTTTATACTGCCATTTATCGAAAGTCACAACATATTTATGATACGTCCCATAGTCGCCTTTTACGGCATCCTTGGGATAAAATGTGGTGATCGGTGATAAATGACGTCATCGGCTATATCAAATTGTGTAGCTATCATTCATATAACAAAATCAACTCATTTAAAACGTTAGAATAATTAGCTCCGCGTAATTAAAAATAAAATGATATCAGCCACTGTAGCGTTTATTTCACCTGTGACTAGGGCCAATTTTCGAAACTACCTGGCCATTTGAAATGATTTTTTTTTATATAGTAGGCGGGCAAACGGGCATACGGCTCACTTGATGGTAAGTGGCTACCGCCGCCCATGAACAATTGCAACACCAGGGGAATTACAGATACGTTGCCGGCTTTTTCAAAAGGATGAGGCCCTTTTCTTGAAGGTCCTTAAGTCGTATCGGTCCGGAAAAATTCCTAGTGGTAGTCGATTCCACAAGGAAGTTCTGCGAGGAAGAAAAATTCTTTTAAATCCCACAGTGGTGGACCGCCAGTCATCCAGATGGTATGGATGGTATCGCGAGTTTTGTATAATGAATTGTAAAATTTAACACAAATGTGTACTTTCCTTTCTTTATAAAACAATTCCGTTAGGTTTTTTGCTGGTTAAACTCAGGATAGGTATACAGAGTAGTTGCAAAAAATTGCTAATTAATCTTAAAAGTGACTTTCAATATGTGTTATTTATTTTAAATATTAAATAAAAAAACGTTACTCCTGAAATAAATTTATCCCGTATCGTGGTGGCAGTTTATGTGTTAAGGTACGTGAGGGTAATGTGGTCACCTTAACCTTTGCCGCTCTATAAAACCAGAACTAGGTGAAGGACAAAACATAGAGTCGTATACAATAACTATAATATACTAAGCAAAAAAAGCAAACAAGCGTTGGCATTATTAGGAACACCTAGAAAAAGCAACTTAAAAAACTAACTACACTACACTATACTAAAATCAAATACAATATTAAAAAAGGCGATAAAGCAGCGCCCTTTTGAACCTTTATTATTTGATTGACCGATGAAGAGCTATCGTATCACAGAGCCATCTATGCAAACAAGGCTGTAGTTTTTGAGTTATAAGAAAGTGACTATATTAACCGAATGAACGTATTACCCTCACCTACTATATTTGAAGGCCATACAAATATTTGTTCCGTGCGGGTTCTGAACCCGTAGCCCTCAGCAAGGTTTATTTTTAAATCAAATAGTATTTCAAATTCATTGTTAAATCATTCTATTCTTAAATCAAACTTTTATGTAGAACATTAAATTTCTTTGCACACCGTACAAAACTATACGCGTGACGAAGTAGCGACGCGTGTAAGCCGCAACTTCGTTATTTATCCACTCATATAGAAAAGGAATACTTTATAGAAAAAAAACTGCGACCAAAACCAACCAAAATACATCATCATCATGTAGTTTTCCTCAGTTGTATGTGGTAGAGTCATGCTGCAGTTATATTAGTAGTATAGTTGTAGCACGTAAGGGTCGGCTCGACCGGGGAAGGACCAAGCTCTCACAGAATACCAGCGTAAGATAGTAGCTTAATGCTGCTGTGTTTCATATGGTGAGTATAGAGTTTCGGAGACCATTTTTACTGGAAACGGGGCATTCTATCTTAGTCCTCATGGGTGACAACGCATCTGTATTTTTATTCGTAAACGAGGACAAATATAGATCTAGTCGAGTCTATGGGCCACAGCAACCACTTACCATTAGGTGGGCTGTGTGCTCGTTTGTCACACTATCCTATAAAAAAAAACTTGGGATAGCAAAAAAAAGCAATGTTACAGCCTATTAACGTCCCACAGCTGGACACTGGAATCTTCTCATTGATTAAAAGCTTAAGGGGCAGTTAGACTGCCTTTCTGCTTCTATGCGTGTTGGCGGTCTAAAAATGTCTTCGAAGTATTATTAGGTTTGTCTATGGTGTTTTTAACATTACAGCCGATAAAAGTCGACTGCAGAACATAGGCCTCCCTATAGATCACCTCATAGTATATAAGTTATAGGTGGTAGGGCCACGCTGCAGCTATATTATGGTTGTAGCACGAATGGCTCGACCGGGGAAGGACCACGCTCTCGGATAGCGTATTCTAATGCCCTGTTTTCGTATGGTGAGTGTAGAGAATTAGAAACGCTTTGGCTTCTGGAAATCGTTCGTCACCCTTATTCTATAAAAAAAGTTGCCACGCTTGGCAGGTAGATTGGCGACCGCAGTTTTGACTATTTTGAGTTATTATCAGAAAGATAATAACTCAAAATAGTGAAAATATCAGAAAGACGCTCCTGCCCGTAATCTTTTTTAATTTCCCTCTGTCGCTTCTAACACCGCCTCTACACAGTTAACTTTTTCGAGATCCTAAGTTATATTAATACAGACAAAAAAAGCTTATAATAATTCAGGAATTAAAATTTTAATTTACAATCGTATAATAATTGCCGTGTAGTGGCGGTTGAGAATATCCACTACCCCATATCTTCACGTGGGTGTCGTAAGAGGCGACAGAGGGAGACAGGCAGGAGATGGGCAGCAGCATCTTCCTGATAACAGCTATGAGATAATAAAAAACTGCGGTTGCCAACCCGCTCGCCAAGCGTGGCAACTATGGCAATATACCCCCCATGAAGAATTACACAAATAGACGGCCCCCAGTCCCCGGCGGCCCCGCTATTCCTGGCTACGGTGGCGACCATGGTAACGGCGGGGCAGGGGGTGCTAAGAATCTCCGGTGGAGGTTCGGTTGCCACCTACGACGACTCGACCTGGCAACGTATAACGCACGCACCCTGAGGACTGACGAGAAGATACTGGAGCTGGAAGAAGAGGTAGAGGCGAGGACACGGTAATCCTCGAGTCCGGCAACTTGTTCTATCACCGGGTGGGCGACCATCTGTCCCAAGGAGGTGTCAGATTTATCATCCACAAGTCTCTCGTCAACAACGTTGTAAAGATTGGGAGTGTGTCGACGAGGGTCGCGTACCTGATACTCAGAATCACCAAACGGTATTCGCTAAAGGTCATACAGGTCTACGCACCAACCTCGGCACATCCAGATGAGGAGGTGGAGGAAATGTATGAGGATATTTCTAGAGTCATGCATTCCTCCAAAACCCATTACACGGTGCTGATGGGAGACTTCAACGCAAAACTAGGCACAAGAGAAGGCGGTGAGCTGAAGTTAGGGAAATTTGGAGTAGGACAACGGAACCGTAGGGACCAGCAGCTGCCTGACTTTATGGAGAAAGAGGGAGTCTTTATGATGAACTCTTTCTTCCAGAAGTGGCCCCACAGGAAGTGGACCTGGTCGAGCCCCGACGGTTCGACAAAAAATGAGATTGACTTCATTATGACGCCCAGACGCCAACTTTTCAGTGATGTCTCAGTGATCGCAAGGGTGAAAACCGGCAGCGATCACCGAATGGTTAGAGGTACACTGAACCTAAACGTTAAGTTGGAGAGGTCTCGTCTAATGAATTCAACGCTCAGTCCCCCTCGTGCTCTAATCCAGAATCCCGAAACCTTTCAGCTCGAGTTACGTAACCGCTTTCAGTGCCTAGAAGATTGCAATGCAGTGGACGATATGAATGACAAGCTCGTGGAAACTGTCCATGCGGTCGAAGCTAAGTTCTGCAAGACCTGCCGCAGAAGAAAACAAAAACTCACCGATCACACTCTTAATCTCATGGCTGTTAGACGGGAGATGAGGCTGCAATCGTCAACAGATTTGACAGCATACAAGCAACTGAACAGACAGATCTCCAAATGCATGCGGCGAGACTTACGCAACTTTAATAGCGCTCGTATTAAAGAAGCGATCGAGCGGAACCAGGGCTCCAAAGTCTTTGCCAAAGATCTGTCTGCCAGAAAGAGCCAACTGTCAAAGCTGTAGACTGAGTGTGGCAGCATCGTTTCCGGGACACCTGAGATTTTGAGTGAGATTGAGAGGTTCTATGGGCAGCTGTACACATCATCGTTGGAGCCACACGCAAGTGTGAGTAACGATCCAAGAGCAAGTCCTATCCGACACTATTCCGATGATATCCCGGACGTCAGTCTGAGCGCGATTTGAATGGCTCTCCAGCACCTTAAAAACGGCAAGGGCCCCGGGCGAGGATGGAATTACAGCGGAGCTTCTGAAAGCGGGTGGAACACCGGTACTTGAAGTCCTTCAGAAGCTCTTCAAGTCCGTCCTCAATGATGGCACTACTCCGGAGGCGTGGAGCAGAAGTGCGGTGGTCTTGTTCTTTAAGAAAGGCGACAACGCTCTCTTGAAGAACTACAGACCGATTTCACTTCTGAGCCGCGTCTACGTGCTGTTTTCGAGAGTCATTACGAATCGTCTCGCACGCAGATTCGACGAATTCCAGCCTCCCGAACAAGCCGGTTTCCGAAAAGGCTTCAGTACCATAGACCACATACATACCCTGCGGAAGATTGTACAGAAGACCGAAGAGTACAATCTGCCACTTTGCCTGGCGTATGTGGACTATGAGAAAGCCTTTGATTCCGTCGAAATTTGGGCGGTGCTACAGTCCCTTCAGCGGTGCCAAGTTGACTGTCGGTCATCTTGGCACCGCTGAATATCGAAGTGCTGAAGTGTTTGTACAGTAGGGCTACGATGGCTATCCGAGTACAGAACCAGAGTTCGAAACCTATCCAACTGCAGAGAGGTGTAAGACAGGGTGACGTTATATCCCCGAAACTCTTCACCGCTGCGTTGGAAGACGTTTTCAAGCTACTGGACTGGAAAGGATACGGTATTAACATCAATGGCGAGTACATCACTCACCTTCGATTTGTCGACGATATAGTCCTTATGGCAGAATCGCTGGAGGACGTTAGCACTATGCTCAATGACCTTAATAGTGTCTCCCAACGGATAGGTCTTAAGATGAACATGGACAAAACAAAGATCATGTTTAATGTCCATGTCACACCTATGCCGGTAGTTGTTGGGAGCACTATGCTCGAAGTTGTTGACGAGTACGTTTACCTGGGACAAATAGTCCGACTAGGTAAGTCCAACTTCGACCGAGAGGTCAATCGACGGTTTCAACTCGGCTGGGCAGCGTTCGGGAAATTACGACACATCTTCTCGTCAGGTATACCTCAATCTCTGAAAACAAAAGTGTACAACCAGTGCGTGTTTCCAGGGATGACTAACGGATCTGAGATGTGGTCCTTCACTGCTGGCCGTATGAGGACGCTCAAGGTCGCTCAGCGAGCTATGGAGAGGGCTATGCTCGGAGTTTCTCTGCGTGATAGACTCAGAAATGAGAATATCCGCAGTAAAACCAGAGTGACCGATATAGCCCAACGGATTAGTAAGCTGAAGTGGCAATGGGCCGGCCATATAGCTCAAAGAACCGATAACCGATGGGGAAGAAAGGTTCTCGAGTGGCAGCCTCGTACCGGTAGGCGTAGTGTAGGGCGACCCCCCACTAGATGGAGTGATGACCTGGTGTCTTACCAGGAATGTCATGCAGGAAGTCGATGGATGCAGGTGGCTCAGGACCGTGCTTTGCGTCATTGCTTGGGGGAGGCCTACGTTCAGCAGTGGACTTGTGAAGGGCTGTAATGATGATGATGATGATGATAATAATTTTGCTTATCTATGAATTGATATTAAGCTTTCTATTAAAATATTTTATGTTCGTTTTTTTATAGCATTAGATGACAAACGAGCGCACAGTCCACCTGATGGTAAGTGAATTCAGTGGCCCATAAACATCCACATTTATCCTCAATTAAGAATCAAAATGCAAATGCGTTGTCACCTCTGAGGACTAAAATGGAATGCCTCGATTGCAGTAAAAAGGTTCTCCGGTTCTCTACACCAACGTACGAAACACAGCAGCATTACGTTGTTATTTTACGCTGGTATTCTGTGAGAGCGTGGTCCTGCCCCGGTTGGGCCGATCCATTCGTGCTACAACTATAGAGAAGCAGCTTGGATCTACCACGTACAGGAGTTCGTGTGTAGATATGCTTAAAGTATGCCTATTATGTATTATGTATTATTTAAAAATATGCACATGCTATTTATGTATAAGGTATAGACTATATCACGTAGATTATTTGTGGTAATATATATTAATAAGTATATTCATATATTTTTAACGTGATGATTGATAGTGAGTGTCTTACCAGTTCTTCATTTCATTTAATGAAGATTTGCCTTATAGTTCATAAAAGATAGCTTGATCTCTGCGACAGCTGTCAGTAAAATCACGCCTATGAAGTCCTGAATTTCTTAGTAGTACAGACGGTACCTGTCGATGTCATACTTTATGGGCATGCCGACCTAATTAGTGCATGACATTGACAGGTACTGTCTGTGCTACTAAGAAATTCAGGACTTCATAGGCGTGATTTTACTGACAGCTGTCGCAGAGATCAAGCTATCTTTTATGAACCATAAATTTCTTTTTTTGCTAACACACGAGAACCCTTTTTTCCCAATCAGTTGTCGATACTTCGAGCGATATGGCCAAGCCATTGCTTCTTAATCTTACTAATTCGTTTTTTTTTCAGGTTTTTATCGATACTTCGGATGTAAGGTAGACAACAATTTTGTATCATTTATTCAGAAAAGTATAACTAAATATATACTAATAAATTCTAAGCATATATGAATAAATACAGTTTATAAAAATATTTGCAATATATGTTTTTTAACTTCCATTTTTGCGTTCTAAAATTAAAACCGTAAGTTGAAGTGTCTTAATTTTACGGGTTTTGAGGATATTGTAATGGCTACTATACATACATAACGGTATGGTCTTTTTAATCTATTTAATCTTTATCGTACACGCCCTATGTTAAGCAGTGGCAGCAATTTGGGTACGTGCCTAGTTGCGCAAGGTTCCAAAGAGAGGGGTGGAGGGCATAAGTTAACACATGTAGGTGTGTAGGTACTTACATAATATATAAAAATATAGTTTATATTGAGATTTTTTCAAAAGTTTCTAAAGCGCGCCTACTATCTATCTACTTGATTATTTCTACATCGCCCTCATTCTTTCACCACGTTTCAAATTTTTTTTAAACAAAATTATATTATTAACTATAATGTAAAGTACATATGTATTTATATATATGTATGTATATGTTTGTATAGTATGTATAGATAGGAGATATTTCTATAGTTTATATATCACTAAAATGTGTACATTACGTAGTTAATTATCATTTTTATTTTGTTTTTTATTCTATATTAGTACACCTGCGTCAAATTCTCACCACACCACGGGTTGCCTGGTAGGGAATGCCTCAAGGCATTAAATCCGTCCTTATTTTCTTGTATATTAAGGAATGCAATAAAGAATAAATAACTAAATAAAAAATAGTTTAGTCAAGGTCGCTGACGATATTTAATCCGCCTCTGATGTTAAGGACTATAAATTGCAGATTAAATGCTTTATGAAAGTCTCTAGTAGATTATATCCTATTTTATTGTTTACACCACACGTAATTATCCCTATTGGAAAAGGCCAATGCCCAATACTGCAATTATACAAGCTGAAGATGAAGAAAACCATCGTTATCACATTTGGGTTTTTTTTATTTTCAAAGTTTCCTTAAGGTGATGTGGGTGCCAAAGGCAGATTTTTCGCGCTTTAAAAGTACAATTTTTTTGTCAATAAAAACTACGAATTCACATTTTTTTAAATTCATTATGAAAGTTAAAGATTTTTCTTAGTGAATTAAGGTGGCCAAAACACGATTGACAAAATTTGGCTCGAAAGAAAAAGATTGCAAAGTTTCCTCAAAATATATAATTTTAGGTACTGGTCCACTAAGTGAAAAAATAGTTTCATTCGAATGTAATGAAATCGATTACAATTAAATTCAGGCTATGTGTTCACCAGTAAATACGTGAGTAAATTATGGGTTTATTTTTGAATAAAAGAGTATATATCATTTTAAAAAGAAATATCAAATAAATATTGTGCGATTAAATAGCGCGCGGGCCGACCAAACAGTCCATATAAAGCATGAAAAATCTGCTTTTGACGCCCAGTTCACCTTAAGAGGATACCTTGAAAATGAATCAAAGTTTTGGGGGCGTGGCTTATTCCTTTGTCGGTGAAGCTAACGGACGACTGCGGGAGTGTCAAAATGAAAGTGATGCAATGACTTCATAGTACGTAAATTATGAGATAACCATACCGAGCTTGCGCTCGAAAAAAACTAAGTAAGCGCCAAACAACATTTTTATTTATTTTAACAAAACTTCGTTATGGATTCAAAAACTGGTTTATGAGAACTTAGATATGATTATTTACTATGCCTTAAAAATAATTCCATGAAATTATTCGTAGGAATATTGTGTTTTCTTTTTATGCAAAAACACAAACACGGTAATTTTATCTATAGACCACACTTGACACCGCGAGTAGAACGGCTCAGCTTATGCCTAGCTCGTGCTCGTCTCTAGCGTAGACTCACCTTTAGATTTTTACGCGTGAATTTGGGGTAGGATGGCCGGATGGCGTAGTACCACCATGACAAATAAATCCAATAAATTAACAAACTTGTCGAGTATCGATGAGATCTCAAAACCAAATAAACAAAAATTAGAGCTAATTTGTTATTGATTTTGTGTTAAATGTTTAACTGCCCCGTAAGTCTAGTGGTGGTAAGCGTAAGGTTCGAATCCTGGGTCGATCCAAAATCAGTTAATGGGTTTTTTTTATCAAGAAATTTTCAGTAGCAACCCTGAGTCAGGAACTTGGTGGTAGCCCTTTTTCCATCTCATAGGACTATGAATGTGAGGGGATAGAGAGAGCACCTTTGTTTGTGCGCACATTCGAACGTTAAAATTCTGCCCTGCGCTGATTGTAAGACTCGATTGTTGGCCTTCTTGACCGAAATTGGTCTGAGGGACATTATTATTATTATTTAAATAAAGTTAAAGTTACTGTCTATAGGTATACGTCCCACTGCTGGGCACGGATCTCCTCTCATTTCTGAAAGGGTTTTAGGGCAAGGAGGCCTCCGCGCTGTCCTAATGCGTATCGGAGAATTTCACATGTCTCCGAAATATTTTTTTCTTATTCCTCAGACATACAGGTTTCCTCACGATGTTTCCTTCGCCGTCGAGCACGGGGTAATTCAGCACTTAAAATTGCAATTAATAATTTCATTGAAATATAATATCAATTGAAATATACAGCGAGCGCTTATCCCCTGAGCTACCATGGCACGGTACTACCTCGGCTCATTATTTAAATGGTACAACATATTTTAAAACATTATAATTTACCTGCGAGAAAGGCCACGTCATCCAGATCCTGATCCACCATGTTTCGCCAAGCAGCTGTTAAAAAATAACGAAATATATCATTATATATATTGATGTTAACTGATAGACGACTGTTATTTCATTTTGCAAAAAGCTATGTTTTATGGTAATAATCAACAAACAAACAATTAGACAAATAGTCCACCTGATGGTATGGGCATTTAGTAGCCCATAGACGTCAGTAGAATATTATATTGAAAAATTGGACAAAAATAGTTATTATAATATCAAAGTATACGTAAATGAAAATAACCCCATGCCAACATGCTGGTTCTATCGAAATTCATTTAAAACTTGTAATAACAAAATCATTGTAAAGTGAAATATGCTTAGAAAAGGCCCGCTGGGTTTCTTGCTGGTTCATCCCTGGACAGAGATATTTTCCGAACCAGTGGTAAGTAAAAAATGACTTTCAATAAGTAGGTATTATGTAATAATCTATATTGAATAAAAGAAAATCGTTCATTTCAAAAATCATTCATCGTTCATTATATCAAAGAAGCATAATTCCGCTGTTTCTCTTTTCTTAAAATGAGGTGGCAAACAAACTTACAGTCCACCTGATGGTAAGTGGCTACCTGGCCTGGTGGCCCACGAACACCTGCTACCAACATTAAACCAACAAGACTACAGATGCATTGTCACCTCTGAAGACTAAGATGGAATGGCATTCCATCTTAGTTCCATCTTAAAGATAATTACAATTAAACCGACTCTAATACCCTTCAGACACAGCAGTGGACATGACACACGACGACAGTAGCAAATGAGTTTTATTAAATGTGTAGAGTTCTCTTAAATATTACTATAAGAATAATAAGGTTGTGTATATTATGATATAAAAATCTAAACCCGAAAAAAAAAACAATTGAAAACCCGATTTTGAGAAATAAATTGCCTAAAAATATTTGAATTTAGAATTCAAAATTCAAACCATATATAGCTATTAGAGTTCAAAGTGGCCAGTGCAAAAAAAATGGCTAGCGTTCAAAGTCTTTTTGAATATCCATGTGCAATTTATTAATGTAAAATATCTTTATGTTGCAGGAGAAATTCCAGCTTTCAATGAATTTTAATTTTTTTATAGAATAATGGTGACAAACGAGCACACTGCAGCTATATTATGGTTGTAGCACGAATGAGTCGAGTCGAGTCGGGGAAGGAGCCCGCCCTCACAGAAAACCAGCGTAAAATAGCAGCTTAATACTGCTGTGTTTCGTATGGTGAGTGTACATCCGGAGACCTTTTTTTCCTGGAAACGAAGCATTCCATCTTAGTCCTCAGGGGTGGCAACGCATCTGCGTTTTGATTCACAGCATCCACTTACCATCAGGTAGACTGTGTGCTCGTTTGTCACCTTTATTCTATAAAAAATGAGAAAATATGTGCAAGTAAGGGTCTAAAAAAAAAAGATTCTTCATCACGCGCTTATCTTTCTCTGCCTCTGTATTTTCCTGCACATTTTGCATGACACGCTTACCTTTGGCTGAACCGTTCCTGTCGGCCTTATATTTGCCGATCGGCTCCATTTGTATGCCGTCCATTTCACACCGACCACGCCATGCCGACGTTTAACTGTTAACAAAAAGATCCATGTAAAGACAAAACGTTTTTTAATCTACTGTAGTTACTAAATAACATAGGACTTTATGGATAACACCATAGTGAATGTGTAAGAGAATTGTTCATCATCTCATTTAGACGCCTCATTTAGAGGCAGTGGCCGAAGGTTCTGCCGCAACTTTGCGGGGCCGCGGGCTCGAATCACACGGAAGAAGTATTTTTTTTGGCTTACAAATAATTGTTTCGGGTCTGGCTGATTGTCGTGGTAGAGCCAAGCTACAGCTATATTATGGGTGTAGCACGGATAGGTCGGCTTATCTAAGAAAAGGACACGCTCTTACGGTATACGAGTGTAGAGAACCCGAGACCCTTTTAAATGAAAACGAAGCCTTCTATGTTAGTCCTTAGGAGTGACAACACATGGGGTGCGAAGTCAGAAGTCCTCCACGTGTGCCTGGTAGTTGCGGGTCCCTCTCGATACGTCTGGAGGGAAGAGCAGCAACTGGGCCGGTGCACCCTGGGCGCGGCGGTAATCTTCCTCGAGAAATGAGAAGAAATTCTTATTCCTTGGGGAATGTTGCTGCCGCGGCTAATTATTCTGACATGGGGGGGTCCATCCCGGACCAACAGTGCGTTCCTCTGCGTGACCCTCTGATCAGCAGAGGGCATAGCAGAGGAGCGAGGGCGGGCTCGGTGTGCACTTACCCTGCCTCCGGGCAGACAGTGAAGGATTCATCCTTTGCTGTCACCGCCGGTCTCGTAATCCCAGTCGAAGTGTCGTGGATCATGTCTCGCGGCTTTGATAAGGACCGAGGGTCTTGGCTTAATCGCCCGGACCGCGAGGGAGAAAACCTCTATAAAAAGTTACCCCGAATCGCAGGGCGCCCTGCGGACTCTCCGTCCGCATACCGGCCCGTGGTGCTGCTCGACGAGGTGGGCAAGCTCTTTGAAAGAGTCATTGCAAACCGCCTCGCCGAGCACCTTGCGGAGACGGGGCCGGATCTTGCGGAACACCAGTTTGGTTTCCGCAAGAGGCGCTCTACGGTGGACGCCATCATGCGCGTGAGAGCCCTCACGACGGGGGATGCAGTGGCCAGAGGGGGGGTTGTCTTGGCGGTGTCTCTCGACATCGCCAACGCCTTCAACTCCATGCCCTGGAGCTGCATTAGGGAGGCACTCCGGTATCACCGGGTGCCGACCTATCTCCGTCGTATAGTCGGGGACTACCTGACGGACAGGGCCGTCATCTACCCCGGTCGCAACGGTGAGTGGAACCGGCGAGAGATGTCGTGCGGTGTCCCACAGGGTTCGGTTCTGGGGCCACCTCTGTGGAACATCGGTTACGACTGGGTGCTGCGCGCCGACCTCCCTACCGGCGTCAGCGTAGTTTGCTACGCTGACGACACGCTGGTACTGGCACAAGGGGGGTCGTACGAGGCGGCGGCGGAAAATATGACACGCGGGGTTGCGATAGTCGTTGAGAGGATTCGGCAACTGGGTCTCGAGGTGGCTCTGCACAAGTCCGAGGCCATGCACTTCCATGGTCCTCGGAACAGGCCACCACCGGGATCCTCAGTGATGGTAGGAGGGGTATCCATCGACGTCGAGTCGACGCTGAAGTACCTAGGACTCGTCCTCGACGGCCGATGGAACTTCGTTGAGCACTTCCGACGTTTGGCTCCCAAACTGGAACGGACCGGGGCTGCCTTCAGGCGGCTCCTGCCGAACCTGGGAGGGCCAAACGCCTCCTGCCGGAGGCTCTACGCGAGGATCGTGTGGTCCATGGCCCTTTACGGGGCCCCGGTGTGGGCGCGTGGTTTGGCGCGGCTTGCCGTCCACCACCTGAACGCGCCCCAAAGGGTGATAGCCGTGAAAATGGTTCGCGGCTACCGCACGATCTCCCGCGAGGCGGCGAGCCTCCTTGCCGGATTGCCGCCATGGGATCTGGAGGCGATAGTCCTCGCGCGCCTGCACGAATGGCGTGCGGAGGCACTATGCCTTGGGGAAACCCCGCTGCCGCGGCAAGTTGTCGCGCAGCGGACAGACTTCCGGCACGATCTCATGGCGACATGGAGACAGCGACTGTCGCAACCCCGTGCTGGGCACGCCACTATAGCGGCGATAAGACCCCTCTTTGAGGAGTGGCTTGAGAGACGCCACGGCATCCTCACCTTCCGCCTGACGCAGGTCCTCACCGGACACGGTGTGTTTGGGAGGTTCCTGCACCGAATCGGGCGGGAGGAAACGCCCGGGTGCTCCCACTGCGAGGATGGACCGGAGGACACGGTGGAACACACCGTGGAGGTGTGCCCTGCTTGGGCGGAGCACCGCCGGGTCCTCGTAGCGGCGATAGGCGGCGGCGACCTCTCGCGTCCGGCCCTGGTCGAAGCCATGGTCCGGAGCGAGACGGAATGGGATGCCGTCACCACCTTCTACGAAGCAGTGATGCTAGCGAAGGAGGTGGCGGAGCGGGAGAAGGAGAGAGCAGCAGCTTTCCTCCCCGGCCGCCGCGGGAGACGCCCCGGGCGTCGGGGGCTACGTCGTGGCCCCCGGCCACCGTAGGCGCGGGCCTGTGGACGGCGAGCAATGGGTAGCTCGTCGTCCGTCCGTCTAATGACGACAGGCCGTGTCGACGGCGCGTTTTGTTCCACGCGCGCCTCAAAGAGCTGTCAGCAGCGTGAAGGGGCCCGCAAGGGCCGACGCCTGCCGGGGCTGCGGGCTGTTCGAAAGAGATACCGCGGCTCCGGAACGTAAGGGCACTGAAGGAACACGGATGGTTTTTAGTCAGTAAAAGTCTGACACTCCCTTACGCTCCACCCAGAGCGAAAGGGGTCATTAGATGATTTTCCATCCGCAAAAAAAAAAAAAAAAAAAGGGGTGACAACACATTTGCATTTCGATTCTTAACCGAGAATATATGTAAATGTATATCTATTGGCCACAGCATCCACTCACTATTAGAATGACTATGTGCTCATATGTCATCCTTACTTCTATTAAAGAAACGGTACTAATCTCTCACAATTGACATGACAAGACAAAAAAATACATTTTTTTTAAAACGCGTGAATAAATGCGCAAAAGATGCAAAGTGCACAAACCATTCAGCCTAACTTGTTATACAAACTGAACCAACCCTAGGGGACTTTGTAAATGCTCTATTAAGGTTTTTGTCTTTAACATCTAAACGCGTTTTTCCACTCTGTCGGAGATTTACATATGCTATACGCTAGAATATATAATAAGCTTTAATTATTAAATGTTCCATGAAAAATTAGGCAAAAATGTTTTACGAATCACTTTAGTGTTAATCCATCTGTTTGTGAATACACAATATGCATTATGGCTGCAGCACAACTGGACCAGGATAGGACCATGCTTTCGAAGAATAATCATCATCGTCATCATCACAGCCCTTCCCAAGTCCACTGCTAAACAAAGCCCTACCCCAAAAATGCAGAATTTCGAAGAACACAGCCATAAAATAGCAGCATAACGCTGCTGTGTTCCGTATAGTTACCATGGAATATAATATTTAATTTATATCTTATCTTGTCCTACTAGAGATAGCGAAACTGATCTTTATTGTTTTTCGTCTCAATAAAATTACGGTCGTACCTAATGTTCAAACTATCTCTTGTTTTTACATACAAAACATAGCCTTTCATTTTTTTATAGAATAAGGGTAACAAACGAGCACACAGTCCACCTGATGGTAAGTGGATGCTGAGGCCCATAGACATCTACATGTATCCTTGATTAAGATTCATAATGTAGATATGTTGTCATCCCTGAGGACTAAGATGGAATATCGTATCCAGTAAAAAGGGTCTTCGGTTTTCTACACTCACCATACGAAACACAGCAGCATTTAACTGCAATTTTACGCTGGTATTCTGTGTGAGCGTGGTCCTAACACGATCAAGCCAACCCATTCGTGTTACAACGATAAAATAGCTGCAGCGTGGCTCTACCACGTTAAAATTCTCTTTCATAATTTCTTTCATTTTTTCGTCTCAATAACTCACTGACGTTAGGCGACTCAATCTCTGGGTGCAAAAATACGTTGTCACCCGTGAGGACTAAGATGGAACGCCTCATTTCCAGTAAAAAGGATCTCCGGTTCTCTACACTCACCGTACGAAACACAGTATGTGTGCATCAGATGCCATTTTACGCTGGTATTCTGTGAGATTCCTTACCCAGTCGAGCCGACCCATTCGTGCTACAACTATACTACTAATATAACTGCAGCATTACTCTACCACGTAAAAAAATAAATTAAAATAATAACGGGCTCGAGTTCCTGTAAGAATTCATGTGATATTGATCTTTTTAAACAGATAGGTAACTAGGAATTAGGCCAGGTCAATGTGCCGTGCAGTGGCGGTGTGAAAATATCCACTACCCCCATATCATCCCGTGGGTGTCGTAAGAGGCGACAGAGGGAGATAAACCAGGAGATGTGCAGCAGCTTCTTCTTTACAACTTAAATAAGGAAAACTGCGGTTGCCAACTCATTCACCAAGCTTGGTAACTATGGCTAATATCCCCCCCCCCCCATGAGGCTAACTGATGTGCTGTAATGCTGATAATGATTATATGCTTGGTAAAATACGAGCAAATTATAAGGAGCGTGTTAATTATAACGTGTAAATATAAATATTGTTACGCGCCGAAGTCGACGGCACTAGCGCCATCTAGTATCAAATTGAAGAACTAAACTTTCTAGAAGCTCTACACTCGATCTTTCTGCGCTTGGTCGGTTGGCGCGCGTATTTACTTGAATATTCTGGAATATTCTGGATGTTTTCGTGGAAGAGCCCTATATAAAGGCGCTGCAATACGCGATCGGGGAAGTATTGAAGTTGGCGAGACACGCGAAGCTTCGGAGCGGAATAAAGTGAATCAGTGTGATTAATTATTAGTGTTTTTTAACTTTAATTATTGTAAAGTGAATTAAAGTGTTAATTTAGGTAATTCTATCGGCAATTTTTATTGTCACGAACCTCAGACTCGTAACAATATATAGTACGTGAGGATAATATTGTCATCCGGTTAGTATGGTCACATTCTTATAACTCAAAAACTACAGCCTTGTTTGAATAGATGACTGTGATACGATAGCTCTTCATCGGTCAATCAAATAGTAAAGGGTCAAAAGGGCGCCGCTCATTAAAATCGACATAATTTTGACAGTTTTTTTTTATAGAAGACGGGGCAAACGAGCATGCAGCTCACCTGATGTTAAGTGACTACCGCCACCAACTGCAACACCAGGGGAATTGCAGGTGCGTTGCCAACCCTTTAGAAAGGAGTAAGATCTTTTCTTGAAGGACCCTAGGTCGTATCGGTACAGAAAAATCGCCGGTAGTAATTCACAAAGAGGTCGTTCGCGAAAGAAAACTTCTAGTGAAACGTACAGTGGTGGACCGCCAAGCATCCAGACGGTGTGGATGGTATCGGGAGGTTTACCGCGTAGTGCGTTCATGAAATTTGTTGTGTTGTGTTCAACAGTGGACCTTTTTACGAGCACTTTTACGACTTACGATTTTTTATAAGGAGAAGGAGTGCTAAAACCTAAAATGTATAACAATATTGAAATAATACTAGTTTTTACGGAATTTATCGCGTGTATTTAACTTTTTAATTACCCGACGTTTCGAACGCTTTACAGCACTCATGGTCACGGGCAGGACTGAGATGTTCAACTTCCATATGTCATAGTTAACCGCGGTTACCATAGATTAAAATTTCAGAAGTCTGCAGTCTGTGAACACGTACAGGATCGCCCCCGTCACTACATCAGATTTGATAGACCGCAGATCCTCGCTAAAGAACACCGATTCCTTCCAAGGATGATTCGCGAGGCTATTGAAATCAAAAAACATCCTAATTTCAATAGAGAAGATGGCTGGGTGCTACAATCTGCTTGGGATCCTATAATAAATAAAATTTAATCCCAACCCAAGCATACAACTGCAAGACTTCAAGATACCATAAGTTCATACTGCATAGATCGGAACAAAAGTTAAATTTTAATCTAAGGTAACCGCGGTTAACTATGACATGATGACTATGACATGAATTTGTTGAACATCTCAGTCCTGCCCGTGATCATGAGTGCTGTAAAGCGTTCGAAACGTCGGGTAATTAAAAAGTTAAATACACGCGATAAATTCCGTAAAAACTAGTATTATTTCAATGTGTAGTGTTCGCGTAAATATAAGAAATCATTATGTATAACAATATGTTTTGTTTTTACAGAATAAGGGCGACAAATGAGCATATATTTCACCTGATAGTAAGTGGATACCATAGAATACTATAATAATACATACATAATAGAACGGGCGAGTGGGCGGAGCCCGTGTAGCCACTAAAATGTCACTAACACGTCAATTCACACGTATAAATGTCAACACGAGATGTGTTTTGACGTAACAATCGTTTCCAAATTTCGAATGCAAATTATTTAGAAAATACCAAATTGCATGCTATTTACAAATAAATATGTATTAAAATTAAAACGACATTTTAGTTGTAGTGATGATTTTGAACATTAATCATAAGTCTAAAATATGTAAATTTACTCAGTCTATCGAAACAGTGAATCGGGTTTGTAATAGTGATAATACGACGTAATTGCTTGTATGTGTGCTCCCGGCGACGCGGAATCTCGTACAAAATAAGTTTGACAGCCATTCTATTGTGTACTATAATATTCTATTGTGGATACCTTCATTATCATTACAGCCCCTCACAAGTCCACTGCTGAATATAAGCCTCCATTAAGCAATGCCACAAAATCCGGTTGAACGACCAGCATACATCGACTTCCTCCATGCCTTACTCACCAGGTCGTCGCTCCATTAAGGGAGCCGCCCTCCATTTCGCCCGTTTCCATGGCTGTCACTCGAGAATTATAAAATTGGTTATGAATCTATACAATTTTACGTGGTAGAGCTACGCTGCAGCTATATTATAGTTTTAGGACGAATGGGTCGGCTCGACCGTGGAAGGACCACGCTCTCACCAGCGTGAAATAGCAGCGTAATAGGTACTGTTATGTTTCGTATGGTGAGTGTATAGATCCGGAGACCCTTTTTTAATGAAAACGAGGCATTCCATCTTAGTCCTCATGGATGACATCGCTTCCGCGTTTTGATTCTTAATCGAGGATGTCATGATGACAGGATGCACTTACCATCAGGTGGACTGTGTGCTCGTTTGTTACCCTTATTCTATAAAAAAATATAATCTAGTAAAAATATGACTGTAGCACGAGGTTACTTTCGTAACACAAATAAACACAAAATTTTATATCAAAATTTGTACGTAATCAAAAACGGAACTTCGAGGCGGTGTCAGTGTGAATCACAGAAATCGTAATTTACTATTTCTGTGGTGTGAATAGATTTTAGCAAAGAGAATGATAAAATTATTTAATGCGTTATTTTAAAATACTGTCTCCTTGTTCCTACATTTACATATTTACTCCGCTCAAGTCCAGTTTGGAAATGTTTGGATATTTTAAAAGAAATTGATAATAATCTTAAAATAGCCATTGATTTTTATTATCATTATTATTAAATACAAAAGCCTGGGCTCAAACCACTTTACCTGTAAAACTTGGAGGTATCTGTGTAAGAAATCTTTCCAGCGTTGCATTGCCCGTTTTAGTTGCTTCTAGGCATAGTGGCAGTGACTTATATAACAATATTTTAAATAATAAAGTAGACTTTTCCTTTGCTACGAAAGCAAGGACGCTCTCTCCCAGCGAAAATGTTGCATTGAAAGTTAACAAACAAAAACTGTGAAATATTCCGTTGGTCCGGATCAAAGAGAATTTAATCACTACTTTTAAGAGGCGGGACTTTCCTTTTTTTCCTAGTTTGGCAACTACCAGTGGATTCTGTAACCGTCCAGTATAAGAGGCGGGACTTCCTTAGTAAAAGGAAATATATGAAAGGGCACCTAACTGCTCCAGCAACATCAAGACATGACATTTAATTTTTTACAAACAGTGCTGACAACATAGGCGAATTATATGGCTGTAGATATCTACCCTCGAATAATTTTATCGATATAATTTTTATCGATATTTTTATATAGATAATAAAAGTTAGATCTCTATACTGTATGATTTATAAGAAGTAAAAGTTTTTCGAGATTACGGATTAAGTAAAATGCCAATGACGAAAAGAACTCTATATTTAACACACTGTAATTTGTAATTATATTTTTTTTATAGAAGAGGGGGGCAAACGAGCATCGGTTCACCCGATGTTAAGTGATTACCGCTGCCCATGATCATCCACAACACCAGGAGAATTGCTGGTGCGTTACCGGCCCTTTAGAGAAAGGAGTAAGCTCTTTCCTTGAAGGTCCCCAGGTCGTATCGGTCCGGAAAAATCGCCGGTGGTAAACGCGGGAGAAATCTCCTAGTGAAACGCACAGTGATGCACCGGCAAGCATCCAGATGGTGTGGATGGTATTGGGAGGTTTACCGCGTAGTGCGTTCATGAAATTTGGCGAATGGAATTAATCCTAACAATTCCTCATAGCACTCCCCGTTATAGATGCGATAAAATACGCAAGGAGATGCAACATTTCTTCGCAGCGCCAGTGAATCGAGCTGATCGGAAAGCATTCGGTCGTCAACGATTCGAGCCGCTCTGCGTTGGATGCGGTCAAGTGGAAGGAGCTGGCACTGGGGAGCCCTAGCTCAGAGAGGGGAATAGTATTCCATGTGCGGCCGAACCTGCGCCTTGTAAAGTTGCCGGCGGTGTGCCGGCATGAAATGCTGTCCCGCTCTGCTGAGCACGCCAAGCTTATTAGAGGCCAATTTGGCCTTCTCTTCCAGGTGACTGTGAAACTGCATGTCGCTCGATGTGTCGACGCCGAGGATTCCGATACTGGCTGAGGCAACAAGGGTAATGTCTTGAAATTGAGAAGATATAGAGGAATACTCGTACCAGCATTAATAGGCTTGTAATCGGAGCTTGCACCGTCTCTCAACGTCCGTTTTCCCGAGAAATATTGGCATGGTTGGTGTACAGATCATCACCAGTGCTGTCATTCGCATAGCAATGAATGTTACCGGCTTGCAACATATCATTGATATGCAGAAGAAACAGCATTGGTGATAGCACGTAGTTGTGGAACACCAGCATTAATATGCTTGTAATCGGAGCATGCACCGTCTACAACGACCTTGATGCTCCGATCTGCAGGAAAGCTGGTGATCCAATCGCACAATTTCTCGGGAAGCCCGTAGGAAGGGAGCTTCGAAAGAAGCGCTTTGTGCCAAACCGATCGAGAGGCCTTCGCAATGTCCAAACTAACGGCCAATGCCACTCTACCTTGGACTCTACTGCCTCCGCCCATCGATGAGTCAGATAGACCAGAAGATCACCAGATAGCTGATCGACCCCGACAAAAACCGTATTGGCGGTCACTAATTAGTTGTTGATCCTCAAGGTACCCCATGAGCTGGCAGTTTATAATGGATTCCATTATTTTGCAGAACAAGGAGGTGATGGCGATAGGCCTGTAGTTTGACGGATCTGAGCGGTCGCCTTTTTTTAGGGATCGGGTGGACGAAAATCGTCTTCCATAATTTTGACGCTTAGGGAGTAGGAGTACCGGAAACGACGCGTTAGAACCGGTGCCAACTCTGGAGCACCCGTCCTCCTTGGAGGAATTCCGTCAGGCTCACTCGACTTGTGGATGTCCAGGGAGAGGAGTGCTCTGCGAACCGAGCGCTGTGAGAACCGCACCGCCGACATGGAGCACTCACACCGCGGGATGGTCGGCGGCGTGCTCCCCCGGTCATCGAGAGTCGAGTTGGACGCAAAGAAAGAGCCTAGAAGATCGGCTTTCTCCTTTTCGGCATGGGCCAGTGAGTCTTCCTCCCTGCGCAGAGATGGAAGATGTCTACCCTCAATTAATTTTGCCGATGTATTATTGTTCATCGATATTTTCGTATAGATAATAAAAGTTATATCCCTATACCGAATGATTTATAAGAAATGAAAGTTTTTACTTGAGGATGAGTAAAAATGCCGATGAGGATAAGAAATTAATGTATTATACACACAGCAATTTGTAATTATATCTCTACAATTATTAGATACAAAAAAGAAAACAACGCACAATTACACTAATAATTTATTAAGGCGACACCGCGAAAAAATGCACTTCCATTTATCGAATAGTACAGGACTATTACACTACTAACGAAAGTGGAATTTTAATATGGGTAAATTCACGTCGTTTATCTTGAATTTGATTGTTCAAAAACACGATTGTATCATCTTGACTCGATCGTAATTATTTGCGAATATACCTCTAAAAAATTACTATAGTTGAAATTACAACGAAATTACTTAATCTATATGCTTGGAAATCACTCAAATATATTCATAACATCAGTATTCATAATTTACTTGCTCATTATTTTGATTACATAAATCAATAATTTTATAAGAACTATTTTAAGATTCTGACAATTTCTAAGCGGTTTTATTCGTCGCGGGCGCTACGTAATTTTAGACCTTATGACGGCGTTTTTTCAAATTTTTATAGAAATTATGTATTCACTCGAATCAGTACGGCGATAGGCTGGAATCACTTTTTCGAGGTGTCGTCTTAAGTAAAAAATAAATGACAACTCCATAGCCCTGTGGTTAAGCGTTAAGCGTAAGTAGTTTAGCGAATGTCATAGTCTTTCAAAGTTAGTGTTCATTATAGCTAATGTTGTAAATGAATCTATAAAAAAAACAGTAAATATTTATATCAGGTAATTACAAACAACTTCGAGTCTAGTTATATAATCGGTCGGTATGGTGTTATTTCTTTTTTTTAAAGTCGCGCTGGGTTTCTTGCTGATTCTCCCCAGCACAGAGGTTTGCGCGGCCGATGCTCCGTCCAGTCCTGGCATCCAAGCTGCCAATCTTGGTTTTGATCGGTAGCTTGGATGCCCGGACTGGACGGAGCATCGGCCGCGCACATCTGGCTTTGCGGACATGCGCAGCATCCTGTAGATCCTACTAGTTCGGAAAAATACCTCTGTGCTGGGAAGAATCAGCAAGAAACCCAGCCCGACTTAAAAAAAAGAAATAACACCATACACAATTAACAACACAAACAAGTAGACCAATATACACAAGATTTAAGCATTTCAAAAATCATGATTTCACGTGTAGTGGCAGGTTATTTCATAAGTACCATTTAACAAATATATATGGATAATTAATATGTATTTACTGCAATGTAAAATATAATATATTTTTATGTGCGAATGTGTATATGCACGTGTATGAATATGTATGTTTTTTACACTTATGTTTATTGGTAAAAACATATACTTTGAGTGAATGGTTGATTTTTTTTAAATATAATGTTAGCACCGATAACGACGCGGGCGCAATATCGAATTAATACTATTCATGGCGAAAAGCGCGCGTTATATAATATGCTGTGACGGAATCCTTTTTGGCATCACATCACTCACTCTTGCTGAGACTTTTTTTTATTTGTTTAATTATGTTTACCATTATTGTACCTTGTGTGTTTTTATTTTTAAATGTATATTTGTGAGTGTATTGATGCTAATAAAACCTATGCCTGTGCCTATGCCTAAGATGTACATCCGACCACTGCTAACATATGCTGGTATGCGTTCCTGAGCGATCGACAGAAGCGGCGACTGCAGGCCCAGCAGAATTTGTTACTACGGACCATCGTCGGTGCGGGTCGCTACGTCTGGAACGACATAACAGCGACCAAACAGAAAATAGAAAGCCTACAGGAATTTGTGGTCCGGCTGGCGCGTGGTTTGTTTGACTGCGCTGACAACGGGCCACACCCATATCTCTACAACTTTACGTCGCTACACACGTGGCTCCCGGACGGGCGACCCTATCCAAGAGAACTCTTCACTACATAGATTATTGAGTCGAGTAAAACCCCCAATGCCACAGAAAGTCCAACATAGACATAACCACCCTTTTTTACAATCTACCCGATCATTTAGCCGACTGCGGCAAAAAACCGCTTATAAATTGAAAGAACTTGTCCGGGTAAAGAGGTGTACCCCGAGGCCCGAAACCTGCTTGACAGAAAGCCTACGCAAAGGACAACAAGCTAGTAGTAAACTGCCGCGGTAAAGCTATTGCATAGCATTTTTTATCAACTTATGCAATTATAATTATTTATTTATTTTATTTATGCAGTTAAGTCTTTGATATTAAATCAAGTTACACTTTTTGAGCGTGATGACCGATAAGAAAACAATTTTTTTTCTCTTATTGAATAAATGAGAAGTTAATATTGTTTAAAATATCTTTAATATCTTACAATACATGTAGGTTATTCAGGAATTTTTATCATTGAGTTAGCAGCTAGTGTACACGCATACGTCTAGTCGCACGCACACAAACACCGTGCCGAAGTCTGCCGAGTGCCGAAGTCTGCCGAACTGAAACGACGTTAGACGATGCACGGCTTTCAACGCCACACCTTCGTGCCCGTCGGAGTGGGGAGCGTGAGGTTTTTTTTCGTTACGGAATTTCTGGATTCGGTCCCCGCGCTCAAGGCCCGCGAAAGAAGCTATGCAATAGCTTAAAATTCTGTTTCTGTTTCTCTATTATATCTCCAACCGGAACATAGCAGTGCACGCATTGCTTGTCGGCAGACATAACACACCCAGATGGACTTTTATGTGGAAAACAAGTCCTGCCACCTTTATAAATATTTTTGGCTATCTGCCTTAAATTGAAAATAATTGAAACAATGATCTCCTCTCACTCTCATCGCTTCTATGAGAGATAAATATCCAGCCGTTGAGTGTTTACAGTCTTTTAAAATGAAACAACGAACGATATAAAATTCACAAGGGCTTAGTCAACTATAAATTCTATATAAGAAACTTTATATAAAGATTAATTCTTTGACAATACAGTTATTTGTAGATTGCACAAGGTGAAATGAACGTAATAATGGATTTAGTATATCATACTGGAATCCCTGCAACTCTATTAGTTGTACTCGTACTTACTCTATTTGTTGTGTAGACACAATTATTGATTTTTCCGTCAAGAGACACCTCAATGACGGTGATGACGGAAAACTCAACAATTGTGTCTCACCCCCGTGCCTCGGAAAACACGTAAAGCCGTTGGTCCTGCGCCTGATCTCTCTCCGATCGTGTCACTTTACCGTCCCATCGGATTATGAGAGTGAGGGAATAGAGAGTGCACCTGTGCATGCGCATACACTTGGGCACTATAATCCTGTCCTGCGCCGATGGCTAGTCTCCGTTGAGGCCGGCCGTCGGGACCGAAATTCGGTCGGGAGGACATTATTTACTAGTTGTATGATTCCGTCAAACACTCGATGGATACCACAATAATCAGGGTTGATCAGGTACCTAATACTTATCTACTGAATAGGATCTTCATTACTATCAAATAGGTGAAAGGAAAATTACTCAAGTCCATGTAATATGCAAGTTGTTTAATTGAAATAAGCGTGATAAATGAACACACAAACTGCCTTCGTATTATAAAATTATATAATATATGGTATTATCTTTTATTATAGGATAAGGGTGACAAACGAGCACACAGCCCACCTGATGGTAAGTGGTTGCTGTGGCCCATAGACATCTACATCTATCCTCGATTATGAATCAAAGTGCAGATGCGTTGTCTTTCGTGAGGAACCAAGATGAAATACCTCGTTTCCAATAAAAAGAGTTACCTTTCTACACTCACCACACGAAATATAAAATCGTTATGCTGATATTCTATGAGACCGTGGTTTTTCCCCGATCGAGCCGACCCATTCGTTCTATAACTATATACTAATAATGTAGCTGAAGCGTGACTCTACTACGTAGAAAATATTTATGAACTACCTGTTTTTATTGTTCATTTATTTTATGTATGGGATCAAAATTCGTTACTATAACCAAATAGTTTAACTAGTAATTACAACGTCACTACGGTTTAGTCCATAGAATACTATAATACACAATAGAATGTCTGTCAACCGTATTTTGTACCGAGGTTCAGCGTCGCCGGGAGCACACATAAAAGCAATTACGTCGTATTATCAGTTAATCACTACTACAAACCCGATTCGCTGTGTTGACAGACGGATTTTAATACATATTTATTTGTAAATAGCGTGCAATTTGGCATTTTCTAAATAATTTGCATGGGAAATTCGGAAACGATTGTAACGTCAAAACACATCTCGTGTTGACGTTTATACGTGTGAATTGACGTGTTAGTGATATTTTAGTGGCTACACGGGCTCCGCCTACTCCCCCGTTCTAATTATGTATGTAATTATGGTATTCTATGATTTAGACATAGCAATGTGAATAAGTAGTAAAATTAAAAAAAAAGTTGTACAACCGACTTCAATATAAATAAGATGAGAACATCAATGTAATCGAAATAAATCAAATGTGTATTATTAACGATAACTCAAAAACTACTGGTCAGATCTTGATCAAATGAAAATTGACCATATGAGAAGCACCAGCTTTCAAATAAAAAAAAACAATCATCAAGAACGGTTCACCTAGAGAAAACTTATGAGGAAACACACATTAAAAACACAGTCGACTTGAGAACCTCCTACTTTTTTGAAGTTGGTTGGAAAAATAAGAAGAAAACACAAATTATCATACTCTGTCTAAGAACAAAATTGTAAAACATCAGAACCCATGACTGACCAGAACCAGATTCAACGGATGGCTTAATTTTTTTCGTAGGTTGGCAACTGTTTTGCAACTACCATATATAATACATCATATATCATACACGTGGTAGAGCCATGTTGTAGTTATACTAGTAGTATAGTTGTAGCATAGGGTCATAGGGCATAGGGTCGGCTCAACCGGGGAAGGACCACGCTCTCACAGAATACCAGCGTGAAATAGTAGCTTAATGCTGCTGTGTTTCGTATGGTGAGTGTAGAGAACCGGAGACCCTTTTTACTGGAAACGAGGCATTCCATCTAAGTCCTCACGTATGAAAACGCATCTGCATTTTGAGTCGTAATCGAGGATAGATGTAGATGTGTATGGGCCACAGCATCCATCTTACCATCAGGTGGACTGTGTGCTCGTTTGTCATCCTAGCCTATAAAAAAAACTAATGGATTCTACCAGCGTTCCTATGTAAAGTACAAGGATTTCAGAAAAGTCACACAAACACACTCAAGTTTACACAGCATGAGACATCAGGCTAAACTTTGCTTCGAAGTGTCAGTAGATAGGTTTCCTTTACTCTACGTATACCTATACTCGTATGTTACGGAGGAACTAGTTATTTTCGAAGAAATTCAAACACAGATTTACATAATTACTCAAGAAAGTATAATAAAATGGATGTACTTACGTGAAAAAAGTAATATAGTTTTATGTTATGCAAACTCTATTTGTTATGAATCAAATAGTTTTTGTACAAAAGGAGTGTAAAGTAAATGGAATAAAGACTTAAGGGTTTATAGAACGGGGAATGTAACTTTGAGGAAAATTATACAGTGAATGTGAAAGGTTAGGGCAATTAAAAATTTATGATCGATCGAATCTTCGTCTAGCCCGCACTCACAAATTGATGAATAGATTCATGTTGGCCGTGTTCCGATATACACTGCAAGTACTGCTCAGTGCTCTCACTGGTGAAAAATTCGTTCCGTGATGAACTGCCAGTATACTGCTGCAGTACCCTATGGAAATATATGACGTCATAAATCGCCGCCATTTTTGTACTGTAAGCACTGGCGCTTGCGAAGTAAGGTGCTCTCAGTACTTTGATCACGTGATAAAAAAAACATTAAACAGCGCCTAGAGATTTAACAGCTTCCACGAATGATTGTTATTATTATTAATTAATATTGTTATTCAAATAAACTCGGACATTAAGTTTTAAAAGCAACAACATTAAAATAATATTTTTTCTTGTTGAACAGAAAACGTATAAATGATTAATATTTTCATTTAAAAAGAGTGCCGAAATATTTTATCCGTATTTTGTACAGAATACGGGTGACAAACGAGCACACATTCTACGTGATGGCAAGTGGATGCTGTGGTCCATAGACATCTACAATTATATTCAATTAAGGGGAAATATAACCTCAAATGGTTTAGCAAGATCCTTCGTTATGCCGAAAGTATTGCAGCATTAATTTTGAAATAAATATATGGTAAAGTTCAGGATTAATGTTAGGGACTATGTTAGACGAAAACACGATTCCGTAAAATTTTCTCGATAGAAAAAAAATCCAAAGTTACCTCCAAACTGAACAATAAACCGCTGTTATTCATAAAATACTTTAAATAAGATCATGAAACTTTGCATACTAACTGAACTAACTATAAAGCAGTGCTTATGTTATTTACTTTTTTAAAAATACCATTATTTTCACTGTAAAAAGAAATTACCTAAAGTATTCGCGCGTAAGCTTGATTCCTGTCGCCCCGTTAGTGTCGCTTCGGCTTTTGAAGGTGGAAGTTGTGTCGCTTACGATCAGAATACACATTACGCAACAGGACGACGTAAAATTAAAATGGGAAATAACCGTTATAAACATAAGATGCGACTGGGTTGGCGTTAAGAAACAGGTATAAATATGATAAACCTAATGAAATAAGTATCTAACGACCTACCTAGTTACAGTATTAGTGATTACAAACATGTCGGTACATAGCATGACGACGCGCGTGGAAGTGGGAGCGAAATTAGAATTTGAGCTGACTTACTATACCCCCCTAAGAATCAAAATGCAGATGCGTTGCCAGCCCTAAGAGAGATGATCACACCGTACAAAACACAGCAGCATTAAGCTGTTATTTTACGCTGGTATTCTGTGAGAGCGTGGTCCTACCCCGGTTGAGCTGACCCATTCATGCTGCAACCACATTGTAGCTATAGCATGGCTCCACCACGTGAAAAAAACGACGGGTTGCACTCCAGGAGTGCCGGCAGGAGTGAAAACTTGAATATTCACGTTGTGCATTTTTGATATTTTAGAATGATGGTGAGGGTTCACTTTTGCACGAAATCACATTCGCGCAAGCGCCCTGCGCCGCCTAAGCGAAACAGCAGGCGCAGGCATACATTTTCGCCGTGCCGTAGAAAGAGAGGGGGATACTTCCTCTCCTACGCCGCACCGGCTGTCTCTCTCTCTCCATCCATCTTACGAATTTTCGATCAGGTTCACGTGTCCGTCACGTGACGCGAGTTTAACATTTTTTACCTATTACAAAAAAAGTGTACAACGCCGCTAAAGAAGTATTCATTTCAAAAGTATGTCCTAATCTAATCTATATCTCTACACAAATAAATAGAATTGAAGTGTCTGTTTGTATTGTCAAATTAACATCATTTTACTAAATGCGTATAAAAGTGTATACCGTACTTATAACAAAAAAAAAAAACAATTTAAAAAAATGTTTGCCTGTCTGCAGGTCTGTCCGTCTGTCTGTTTGTGCCGGTTAATCTCCGAAACGGCTGGGTCGATTTTGACGGACTTTCACCCGCAGATAGCTGATCTTATAAGGAGTAACTTAGGTTACTTTTATTTTAGAAAAGCAATTAAGGTTCCGCGCGAAAACATTAAAGACGAAGTCACGGAGGACAGCTGTTTCTACATATAACTGATGTAGATCGCTATGTAGCGATAAGGCCGCCAAATTGTACATGTAATCTGCTCTTTGTTATGTTCTTTGTAAATTTGTTTGTGGTGTACAATAAAGTATATCCATTTATTCATTCATTCATTCATTGATTCGTTCGTTCGTTCATTTATTCATTCATTCATTCTGATGTACTTTTTGTTTCTCGCACTTCTTCATATTTACAACTCGATGTTTATTTTTGTTTTTCTACAGATGTTATGGTAAGTTAATGCTGTGGCCCATTACATGTAAATCCTCGATTAGTTTTTACACCCGGAATGCCTCGTTACAAGTTAAAGGGGTCTTTGGTTCTTCACACTCACCATTATTACGCTTATATATATGCTGAAGTTGGACCACACAATGTAAATTGCTGGCTAAGACTTAATTTACTCATTCTAAGCCTGTCAAAAACAACTTTTACGCGGTTTATCTAGGAAAACCACACTGAAAATATATTCATCAAGTTACATTGCTGTAACTTACTGAAGGACCGACAATTTTAATGCCAATGCTTCATAAACCTGATGACTGCCTCGTTGGTCCAGTGGTTGTAGTAGTGCGACTGCTGATCATGAGGTCCTGGGTTCGAATCCCGGGGTCGGGCTAAAAAATCAATTATTGAGTTTTTCTGTCAAGAAATTCTCAGTAGCTGCCCGGAGTCAGGAAGTTGGCGGTGTCTCATCCCCGTGCCTTGGAAAGCACGTAAAGACGTTGGGCCTGCGCCTGATCTCTCTTCGGTAGTGTTGGTTTACCGTCCCATCGGATTATGAGAGTGAGGGAATAGAGAGTGCACCTGTGCTTGCGCATACACTTGGGCGCTATAATCCTGTCCTGCGCCGATGGCTAGTCTCCATTGAGGCAGGCCGCCGTGACCGAAATTCGGTCTGGAGGACATTATTATTATTATTATTATTATTATAAATCGGATACTGTTAAATATTGATTTTAGATTCATTTTAGATTGTAAAATAAACTAGATTATTCATATAGATCTGCAAGCCTCTAGGATAAGGATCCCTTTGGGTACGGAACCCTAAAAACGTTTTCATGTACGTCCTCTGAAACACTCTCAGAATAAATTGAATGTGACTAATGATCCTGTAGCGGGACGAATAATCTTAATATATATAAAGTACGTGTCACGTTGTTAGTCCGCGATGGACTCATAAATTCCTCAAACGATTTAAATCAAATTTGCACACCGTGTGCAGTTTGACCCAACTTGAGAGATATGATAGTATTTTTGCCGATGAGTGATGAAGAACAACTGTAGCGGCGCTTTCGTCGCGCCACAAGCGAAATACACCGAAGCTTAAATCACGCTATCAACATTCCGAATCATAGACAGTATATATAGAACTTCTCCGAACTATCACAAGGAGTGTTGGCCGCTCCCCCGGGCAGAACACCTTGCCCGGTGGGAGATCTTCCCCTATTCCTTCCACGGCCACAGTGGTGACTAACCGACGTGAACTGAACACGCAACAAACAACCTTCGGAAACTTCAAGCTTCATCATCGTCATAGAATACCCCACCCATTCGCTTCCGAGCAGATATAAACTGCAGTCTTCATATCCTGCAAGCCATCTAGCTTCATAAGGTTCATCGCAGCACTGGAATAATAATGCTTCCTGTTCCTTCAAGCTACTCTCTGCGCTATACAGTGTTCGGCACGGCTCTGAGCCTTACTGCTCGCCTCTGCTTTACGGCACTCTCGCAGATTACTTGCCTTCTTCTCGACTCACCGCAGACTACAAGGCAATCTCCTGGCACTTGCACATTCGTCGGCAACGAGGCTGCACTATCGACCTCCGGTCTGAGCAGGGGGTGATGTAGCGGCGCTGTCGTCACGCTACAAGCGAAGTACACCGAAGCTTAAATCACGCTATCAACATTCCGAAGCATAGACAGTATATATAGAACTTCTCCGAACTATCACTCGGAGTGTTGGCCGCTCCCCGGGCATAACACCTTGCCCGGCGGGAGATCTCCCCTTTTCCTTTCACGGCCACACAACGTCTGCCTGGCAAGCTAGTATAATATATTTTATTTATCAGGGTATTTAAATTTAAAAATGTTCTATAATTTGGCCGACTTCAACCAGGTGCAGCCGGTAGAGGTTGGTTGAAGTTAGGTGTATTCAATTTATTCATATTTAAAAGTAGCTTGCAATCTCTACGACGACTAACTCTTCGATAAAACGGCGTTAACGTGGCATTCAAAACAAACAATTCTATTAGGAATTGAAAAGGAACCAGAGAAGAAGAAGGTCGATTGTTCCGGCTGGTTCAGCAGCGGATTTCCTAACCTCCTATGACACCTACGTTGGGTTCGGGAACAACGTATGTGAACCCCGCAACGGAGTAACACACAAGGGCGTCGACCTCTTCCTTTTCTTCAAATAGGTTCAGGCGGGGATTACGGGTCTTCCGAAGTCGTCCCGGTCCCAACGCCTTAATTCTTCAATATGTGCCGCAATAGCGACACCAGTGGACTTTATTTTACTGTTTAAGGTGAAGGATTCCTTGGGAATAAAATATTAATTATCTTCAAACCGTTCCGTGAGAGAGTAATTACTTTCCCTATCACTTCCCCTATACACTTTTTCTTTCTTGATTATTATATATACTGCTGGTCCCGAACTGTCCCGAACGATTTGTAACCGTCGTTGTTGTCCTCTGCAGGGCATAACGCCGTGCAGGTCTCGGGCCTCGGGGTGTACCCCATTACCCGGATGTTCCTCACGGCACACTACAGTGTGCCGGTCCTGGACGCCTTGGTGGTAAAGGCGTGATGTATTTAGCGACTTTTGTCGCAGTCGGGTAAAATATCGTTAAAGTAGGTTATCCAAATAATTGTGTTTAACACAAATTATTTTGTAAAATTTGGCCTTTCTGCGGCATTGTGGGATTTACTCGACTCCCTAATCTATATAGGGAGGAGTTCTCTTGGATAGGGTCGCCCGTCCGGCGGCCGTGAGTGCAACGGCGCGAAGCCGTTGAGGTGTTCATGTGGCCCGTTGTCGGCGCGGTCGAACATACCGCGCGCCAGCCGGATCACGAATTCTTGTAGGCTCTCCATCTTTAGGTTGGCCGCTATATAACGTCGTTCCGGATGTAGCGAGCCGCACCGACTATAGTTCGTAATGACAAACTCTGCTGGGCCTGAAGTCGCCGCTTCTGATGATCGCTCAGGAGTGCATACCAGGGCGGAGCAGCGTATGTTAGCAGGTGTCTTATGTATGTTTTATAGATGGTTAACTTCGACTTTGTCGGTAACTTGGATGTCAGGACAGGGCGGAGCATTGCCCGCGCACATCGAGCTTTGCGTATAGCAAAGTCGACGTGTGCAGTCATACGCAACATCCTGTCAATCCGGCATCCAAGGTAGGTCACGGCCTTCTCATATGCGATCTCCTGACCTGCGAGGGTTAGCGGTGGTGGTAGATTTCTATAGCGGCGAGTGAGTAGAGCGGTCGTCTTGCTAACATTGACGGCCATCCTCCACTCATCCAACCATGGTGGCAGCAGGTCCAGCAGACGTTGCATCCTGGCAGCTGTGATGTGGGCTCTTCTGGGCGACGTGAAGTATGCGCTGTCATCCGCAAAAAGCGCTAGTTCGACGTCGTCCTCCCATTCGTGCAAGTGTCCTGCCAGGGTAGGTATGTCATTAGTGTACGCCGCGTACAGGGCTGGAGACAGACAGCTGCCCTGTGGCACACCAGCTGTAATGGGTTTTATTGCGGACTCGGCGTCCTCTACGCAGACGTAGAACTTCCTGCCTTCCAAGAAAGACGCCACTAGCCGCAATATAGCAGGAGGGATACTTGTTTGTTCGTCTAATTTAAAGAGTAATCCTGTGTGCCACACCCGGTCGAACGCCTTCTCTATATCGAGAAAGACGCCCAACGATGTGCGGCCGCGGTTGTGCTCGGCCGCAAGCAGGTGCAGCACTCTGGTCAGCTGTATTGCTGTAGAGTGATCCCTCCTGAATCCATGTTGCTCCGCCCGAAGTTGGATGCACGGGCGGAGACGTCTTAACAGTAATCTTTCGCACAGTTTAGATATATGCGGTAGCAGCGTGATCGGCCTGTAGTTGGCAGCTCTACGCCTGTCCTTCCCGGGTTTCGGCAAGACGATAACTTTTCCTTTCTTCCAGTCCTCCGGGAAGTGGGATGTCCGCAATATGCCATTGTAGAGCCGACCTATCTCTACAAGGACTCTATTGGGCAGCTGTCGTAGTGCAGCGTTGGTAATCCCGTCGTGCCCCGGCGCCTTCCTCAGTTGCAGGCGGGTTACGGTCCTCCGCAGTTCAGCGGGGGAGATGAACCACTCTCCTGCAAGCGGTGGCGCGGGCGACGACAGGAGCTCCTGCACGCGGCTCTCTTTCCGGGTATGGATTTCCAGGAACTCCGCACTTGCAGGGTTCGGCATAAACTGCTCCTCGAAGTGCTCAGCTAGGATATCCGCCCTGCCCTTGGCATCGTAACGTTGAATGCTCGCGTTGTTGGTCAGCGGGCAAACAGGTGGTCGAGTTTTCGTTAACTGCCGGTTCAATTTGTAGAGCGACGCATGTTGTTCATCAGCCTTCCATACGAGCCGCTCCCAGGCCTCTCCTCTGTGGTCCTGTATTGCAACCGACAGTTCGTCTGACAAGGTGTTTAATTTTCTTTTTACTCTAGGGCAGCGAGTGCGCGCCCAGAGCTTCCTCAGCGCTCTTTAGTGGTTTAGCTGGACGCGTAGTCTTAGCGGCAGCTCCTCTTTTCTCCCCGAGAGAGGGACGATCGTAGAGGCCGCGTTGAGGGCCTCCTGGATACTCGTGGTTATTCTAGTTGCAGCGGCCTCTACGTCGTCCGCTGAGTTGATCGGTGTATGGACTGGAGGTCTCTCCTGCAGGTGTTGGTAGTAGAGCCTCCAGTCGATCTTGGTCTTGACAGCTCTGGGCGGTGAAATCACTGCCTTAGTGCCAAGGGTTATCAGAATCGGGAGGTGCTGTGTATTCAGGTCGTACAGCACTTCTACCACTACTGGATAGTTGACGTTCCTAGTGATCACGATGTCTAATACAGTCGGACGCTCCCTAGGGTCAGTAGGGATGTGCGTCGGTTCCTCGGGACCTAGAACGTCGTAATCATGGCTCTCTGCGTCGGCGTAAAGTTCACGACCCGGCGGGGTGATCACTCTGGACTCCCACGCCGGGTGTTTGGCGTTCAGGTCCCCGGCGATGATGGTGGGTGCCGTACCTTCCTTTACCGTCCGGATGTCTGAGGAGGGAAATGGAGTCCCTGGCGGGCGGTATTCTGCAAAGATCCTTAGTTCCTCGCCCGCCGCCTCCATTTTTATGCCGATTGAACGCATCGTCTGGAAGTCTGGCAGGTCCAGCTCCTGGTGGACGATGCTCTCCTCACCAGGATCGCTGTCCCTCTATAAGCAACCCCTTGAGGATCGACCTCGTCCCTCCTGTAGATGGTATAATTAGGCAGCTTAAGATGCGTTGTAGATCGTAATTTGGTTTCACCAAGCAAGATCACCTGGATGTCCTGTTGCTGGGTGACCGTGCGGAGTTCGTGGATCCTTTGACGAATCCCTTCCGGGTTCCAATAAAGCAGACGCAGGTTATCCTCCGTAATACCTTGCCAGTAGTGATGCCAGCGCCTTCATGACGGCGGTTACGGGGGTCTGTCCCGGCCCTTATGTCGGCCAGAACTTGTGTTCCGACTTCGATGGCTATGCCTACCAATCTGTGGATGGCATCAGCCGTCTCGAAGCCGGACGTTGGTGATCTGCGTTCTGCACTACGCTGTGAAGGCACTGGTCTCGGGGCATTAGTAATGGTCTTCCTTTGGATAGAGCGCGCTCTATATGTAGAGTGGGCTCTGCTTTCTGGTAGAGCCTTTTTCTGGCGCTCTACCTGATGTAGTAGTTGCTGGTGTTCTTGCAGTAACCTGCACCTGCGAGGCTATCGGTCCTGTAGTTGTAGGAGTAGAGGTACTAACATCCTGAGGAGGAGGCTGTTCCGTTTTCTTGCTCCTGTTCCTCCGCCTTTTCCTTTGAGAGGGTTGCCTCCCAGTGGCGTCATTGGCAGGAGGTCGGAGAGTCGCCCCGGTGGTTGCCCTTTGCTCTATGGGTTCCACCGTTTCCATTGGTGCTGTAGGAGGGGGTGGGGGGGGGCTGGTTGCCCACCCTTTCCTCTAGTGATTGTAGCCCACCCATCCTCCTGTATGGTAACAGCCTTTGGGCGACTCTGGGGCATCCTCTTAGGGTTCTTCGGGAGTAGCCCAGGTAGAACGATCCCCTGCTTCCTGGCAATCCTCCTCAGGACTAGGCAGCGGCGATCGTTGGCCGTGTGGCTTTTAGTGCAATTTGCGCACTTTGGCTCTTCCTCTCTATCCCTTGGGCAAAGGCTGGCAATATGCTCTCCAGCACAGCGAACGCATTTCACTGACCTGAAGCAGTTTGCGGAGGCATGTACGAAAGCCTGGCAACGGTGGCATTGTGCTGGTCCCGTTTTTCTCTGCCAGGCTTAGATGACTACTCCTCTCATGTAGAGGAGTTCGTCAATATGGTATAGTTCTTGGAGCCGCTCCAGGCTCAGATGCTCCAGCTGTGCGTAGTTAAGGCAGCCCGGTCTGCCTCTACGTGGTGGTATGGCCTTTACATAGGTGATCGGGAAGCCTTTTGCCCTGATAGCCTCCTCGATCATCTTGGTGTCGGTGCCCACTGGCAGACCCCGGATGCCCACTTTAGTGGGCTTCTCCTCTACCGGGTTTTAGCAGTACCATGACATAGTTTTGTCTTACTCGGAGAGCTCGACCATGTATCTCTGGATGGTGCGGAACTCCTCCGGGCTCTGAGGTGAAAATCTTACTTCCTTCCCGAAAGGACGGGCGTTGGGAGGGTGGCCCAATTTCTTATTGAGGACCTCGAAGTGCCTGGTCCAGTCCGGGAGGCATTCTGCGACATTCGGCGGGTATCTGGATTTCTCCTTCTCCTTCTCAGCTTTCTGAGGCTCCTCCGCCGATTGCGATCGTGGTACTGCAGGGGCTGCTGCCATGTGGGCATAGCTCGTTGACGGCCGCTGTCCATCGTCAAGAGCTAACCCGGACGGATTGGTAGCTTGCACCGGGGATGATCTCCCGGCTGATGCAGCTAGGGTTGCATACGTTGTTGAGCCCCAGCTGTAGGACTCCTCACCTCCTTGTTCGTACTGGGCCGAGTCGTGGCTACGTCGGTCCGGTGACACGGATGGTGGTTGATGTGGCGGTGATGGCGACTTAGGAGGTGAGGTATGAACCTTCTTCCTGGTCGCTGCTTGGGGCTCTTCATCATGTGATGATGTTGATTGATCAGATGAGTCACCGATGCGCCGCCTCTTCTCGTAGAGGGAGGCTTCGGTCTCTGGTGGTGTGTGCCTTCGTGGCGTCTTCATTGGTTGCTGTTGTTGGGAGGGCAGCGGTTCACGCCCAGTCGTACACTCAGGTACGATGGGCGAGAGTGCAACCCTCGGTGCGGAATCCTTACCCGGCGACGTAGGCTTCCGAGTCGGTATTTGGGAGTATGATGAGACAACTCTCACCCTCTCCAGATTAAAAATATCACGGTAGGCAATTGGCCTCTCCAATACGCCTGGCCGGTCCGGTGGTTTCCTCGATTTAGGAGGAGGCTGCCTAACATGTCCCTAACCTAAACGTCAGCGGTGATCTACTATAGGCCCTATCTATTTTCCAGCCGATCGGCAGAGGATGTTGGTGCGCGACGCGGATGGTAGTGATGTTATGAGAGTGACTATCCTCACTGTGGGCACTGCCTACCCCTTTTATACCAAAAGGGTTGGGGGAAGTGCGACGGTGGCACTTTATAACGCGACTGGGCACAGGATGCACGGAGCGCATAAAGTGCCAAGAATCACCTAGGGGCCGGTGAACTCGACGCCTCATGGAATCACGGGACTCAACGATCGGCGGAGTTTATTAGCGGTTATTTGCAGCCACTGCTAACTATGAATAACGCACACCTAGGAGATCCTTAACGATTTGTAACGTTGATTGTCGTCTGCTATGGGACTACTTTTGTTCATCCCTTGCAGGTTTCGGGCCTCGGGGAAACCCCCATTACCCGGGTGATCCTTACGGCTCATGACAATGAGCCGGTCTTGCCGTACCAGTACGGCATCGTTGGCTATCTTGATTGGCGTATTGCGCGCCACCAGGTCGGTGCTACCGGAGGGTCGGCCGTCTCGAAGCCCCGCGGAGTCCTGAGGATGAGAGTCGACGCAGGGCCAATCTTGCCGACGGGAGGGCGCTCCAACAGCAGCTGCTCCGGACCTCCAGTGCTCCTTCCTAGCTCTAGTTGAAGGCCTGGCATTCCTAGGCAAAAGGTTGGCGTGTCTCGCGCCTCTGGGAAGGGAATCTGCCGAAGGGTCAGCAACCTCAAGGTTCCGCGGAGAAGCATCTCGACGCGGAGCCGAAGTCGCCAACAGGCGCGCGCACTTGGGTGCGCCGGGCCTTCGGAGTTCGCTTCCCAGCGTGTAGGTTAAGCGCAGTGTTGGGTGATCTTCATCCCGGGTGGGGTCAGGGGCGTCCTCAATGCTCGACGCAAGCCGAGTTGGCCCCACAGCGCGCGCACCCACTGCGAAGCGACGCGCTGTACTTCTCTCACCCGGGCGGGAGTCGACGACCGGCGGACGTGACCGCTCGTTGGCGCGGTCCGGACGAGACTCAATGATCAACGATTTGTAAGAAAACTCATTTACTCTGTGCGATTACGCCACTTAATTACATCAATTTGTACTATCTTTCTCTCACGGTTTGCCCAATATCTTTATTTGTATAAGACATACATTTATACATTTTATTTATAAAGATAGCACAAAAATACATTACATGTTTACTATGATATACATTACATTTTTATATCACAAAAAACCTTTTATTTATTCAACAAAATATGCCCATTTTACAACAATTGCACTAAGTTAGAATTCTTAAATATCCAATATATAAGGTGGAAACAATGTTCTTCACTTGAAATTATAAATATCTTAACTAATACAATAGTTTAATTTACATTTTTCCTATACATTTTACTATTAAAAACACTTTTAAATTTCTTACACAAAACTATCAGTATTTCACTAATCCAAGGGAATTTTCACATGAAAATAACACAGAATTCACCTATTTTGTTCATACAGTCAATCTAGAATATTTTACAAGTCAATTTTACATAAATTGCTGAAATTTGCAAATATTTAAATTTCTACTTATTTTGACCTCCTAAGTTAACGCGCGGCTATGAACTCACGCTATTTGAACAACTAATTCTCACACGACTTTCAATTGTCGGCAAAATGGCAAATTTAGCACACACGGCTATCAACCAATACTAGGTGAACAACTGATTCTATACGACTCCCAAATGTCGGAAATTGTTTCTAACTAGATTTTTATCAGTTATCATGTTTCTTATCAGATAACATAAACAAAATATTTTATGAATCAAACATTGAAAACAAACATTTTGTTTTCATACAAAACGTATCAAACTTATTTAAGATAATACTTATGCAATTAATTTCCATTAATTCTATTTATTCACAAAGTGATCATTTCGACCGGGGAACAAATTCTGGTCTCTAACTTTATTTTAATATTCCTTTAAATTAACATTATTAGAAAGGTGATTTCAACCGGGGAACTGAACCCGGAAACATAATTTATATCTTAAAAATTCCCTATATGAATTTATTAAGAAAATATTACTAAGAAAACGACAAACTAGTCCGGCCTGGGAATTGAACCCAAGACCTTCAAACTATTAATTCGATATTTCTTTAAGATTCGACTAAGTGTTTTCTTATTAGAATATTATTGCTCAATAATTCGTTTTTAGAAACTGTTCGTAATCGGTTAACTAATAAATTGAAATATTCTTATAGACGCGTCGCTAACAGGAATATTTGTAATAATAAAGATAAGTTTGATATTAGTCAAAAGTCGGGTATTTATAAACTAGTTTAATAATCACACGGGTCGCAATTTCGGGACACGTTATAAAGAGCATTTAGCTGCGTACAGAAATTGCAATCCTGATAAATCTCATTTTGCTCAACATCTCTTGGACATTAGACACAGCCTAGCCAACGAACACACTTTTAAAGTCTTACAAACTTGTAATATAGGGCTGCAACTGTGTGTGCTGGAACAGTTCGAGATTTAAAAAAAAATAATTATAACGTTGTACTGCGGAATGAACACACAAATGTTTCTAATGCACCTCTATTAAACATATTTAAGTCTGCTCTCTAATAAAAGACAGCTTTGCAATATGTTCGTTACCCCCACCCTTGCGGCGATCAGCGATTCGTTATGTGGTTGGAGGATAGGCGGATGTTTTGCGGCGGCTCGTTGTTTATCATTTCTACAGCAATCGGCTGCGAACGTCAGGTGGTGATTGGTCGCATGACGCGGTCGCTCGCTACTTCAGTAGCGAGTGTTTACATCATCGAGTAGTATAAATAGCAGCTGTTTGACTCGCCACTCACTCCTAGGCACTCAGGCAGGCAAGCTTCTCAGTGAGTCCCACATAACCACGCAGCCGGCTGCGTAGTATGCTTAGAGCATTCGCCACCTCCTTCCCCCGCTTCCCGGAGGGTAGCCCTTTACTTTTGCTTCTAGGCGCAAAAAAAAAACTCGCCGCTCACTTAGCGGTCAGCTACCGTAGAGTCTGCATCTACTGAATATGTCTCGTGTAGAGGCGAAACACGTGTCGTATTATCATCGATGGTGTGTCTTTCCTAGTGTAGTGGTGTTGGGAGTAGTGGTACCGGGATTAGTACACGCAATTGAGGGAGGGCGGGAATTGAGCGGATATGTGCGAGGTAATTCTTACCAACTTTAGTATAACTGATTTCCGCAAAGGAACGCCTGATTCTATTATTTATCTTAAAAACCATAGAATAATATATATAACCATAGAATACTATAATACACAATAGAATGGCTGTCAACCTTATTTTGTACGAGGATAGGCGTCACCGGGAGCCTGGGAGATCAAGCAATTACGCCGTATTATCAGTTAATCACTACTACAAACCCGATTCGCTGTGTCGACAGACGGATTTTAATACATATTTATTTGTAAATAGGGTGCAATTTGGCATTTTCTAAATAATTTGTATGCGAAATTTGGAAACGATTGTAACGTCAAAACACATCTCGTTTTGGCATTTATAGGTGTGAATTGACGTATTAGTGGCATTTTAGTGGTTACACGGGCTCCGCCCATTCCCTCGTTCTATTATGTATGTGTTATAGTATTCTATGTTACAATATTATTTCTCCATGTACCTATAGGTCAAGACCGGATCTTTAGGGCTGAGTGAGCAGCAGACAGATCTTCCCTCCTCTCGGCCTTTCCTGTCTATCCAAACGTGAATTCTACTCCCGATGTTAAAACGTTGTATTAGCTTTTGCTTGGCGTTAGAAAAATAGAATTTTCGCAGGGATTACACCTAACTATAAAATCTTGAAAAATAACATATTTTCTCCTACTAATCAATTTAATGTGTAATTACTAGTAACATATTACCGGAAACCATCTTAGTAGTCGTCGTAGTAGGCACTGCATCTGCATTTCGATACTTAATCGAGAGTAAATGTAAATGTTTATGGACCACAGCATCCACTGATCATCAGGTGGATTATGTGCCCTTTTGTCACCCTTATTCTATAAAAACTTATAAACAGTAATTGTAAACCCTTTCTTAGTTCGTCTCCCGTATCTTATAAACTTATACTTATACCGACGTTACCACACTATGCCACTTAGCTCAGTTTTTCTAATACTACGCGCTAATACTCGGCGCGTTTCTGGCACAGACAAAATAACTGAGAAAATGTCGTTTTGAATTTAAAATAGCTATACTGTTTAGTTAGGAATGATAATAACATTCATTTAAGTTGAATGCTCTGAAATAAATTTGCGCAAGTACAAGCAATAAGATATTGAACTAAATTGTACTAGCGTACCTAAAAGTATCTCGATGTAATAAATTGACAAAGTTGTTGTCATTGATATATAGTTCAATATATATATATATATATATATATATATATATATATATATATATATATTGATATATATAGTTCAATGGTTGTACCGCGATCTGGTGAACAGTATGGCGGCGCATAAAATACGAACAAACATTAATTATTTATATTAGAAGTTTAGAAGTTATATTATTGCACGAAACCCGCAGTGTTGTAGTCATCCATGCTCTGGTCTTTTTCTTATTTGCACCTTATCCTTATATATATATATATATATAACGGCTGGACCGATTTTGATTAAATGTTTCGTGTTTTTTTTATAGCATAAAGGTAAGAAATGAGCACTCAGTCCACCTGATGGTAAGTGGTTGCTGTGCCCGTAGACATCTACATCTATCCTCAATTGCGAATCAAAATACAGATGCGTTGTCACCCGTGAGGACTAAGATGGAATGCCTCGTTTCCAGTAAAAAGGGTCTCCGGTTCTCTACACTTAACATACGAAACACAGCAGCGTTAAGCTGCTATTTCACGCTGGTATTCTGTGAGAGCGTGGTCCTTCCCCGGTCGAGCCGACCCATAGCTGCAGCATGGCTCTACCACGTAACAAAGGGGAATGTGTGTTTTTGAGTAGGTCCTTGGATGGTTTATTCGCAATTGAATCCGCTAAGTGGCCTTATTGTCGAGATCCAGAATTTATCCGTGCGGTAAGTCGGGGCAGATCTCTAATCTTAATATATATAAATTACGTGTCACGTTGTTTGTCCGCAACGGGCTCCTAAACTACTTAACCGATTTTAATCAAATTTGCACACCGTGTGCAGTTTGGTCCAACTTGAGAGATATGATAGTTTTTGCCCATGAGTGACCCACAATTTTTTTGTGGAGGATTTTTAATAGGACATGACAAAGGGTCGTCGAAAAGAGCAGAACAACGTCTGCCTGGCAAGCTAGTATAAGTATAAATATATCTATATCATTACTATTTCACTTGAATCAGTAGTGTAGTTTATAAAATTAAAATTACCCCCAAAAGTAGTAAGGCTTCTAACCGAACAAACCTAAATTGATCGGTTTTAAAACAATCCACGAAAATGATTATATGCGAACGAAATCAATCACGTCTAATGTAAATTATATATAAAAGTTTTAAAAGTTGCTAGGATATTTGCTTTGTTAGCTCCTCTCTTGTATTTTATAAGTGTATCTATACTGAATGTTTTTTTTTACCGTCTGAAAAAAATGAAGTGTAACAGGTAAACGGATTAGAAGCCTATGACACTGATATTTTACACTTTTTTTCATTTACATATTATTTACATTAACATATTATGAAATTGATTTATCAATAAAGACCACTAATTGTGTAAGTATTATTTTAATTTTGTTGATTTATTTATTTAGTTCAAAAATTTTGTAATTTTTGCTTAGATACCGAACAGGAAGTTTATTTCAAGTTAGTAGTAGGTATTTATTGATAGATCAATTTTATATGTCAATGTAAGATAAAAAAATTGAAGATATCAGTGCCATAGGCTTCTATTCCGTTCACCAGTTACACCCTATTTTTTTTTTCATGACAGTGAAAAAATCACCCAGTATATACATTACTAAGATTTTTCTAATATTGTACGAAACTCGCAGTATCCGAGTCATCCATGACTTGATCGTAATTTATGGAGAAGTTACACCATTAATAAGTATAAACATATCTATATTATTACTATTTGATTAGACACAATAGTGTAGCTTACAAAATTAAAATTAGCCACAAAGTAATGCTAATGTTATAGCTTCCAAAGAGTAAAACAAATTAATCTGCTTTAAAAGAATCAAAGAAAATGATTCCATCCGAATGAAGTCGCGGGCACTGCTTATGTAAATTTAATTTTATATAGAAAGATGGGCAAACGACTTGCAGCGCACCTGATGGTGACTGTCGACCATCGCCCATGAACAACTGATACACTAGGGGAATTGCAGGTGCATTGCCGGCCTTACACATAAAAGCTTGTGAAGTTACTTAGATATTTACTCTACTCAGTCCCCTATAAAATATTTAATAAATTTTAAGGAGATTAGTCATACAGGTGACTTGTGACTTGACCACTTGTGACTGCCTCGTTGGTGTAGTGGTTGTAGTAGTGCGACTGCTAATCATGAGGTCCTGGGTTCGAATCCCGGGTCGGGCCAAAAAATCAATTATTGAGTTTTTCTGTCAAGAAATTCTCAGTAGCTGCCCGGAGTCAGGAAGTTGGCGGTGTCTCACCCACGTGCCTCGGAAAGCACGTAAAGCGGTTGGTCCTGCGCCTGATCTCTCTCCGGTCGTGTCGGTTTACCGTCCCATCGTCGATTATGAGATTGAGGCTATAGAAAGTGCACCTGTGCTTGCGCACACACTTGAGCACTATAATCCTGTCGTGCGCCGATGGCTAGCCTCCGTTGAGGCAGGCCGCCGTGGCCGAAATTCGGTCTGGAGGACATTATTATTATTATTAATATCACTTGTGGCATTTTTAACATCGGGATAATTAAAGTTAACATTAAAAAATGAACCTCTCCCACTTATTTCAGTTTCTAAGCAGGCTAAACCACGGGCAGAAGCTAGTTTGTAATATTACTGGTAAAATATGATGCGAAAACAAAATGCATAAATCCGATCTCAACCCCTGCAACTGGCGGTCGGTGCAGGGCGTAAAACGTTAGGGATGAACCCTAACTGTCGACGAGGGGAGGGTCGTAAATTATTCGATTATCAGTAGAGGGCGAGCGATAATTTGAGACGGAGGGATGCGTATTTTCTCTAGACGGTTTTATCGGTTGCGTTAAAGTATTTGTCCAAGTAATGTAAAGTATCTACTTTCAAAACACCATACTTCGATGTTTTATGATATATATATATATATATATATATATATATATATATATATATATATATATATATATATATATATATATATATATATATATAAACACTCACGCCTGTCACCCAGAGGGGTATCCATATACCTACGCATACATGCTCGTCGGTTAAGGGTACTTCTAACGTGGCCCATTTTCAAAATATCGCCAATTTGATCGATAAACTTTTTTCTAGGGCGTCCTTTCCCGACTCGGCCATTCACATCTGCCATATAAATTTGCTTTGTCAATCTTTCCTCATTCATTCTTTCTACATGACCAAACTATGTTCGATGACTATAACAATAAACTCAATTAAGAAAATGCGGGGTGTTGGCAGCGTAGGGTAATCCCCATTTCTTACCGTGGGTGTTTTAAAGCAATTATAGGATATTCAAAAATATATAATTGCATTCGATAAATATTAGACATATGTCAATCATGAATGATTCGTTCGTTTGAGCTGGTACACTTAAAAGTATTGATGGTTCATTCATCTGTTTTTGAATGTTCCGGTACAACCAATCACAAACAATTGACGGAACCTTTTTAACTCGTGATTGGTGTGAATTGTGAATGAGTTGAAAACCGATCGAATCCAGAATGTTCTGAATGAATTAAAAGAAAATTTTCGGTTCCCAGTAGATCTCACAGACTTAGAGTACTGGAGCCCGAAATGCTCCATTTGAATGATAGATCCGAATGTACCGGTACGCGTGACGAAATGTACTAGAGTGATTCGGTCACGAGAAATGAATGATTGACACATGTCTAATAAATATGTAATCGATGACCCCGAGGCATAGTAGCTTAAGTAGTATAGCCTACAAATAATTGTTTTGGGTCTTAATGTTCGTCCTTGTGAAATTTATGTATATGCCTCCTCGATACGGAAAAAAATCCTTATGAGGTAATGTGTAAGGAGGACAATCTCCCATAGGAGAATAGTTGAAAATGTGTCCATCTGTAAGCAGTAAATAACAGTTCAAAAACTCTCCACAACAGCGCTCGAGTAGCTACTGGAAATGAAAAATCGCCGTTAAATAAATACGTTGAGAGTGATTTTGAAAATAAAATTTTTGAAAACAATGAAATAATTATTATAAAAAGAATTAGGGTGAAAGTTTGTGCAATAAAAAAATTATAAAAAGTTCTTTAAAATTTACACTGTAGCTACAGTAGCGCCACCCTTATTTAGCGCTTTTCTACGGACACTTTTTTATACAGAGTTTCTTCTACTTATCTCTACACAACACTCCATAGCGCTACCGCTACTCCTAGCGAACGGCCTTGAGCGTTCGATCCCATACATTCCACGCACTCTCGCTACCATAATTCAATACGCCCAAACTTTAAAATATTTTCTTTATATAATCGAATTTTAGTCCTTTAAAAAAATTAAATTAATCAAAATGTTCATTAATAAATTGCCTATCCATTAGTGTAAATCGCAAAATAAAATAATGCTTACTTTATGAGGTGATGCATGTTATCAATAATTATTTTGCATTTCTGTGGTTTAGTTGTAGGAAGATACATCAAGTATTTACTCCTTTTAAAAAATTGGAATTGGCTATTATGGAATCAAGATTATGTAGAAATTTAATAGATTTTTTATTAGTTGATATATCTTTTTAATAACAAGTATATAGCCCCTAAAAACATCGCAAATAACGACTAGTGCGGCATTTTACTCAAACACGTACCTTGATAAGAAAAATCAATTTAAAAACCAAAAATTCAACCATCTAGTTTACGCCAGGGATAAAATACGCGGACCGGAGAGTGTAGCGCGTGTAACGTCTTGTTGGGGTCTTCAAACCGCCTGCCAATGTGCCGCATGGTGAATAAGTCAAGTCCTCCCTACAAAGGGTTAGCCCCAAGTTCAGCGGTGAACACTTACAGGCTGCTGTTGATGGTGATGAATCAAATCAATATTTTCTTTATTGTCCACCAATAAGAAAACAACAATAAAATTAACTAAATTACATGGCACTTGACCTTAATTAGGCTGCTATTTTATAATTTGATGACGGTGATAATAAAAAGAAGATAAGCTACGAGCTTAAAAAAACATACAGTCAGTCATTGCATTTGATGTTGTCGGTAAACCCGACATAAACAATAAATTGTTAGGGTTGTCAGAAAGGGGAAGTAATAAAAATAAAAAACATATTTTATTTTATTCTAGTTTAAACAAATTAAATAACTAGATCAGACAATTAGTGTTCAGAAATAATAAAAATAGGTTATAATAACTTCAATTCCTTATCTTTATATTTTTTTCGAATAGAATAAGGATGGCATACGAGCACATAGGCCACCTGATGGTAAGTGGATGCTTAGGCCCATAGACATCTACATTTATCCCATCAAAACGCAGCATCAAATTGCAGAATCAAAACGCATATGAGTTGTCACCCCTGAGGACTAAGATGAAATGTCTCGTTTCCAGTAAAAAGGGTCCCCGGATCTTTACACTCACCAAGCGAAACACAGCAGTATTAAGATGATATTTTGCGCTGGTATTGTGTGAGAGCGAGGTCCTTCCCCGATCGAGCCGAACCATTGGTGCTACAATCATAATATAGCTGCAGCGTAGCTCTACCACTTATAAATTTAAATGAAGACGACCCACAGCTTTGTACCGCACATGTAGTGGAAACCATTTTAATTTCTTTGAGTGACAGGAAACCCTAGCGGACAGCTCCCGAAAGAATAGCGGCCGCTCGGGAGCGCTCCGGCCGCGTCTCGCTCGCACCGCACCGCATGATTGCCCGTCTAGACGCCTTCGACGACCGACGTAATTAAACCGTGCCTTAAGCGACCGTGGCTGTATCGTTTTTATTTTTACAAAAATATCGGTTCTCATTAGTATTCAAACATTTACCCCGCAATACTTAGGTTGTTGGCCTACGCCACATAGCAATCTTAATTTTTTTTTAAATAAAGAGTAAGAAACGACTTCAAAGAATAAAATAATTTTACATTCTGAAACCGCTACGAAGGTATATTGATAGAAGAATTAAAGTACCGAATTCAGAATATGAAATTATCTTATAGTTTTCAGTTGCTTGAAGTTGGCTATTACTTATTACTACCCCTCCCCCTCCTCAGCTCCGCCCCCTGCTTCGCCGGGTAGAATCTATTATTGTGGTGTTATTTAAATTTGTGATAATCACAAAAGAACATTTTTGTTTTATCAATTCGAGTTCTCAAAAAAATCGCAAGATTTTCGGATAAAAGACAGTCCAGATCACCCTTAGCATTCGTTAAGTTTCATTGCAATCGATTATAAGCGAAAGTAGCGCGGACAGACAGACAGATTTTATGAATGTTTATTCATGTCATAGTTGTATGTAAAGAACCCCTAAGCCGAATAAAAGGTTAATATTTCGATGTTACAAACCATTGAATTATACAAAACAAATTAATGTTACAAACAGACATTTCAATTTTATTTAATACTAGCTGTTCCTCGCGACCTCGTCCGCGTGAAGTTTTCATACGGATCCCTAACTTTTTGAAAATATTCTATCGCTTATGTTCATCAGGAATATTTTAGGATTCCAATGGTGAAGGAATTTTTCAAATCAGTTTAGTAGTTCCAGAGCCTATTCAATTCAAACAAACAAATCTTTTCTCGTTATGATATTGGTACTGTTTTGCGATCTATCCCGTATTCGCATAGATGATATCTGAATTCTACAACAGCGCCACCTACCGGGTCCAACTATGCATATATCTTTCGCGGAAGTGCAAACAATATGTTGACAAAGCTTTACCGCAATCTGATGAACGTTATGGCAGCGCATTAAATACGAACAAACAAATATTATTTTTAATATAATAAGATATATTAGTATAACTACTCATATACTTAAATTAAAAGTTATTTTTACAACCCTTCTGAGTAAATTAAGGTTAGGAGTTAATTAATTAACTTCATCTCCTATTTCGTTACCACTAAGGGTGTTTTTTATATGAAACCACCTCTGAAATATAGCCTATTTATTAAAAAAGAATCATCAAGAGCGGTTCATAATTGACGAAGATATTGCGTAATATACGCGTACCTTGAACGAAACGCGTACATACAAAAAAAACGAGTGTGCTTATAACCACAGGACTGAAGTAAAACTTTTGTTATGCATATAATATGTATAATATTAATAAATAATAATAATAATAATATAATATAATATTAATATAATATATACATATACTAATTTTCTACAAATATTTAAATTTATTATCGGCTTCCTTCCATAATTGGTTATTAAAATGAATTTACAATTTTATTCACTTTAAACGTAGAATATTTAATGTATTGAACAAAATATTAATTCATAAAATTGTTCAATACGAAACAAAATTACGAAACATAACTGGCTATGAGAGAAAGAGAGACAGAAAATGTGCGCGCGCACTGCTTCTCTTGCTTATATTCCCCACTCAACTCCCGTTCGCCTCGCCCGTTCACACTTTTCGTAACGCTTTAGTCACGTGTTCGCCAGCTTATTCCCCAACTCAAGCGTAAAGAAGTTTTACGTCAAAAAGAAAATACAGTCTAATTGAAATAACTCTTTTAAATAAAACTAGTTTTTTTGCTTTGGTTTTTCCGCGTAATAATTAAATTTTTTCTTTTTTTTCTTTTTTTTTTTGTTTTTTTTGGGCGTGGTTTTATTTAAAATTTTAGTATTCGCGTATATATAAGAAATCATTATGAAATACTTCTTTTGAAGTTGGCTAAAATACAAAATCTAGACAATTCGAAAAAGTATCGAATCTTGGTTCGAATTGCAATCTCCACATATCCGGGCCACTTAAACGGAAAATTGGCAATTTGGATGTTAATATCCGCAGGTCCCATAGTAAGTTTGTAGCGTATATAAGATTGGAACACACAGCAAGCGGCTAAGCTAAGTAAACGGCGCTTGCTGTAAATTTCACAGTAGGTTACCAACCCGGGTTCGATCCCCGCCGGCACCAATGAAATTATTAATTGCAATTTTAAGTGCTGATTTACCACGTGCTCAGCAGTGAAGAAAAACATCGTGAGGAAACCTGCATGTTGCAGAAATAAGAAAAAAATATTTCGACGACATCTGGGGCGTATATAGGCTGTAACTTATGTTAATATATAGCAAATGCGTGCGCGTGATGTAAGTTGTAGCACCACAGTTATGTACAACCTGTCTCTGTTCCTCCGCTCCTGTACATACTCCAATATTGACATTTTGGTGTTTGTGGGGGGGGGGGGGGGCGGGGACGGGCAAAAAAGTGGAGGTGGGGTTAAGTTTTGGGGGGGGGGGGGCACCCCTGCTTTTTGGCCACCGGTTTTTCAGGTATTATTTTATAGAATAAGGTTGACAACACAGTTCACCTGATGGTAAGTGGATACTGAGGCCCATAAATTTGGTTCTTTTGCTGTTTGCTATCGGTCTGGTTAATCTACTTCCGGCCTAAACTTCAGTTGATCGAAACCATATGAGATTTGTGACATTTCCAATAGCTGTCTTTTCCGATACGCTCGAGGTGATACTCTCTCAACAGGTTTGTCCAAAGCGTAGAGATAACCTCCTCCAAAGACTATAGTGGATATTGTTGTGCAAGTTTACCGGAGACGGAGAGCCTTTTTACAGGAAACGAGGCATTTCATCATAGTCCTCAAGCGTGACAACGCATATGCTTTTGATTCTTAATCTAGGATAAATGTAGATGTCTATGTGCCCGGCATCTACTAACCGCAGATGGACTGTGTGCTCGTTTGTTACCCTTATATATAAAAAAATGTATCTCGGTACGTTTAAAAAATGTATCTCGGTAAACCTAGCCGCGTTTATACATACGTGTCATTGTAACAACTTCTACGAAAGACTAATCGAGAATGTAACGATGTACTCGTACATTCTAGAACGTACATCGTTGTGAAAGTTTATCTCGCTATGTATTAGCCGCTTTCGACAATACCATAGAGATATCTTTTTTCAAAGGCTACTTTATAATTGTTATTGTTATGTAAGTTTAATTAGGTACGTTTCTACCCAGCCGTTTTTGACAATACCATAGGGATATCTTGTTTGAAAAACTACCTTAGAATGAATATTCTGATGCAAGTTAAATAAGTTACGTCCCTACCTAGCTGTTTTCGACCACAGACTTAGAATATACTGGCGCACAGTATATTATAAGTCTATGGTTTTCGACAATACCATAAAGACTACTTTAGAATTGTTATTGTTATGCGAGTTTAATTAGGTACTTTTCTACCTGGCCGCTTTCGACATATTGTAGAGACATTTTCCACCAAAGGTTGTCTTTGGTAGATACAACTTTAACTATATGTTATCTTTGACGAAAGTTATCTTAACGATAACATATCGTATCGTTGCGACAACTTCGTCCAAAAACTACTCTAGAATGGGTATAGTTGTAAAGTTTATCTCGCTACGTCTCAACCTAGTCGTCAACCACAACGTAGGACAAACATCCTTTTTGGTACACATGACTTCGCAAAACCTTAGTTTTTATTAAGTTATTTATTGATTAAAACTACTTTTACGGATTTTATCGCGTTTAATTTTACTTTTAATTATTTTTATTTTTAATTCCCGACGTTTCGGGTGCTTTCCAGCACCCATGGTCACGGGGGACTGAGGTGACTGACTGCCCCGATGTCATTGTTAAACCCGGAGTACCTTCATCTTTTTTAATTATTGTTTATGGTCCGATCTATGCAAAATGAACTGATTATGTCCTGAGGTCTTGCAGTGGTATGCTTGGGTTTAGTTTTAATTTTATTGATTATAGGGTCCCAAGCAGGTGGTAGTACCCAGCCTCCTTCTCTATTGATATTTGGATGTTTTTTTAATTTCAATAGCCTCGCGTATCATCCTTGATAGGAATCGGTGTTCTTTCGCGAGGTTTTTTGGTCTATCAAATCTGATGTAATGGTTGGGGCCATCTAGGACATGATCACAAACTGCAGACTTCCCGGAACGTTGATGCTTCATATAGCTGATGTGAAACACCAGCTCCCGTTCTCTACACTCTCCATACGAAACACAGCAGCATTAAGCTGCTATTTTACGCTGGTATTCTGTGAGAGCGTGGTCCTTCCCCGGTCGAGCGGACCCATTTGTGCTACAACCAAAATATAGCTGCAGTACACGTTTGTACATTATACTACCACTATTTATTTACATTTTATTGCATATAACATCTTTAATAGTATTACGAAGAGAGTATTTAAAACTTTTGCATTCTCTTTCGGTCAACAAGGGTCGTGTGAAAAATAATATGTTAGGTGAATAAAATAAAAAAGAACGCTTTCTACATGTCAGGGATTGTCTCGTACTTCACTCACCGGTACGAGGCTGTTGTCATTCTGGAACATTTCTTTCACATTACTGTCGGATCCTCGAGCTATATGACAGGTCCATTGCCACGCTTACTTTACTGTTACTCTGATTCTAATATTCATTTTTATTATTTAAATAACGTTACCCCTACACAAGTATTTTCTCCTGCATCATGAAGGCAGTTTACATACTTTAAGTTTCACAAGGACAAACATTCAGACCCGTAACAATAATTTGTAGGCCATACATTACTTGCACCGTCTGGGATTCGAACCCGCGGCCATCAGCGCAACAAGTCATTGCTAAACCACTGCGCCACGGAGCGATCCTAGTTTTAATAATACAACATCAAATAACGGAACCGCTCTAATTGCAAAATCAACATTCGAGCTTAAAATGAGTACTAAGAAACGAAAGAATAAGAAAAACTGAAAGGGAACACGCCAAATATTAAAATGGTGACCCAATTGCGAGCCTGTGAACTTTGAGTTTCGCATTGCTGCTTCAAAAATTCAGTAGCAAAACTTCCGTTTAAAAAAATGTGCACTGTTCTGTAGTCGTAACCTCCACTGCCACCTCCACCCTCTCTCCCCATAACGATATTGTATACTAGCAACACTGCTCAGTTTTCCCCGATAGGATCTTTTAATGTAGACTTTATATTAAAGGTAATCAAAGGCCATTATGTTATCATTATCGTACTTTAAACATGTCACAGCAAGATGGTTAAAGCCGTGATATAGTTATATCCTGGATAAAGGTATAGTACGTGATGGTATATGGTCTACCGGTTAGTATGGTCACTTTCTTATAACTCAAAAACTACAGCCTTGTTTGCATAGATGGCTTTGTGATACGATAGTTCTTCATCGGTCAATCAAATAATAAAGGGTCAAAGGGCGCTGCTTTATCGACGCCATTTTGATAGTTGATATTATAGTAAATATTTTAGTCGATTTTAGTACGGTGTAGTGTAGTTAGTTTTTGTTAAGGCGACACCGTGAAAAAATGCATCTCCTTTCATCGAATAGTATAGGACTATGACACCACTAACGAAAGTGGAATTTTGATATAGGTAAATTCATGCCTTTATCTTGAATTTGATTGTTCAAAAACACGATTGTATAATTTTGACTCGATCATAATTATTTGCGAAAACACCTCCAAAAAATCACTACAGTTGAAATTATAACGAAAGTACTTAATCTATATGCTTGGAAATCACTCAAATATATTCATAACGCAAGCTATGTAGACATAACTAAAGACCAGCTAACTAAGCTTGAGAGACTTCAAAATACTAGTATTCGGTTCATATTTGGATTGCGCAAATTTGACCATATTTCCCAATTTCGCTCACGTCTCAAGTGGTTACCTATCCAATTTCGCCGGAACATGCATATTCTTTCCATTCTGTACTGTGTCTTATTTCACCCTTCTACTCCTCCTTATCTTAAGGAGAAATTTAGTTTTGTTGGGCTTCCAGGGGAACCTTTACGCTCTTCAAGAAAACTCATTTTAAGGGTACCAACTCACAATACATCTTTCTTTAATAAATCTTTTACTGTACAGTCTATTAAGCTCTGGAATGGTAACAAACGAGCACACAGTCCACCTGATGGTAAGTGAATGCTGTGGCCTATAGACATCTATCTACATCTATCCTCGATTAAGAATCAAAACGCAGATGCGTTGTCACTCCTGAGGACTAAGATCGTTCTCCTTTGCAGTAAAAAAGGGTCTCCTGATCTCTACACTCACCATACGAAACACAGCAGTATTAAGCTGCTATTTTACGCTGGTGTTCTGTGAGAGTGTGGTTCTTCACCGGTCGAGCTACAACCATAATATACCTGCAGCACTTCTCTACCACGCAGTGGCAAATTGACACATTTGCCGCCAGTAGGCTATAAAAATTATGACACCCCTAGCGACTTTTACAACTCGACTATTTCTGTGCAATCCTAACTAAATCTTTGGGTTGTAAAAATAATCTAGGAACTGACACGTCGATCCCTTAGTGCACAATCATATTAATAACAATTTCTTTGTCACTGAAACTGTAAGTTTATGATTTGTGCACTATCGTCCTAATTACACCAACTTTTTGCCGTAATTAGTGTGATTGTGAACTAGGCGATCGATGTCAGTTCCTAGATTAGTTTTAAAACCTTAAGATTTAGTTACAATTGCACAAAAAATTAATTACACCAACTTTTTGCCGTTATTAGTGTGATTGTGAAGTAGGGGATCGATGTGTCAGTTCTTGGATTATTTTTAAAACTGAAAGATTTAGTTAAAATTGCACAAAAAATGGTTTCCAAGTATATTTCTGAGCTAATAAACACTCAATCATGTATTACTAATAAGGCGGGGTAAGGTATGGTTTAATACTAATTACTAGGGATGGGCCGAATATGGATTTCACCGAATACGAATATTCGGCCGAATGTTTGGTAAAACTTTTACCGAACCGAATATTCGGCCGATCATTATTCGGCAGAATCAACTCGGTAACTAATCAATTTATGTCGAAACTTGTTACCGTAAAGCGCGCGGGATTATCGCCGGACCACGGTAATATTATCTGTACAGTATTGTAACTCGGCCGTATCTTTGAAATAAATGCCTACAGCAGCGCGGTACGTAAACATGCAATAGGGCTGCCTGCCCTCAGCATTACATTTGCCTACTTTGTGTTTCCATTCAGTTTTATTATTGTAAATATACTTTTTTTATATAATCAAATATAATATAGGTAATTTGAAAATTCAATAGGAAGTGTTCAATAAAAATGCGTATCGTTTTTCGATTGGTAGATTTAATTAAAAAACCATGTTTATGTTTGAATAATAAATCGGTCTTATGAATTTGCGACCGAAAAATATTTGCGCCTCGGCTGAGACGTACGAATTACTTTATTATTAAATTTTTAAGTATAAAAAATCCGCATTATAATATAAAGCTCAATTAAAAATTATTTTGGGAAACATGGACAAGGTGGAGAAAAGTAATATCTTTTACTTGGATAAAGAGGTATCTATAACCAAGTAAAAGATATTTTATAATTTATATGTTTGGTTTTAAATGAAGTTCGCATTTATTATTTCTTTATTTCTATTCTATTATTTATTTCCTCCATTTTTTTATATATATTCCACAAAATCATCACTGCGGCACAGTCACGACTGTCTGCATGCCGAGCGCATGCCGAGATCGAAGCGCGTAGGTATAGCTCTCGCTTCGTCCGTTTATATGAAGTTGGAATACTGTATAGATAAAATTACCGTGGCCGGACCCTGCCTCTCGCTCATCGCCACACCTGACAGTTATTGCTGATGCTGATGATCATCTAGTATTGAGCAAATTGCCGGCACATGCTTATGTTTTGACTATTCTTGTGATAAAAAGTATTTCGTTGTTTTATTCTTGGTGAAAATTGATAATTATATGACAAAAATGAGCGGCAGGAGATTTACTATTTGGACTAATTTTAGAGAAACTGACGACCAAAGCAAATGGAAGTGTACTAATGTAATGTAATGTTTCCTTGTTTGATTCCAAAAACATTTTATCAAGTTTTTATTTGCCATAATCGGAAATAAATCTACAGTGCCTCTAAAACATAAATGTATAGATTTATGCATTTGAGGCACTCTAGAGTAAGTAGATTTAACCCATAAATAAAATATACTTTCAACAGTAAAAGACATTGCATTACTCAATTCGTAAATTTCAATACATTGGACTCTATGAAAACGAATGTTCTGTGATTCAGCCGAATATTCGGCCGAATACGAATATTCGGTAGAGCTGTCGAATATGCCGAATACCGAATATAAAACGAAGTAGTAGTAGAGATGGGCTGAATAAGCCCATCTCTACTAATTACCTACATTCGGTAAACGTAAGTTAATAATTTTTATTGCGCTTACACTTTAAAAACAATACATTTAATTACCTGATAACAATCCGGCTGATAATGATGATGAAATTAAATAAGTTAAGTTATGAAATTTTTGCAATTTTGTTTTGCACGAAATTCGCAAAATCATCAATTATATCGTCGTATGACTCTGCACAAAAGCGATAAGTCGTTTAACATTTTTTGAGTTATGGTAGATCTTAGAAAAATTTTCACCTGTTTTAAAGAAAAAAAGCATTCTCACTTGAACAATTTATCGGTGGTGTCAAAGCCATGCGAACTATGTTAAAGTTGGGATAAATGTTTTGCAAATTCTGTTTCGTCGCATCAATCGTTCGCAGAAACGAAGATAGACTTGTCAATTATTCAGAATCAGGTTTCACTAAAATTATTTTAGAGGAAAGGTGGCAAAATGTCTGCATTCTTAAACTAAATCAGTCTCTAAATCATTAAAATACACTCCTTCCAAGAAAAAAGGCTTTTTCCGTAAGAGTTGATGATAACAATTCACTTATTTAGCTCAAAAACTAAAACTTTTCATTGAATCTGTAGAAGAGCTCCTGCCGTTTTTCTAATTCGGATAAGAGTTTATCAATGAGGAAGAGAAATTTGATACCTAACCCTGAAAATATCACTCGTTATTCTCATTTCTTCATCGGGTGTTTGAATTTATTTTTACTTTTCGGTTGTCTTTTTCTCCGTATCTTTTGTATACAGAATCGACATGCTTAATTCCATCGCCATTTCTTCGAAATACTTAAAAGTTTCTCATTCAACTACGAGAAACTTGCAGAGATTCGTAAAGATCGAATCTACGGTTGAAACCTGAATTTGAACATTCATTTTAACATCCTACACAAAAATCATTACCGCCATTTTATGGTTTTCTAAATTCAAAAGTATTCCTGTCGCTTCGTTTCGCGTTCCTGGCTTTTCGGTATTATTATATCATTCTTAATTGATTGATTCCAAAGTTTTATGGACTTCGTACCAAGAATCTTTCAAACTTCCTCATGTCTCCTCTCTAGCTGACCAACGTGTCAGATCTACTCTCTTTAGCGTTTTCCGTTTCTTCATACATAACATAAACACTCACGCCTGTCACCCAGAGGGGTAGGCAGAGACTACAGACTTCAATTTAGCACGATCCTGACATACCACTCTCGCCTCTTCCACATCCATATACCTACGCATACATGCTCGTCGGTTAAGGGTACTCTTAATTTGGCCCATTTTTAGTATATCGCCAATTTGGTCGACTAACTTCCGCCTAGGACGTCCCTTTCCGACTCTTCCATTCATTTCTGCAACATATATTTGCTTTGTCAGTCTTTCCGCATTCATTCTTTCTACATGACCAAACCACAGAAGCTTTTTCTTAATCTCTCTTTTTTTCTTAATCCTGGTCACTGCATCATCTTGCAAACTACACTCTTCTTTTATCACACAGTTTCTCACCCTGTCACTGTTTCTTCGTTTAAGTCATTATTTTATACCAGCGTTGTGTTGAACTTATAAAAAAATGTAAATTTCTTGAAGCAACATGAAGAAGCAACAAGCTTCTGTGCAACATTCTGCAACCACCGTTGCAATTTTTAAAGAGTGGGCGGAGCAAGGAACGAAAAAATGTTTTGAGTTCCGAGATATTGGAAGAAAATATTTCTTTAGCCTTCCTTATAAAATTTAAATCTCTTTAATTTGCATAATCAAATTTGCCGCCCAAAAGTTCTGCCACCCTAGGCTCCAAGCCTACTAATCCTGCTGGTAAATTCACAACTGCTACGACGTATACTTGCTCCAAATTTAGAGATAGGATAGTTTTTATCCCGATGTGTTTGTCTTAGCAAACTTAATTTTTTTTTAAACGACAGCGCCGCCGGAAAGGCAACAAGCAACAACGAAGAACAAGGTCTACCTTTCCGGCGGCTTTAAATATGTAATGATACTCCAACGAATTTAAAACATGATCTCAATAAAATGTTTTCTGTTATCAATTTTAACCCAAAAATAAGTCTTTATGTCGAATATACGTATTTCAACCTAAGGCTGTATTTGAGCCTCTCCTGTCTTTGAGAGGATTTGATGCTGAGGCACATAGACATCTATTCTCGATTAAGAATCAAAATGCAGATGCGTTGTCACCCCTAAGCACTGAAATAGAATGCCTCGCTTACAGTAAAAAAGGGTCCCCGATTTTCTACATTCACTATACGAAATACGGCAGATATAAGCTGCCATATCACGCTGGTGTTCTTTGAGATCGTGGTCCTTCTTGCGTCAGGCCGACCCGTTCCTGATGCAACCATAATATTGCTGCAGCGTCGCTCTACCAATTATACCCATTGATACCCTTACTTCAGTAAAAAATGGACATGTAATGTTATGTTTATTTTATAGGGCCTCTGTGATTCTGATTTTTACTGTACATTAACTACTTCTATCAGATGCATATCGTTATTGGGGCGTGGAGAAAAATGTTTTTAATTGTTTGTTTTGAAGTAGAAAATATAAGTTGTTTTGTGCAATATTAGTTTTAAGTAATATAGTGTGTTTGTTAATAAAAATTCATGATTGGTAAGTTTTTATATGAATAATTTATTATTTAAATAGTTAGGCGTTAAGGGGATTTTCTTTTTTCTGCCAAAGACCTATCTTCTTCTTGTCAAACCTAAAGTGGTGTTTTTATTACCTACTAACGGTTACCCGGCGACTTCGTCCGCTTGTAATATATTCTTTTATTATATTTTAATTTCTCAAATAAAAGTAGCCTAAGTTACTAACTATAACAGCAGCTATCTGCAGGTGAAAAAATCCTGATAATATGGGTTCAGCCATTTCGGAGATTAACCGGAGTAAACAGACAGACAGGCTTTTGTTAATTGTTTTTTTTTGTTATAAGTACCGTAAGTATATACTTTCATATGCATTTGATAAAAAGCTGTTATTTTGACATTACAAACGGATACTTAAATTTTGTTTATTTGTATACTCTATTGATAGGATAACCCTGCTGAAAGAAGTGGCTAACAATACCCCCGAAATATATCATTACGTTTGGCAATGTTACAGTCAAAATTCAAACTTGTTTTATCAAAACCATATTATTGAGTCTGCTGTCGGTGTTCAGCAAGGTGATCCATTAGGTCCAGCTCTTTTCAGTTTGGGAATTAACCTATTATTTATAAAACTGAATGTCTGGTATCTGGACGACGGTACACTGGGAGGTAAAGCAGATGACGTCCACAATGATCTTATTCATATTTTTCAAAATTTTAAAAATATTGGCCTTGAACCAAATACCAATAAATGTGAAATATTTATTTCTAATAATTTATCAAATTCTAACAGAGATTCAAAATTTCAATCAGATTTCTCCAGAAATAAAAACTGTCAATTCGGAATCGCTTTACCTGCTCGGTGCTTCGTTGTTTTTCGATAGTATTAAACCTGTGTTAGAAACAAAATTTGATCAATTTTTAAATCACGTTGATAAATTATATATTTTAAACCCCCATATTGCCCTTACAATTTTAAAATATTGTCTCCTTGTACCTAAATTTACATACTTGTTACGCTCAAGTCCAGTCTGGAAATGTTCGGATATTTTAAAAGATATTGATAGTAATCTTAAAATTGTTTTAGAAAAAATTCTAAATTTGATATTAAATACAATAGCCTGGAATCAAGTCACTTTACCTATCAAATTTGGCGGTATTGGTGTAAGAAATATTTCTAGCGTCGCATTGCTTGCTTTCCTTGCTTCGGTACCTACTGTCAATGATCTATGTAACACAATTTTAAATAATAAAGTAGACCTGTGTTTTGCTGCGAAGGCAAAGCAAACATGGCTAACGCTCTGTCCCGGTGAAAATGTCCCACTGGAAGTTAACCAACAAAAACAGTGGGATATTCCGTTGGTACGGAATGTCCAGAAAAGTTTATTTCAAAATTTCTACAATCAACAAGATCAGGCTCGCCTTCTAGCTGTTTCGACTAAGGAATCTAGCCACTGGTTACATGCTCTACCATCAAGTAATCTCGGCACATTGCTTGATGGGGAAAACTTGCGCATCGCCCTAGGAATCCGGCTAGGAGTGGCAATTTGTCAACCTCACCAGTGCCCCTGCGGTAGCAGCGTCGATGAGTTTGGGCTCCACGGACTTTCATGCAAGAAAAGTGCAGGTAGTTTTTCCCGTCACGGTTCTTTGAACGAAATCATCCAAAGGGCTCTTGTCTCCATAAATATCCCCTCGGTTTTAAAGCCTTGCGGGATATTTAGAGACGATGGCAAGAGACCCGACGGTATGACTTTGGTCCCTTGGGAGAGAGGTAAAGCCCTAGTGTGGGATGCTACTTGCGTTGACACTATGGCGGCCTCTCATCTCAAGGGTACCTCTTTTAGAGCCGGGGCGGCATCAGAGGCATCCGAATTTAGTAAATGGCGCAAATATGAGTCTTTGAGAAATGACTACATATTTGTGCCATTTGCTGTAGAGACTATCGGTCCGTGCAGTGAAGTTTCTAAAGGAACTGTATCCACGACTGGTCATCGCTGCTGGTGATAAGAGGTCTGGTTCTTTCCTCGCTCTAAAGGCTAAGTGTAGCTATTCTGCGAGGAAATGCAGCCAGCGTTCTTGGCACTATACCACGGGGAGCAGGCCTTTTTGACTATTTAAATTTTTAGTTTTAGATTTTCTATATAATAGTTTCTTCTTTTATATTGTACATAATTAGTTTTAATCGTAAATATTATAATTTTAATTACTATTTGAGTTAAGTTCATTATTATAATTTTTGTGATAAAATTTTAGGCTTTAGCTGTATTGCTTCCTCCAATTTCTCTGCAGAATTGTAGAAACTGAGTAATATTTTAAGTTTAAACTTTAATTTGTATAGATAACTTTTCTAGTACCCGGTTGACCGAGCTTTGCTCGGTATTTTTCGCTCGATTTTTTTTTAATTCGTGTGTTTTGGAAATTATATTTAGATACAAATTACATACTGATGAAATATAAATAATATTTTTTGATCTTACCGACATAACAGAAAAAACGGAACTGGTTATTTGAATAAAAAATTATCATCATCATTATTTTAATTTAAATTTTCGTTTTTTTTTTAAAAATACTAAAAAAGGGCTCGAAAAAATAGATTTTCTCAAAAAAGAAAGGAACTTGAAAAACAAATTAAAAAAGCCGGTCGGTCTGGGCTCGAACCGGGGTTTTACGATTCTGTGACCGCCCATTATACCAATTAAGCTATTTATAATCATTAACAGTCTGTCAAAATTTACCTTCTTATACTAACGATATTGTAGCAGTTTTTCATTGCCTAAAAACACGGACAAAAAAGACATTTTCTAAAAATAAATCCTAGCTAGATCGATTTATTATCCCCGAAACTCCCTGGACACTAAATTTTATGAAAATCGTTGGAGCCGTTTCCGAGATGCCGATTATATATATATATATATATATATATATATATATATATATATATATATATATATATATATATATATATATACAAGAATTGCTCGTTTAATAGTATAGGATATGTCAACCGATAAGAGAAAATGCTAACGCGTTGTCACCCTCAGTAAAAAGATCTTCGATCTTTTCTATTAGACAGAACATAATATAATCCGGCCATTATACGTTTGTGTTTTGTTCCGAGAATGAAAATTGAACGCCTCGTATTATAACAAGTCTCCGGTGTTCGTCGCGTATTTCTCGCTGCTGGTAATTTTACCAGCAGTGTAAGAATATGCACTTCCATATATCGTACCGTGGGTGTCGTAAGAGGCGACACGGGTAAACCAACCAAGATATAACGGTTTTCTTATAACATTTTTTTTAATAGAATAAGAGTGACAAACAATATAGAGACCACCTGATCGTAGGTGGATGATATGCTAGTCAAAATGCAGATTCGTTGGCACCCTGAGGACTTAGATGGAATGCCTCGTTTCCAGTAAAAAGGGATTTCCGGATCTCTACACGCATCATACGAAACACTGCAGTATTAAGCTGCTATTTTACGCTGGTATTCTGTGAGAACATGGTCATTCCACGGTCGAGCCAACCCATTCGTGTTACAACCATAATATAGCTATAGCGTGGCTCTACGACGTGCGTAGTATATATATTGAGGACGTATAACATCTAGTAAATATATAATTGTTAAGACAACACATCGAAAAGGCTATCGCCGTACTGATCCGAGTGAATACATAATTTCTATAAAAACTTGAAAAAACGCCGTAATAAGTTCTAAAATAGCGTAGCGACCGCGACGATTAAAAGCTCTTGGAAATTGTCAGAATCTTTAAATACATTTTTTAAAAATTGTTGATTTAAGTAATCAAAATAATGAGCAAGTAAATTATGAATATATTTGAGTGATTCCCAAGCATATAGATTAAGTAATTTCGTTATAATTTCAACTATAGTGATTTTTAGAGGTGTTTTCGCAAATAATTATGATCGAGTCAAAATTATACAATCGTGTTTTTGAACAATCAAATTAAAGATAAAGACAAAAATTTACCTATATCAAAATTCCACTTTCGTTAGTGGTGTCATAGTCCTATACTATTCGATGAAAGGAGATGCATTTTTTCACGGTGTCGCCTTAACTCGCCATCCGAGCGTGGCAACTATGGCACATATCCCCCTATTAGGGAATATACGAAGTGACTTATGAATCAGCACGAGTTGGCCTATAAATCGGTTTCGACAGTAGTAATTAAATAAATGAAATTTTGCACATGCTTGATCCTAATTCGGTCGTAATATTTTTTTAAATTTATTACTAACTAAGGTACACATAGTCTTTCAGTCAAATTTTAAAGGTTGTTATAGTCTGAGGTGTATTTATTCACAAAGTCTTCACAATATACTGATGCGTTACATTGAGATATTGGGCGATTTTTTCGACAGATTTACCCTACGATGAGTTGAAGACGGTAGTATCTCAAGCTGTCCAAGCAGATGAATAAACTTGACATTAAAATCACCATCAAAGCATTTTAACGTCGTTTTCTTCAATAGCTCACAAGCGCATACATTCTTCAAACCAATATATATAACCATAGAATATTATAATACACAATAGAATGGCTGTCAACCTTATTTTGTACGAGAATAGGCGTCGCCGGGAGCACACACACAAGCAATTACGTCGTATTATCAGTTAATCACTACTATAAACCCGATTCGCTGTGTTGACAGACGGATTTTAATACATATTTATTAGTAAATAACTTTTTTTAATGCAATTTGGCTTTTTCTAAATAATTTGCATGCGAAATTTGGAAACTATTGTAACGTCAAAACACATCTCGTGTTGACATTTATACGTGTGAATTGACGTCTTGTGGCATTTTAGTGGTTACACGGGCTCCGCCCACTCCCCCGTTCTATTATGTATGTATTATAGTATTCTATGTATATAACGACTGGCGATCCCCACGGCTTCGCAAGGGTGATTTCTGAGTCTCGACAACAGTGCCTACCGGATCCAATTCTAGATGTAAGCCATTCTCGAATTAGTTTAATTACACACACAAAATTTCATTAAAATCGGTCCAGTTGTTTTGGAGAAGTTCACGTCACATTCACGTTGAGTGTTTCTGGGGCTCCCCAGTGCCAGCTTCTTCCACTTGACCGCAGCGCAGAGCGGCTCGAATCGTCTGCGACTGAGTGCTTTCCGATCGGCTCAATTCACTGGCGCTGCGAAGAGATGTTGCATCTCTTTGCATTTTCTTTCGCATCTACCACGCGGAGTGCTCTGTGGAATTGTTCGGATTAATCCCAGCCGCCAAATTTCATAAACGCACTACCGAACCTCCTAATACCATCCACACCATCTGGATGCTTGGCGGTCCACCACTCTACGTTTCACTAGGAGTTCTCTTCCGCGTACGACCTCTCTGTGGAATGGTTTACCACCGGCGATTTTTCCGATCCGATACGACCTAGGGACCTTAAAGAAAAGAGCTTACACAATTCTAAAAGGCCGGCAACGCACCTGCAATTCCCATGGTGTTGCGGTTGATCATGGGCGGCGGTAATCACTTAACATCAAGTGAACCGAACCATTTATCGAAACCGTATGCTCGTTTTCCCCCTCTCCTATAAAAAAATGGACAGAAATATCGGTTGGCGGTCAAATTCCCGCCAAAACCCCTCCATCAATAATTAACTGAAGTATTGTTCTAACACGTAAACATATTTCAAACTATAGAGAAAAATAAAATAATACTCAAGATATCCGAGTTTATCAATCGGAATCAAAGAAATTGTCAATTGTATATTTTAATTGCAGATTTGTCACATCCTTCGCGGTGAAGGAAAACATTGTGAAGATATATAACACGTGCGTTTAACAAACGAGAGGTAAAATATTATACGACACAAAACTTGAAAGTCCTGTTAAAAAAATTATAACCAAATTTCCATCTTTGCCAACATTTGTACGAAATCATAAATTGCTAAAATCTACTTTATCGTATTTGAATTATTGTCAAAGGTCTACGGTATCCAAAATTAGCTTTGAATTTAATTGTCATTGGTCTACCGCTATGAAAATACCTTCTCACATTTTAAAGTCACATAGCCTAGTGATCCCTAGCTCCTGCGTCGCTAATTCTGGGCTCAAATCCCAGTGAAACCAGCAATTGTGCAGAATCACAAATTGCTGGATTCGAGTTGTCGGGTTTGAATATATTGTGGCTTTTCTTTCAGACGTATGCATGTCTGAGGAACGAGGGAAAGGAACTAGGATTCGATGTCAAAAACTCATTCTAGAAGTTGCACTTTGCCTCGTTTTTTTTATTTTATTTTATATATTGTAACTTTTGCAGGTTTAATGAAAAACACTTTAATAAACGACAAATAAATGTTAATGTTTTTATTTCTTCTTAATATTCATCCCAGAAGTAGTCCACAACTGGACATGTGGGCCGGCTCTTAACGCAAAGACGATTTTTCAAAACTGCCACTAAAATAATTATCGGTCTCATGTTGATTTGTAAGTTATAGATACATTATTTTGGCGTATATGTCCCACGCAAACATGGGACATCTAAGAAAAAAAACTAACTGTGACAATTGCTTAGTTTGACGTAAAAGGTGTCTAAAGGGATATTTATTGTGTACCTAATGTGGATTTGTTATTGTTCAGGCAATTGACTAGCCTCTTATCATATCTTGCACAATTCCATCTAAACCCATATTTTTTTGCTGAGCGTGGTTCAAGTAGCACGCTACTCTTTGGACTCTGCCGACCCGCTCGGGATGTGAATATGTAATAATAGTCAAAAATTACAAAACTTTTCAATAAATTATCTAGTTTTTTTTAAATTACGCACTTCGTTAAAATATTTCTTATCTCTTTTCATATAATTGGAAATTCTTTGTTCATTAAGCGCTATATTTAGTCACTCACAAAGGCAAATAAAGTGGAGTCATTAATTGCTGACCTTTAATTAAGACCTTTCAAAGGTCGACATACAAACACAAAATCACTCACCTGAAAACAGCACAACACGGTTTCCTTTGCCCTAAACGTGAAAAACACACACTGATTTGTTTCGAAAATATACTGCTTATTAGGCAGAACGTTTAAACACTTTTGTCTTTTATTTAGTACATAAATGTATTTAAAACACGCATTTTAATAAAACAGCACATTTATCAACAGCCTCGCGTCGAGAAACATAGGAAAATGTGCCGAGAATCACGAAAATCGATTTTGCGAAAAAAGGAGACCCCGTGCATGTACGCCATGCTGAAAGAGAAAGCTATAACGATAGGGCTGAAAAAGACAGAGAAGGAATATCATGTTTATGTCCGTGTGAGGGAGAGGGTTGATTATGTTTTGCTTGTGTTGTATTATGTTGAACCTACTAAAATAAGGGCTGTTTAAAACGCTACCATTTGTTCTAGAAACAAATTAATCATATAAAAATAAAGTAAAATATTATACATACTCCTCAAGCAAAAGTAACTGGGTACATTCATCTGTTATATAAATATATTTATGTAACCTATTCTAAAATTCTCTCTCACTGTCCACAAGTAAGGTTATGTTGATATATAACATTCATCATCCCTTTAACTGGAAACGAGGCATTCCATCTTTGTCCTCAGGGGCTACAACGCATCTGCCTTTTGATTCTTAATCGAAGAAATATGTAGATATCTACGGGCCACAGCAACCACTTACCATCAGGTGGACTGTGTGCTCGTTTGTCGCCCTATCCTATAAAAAAACTTCAATTCCTATTTTCCATCCATGGTATTTGGATTTTTTCTTCAAATTTTAATGGGGTCCATGAGGTATTATTATACTAGCCTTTGTTGAAATAATTTTTTTTAATAAAAAAGAAACGGCTGAAAGTAGATCGGTTAGAAAGTAAAGAGAAGTAAGCCGTTTCCTGGGAATCGATAAACATGGGTACATTAAAAAAACATTCGTGTCGAATATAGAAACTCCTTGTTTGCACTCGGCTAAAACCATTTAATATTTACATGTACTCGTAATAGTATTTAATGTAGGCTTTTTATTTCTTTTTAAATTACATTCGACCTAAATTCGACATTATGCGAACACCACTTCACCAATAGTAGCTCTACCCCGTGTTTTCCTAGATGCATCCTCGACAAGATTCGCTCGAGATATGTAGAGCAGTGGGATATCATGAAGGGTCCATGACAATATGTTAACTAACGTTTAGTATGTGGCGTTCTTTGCTGCCACTTTTGTAGTTGTTTGTTTTATTTTCAAGGTTTTAGGGGCGGTTTAATGTACGCGTGTGAATGTGTTATTTTTTCTTTATACGTTTACTTGGTTGCCAATATGTATTTAAATAAAATAAAGCATTTTTTTATATGTTTATATAGCTTTTACTGATTACATCTTTGGTCCAGTAGTTTTAAACTCGACTGCGGATCATAAGGTTCCGGGTTCAAATACCGAGTGGGGCCAAAAAATCAGTTAGTGAGTTTTCCGTCAAGAAATTCTCAGTAGCTGCCCCGAGTTTTATACGTGGTAGAGCCACGCTACAGGTGTATTATGGTTGTACCACGAATGGGTCGGCTCGACTGGGGAAGGGCCGCGCTCTCACAGAATACCAGCGTATAATAGAAGCTTGATACTGCTGTGTTACGTATGTTGAGTGTAGAGACCTGTAACCCTTTTTTACTGGAAACGAGGCATTCCATCTTAGTCCTCAGGGGTAACAACGCATCTGCATTTTGATTCTTAATCGAGGATAAATGTAGATGTATATGGGCTACAGCATCCACTTACCATCAGGTGGACTGTGTGCTCGTTTGTCACCCTTATTATACAAAAAAAAACAGGAAGTTGTCGGTGTCTCACCCCCGTGCTTTGGATAGCACGTAAAGCTGTTGGTCCTGCGCCTGATCTGTCTCTCATCTCTCCGGACATGTCGGCTTACCCATCAGACTATGAGATTGAGGGAATAGAGAGTGCACCAGTGCTTGCGTATATACTTGGGCACTTTTATCCTGGCCTGCGCCGATGGCTAGTCTCCGTTGAGGCTGGCCGCCGTAACCGAAAATCGGTCTTAAGGACATTATACCTTTAACTAGGTGGTCGGAGTCGTTTCCTGCCAAGGATTTAGTCTAGTTAGGTACCCGTTATCTTACCAATTTCTGCCGGCAAACAACAGTGCGTGGAACACTGTGTTCCAGTCTGAAGGGTATAGAGAACCAGCATAATTACATGCATGAGACGGTCCATCTTAGTCCTCGGAGATGACAACGCATCTATAGCTCTCTTTGCTTGAAGCTGGTTGCAGGTTTCCACATGCAGCAGTGGCCATTTACCATCAGATGGGCTTTAGGGTCGTTTTTTATTTCAATTAACAAAAATAGCTGTCATTATATATGTTACAGTCAAAACTTTTATCCGGTCAAAACCACTTTGGACTGCAAAAATCAGGCAAAAGTAGTTTTGACTAAGGACGTTGGTCAAAACAACTTTTAACAGCACAAATATTGGGTAATAGTGATTTCGACCAAATTTTATCGGTTAAAAGTGGTCTTGTCAGTAAGAACGTTGGTTAAAACTACTTTTGACTTATACTTTTTGAAATTAAAACAGTCAATTCTAAAATTATATTTAATATCACTATAATGTACGCGGATTTTGGGCGGCCCAAGGCCCACCCCAGCCGCCCATTAACCTACTGTCACTCAGTTTTAATGAGCCAAACCATTTTTGACTAAAACATTAGTCAAAACTGTTTTTGACTAAGGGTCTCGGTCAAAACCGTTTTTGCCTGAATTTCGCAGTCAAAAGTGGTTTTGACCGGTTTTGAGTTTTGACTGTGACGTATACATAGTTCCTAGCTATCCAGGCAGACTTTATTCTGCCCTTTCCGACGACTTTTTGTCCTTTAAAAAAATCTTTAAATTAGCAATAAATAATATTGAGGGTCACTTATCAGGATAAAATCCATCCTATCTCTCAAGTTGGAACAAGGAAGATACATTTACATTGCATTTAAATCGGTTTAGTAGTTTCGGAGTTCATCGCGGACAAACAATTTTTAATTTTTTTTGCCGCGTGTGTTTGGGGACAACGCATTGTGCCTTCTAAATTCCAAATTTAAGACAAGTCTCCATGGGATGCTGTAGTCACTCATCATCAGGTTTTTAATCAGGCTCTGATAGCATGTTTCTCAATCTTATATTATAATAAAGTTTGGGGTAAAGTTACAGTATACGTCATCCTACTGTCATTTCTGAGAGGGTTTCAGCGTGCTGGCGGGTTAGCGGACCTTACATGCCATCGAAATATATTTTTTTTATTATATCTCAGACATGCAGGTTTCCTTACAATGTTTTCCTTCAACGCCAAAGCACGTGATAAAAAAGCGCATAAAATTGCGGTTAACAATTTCAATGGTGCCGGCGGAGATTGAGCCCGGGTCACTCGGTACTGTAAAATTGACAGCAAGCGCTAAGCACCTGAGCTACCGTAACTTTATAAAAATAATAAAATTTGAGGTAAAAACCTTCAACGAAACGCATTCAGCATGAGCTCTGATGATCACAGAACTTTTACTAAGTCATAGTGATAGCATTATTGTTTTGTCACTGGTGCTAAAACTTCTGTGAAATTTCAAATTTTTGACGTCCAGAATTGAGTGAAAAATTAAATATTAAAGTCTATTAGATTAATACCTACATACATACAAATGTCATTTTATGTAAATTGTCAGCTATTATTATAATATTTTAAATTGTTGTGGTTGTAATAGTTGTTTATACTTGTATATTCTTTTTTTTTTCCTTACATATGAAATTGGCGTTTTGTAACGGAAGGAATATAAAGTAATTTTTTTTTGTAAAATATATTTAATCAAAGTATGCACCGTTGTTATCTATTCACTTTTGCCATCTCATCCCATCATGCCATCCATGGGGGCGAGAATCAATAAACTCTTTGAAGGCGGTTTGGACTGCCGCATCGGAGTTAAATTTTTTTCCTTGTAAGAAGTTGTCCGAATTCCGGAAAAATTATAATCTGTTGGAGCAAGGTCCGGGGAGTACGGTGGATGTCGCAGACATTCCAATTGTAGCTCATCTAATTTGGTGGTTGTTTGTTGTGCATTAGTGTAGTAGCAGCTAGTTCTTCCTTTACGGCTTGCAGTTGCTGACAATAGATATCTGCCGTAATCGTTTGGCCAGATTTTAGAAAGCTGAACGACAGTAGTGAACGACACTGGCGCTAGTCCACCAAACAATCACAAGTAACTTTTTCTGAGTCAATTTTCGTTTAGAGCAGGATTTAGCTGGGTCTCCAGGGTTCAGCCATTGCGACGAGCGCTTCAGATTATCGTACAGTATCCACTTTTCATCATAAGTAATGATTCGATTTAAAATCCCTTCATTTTGTGTCGGTAGAGCAAAGTAACAAGGCAGTCGACGCGTTTTTGCAAGTTCGATTCACTCAATTCATGAGGTACCCATCGTCCAAGTTTTTTTTACTTTCCCGATTTGATTCAAGTGGATTAATACAGTTTTATCACTTACCCCGAAGCCCGCAACCATCTCTGAAGTGCTTTGTGATGGATCCACAATAGCCTTTATTTTTTCACTTTTCACTTTGGTCTCCGTCCGTCCACGGGGTTGGTTGTATGTATTAATGTAATAAAGTTTACTAACAATAATGCTATCACTATGACTTAGTAAAAGTTCTGTGATCATCAGAGCTCATGCTGAATGCGTTTCGTTGAAGGTTTTTACCTCAAATTTTATTATTTTTATAAAGTCCCGGTAGCTCATGTGCTTAGCGCTTGCTGCCAATTTTACAGTACCGAGTGACCCGGGTTCAATCCCCGGCGGCACCATTGAAATTGTTAACTGCAATTTTATGCGCTTTTTTATCACGTGCTTTGGCGTTGAAGGAAAATTTTGTAGTATTGTAAGGATTGTTTGTTTTTTGTAAGGAAACCCGCATGTCTGAGATATAATAAAAAAGATATATTTCGATGGCATGTAAAGTCCGCCAACCCGCCAGCACGCTGAAACCCTCTCAGAAATGACAGGAGACCTGTAACTTTACCCCAAACTTTATTATAATATAAGATTGAGAAACATGCTATCAGAGCCTGATTAAAAACCTGATGATGAGTGACTACAGCATCTCATGGCTACCTGTCTTAAATTTGAATTTAGAAGGCACAATGCGTTGTTTGTCCGATGAACTCTGAAACCACTCAATCGATTTTAATGAAATCTTGTAAATGTGGTTAGCTTGCTCCAACTTGAGAGATAGGATAGATTTTATCCTAATAAGTGACCCTCAATATTATTTATTGCTAATTAAATTTTTTTTAAAGGACAAAAAGTCGTCGGAAAGGGCAGGATAAAGTCTGCCTGGATAGCTAGGAAATATATATACGTCACAGTCAAAACTCATAATCGGTCAAAACCACTTTTGGCTGTGAAAATTAGGCAAAAATGGTTTTGAATGAGGCCCGCAGTCAAAAACAGATTTGACTAATGTTTTAGTCAAAAATGGTTTGGCTGATTAAAACTAAGTCACAGTAGGTCAATGTGCGGCTGGGGTAGGCCTTGGGCCACACTAAATCCGCGTACATTATAGTGATATTAAATATAATTTTAGAATTCACGGTTTTAATTTCAAAAAGTATAAGTCAAAAGTAGTTTTAACTAACATTCTTAGTCAAGACCACTTTTAACCGATAAAATTTGGTCGAAATCACTATTACCCAATATTTGTGCAGTTAAAAGTGGTTTTGACCAACGTCCTTAGTCAAAACTACTTTTGACTGATTTTTGTAGTCAAAAATGGTTTTGACCGGTTAAGAGTTTTGACTGTAACATAAATATTGACAGCTATTTTTTTTAAATTGAAATAACAAATGACCTTACAGCCCACCTGGTGCTAAATGGCCACTGCTGCATGTGGAAACCTGCAACCAGCTTCAAACAAAGAAAGCTACAGATGCATTGTCACCTCCGAGGACTAAGATGGACCGTCTCATGCATGTAATTATGCTGGTTCTCTATACCCTTCAGACTGGAACACAGTGTTCCACGCACTGTTGTTTGCCGGCAGATATAGGTTATATGGTTGGTACCTAACCCTAGTTAAAGCTATAATGTACTCCAGTTCGAATTTTGCTCAGGGCGGCCGGCCTCAACGGAGACTAGCCATCGGCGCAGGACAGGATTATAGTACACAAGTGTATGCGCAAGCACAGGTGCACTCTCTATTGCCTCACTCTCATAATCCGATGGGACGGTAAACCGACACGACCGGAGAGAGATCAGGCGCAGGACCAACGGCTTTACGTGCTGTCCAAAGCACGAGGGTGAGACACCGCCAACTTCTTGACTTTTTATGGAATAAGGTTGACAAACGAGCACACAGTCCACCAGATGGTAAGTCCCATAGACATTGTCGTAAAGCAACAATTAAAAACAAAAGAACCTAACCTAACAACAACGAAACAACAAAAATAGAACAAAAACGAATAATTTATTTAAAATTTTAAAAGATATTTACAGTTTTATATAAAAAAATATGAAGATGATGATGGGTGACGTGAATTACAATTATTTTTTTAAAAAAATAACAAAGATAAATGAGTACTGAAACGGAGCCCGAAGACCAAGGTGGCACACCGCGCTTGGCAGTGGTGCTCACCGCTCACGGAGTATGCACAGGCTATGCCTGTGGTAGGTGCGCAGCGCCTGATCTAGGCACACGCAGAGCTTGAAGTAGGCACACACAGCGCCCGGACTAGGCACACACAGCGCCCGGAGTAGGCACACGCAGCGTCTGAAGAAAACGCTTAGAAAACCTTCCTTATTTCTTTTTTGATAAATATTGCCATTTGTAGCGGTTTTTGGGGCACTGTGTGCGCCAAAATTTTAACTTTAAATTACTAGCTGTGTACACATAATAATATGGACGTTCGTAAATCCTAAAACATTCATACTGAATGATATTTGACATCCATATTTTGAATTTTGTTATATTTCTATATGTGGACGTCAGATTATCGGTAAAGTTTAATACCGCACGATATTTGACGTCCATATAACCATGAATTTGAATTTGAATTCCTTGTGTATAAGACACACATTAATGATCATTGCTTTAATGACATTTTTCGCTATTGTTTTATTTGTATTTTAGTGTAGAGAGGCCATGCGGTGTAAAATAGTCACTTTGGTGTTTTATAAAATGTTTCGTTTAGAAAACGTGTGTGAAGAATTAAATTGTATTTCAACTAACTGCAAAACCAAACATAATATCATAATTTAACGAAAATAACCTTTCACAAAAATGAATCTAGTTAAGTATAGAGTAATTTCGTACAGATTAGGTACAATAGTCGCACTCATCCTTCCAGTGAGAGCACTAAAACTCAACACGATCAAGTAAATAAATTACATTTTCGGAGTTATGTCAGTAACATTATGCCACGGTCTATTGTAGAAATTAACAACCTATTGGCAGTTAATGCAGTAAAACCTTATATTAAAATGAGTTTCTTCACCAGACCATATTAGGTTATTAGTCAGAGATTATTAGTCACAATATAATAAAACAAACTTCTATGAAACCTGTCAATATCTACAATTGAGTCCGTCTTTCTGTACTCAATCAGGAGGTAACTTACACTCAAACAGAATTATGGGTTGCTTACGAAATACCTAATAAGAGTTCTTTTAGGCAGATTAGTGCCAAATGTAAAATGTTAAAATATAGTGCAGCATGAAATAAACCGATAAGCCGACGTCCGCATCTACATTTACAAAAATATAACTAAATTCAAAAATACGGGTTTCAAATATCATTCAGTATGAAAGTTTTAGGATATTAGGACGTCCATATTATGCGTAGGTAAATGTAAGGTTAAGAAAACAAGTTTAAAACTAAAATTACTAGTACAAAACGCAGTATAAACCATATAAATATGACCTGCAGACCGAATTACTGTCACGGCGGCCTGCCTCAACGGAGACTAGCCATCGGCGCAGGACAGGATTATAGTGCCCAAGTGTATGCGCAACCACAGGTGCACTCTCTATTCCATCATTGTCATAATTCGATGAGACGGTAAACCGACACTACCGGAGAGAGATCAGTTGAAGGACCAACGGCTTTACGTGCTTTCCGAGACACGGGGGTGATACACCGTCAACTTCCTGGCAGATATTGAGAATTTCTTGACAGAAAAACTCAATAATTGATTTTTTGGCCCGACCCGGGATTCAAACCCAGGACCTCACGATCAGCAGTCGCACTACTATAACCACTAAACCAACGAGGCAGTCATAACCATATATCACCAAATACATGTAACACGTTGGCAACGGTGACGGGACGGCAACGTCGCATCTTCTAATTTTGTGCGGAAATCAAATACGGCCATAAATGAAAGTATTCACAAATCAACAGCAGCGCTATTATTTTTGCAACTAAAATTAGCGGAACTACGTAAATATTCAGTACAGCAAGATTGGAAGAAAAATGACGTCCAATTTTTTTTTTTAGATTTTGACATTTCTGTGATCAGCATTACAATTTGCGAACATTGTGCTAAGTCTCCTATTTGACGTCCGTATATTGGACGTTGTAAGCAGGTGGAAGCCACATTATATGCAAAATTGTCCATAGTGGACGTACAATAAGTTGCAGGATGTATATATATATATGATAGGGTGGCAAACGGGCACACAATCCACCTGATGGTAAGTGGTTGCTGCGGCCTATGGACATTTACATCTATGCTCGATTGCAAATCAAAATGCAGATGCGTTGTCACCCGTAAGGACTAAGATGGAATGCCTCGTTTCCAGTAAAAAGTGTCTCCGGTTCTCTACACTCACCATACGAAATGCCTCATTTACATTCAGCCCCTGCCACTGCTCCACGCGCTGCCGGCAATACTTCGCTAAATACTGTTACGCGCATAAGTCGACGTCATGCACAAGGCACTAGCGCCATGTGGTGTCGGGTAACAGAGCGAGAAGAGCTTTCCAGAAAATACATGATTCGTCTTTCAACCAACAGTGCCATCTAGTATCGAACAGAAGAATTCAACTTTCTAGAAGCTCTACACTCGATCTTTCTGCGCTTGGTCGGTTGGCGCGCGTATTTCGCGCGTACTCGAATATTCTGGATGTTTTCGTGGAAGAGCCCTATATAAAGGCGCTGCAATACGCGATCGGGGAAGTATTGGATTTGGCGAGACAAGCGAAGCTTCGTAGCGAGATAAAGTGAATCAGTGTGATTAATTATTGGTGTTTTTAACTTTAATTAGTGTAAAGTGAATTAAAGTGTTAATTTAGGTAATTCTATCGGCAATTTTTATTGTCACGAACCTCAAGCTCGTAACAATTGGTGTCAGAATTGGGATTAAATCATGTCGATTTTACCTAAGGAGGAAACGGAGGGTGTCCGTACCCGAAGTCAACGCCAGCAGGAGACGGACCAGAGAAGATTTGGTGGTGCAACGCCGCAGACGTCAGAGGGCCAACTGCCAGCCTCGGAGGGTGGCCCGTCAGCAGCTCCTACACCTGCAGCACCTGACTTAGGTGCTCTGATGATGATGCTGCAGGAGCAGGCCCGTCGGTTGGAAGAGCAGCAGGAAGAACAGGCCCGTCGCTTAGAAGAGCAGCTCAAATGCGATAGGGAAGAGAAGAAGCATCTCATGATGGACCTTCACGCTACCTTCGGGAAAGAGATAAGGGAGGTGAAGGATAAGGTTGCTCAACATGATAACCGCCTGTCGGAAGCTGAGACCCAAATCAACCAAGTTAAGAAAACGCTGGATGAACTCAAACTTGGAGATGCAATTGCAGCTCCCGTAGTAGCTACTACACCTTCACTACGTGGGTTCAAGGTGCCACCGTTCAACGGGACTTCTTCATGGTCAGCCTACAAAATCCAGTTCGAGTGGGTTCAAGGTGCCACCGTTCAACGGGACTTCTTCATGGTCAGCCTACAAAATCCAGTTCGAGGCTGTTATGAAAGCGAACGGCTGGAATAAAAGTCAGGCCATGACTGCTCTCACACTAGGCCTGCGCGACCAGGCCTTAACAGTTCTTGAAGCTCTCGGTGAGGAAGTGACTTATGAGCAACTCCTTGAGGCATTGGAGGCGAGATATGGCGACGCTCACCTGGAACACGTCTTTCGTGCACAGCTTAAAGATCGCGTGCAGCGCATCAACGAAAACCTGCAGCAGTGGGCTCTAGAGGTAGAGAAGCTGGTGCGGAAAGCATACCGGTCTGTACCTGCGCTCATTGAAGGGAACCTGGTGCAGACATTCATCAACGGCACCCGCGACCTGGAAGTCAGAGCTGCTGTGAGGCTCGGGCACCACGAGACGCTTAAAGACGCCTTGGCCCATGCACTGGAGGTGGAAGCCGTGCGGCAGGATCATCGTTCCCATCGCGTCAGGGAGGTTGCAGCAGCTACAGTTCGCGACCGCAATAAAGGATACAGCCCTAGGTGCTATGGCTGTGGGGAAACGGGCCATCTTCGATCCAGCTGCCCTAAGTGAACCCCATAAAGGGAAAGTGAACGATCTCAGAAGGGAAGTGCGGCTAATATCACCGCCCAGCAGCAGCCAGGATACGACTTTACTATCAGACATCGCAGCGGGAAATCTCATGGCAACGCAGATGCATTGTCAAGAAGACCTTGTCCTGAATATTGGCAACATTGTACTAGGCAAGAGAGTAAGGAAGTGGTATCCGTGAGGATGCTCAGGACAGACCACCTCAGCAACGAGTGGGAGGACAGCCTACGACGTGCACAGCAGGTAGATCCGGACATCAAGCCGATTCTGGAATGGATGAAGGCCCGTGCTACCAAGCCTAAGTGGAAGGACGTCTCAGCGATGAGTTCAACCACGAAAAGCTATTGGGCCCAATAGGACAGCTTGCTGATTCAGGATGGAGTCCTGTGCCGTATATGGGACAATGGTCGAGAAGACAGCTGTCGTTTGCAAATGGTTGTCCCTAAAGCTAAAGTGCCGAATGTTCTACAGCTGTGCCATAATGGTCGTTCAAGAGTCCATCTGGGAGTTAAACGAACTCTACTGAAGGTCCGAGAACGGTTTTACTGGGTCCATTATCGTGACGATGTCGAGAATTGGTGTCGTACATGTACAAGTTGTGCGGCTGCGAGGGGACCTCAGACACGTAGTAGAGGAGCATCGAAATTGTACAATGTTGGTGCACCACGGGATAGGACAGCCCTTGACATTGCGGAGCCGTTACAGGAAGTCGCCAGAGGGACTCCTAAGATCGTCCATGCGGATCGCTTGGCGCGTTATTATGGGTCCGATAATGCTCGGGACGAGCATTGTCTTAGGAGGGGCAGTGTTACGCGCATAAGTCGACGTCATGTATAAGGCACTAGCGCCATCTGGTGTCGGGTAACAGAGCGAGAAGAGCTTTCCAGAAAATACATGGTTCGTCTTGCAACCAACAGCGCCATCTAGTATCGAACAGAAGAATTCAACTTTCTAGAAGCTCTACACTCGATCTTTCTGCGCTTGGTCGGTTGGCGCGCGTATTTACTCGAATATTCTGGATGTTTTCGTGGAAGAGCCCTATATAAAGGCGCTGCAATACGCGATCGGGGAAGTATTGGATTTGGCGAGACAAGCGAAGCTTCGGAGCGAGATAAAGTGAATCAGTGTGATTAATTATTGGTGTTTTTAACTTTAATTAGTGTAAAGTGAATTAAAATGTTAATTTAGGTAATTCTATCGGCAATTTTTATTGTCACGAATCTAAAGCTCGTAACAATACTGTCTTAGCAGGATCGCGGGAAGTGTGTATTTACACTCTGCCCTACCACTCACATCACTTTCGGCTTTCCACTATGGCAGACGTCGAAATAATTACAGCGTCCACGCTGTGCCTTCTTGCAATACAAAATTATGTTAATAATTTAAAAAGATTTCAAATTCAAAAGAAGATAGATAGATAGGTAGAAAATTTATTTGCTTAAAAACATGGTACATAAGATGATCAAAGACGTGGAACTGACATGTTTTGGCATAATTGGCATGCAAAAGTGATATGAAATACTGCTAATTACACAAACCCAATGTTACATTTTAAAATTATTGTATTGCTTAAAAGTTAGGTACAAACATTCTTTTTGAATTCATATAGGTATTATGTACAATTAAATACGTATAAAGATCCACTCTATTTGAATTCTTATACTGTAAATTGTTCAAAAATTATTAATTGAATTATTACATTATTCGTACATAAATAATATTAAATATTACATGAGATTAGTTAAGCCAATATTATTTTAATAATTACACTAAAGCTATTACAATAAAATTATAATTTAAAATATCAGGCTATTATGCAAATATTACCATTTAACTTATTTCACATTTTAATAAATAAATAATCAATATGAGTTACTAATCGCTGTTAGAAATAAAATGTCAATGTTCATTAATTCCTTAAACTAAATTTTATATTAATGTAATAAATTTGACCAATTTATAATTAATTATGTACTTAAGTACTATGTTATCTCAAAAAGAAAATTCCTATTCGTAGAAGATGATGAATTGTGGTTTTTATCGTTGAAATCCCATAGTTTTTTCTGATTCCAGCAGTTCTAAAAACTTTATTGTATTTTCATTATTCCACTCGAAAGGCATTTTGGTAGATCGTACTTATTTAATAACAAGACGGCACGCACGTCCGTTCATCCAGGCGCTTGGCACGAAGTGAGCGATGGAGCTGAATGTGAACACTCACTGCCGCTCGCGCTGCCCGTCCTTTGACTTCCGCACGAAAAACCGACATTTGAGCGGTCGTCGGGCAGTGGCAGCGGCAGCGGCAGTGTCACCGCGAGTAGCCTGTTTACATACTGCCCTGCTCACTGCCCTGCCGCTGCCCTGTCACTGCCCTGCTCACTTCCCTGCCCAACAGGGCTGAATGTAAATGGGGCAAAACACAGCAGCATTAAGCTACTATTTTACGGTGATATACTGTGAGAGCGTGGTCCTACCCCGGTCGAGCCGACCCATTCGTGCTACAACTATGCTACTAATATAACTGCTGCATGGCTCTACCACGTATACTAGTCTTAGTCCTCAGGGGTGGCAACGCTTCTGCATTTTGGTTCTTAATCGAGGATAAATGTAAATGGGCCACATCATCCACTTACCATCAGGTGGACTGTGCTCTTTGGTCACGCTTATTCTATTTAAAAAAAACTGCAAATGTAAATATGTCATCGCAAAAAATAACTACAATACTATACTACTACTATATATATTAATAACATCCTCCAGATCGAATTTCGGTCACGGCGGCCAGCCTCAACGGAGACTAGCCATCGACGCAGGACAGTGTTGTAGTCACTGACCTCTATATATACAAGTACGCTACGCTGGACTGGCTATACACCGTGACATGATGAAGCGATTTGATTTCCGCCATTTTGGCGCTGACAGCAGAAGTGCACGTCCACGGAACTAATAATAGAGATGAGACATTATACCAAATTATATCGATAAAATTCTATACCCTACCTATACCTAAATACAATGGACTCTATGTATAGATTGACTCTACCCGTAACGTCCATTCTATTTATGTATCATATTAATGTAATGCCATTATCATTCATCATCATTAAAGCCCTTCACCAGTCCAATGCTGAACATAGGCCTCCCCCAGGAAATGCCACAAAGCACGGTCCTGAGCCACCTGCATCCATCAACTTCCTGTATGTCTTACCAGGTTTTGACTCCATCTAGTGGGGGAACGTCCTACACTTCACCTGCCGGTACGAGGCTGCCACTCGAGAACCTTTTTTCCCCATCGGTATTCGGTTCCTTGAGCTATATGGCCGGTCAATTGCCACTTCAGCTTACTAATTCATTGGGCGATGTCGGTCACTCTGGTTCTGCTGCAGATATCCTCATTCCTAAGTTTGAACCCCTGAACATAGCCTAGCATAGCTCGCTGAGCGACTTCGAACTTCCTAATACGGCCAACAGTGAAAGACCTCGTCTCAGATCCATAGGTCATCACTGACACTGTCTGACGAGAAGATGTGTTGTAATCTCCCGAACGCTGCCCAGCCGAGTTGAATCTGTCGATTGACCTGTCGGTCGAAGTTGAACTTACCTAGTCGGACAATTTGTCCCAAGTAAAAATACTCGTCAACAACTTCAGCTAAGTGCTCCCAAAAACTACCGGCATAGGTGTGACATGGACATTACACATGACTTTTGTTTTGTTCATGTTCATCTTAAGACCTATCCGTTGCGAGACACTATTGAGGTCATTGAACATAGTGCGTAGGTCCTCCAGCAATTCTGCTATAAAGACTATATTGTCGGCAAATCGAAGGTGAGTGACGTACATGCCATTGACGTCCATACCGTATCCTTTCCAGTCTAGTAGCTTGAAAACGTCTTCCAATGCAGCGGTAAAGTATTTCGGGGATGTTACGTTACCCTCTCTTACACATCTCTACAGTTGGATTAGTTTTGTACTCTGGTTCTGTACTCGGATAGCCATCGTAGCCCTTAGACCATTCAACTAAAGAATTATTAAGATCTAACTACACAAAATAAAAATAAAAACATAATTTTTAAAATAATTTATTGTCAACCGTTCTTTTAGTTCTAGTATTATAAAAAATATTGGTTGCCTGTAAATGTTTTGGCGAAATCAGCTGCTATAATAACGCCTATTCTAATCAACTACAGGTCTGTCTATAGACAGTAAAATATTTTCTACTATATAAAAATTTATGTTTGTTCGTACACAAGTGCAACTTATTATTTGCACTTGTGCGAAGGTTATACGCATGGTACAATTAACTGACATTAGGTTGCGTGCGTATTATACTGACTATATTTGAAAGTTATAGATATATCATTCTATTTCAATGATTGTATTATCATTACTAATTATACAATATAACTGTTCCACATTTTTAACGATATTCCACAATTACTTCTTCTGCGGCAGCAATGCGCCGGGTACAAGCTAGCAAGATAATATAAAAAATATAAACTCTGAATTACATAGTTATCAGTTATTTACAACGTCATTTTCGAAATTAAAATAACAATATTAAAAAAAAATTACAGAAATTATCATACAGTCCTACTTTCCGTGGTATTGTCCTAAGAATGCTGGCTACGAGTCCTCTCTGAATTGTTATACTTAGCATTCAAGCGAGATAACAACAAACTAAACAACTTCTTATTACCAGCAGCGAAGATCAGTTGCAGATATATTTTTTTAGGAACTACGCCGCACATGTACCCTACGGACCAATAGTCTCTATTCTAGATATTCTAGGCTATTTACTTAATTCAGTTGCCTCTAATGCCACCTCTGCTTTAGACGAGGTACCCCTGAGATGGGATGCTGTCAAAGTGTTCGCAAGTAGTATCCCACACTAAAGCTTTATCTCTCTCTCTCTCTCTCTCTCTCTCTCTCTCTCTCAAGCAACCAAACCCATACCGTCGGGTCTCCTGGTATCGTCTCTAAATATTCTACAAAGATCTAAAAACCGAGGAAACATTTATAGAGATACGAGCTCTTCGGATGGCATTGAATTTTATTTTAATTGAATGAAAATTGAATGACAAAATACGAATACCATAACATTATTACACGGTTATTTAACTGTGTATTAAGGATGGATTCGATCAAATACTATGTTAAACCAGAGTAACTAACCCTTGAATAATTTTACTCTTTGGTCTTACACCAAGATAACTTCATTTTGCGTTTTGTAACACAAACGTAGAGAAGCCAATACTGGCTATTGTTACTCTAGAGTTGGTAGTTGGTGGTAGAGTTAATTCATTCAAACAAGTAAACCAACTTAAACCAAAATACAACTGTTGTAAAGCGCAATCCAAGATTTGAGGTCCACATAATTTGCCGTAAGTGTAAATAATGCCGCCCAATGGCAGCCCCTCCTTAGTTGCTGACTTCTCCCCCCATTTTCATTCTCAGATAAGGAGCACCAGAAACAAGCCACACTGCCCTTCGCGTCCTCTAATTCCACCTGCACTATGGACTCCCCGAGCCCGATATGTGAATGGAGCCAGGGAAAACTATCACTTGGAAACATCAAGTGGTGCAGCCTCACCAAAGTCGCGAAAGATAGTCGAGTGGCGCATTGCCAATCGCCATACCAACACTCCTCTTCCCTTACGACTCCACCTCGACTACAGCGGTACAGGGAGAGGAATCTCCTCCAGCCGCTGCCCACTAAAACACATACAACGTGGCTCGACATCATCGGGTGACCTTTCGACACTTGGCTGTGGCTCTTGAGTTTGGTGAAAAATGAGGAAAGAAGAAATAAAAAGAACATTCGAAATAATAATCTAACACTTTTATACTTACTGGTACTACCAGAAAATATTGTCGGTATACTGCACTTTTTCAAAGTGGTGCAGTTATCATGTCTAATAAAACAGTCATCTGTGAAATGTTTTGAAACAAATATGATCATTTTGTTTCGGACGCCAATTCACAATATTTATGCTTTTAAACCATTATTTTAATCTAGGTTCAATAGGAAACCTGTTAATTAATAAACATTTGATAATCGTCTGTTGTTGGCGACTTTGTTAACAGATATGGGTAGGAAAGAACATCGGTAAGTATTATAGACAAGGAACTCGACAACCCTATTGAATTTTATTGTTTATCAAAACTCAGTAATATACAGCCAAAGATGTTGATATATATGATATTAAGATTAGTAACAAATTTTTAATATATTATCAAATAGTTTTAATTTATTTAATATTTGCTGCAAATTCACTTACTTGTGAAATGTTATACCACTTCCCTTTTGGTAACGAGTTTTACAGATTACGCACATTCTCATTATTAAAATAAAAATAAATCTTATTATGTAACTAATATTATACACAATCAAACAACATAAAATACTTTCGTTTTTTAGTTTAAAAGTTCAAAATACAGATTTATTAAATGAGACAATTTAAATATGTCAACAGACTTTAGCATATTATGTCAATTTTATTTTTCAAGACATCCTTTAGCGGCGCTTCAAATTGGCACAGTCATTTTCTATGGTATAGCCAGTCCAGCGTACTTGTATATATAGAGGTCAGTGGTTGTAGTGCACGAGTGTATGCGCAAACACTGGTGCACTCGCTACTTCCTCACACTCATAGTCCGATGGGACGGTAAACCGATACGACCGGAGTGCGATTAGGCGCAGGACCAACGGGTTTACATGTTTTCCGAGGCATGGGGGTAAGACACCAACAACTGGCTGACTCCGGGCAGCTACTGAGAATTTCTTGACGGAAAAACTCAATAATTGATCTTTTTAGCTCGATCCGGGATTCGAACCCAGGACCTCATGATCAGCATTCCCACTACTACAACCACTAGACCAACGAGGCAGTCAACAGTATATATAATGTAACGACAAAGTCGAATTTTTCCCTTCACTTGTGCTGTGTAAGCTTGTTTTTTTTTTTCAAAATACATGATTCTAAGTATACAGAAGTACCCTATTTTTTACACCTCTCTGAGACCGTCGACCCTAGTATACAAAATACCTAATGACAACTTATTGTTCCTGAGAAAAGGGTCTTGTCAGACGGAAGGATAGTAAAGTGTAGTCATCCGGGACATCATCGGAATAGTGTCGGAGAAGACTTGCTCTTGAATCGTCACTCACACTTGCGTGTGGCTCCGACGATGACGTGTACAGCTGCCCGTAGAACCTCTCAATCTCACTCAAAATCTTAGGTGTCACGGAAACGATGCTGCCACACTCGGTCTTTAGCTTTGACAGTTGGCTCTTTCTGGCTGACAGATCTCTGGCAAAGACTTTGGAGTCCAGGTTTCAATCGCTTCGCTTCTTCAATACGAGCAGTATTAAAGTTGCGTAAGTCCCGCCGCATGCATTTGGAGATCTGTCTGTTCAGTTTCATGTATGCTGTCAAATCTGATGAAGACCATAAGAGTTCCTTTTTTATTCATAATACATGCTATAAAAATGCGATAAAACAAACCAAATAGGCAGAAGTATCTTCCTACTAACACTAAAACCAACTCCAAAGCGTGGCAACCATGGCAAATATCCTCCCTGCGATGCAATGTACTGTGTGATTTTTTACCGTAAAAGCCTTTGGCACTGATATTTTACAAAAAATAAAAACAAAAATTTTGAATTAAATAGTTGAATATTTTTTTTTCTTATATTAACGTGAACACTACACATTATATCAAACTAATTTTATCGCGTTTAATTTTTAATTCTAGACGTTTCGGATGCTTTACAGCACCCATGATCACGGGGGGGGGGGTTGACGTCCCGATGTCATAGTTAGGCCGGCTACCTTCAGTTTTTGAATTAAATAGAATTAAATTTTTGAATTAAATATATATCTACGCTACTTTACGAAAGGCAATAAAACAATAAATTCAGTAGGCATCTCTGAAGTTGTCACTTCGCAGGATCACAGGCTAGGGTGGATATGATAATGCACAAATTTTGTACAGTTAAAGTTCTTTACATACTGATTGCTTGGTATGATGTCTTTATAGGACCGTTAAAGTTCACTGCTGGGTAATCTCCTTAATGACTTGTTAGATGGTCAGACGATCGCTTCATGCAACTTCGACGCTGCTCCCAGTCTGTCAGGCGTAAATTACATAGTTATATCAATTTTTAAGTGGTAGAGTCACGCTGCAGCTGCATTATGGTTGAAGCACGAATGGGTCACCTCGACCAGAGAAGGACCACACTCTCACGGAACACCAGCGACAAATAGCAGCTTAATACTGCTGTGTTTCGTATGGTGAGTATGGAGGTCCGGGGATCCTTTTTACTGGAAACGAGGCATTCCATCTTAGACTTTGTCATCCTTATTCTATAAAAAAATGTAATTATTAAGTTTAGGTGTACATGAATTATAGTTATATTGGTTGCGTATTGAATTCAAGTTAGATTTTATTTGAAAATAGTTTATATTCTGTTTGATAAAAATTGAAATTTCTAAAATGTAAATATTAGTAAGAGTGGGATAAACTTTTTATTTGAATACGTTTCTTAGAGTTTAATCAGTACTTTGTATTGTAAATGATCCGCAGACATTAATTTTGCAGAATTAATTAATGTTGAGTTCACGTTTGTACAATTATCCCAGAAAATTAAACTATATAATAGACAGCATACCTGGCCGATATATACAGCTCTTGCTACATTTTTTACAGAATTAAAAAATATGTTTTTATTTTAATACATCAACGTAAGTCGTTTCTGCTAATATGGATAATGCGTAACTGTAGCTAGACATTTTGTTCAATGTGAAATTTCCAGTTTAAGTGACAGTCTATGGTGACTCAAAGAAAATTAATCTTATCAACTATTTCGATTTGGTTGTGTTTATGTGCTAAGTTATTTAAATTTAAAGATTTTGGTCTATTATTTCTGAATTGAATAATTTTTTTTAGATTTACGTTTATATTAATTTGTTTAAGTCATTCAACTGCTATTTTAAGGTGTTATTTATATTATCGGGTATAAAGATAGTTGTATCATCAGCGAAAATAACACATCTATTGTCAGTGACATTCGGCATGTCATTCACATAAATTAAGATCAAAGGGTCCAAAATACTCCCTTGTGGTAAACCTAGTGTCATTTTAACCGACTTGGACTGTACTTCTTCGACAGACAGCACTACGTAAAAAACCTGGGAAAACACCTGGAGTTCTAAGATTTATTATAAGAAGATAAAAGTTGTAAAAATATTTGAAAAATATAAGTGACAATGCGGTGCTAACATCGTATAATAGGAAATAAAAAAATACTTTTAACAATCTCACTACGAACGAGAACATAGTTCTAGCATTGGAAACGTTAAAGAAACAACCACAAGCACGCAAACACGTACGCACGCTCGTACTTGAACATGATTCAAAATATTCAGGATCATGTAAATAGTTTTCAATTTCAGAGCATTCCACTTGCTGCCTCAGCTAGCATTGGAATTCTCGGCGTCGATATATCGAATGATGTGCAGTTTCGTGGTCACTTGACACAATATTTTCTGGCGGCACACCGCTTGCAACTATTATACAAGGCGCAAGTTCGGCCTCATATTAAATACTGTTGTCATCTCTGACCTTGGGCACCCCAATGCCAGCTCCTTCCACTTACCGCATCCAGCGCAAAGCGGCTCGAATCGTCGACGACCGAGTTCCTTAAGATCGGCTCGATTCACTGGCGATGTTAAGGGATGTTGCAGCCCTTTTCATTTTCTATCGCATCCACCACGGTGACTGTTCTAAGAAATTGTTTGTATTGATTCCAGCCAGCCAAATTTCACGAACGTACAATGCGACAAAACTCACGATACGATTTACACCATTTGGATGATTGGCGGTCCACCACTGTACGTTTTACTTGCAGTTTTCTTCCTCACACCTCTTTGCAGAAGCGATTACCACCGGCGAGTTTTCCGCACCAATACCACTAATGGTCCCCACACCCGGTTATTTAAAATGATCAGTTGAACTGACGTACATCCAAAAACTGACCGTGAGTGTGGAATCTTAAGTTGAAATTTTCAACTGACGACAATCCACGGATTTTTTCGAGCGTACTGTCAGTTGTTTGATACCGTCTTTCACTTTTGGATCGAACCACAGACTACTAAGAGCAACAATACACCTAAATTCAACAAAGAAAAGTAGGAGCAATTTCTCAAATAGATCCACTAAGCTAAAAACTCTAGTGGAGCAGGAATTGTACCTTACAAACCTCCACCGCTTTATACCAGAACTTATAAAGAATCAAAACAACTACAATGCGGAGGAATACTATCAACAAATCATGTAACTATATCAAGATAAGTTTAAAAAATATAAAAGGAACACATAAGAACAAAATCCTATCCGCGAAAGCGCTAGAGAACTCATGAAAGAAAGAAGCGAACTACAAAATAGGCCCCAATTAAGCGTAGCTGATAAAGAAAAACTAAAAACTTTGTACAAACTTACCAACAAAGAAATAAAAAGGTGCTACGTTACCTACAGAACAACAACTATACAAAGAGACAACAAAGTGCCACATCAATGGATGACATCGGAAATTATACTACTATATAAAAAAGGTGATCCAGCTGATAAAGGCAACTATCGTCCTATAAGCCTAATGCCTTGTTTTTATATAATTTTTGTCTCCTGTCTTCTTGAAAGGATAGCCCCAGCCACCCATTGATGCTCACCAACCGATCTAACAAGCCGGTTTCAGAAGCGATTTCATCATAAGCGGTTAGCGTAAAGCGGTTTGGATCATATCCAATTGGTTGACCAGATGATAGAAAAATATTCAGAATTTATTAAACCCCTGTATTTAGCTTTCATAGACTACAAAAAAGCTTTTGATTCAATTTCACATGAGAGCATCTGGGAATCGCTGAAAGCAATAAACATAAATAGAAAGTATATCAATATCCTAAAAAAATATTTATTCCAACAGCACAAGTAGAGACAAACTAGATAGAGGAGGCGAAGAAATCAACATAAAGAGAGGTGTCCGGCAAAGAGACCCGATCTCACCAAAATTATTCATAGCCGTCTTACAACACGTAATAGGAGAGCTGCCATGGTCCAATCAAGCTATTAATATAAATGTAAATTTTTTAAGTCATCTCAGATTTGCCGATGACATAATTTTATTTTCGGGAACCCCTCACCAAATAAACAAAATGGTAAATGAATGAAACCAGGCTAATATAAAAGCTGGTTTAGAAATAAATCTGGAAAAAACTAAAATTATGTCTAACCGCAGTGCAATGCCCATTTTAACGAATAACACACCTCTCGAGTTTGTTAACCAATACATATACTTAAGAAAACAAATCTCTTTTAGTAAAGAAAAAAAAATACTAAGGAACTTAACCGAAGAGTGGCGATTACCTGGAACAAGTTCTGGCACCATAAGGAAATACTAAAATCGCAACTTCCGCTACCGACTAAGAAAATAGTCATGGATACTGGTCTTCTAACGTGCCTCGCCTATGGATGCCAAACTTGGACTTTCGATCTCAAAACCAGGAACAAAATTCAGACTACCCAGAGAAGAATGAAAAGAAGTTCCCTAGGTATAAAATTGACGGATAAGGTAAAGAACGTTGACATTCGAAAGAAGACAAAAGTATGCGATACCTTAACTTTTGGAAACATAATGGAAATGGGCGGTTTACGTAGCCCGTTACAAGGACGATAGATGGACTCTACGGTCAGTAAAGTGGTCTGGGCCAAAGGCACCAGATCAAGAGGTCGACCAAAGGCTAGATTTAACAGTGGTAGAGCCACGCGGCAGCTTTGCTGTTGCACGTATGGGCCGGCTCAAACCGGGGTGGTACCACGACCTCACAGAATACCGGCGTGAAGTGGAAGCTCTGCTTCCGCGTTTCGTCTGGTGAGTGCAGGTGGCCGGAGGCCCAAATCCCCCCCCCCATCAACATGGCAGCGGAATTAAATAATGATCGACTACCCCAGGAGGGTACCAGCACCCCAGGAGAATCCCTCGCTGAGCATCCACGACCATGTTTCTTCACTTCTGAGCGTGGGTGCTCAGGCTGCCCCGCGTATTCTGGGGGGAGGGGGGGCAATATTCCGCTCAAGACTACAACTGCTCGGGGCAAACGGAGCAACAAGACCAAGGCGACCCCTGCCACGCTGTCCGTGAATTTCTGCAATATCAGGGGACTTCACTCTAACCTAAACGCCGTCCACTACCATCTTAAATCATACCGAACCATTATTCTTGTAGGAGACATTAATATAGATATTGCTAATGGGTTTCATTCTACAAATACTTTAGATTATCTTGATCTACTTGTTCATCACGGACTTCTTCCCGGTCACAACTTCCCAACTCATGGTTCTACCAGTCTTGATCACGTTAATTTAAAAACTGCTTTTTCCGCTAAGGTTCTAGTTCTGGAAACTACTGTAACAGACCACTTTGCCGTTATGTTTGCCCTCTCAAAAATTAAAATGAAATTATGTAATCGTAAATTTATAAAAAAAATAAATGAAGATAAGCTTATTCATGAATTACGCTGTATTAACTTTAACTCCGTATACACAACGAATGACCCTAACTTAGCTGTTAAATTCTTGGTCGAACCTATTATTTCAGCTATAGCCAACAATACCAAAACTTTACTTCTGTCTTGTAGACGTAGACCTATTAAGCCTTGGATCACTCTGGCTTTGTTGAAATGCATGCGAAACAGAGATAGATTATATAAAAAATCGAAAAAAGACCCATCAAATCAGATTCTTAGAATTACTTATAAAAGATATCGCAACTTCTGTACCAACCTCCTGCGAAATGCAAAAAGTAATTATGAGAAGCTAGAATTTCAAAGAGCAGGCAAGAACTCCAAGCAACTGTGGAAAGTCATTCAAACTGTTACAAATTTATCTAAACAGCAATCAACGGCGTCTGATCTCCTAGACATCAACGAAATTAATACTCAAAAATCTGTTGAGGATATAAACACATATTTTTCAAATATAGGAAAATCACTAGCAGACAAATTAGAAAGAGGCTCGGCAATATTACCGGCATCCGTTACTTATTCCAAATCCTTTGTTTTGCTTGAAACTGACGAGAGTGAAGTCGAACGTTTGATTATGTCTTTGGATAATAACCGAACAGCTGGTTGGGATGGTATTTCTTCAGAATTCTTAAAGAAGCACAAAAATTTTATTATTTCACCTCTTACATATATTTGCAATTTGAGTCTCCAGACAGGTATTTTCCCTGATCTGTTTAAAAAGGCAATAGTTCACCCTATTTTTAAATCCGGCGACCGAAATGGTATCGAAAACTACAGACCTATATCAGTTTTGCCTACGATGTCGAAGATCCTCGAGAAAATAATTAACACAAGGCTTGTTAATTATTTAGCGACTAATAAACTGCTCTCTAAAAATCAATTTGGTTTTCGAAAAAAGTTGTGCACATGTGATGCTGTCCACAGCCTTATTGATTTTGTAATCAGGAATCTAGATATACGTCAAAAATGTATTGCCTTGTTTCTTGACCTTACAAAGGCGTTTGATACTGTTTCGATACCCATCCTAATTTCAAAACTTCAATCTTTAGGAGTAAGAGGAATTCAGTTATCTTTATTCAAAAGTTATTTAAGTAATAGAACTCAATGTGTTAGGATTGGTCCTTATAGTAGTTCTGACCTGCAAATTACATACGGTGCACCGCAGGGAAGTATTCTCGGCCCAAGTTTGTTTTTAGTATATATAAATGACCTGTGTAACATCAATCTTTTAAACGGGATGATCTTTTCCTACGCAGATGACACAGCACTTGTGTTTCATTCGAATACTTGGATTGAAACATATTCCCTTGCTCAAAAAAGGGTTTGACGTTGTAAATAAATGGTTAAACGCGCATTTACTTACGTTGAACATAGATAAAACAAAATTAATAGACTTTTCTATTCGAAACACAAAAAATTCAACAACAAACTCATTACAAATCGTTGTTAAGCCTCCCCTTGATATAAGAAATAGTACAGACAATAACGACCTACACTATATAAAAAAAGTGACATCTATAAAATATCTCGGAATTATAATTGATAATAACCTCACATTTAAAGCTTACATTGAACACCTGTCAAACAGAGTCCGTAAACTTATTTACATTTTTAAACAATTACGTCAATCTGCAGATTCAGAAATCATGAAGATGGTTTATATGGCATTGTGTCAATCTATTTTATCTTATTGCATATCCACGTGGGGTGGTGCGGCTAAAAGTAATTTTATACAAATTGAAGGGGCACAGAGAGCAGTTTTAAAAGTATGTTGTTTCAAACCACGTATGTTTCCTACAGACCAACTTTACGACTATTGCCAAGTACTAACAGTTAGACAATTATTCATTTTAACCACCGCTCTCAAACAACATGCCTCAACCAAATATATCCCTGAATGGACACGACGTAACCAACTAGTTGCAAAGTCTACTCAAGTTAAAACTGCATTTAGTCATAGATTCTTTATATTCCTTGGCCCCTATTTATATAATAAATTGCATAAAACCTTATCCCTCTTTTCCCGAAATCAATATGAGTGCAAAAATATTATTCTCCAGTGGCTCCTTAAGCAAACCTATGCAAAAACAGAAAGTCTTTTAGAGGTTGTCGTGTAAAATACACACACACACACACACACACACACTTTTCTAAGTTTTCTTAACCATAACCAATTATCTCAATTAGGTATGACAAAAAAGTAAATAGAGTTAAACTTTATGTGTTAATGTTTTAGATATAATAGCATTCCTCGCAGAGGTGGGGACCTGGTGACCTGTAATACGGGTATCTTACCCACCATAGGCACCAGCGATCCACGGGCAAAGTTGTTTTGTACTACTTATAGGCTACTTATAACTCTAAATGTAACTTTGTTTTGTGGTGAGAAATAAACGTTATTATTATTATTATTATTTAGGGGTATCTATATAGTTTTCTCATCTGGTTGGGTGCTATAAATATATAATTATAAATGAAAATGAAAAGACAAATATACATAAATATCAATAACATAAAATAAATATAAAAGTACATAAATAAATAAAAGCCCAACCAGATGGAGGCCCTCGGCAGGGGAGACCAAACGGCCGAGGGTTAGGGGGAAAGGGAAAGAAACCGGCGGACGATGCGGGCGGTATCGAGGAGCACCGCCTTCTGCATTTGAACCTGGAGCGGTCCGCCACGTAGTCCCAGCCGCCTCAGATGACCCGAGAGGCTGACTGGGATTAGCCCGTTTGCAGAGACGACTACAGGAATAATTTCGGTCGGCAGACCACCCCACATGTCGGTTACCTCGTGAGCCAGGTCCAGATATTTTGTTTGCTTGTCTGTTTCGGCTTTCACGAGGTTCTCGTCATACGGAATGGTAATGTCGACCAAAAATATCCTTGACTGTGCCCGGTCCATCAGCACAATATCAGGCTTATTCGCAAGAATAGTCCTGTCTGTGATGATGGCCCGGTCCCAATAGAGCCTGGCGCGATCATTTTCGAGCACGGCTTCCGGCAAGTACTTGTAATACGGCAATTTCCGATCCACGAGACCGTATTTCAGAGCGAGCTCCTGGTGTAGAATTCTGGCTACTAGGTTGTGCCTGTGCAAGTACTCAGAGTTAGAAAGCGCCGAACAACCGGAGATAACATGCCTAAGTGACTCACCGGGATGGCGACAAGCTCGACAGATGTCGACGGTGCCATCCTTTAGGATGTATCTCCGATAGTTGTTGGTCTTAATAACCTGATCCTGTATTGCACAGACAAAACCCTCGGTTTCCCCCGAAGAGATCACCAAAGCGTAGCCAGTGGAGGGAGGCTACTGTGTCTACGAAAGGCTCATGTAGAGCCTTGTAGAACCTCCCGTGGAGCTCCTTCTCCTTCCATACGGTCTCCCGGTCGGAAATGCTCTGCACTGCCGGGTCTTGCCATTGCTCGTTGGCTAAGGATAGAGGGGTAAGTCCTTTATCACAAGAAATGACGTCCTTATAGAATGGATCATCCGATCTCGCCAGGAAGTAATCACGGAGGCTGCACACTTCGCGATTATGCATGGTGAGCGCGCTCAAGAAGCCACGACCACCATGCTTCCGCGGCAAGTACAGCCTCATTACCGACGATCTCGGATGATGCATCCTATGGGACGTCATTGTAGTGCGGACTTTTCTATCCAGGGCGTTAAGTTCAGTCTGAGTCCACCTGAGTATGCCAAAGGTATACATGAGGACAGGCATGACCCAGCCGTTATATGCGTGTGCCTTATTCACACCGGACAAAAGGCTATTAAGCACTTTGGTCAAGCGTGCATAAAACACGTCGCAAACTGACTGTTTCATACCAGTCTCATCGATACCGATGTTTTGTGACATACCCAGGTATCGGTATGTTTCAGCCTCGGAAAGGGTCCTTAAGTTGACGGGCATAGATAAGTCTACGCCCTCAGAGTTAGCAACCCTTCCCCTTTCAACATGGAGGACCGCACACTTATCCGTCCCCAGCTCCATTCCAATGGAATTGCTAAATTCACAAGTGATGTTTAGCAATTCCATAAGATGGGAGCGACTGGAGGCGAATAACTTGAGGTCATCCATATAGAAAAGGTGGGTCACTTTTGTCCCTCCTTTCCGTAGCTGAAATCCCCTCCCGGAGCCCTCTAGTAAGGTACTGAGAGGGTTCAGAGAGAGGCAGAACCAGATTGGACTCAGACAATCGCCCTGGAAGATACCCCTTCTTATCCTTATGTGGTTCTCCGCAGCCATCATCCGCTCGCCTAGATGACAAAGGATCGTACTCCACTGCCCCATACACTGCTCGAGGAAGTCTCTAACTGTACAGTCTATCTTGTACAGCTCGAGGACTCTCTTTAGCCATGTATGGGGCACCGAGTCGAATGCCTTTCTGTAGTCTATCCAGGCGGCGGAGAAGTTCCGACGGTTGCGTTTCACCACTTTGCCAATGACCGCGTCAATGAGGAGTGGTTCCTTGGTTCCACGACCACCGCCCCGACATCCATTTTGAGCGCGCGACATCACCTGATTTGAGTCCAGGTGACAAGTGATTCTCGCGCTCAAAATGGATGTTAGTGTCTTGTATATGGTCGGTAGACACGTGATGGGGCGGTATTTGCTCGGGTCTGTGGTACCCTGGTCTTTAGGAACTAAATGAGTGATCCCAGTAGTGAAGAGGCTTGGGAGCGACTTCTGGTTGAGAGCCTCTTGAAACTGTCGGGCGAGCACAGAGTGACACACCATGAACCCCTTCAGCCAGTAGTGATGCAGCCCGTCAAGCCCCGGACTTTTCCAGTTCGGGGCCCTACGAACCGCCTCAGCTACGTCATCCGACGTTATGATGACGGGGTCCATGGGCGTAATACCCGCACACTGACTCGCCACAACTTCCGTCCAAGGGCCCTCGCTGTGGTTTACGGGCTCTGACCACAGGCCGCGCCAGAATGCTACAGTGTCGGCCTGATTCGGTGCTGGACCCGTTCCACTTACCATTGGTCGCTCCAATGATTCATAGAGCCTCTTCTGATCACTCTGGAAGAGACGATTCTGGTTGAACCGTGTCGACCTCTCGGTATATCGCCGAATCCGCTTTCCCCAAGCAGCGATTCTCTGCTTCAGATCATCTATGCGCTCCGTCAGTTTTTGCGTTATATCCGGCTGGGACAAACTGACATTTGTCCCAGCAAACGCCATCCTGACGGTGCGCACAATTCTTGGCCTGTTGTTGCCTGATCTGAAGCATATCAGTCTGCCAATGAGAGCTCTAGCCTTTGCGATACGTTCCTCAATTCTTCTTCTCCATGCTGGGATAGCGCTACTATGGCCAGTAGCGCGTCCAGCCGTGGAAACCTTGGCGCCTATGATACGGCAGACTGCCAGCGCGGCGCCAAAAAGAATTGAGTCCGTCTCGCAAAGGTCCCGGCTGGCTTCCAAATAGGTAACCAGCATTGGGTTTTATTATTATTTTTATTATTATTATTATTATCTCGAGACGGCGAAGCCGGCTCTGCTCTTTCTGACCGAGACGCAGGTGTCCTCTCCGGCTGATGTCTCGTATCTCTCCTACCCGGGGTACAAACTGGAACACTCCTTTGTGCCTCGGGCTGGAGTTTGCGTTTACGTCAGAGAGGACATCTGCTCTCGACGCCTCGGCAGACTTGAAGGTTCGGACCTGTCCATCCTTTGGCTACGCGTAGACAGCGACGACCATCCGCGCGTCTACGGGTGCCTCTATAGGTCCCATAGCGGTAATGCCGAAAAAGACCGACTATTCGACCACGTCCAAATGGCTGCAGATTCATTGCTACAGCAGATCCCCTCCGCAGAGATCGTGATCCTCGGTGACTTTAACGCCCATCACGCCTAATGGCTTGGTTCACGTTTAACCGATCATGCGGGGAGATCTGTTCATGATTTTGCCTTGGCATATGGTCTGAGACAAATGGTTACTTCGCCTACGCGGATTCCAGATGTGGAGGATCATGCACCTTCCCTGTTGGACCTTCTGCTGACCTCTCACCCGGACGGATATCAGATTTCCGTCGACGCCCCCTTAGGCTCCTCGGACCATTGTCTGGTCCGGAGTGTGGTGCCACTCACGCTTAAATCGCGGTTGCATTCTGCAGGCTGCCGCCGTGTTTGGCACTATAGGTCAGCCGATTGGGATGGGATGCGGTCTTTCTTTGCATCCTACCCTTGGGGGCGAGTTTGCTTCTCGCCGGATGATCCCAACGTTGTTGCAGATTCTGTTGCCGATGTGGTACTTCAGGGTATGGAACTTTTCATTCCTTCCTCTGTGGTGCCCATTGGAGGCAAGTCTCAGCCATGGTTTGGTCGCTCCCGTAAAATAGCATCATGCTATAAGCAGGAGTGCTACCAAGCCTGGGCTGAGGCATCAGCGTCCCGGGATGTAAACACCAGCGCTCTAAATAAGAAGTATAATTCCGCCTCTAGGTCCTTCAAAAGAGTCATTGCCAAGGCAAAGTCAGAGCACATAGGCAGAATTGGCGAGAATATAGTTCGCCTTCCTTCTGGAACCCGTGCATTCTGGTCTCTCGCCAAGGCTGTCCAGGGGAATTTCTGTCAGCCATCTCTTCCATCTCCGCACAGGGAGGACGACTCACTGGCCCATACCGTAAAGGAGAAAGCCGATCTTCTAGGCTCTTTCTTTGCGTCTAACTCGACTCTCGATGACGGGGGGAGTACTTCGCCGACCATCCCGCGGTGTGAGTGCTCCATGCCGGAAGTGCACTTCACACAGCGCTCGGTTCGCAAAGTACTCCTCTCCCTGGACATCCACAAGTCGAGTGGGCCTGACGGAATCCCCCCAATTGTGCTGAGGACGTGTGCTCCAGAGTTGGCACCGGCTTTAACGCGTCTTTTCCGGTACTCCTACTCCCTAGGCGTAGTCCCAAAATCATGGAAGACGGCTTACGTCCACCCGATCCCTAAAAAAGGCGACCGCTCTGACCCGTCCAAATACCGGCCAATCGCCATCACCTCCTTGTTCTCCAAAACAATGGAGTCCATTGTAAACTGCCAGCTCATGAGGTACCTTGAAGATCACCAGCTGATTAGTGACCGCCAATACGGTTTTCGCCGTGGTCGGTCAGCTGGTGATCTTCTGGTCTACCTAACTCACAGATGGGCGGAGGCAGTAGAGTTCAAGGGGGAGGCATTGGCCGTTAGTTTGGACATTGCGAAGGCCTTCGATCGGGTTTGGCACAAAGCGCTTCTTTCGAAGCTCCCTTCCTATGGGCTTCCCGAGAAATTGTGCGATTGGATCACCAGCTTTCTTGCAGATCGGAGTATCAAGGACGTTGTAGACGGTGCAAGCTCCGATTGCAAGCCTATTAATGCTGGTGTTCCACAGGGCTGTGTGCTATCGCCAACGCTGTTTCTTCTGCATATCAATGACATGTTGCATACCCGTAACATTCATTGCTATGCAGATGACAGCACTGGTGATGCTTTTTACACCGGCCGAGCCAATATTTCTCGGGAAAACGTCTCCGAGTGCCGGTACAAACTTGTGTCTGAAGTCGAGTCTCTGCTGGACAGAGTCTCGGATTGGGGGCGACTAAATCTAGTCCAGTTTAACCCCCAGAAGACACAAGTTTGCGCGTTAACCGCTAAAAAGAACGCCTTTGTCGTATCCCCTCAGTTTCAAGGCACTCCCCTTGTTGCCTCAGCCAGTATCGGAATCCTCGGCGTCGACATATCGAGTGACGTGCAGTTTCGTGGTCACTTGGAAGGGAAGGCCAAATTGGCCTCTAAAAAAGCTTGGCGTGCTCAGCAGAGCGGGACAGTATTTCATGCCGGCACACCGCCTGCAACTTTACAAGGCGCGGGTTCGGCCGCACATGGAATACTGTTCCCATCTCTGGGCTGGGGCTCCCCAGTACCAGCTTCTTCCACTTGACCGCATCCAGCGCAGAGCGGCTCGAATTGTCGACGACCGAGTGCTTTCCGATCGGCTCGATTCACTGGCGCTGCGAAGAGATGTTGCATCTCTTTGCGTATTTTATCACATCTATCACGGGGAGTGCTCTGAGGAATTGTTCGGATTAATCCCAGCCGCCAAATTTCGTGAACGCACTACACGTCAAACGTCCAGATACCATCCACACCATCTGGATGCTTGGCGGTCCACCACTGTACGTTTCACAAGGAGTTTTCTTCCGCGTACAACCTCTCTGTGGAGTAGTTTACCACCGGCGATTTTTCCGGACCGATACGACCTGGGGACCTTCAAGAAAAGAGCTTACTCCTTTCTAAAGGGCCGGCAACGCACCCGCAATTCTCCTGGTATTGCGGTTGATCATGGGCGGCGGTAGTCACTTAACATCAGGTGAGCCACATGCTCGTTTGCCCCTTCTTCTATAAAAAAAAAAAAAAAAAAGATGTGCAGATGAAATTGTAGCGTGCGCGGGTGGTAGTTGGTTAGACAGAGCTATTGACAAGGGTGGCATTCCTTGGGGGAGGCTTTTACCCGAACTGGGTCCATGCGTTAAATAATTAGGTAGTTGATAATTAAAGCAAATAATAATTTTAAAAAAATTTTACTAATTACTATATATAAAAAACTAAAATAAGTATACAAATGTAATTGAATGTTATAGGGTAAGTTAAGAAATGTATCGTTTAATATGTACTATGCATGGACTTAAATAAAGCTTTATTATTATTTTTGGGGTATCTATATAATTTTCTCATCTGGTTGGGTTCTATAAATATATAATTTTAAGTTAAAATGAAAAGATAAATATACATAAATATCAATAAAATAAAACAAATACAAAAAATACATAAATAAATAAGATCCACCAACCAAACGGCCGAGGGTTAGGAGGAAAGGGAAAGAAACCGGCGGACGATGCGGACGGTATCGAGGAGCACCGCCTTCTGAATTTGAGCTCGGAGCGGTCCGTCACGGAGTCCCAGTCGCCTCAGATGACCCGAGAGGCTGACTGGGATTAGCCCATTCGCAGAGACGACTACAGGAATAATTTCGGCCGGCAGACCACCCCACATGTCGGTTACCTCGTGAGCCAGGTCCAGATATTTTGTTCGTTTATCTGTTTAGGCTTTCACGAGGTTCTCGTCATACGGAATAGTAATGTCGATCAAAAATATCCTTGACTGTGCCCGGTCCATCAGCACAATATCAGGCTTATTCGCAAGAATAGTCCTGTCTGTGATGATGGCCTGGTTCCAGTAGAGCCTGGCGCGGTCATTTTCGAGCACGGCTTCCGGCAAGTACATGTAATACGGCAATTTCCGGTCCACGAGACCGTATTTCAGAGCGAGCTCCTGGTGTAGAATTCTGGCTACTAGGTTGTGCCTGTGCAAGTACTCAGAGTTAGAAAGCGCCGAACAACCGGAGATGACATGCCTAAGTGACTCACCGGGATGGCGACAAGCTCGACAGACGTCGACGGTGCCATCAACTATAAATAAGACCAACAATAAGACCAACAACTATCGGATGTATCTCCGATAGTTCTTGGTCTTAATAACCTGATCCTGTATTGCACAGACAAAACCCTCGGTTTCACCGAAAAAGGTCACCGAAACGTAGCCAGTTGAGGGAGGCGACTGTATCTACGAAGGGCTCGTGTAGAGCTCTGTAGTACCTCCCGTGGAGCTCCTTCTCCTTCCATACGGTCTCCCGGTCGGAAATGCTTTGTACTGCCGAGTCCTGCCATTGCTCGTTGGCTAAGGATAGAGAGATTAATAAGATAGAGAGATTCGCCGTGTAGTGGCGGTTAAGAATATCCACTACCCCATATCTTCCCGTGGGTGTCGTAAGAGGCGACAGAGGGAGACAGGCAGGAGATGGGCAGCAGCATCTTCCTGATAACAGCAACTGTACGACAAAAAAAACTGCGGTTGCCAACCCGCTCGCCAAGCGTGGCAACTATGGCAATATACCCCCCATTAACAATTACACAAATAGACGGCCCCCAGTCCCCGGCGGCCCCGCTATTCCTGGCTACGGTGGCGACCATGGTAACGGCGGGGCAGGGGGTGCTAAGAATCTCCGGTGGAGGTTCGGTTGCCACCTACGACGACTCGACCTGGCAACATTTAACGCACGCACACTGAGGACTGACGAGAAGATCCTGGAGCTGGAGGAAGAGATAGACAAGTTGCGCTGGAGTATTATAGGATTATCCGAGGTCCGAAGAGAGGGGGAGGACACGGTGATTCTCGAATCCGGCAACTTGTTCTATCACCGGGAGGGCGACCATCTGTCCCAAGGAGGTGTCGGATTTATCGTCCACAAGTCTCTCGTCAACAACGTTGTACAGATTGAGAGTGTGTCGACGAGGGTCGCGTACCTGATACTCAGAATCACCAAACGGTATTCGCTGAAGGTCATACAGGTTTACGCACCAACGTCGGCACATTCCGATGAGGAGGTGGAGGAAATGTATGAGGATATTTCCAAAGCCATACATTCCTCCAAAACCCACTACACGGTGTTGATGGGAGACTTCAACGCAAAACTAGGCACAAGAGAAAGCGGTGAGCTGAAGTTAGGGAAATTTGGAGTAGGGCAACGGAACCGAAGGGGCCAGCAGCTGGCCGACTTTATGGAGAAAGAGGGACTCTTTATGATGAACTCTTTCTTCCAGAAGCGGCCCCACAGGAAGTGGACCTGGTCGAGCCCCGACGGTTTGACAAAAAATGAGATTGACTTCATTATGACGACCAGACGCCAACTGTTCAGTGATGTCTCAGTGATCGCAAGGGTGAAAACTGGCAGCGATCACCGAATGGTTAGAGGCACACTGAACCTAAACGTTAAGTTGGAGAGGTCTCGTCTAATGAAGTCAACGCTCCGTCCCCCTCGTGCTCTGATCCAAAATCCCGAAAACTTTCAGCTCGAGTTACACAACCGCTTTCAGTGCCTACAAGATTGCAATGCAGTGGACGATATGAATGACAAGCTCGTGGAAACTGTCCATGCGGTCGGAGCTAAGTTCTGCAAGACCCGCCGCAGAAGAACACAAAAACTCTCCGATCACACTCTTAATCTCATGGCTGTTAGACGGGAGATGAGGCTGCAATCGTCAACAGATTTGACAGCATACAGGCAACTGAACAGACAGATCTCCAAATGCATGCGGCGAGACTTACGCAACTTTAATACTGCTCGTATTAAAGAAGCGATCGAGCGGAACCAGGGCTCCAAAGTCTTTGCCAGAGATCTGTCTGCCAGAAAGAGCCAACTGTCAAGGCTGAAGACTGAGTGTGGCAGCATCGTTTCCGGGACACCTGAGATTTTGAGTGAGATTGAGAGGTTCTATGGGCAGCTGTACACATCATCGTTGGAGCCACACGCAAGTGTGAGTAACGATCCAAGAGCAAGTCTTATCCGACACTATTCCGATGATATCCCGGACATCAGTCTAAGCGAGATTAGAATGGCTCTCCAGCACCTTAAAAACGGCAGGGCCCCAGGCGAGGATGGAATTACAGCGGAGCTTCTGAAAGCGGGTGGAACACCGGTACTTGAAGTCCTTCAGAAGCTCTTCAATTCCGTCCTCCATGGTGGCACTACTCCAGAGGCGTGGAGCAGAAGTGCGGTGGTCTTGTTCTTTAAGAAAGGCGACAACGCTCTCTTGAAGAACTACAGACCGATTTCCCTTCTGAGCCGCGTCTACGTGCTGTTTTCAAGAGTCATTACGAATCGTCTCGCACGCAGACTCGACGACTTCCAGCCTCCCGAACAAGCCGGTTTCCGAAAAGGCTTCAGTACCATAGACCACATACATACCCTGCGGCAGATTGTACAGAAGACTGAAGAGTACAATTTGCCACTTTGCCTGGCGTATGTGGACTATGAGAAAGCCTTTGATTCCGTCGAAATTTGGGCGGTGCTGCAGTCCCTTCAGCGGTGCCAAGTTGACTGTCGGTATATCGAAGTGCTGAAGTGTTTGTACAGTAGGGCTACGATGGCTATCCGAGTACAGAACCAGAGCTCGAAACCTATCCAACTGCAGAGAGGTGTAAGACAGGGTGACGTTATATCCCCGAAACTCTTCACCGCTGTTTTGGAAGACGTTTTCAAGCTACTGGACTGGAAAGGATACGGTATTAACATCAATGGCGAGTACATCACTCACCTTCGATTTGCCGGCGATATAGTCCTTATGGCAGAATCGCTGGAGGACTTAAGCACTATGCTCAATGACCTCAATAGTGCCTCCCAACGGATAGGTCTTAAGATGAACATGGACAAAACAAAGATTATGTTTAATGTCCATGTCACACCTATGCCGGTAGTTGTTGGGAGCACTATGCTCGAAGTTGTTGACGAGTACGTTTACCTGGGACAAATAGTCCGACTATGTAAGTCCAACTTCGACCGAGAGGTCAATCGACGGATTCAACTCGGCTGGGCAGCGTTCGGGAAATTACGACATATCTTCTCGTCAGGTATACCTCAATCTCTGAAAACTAAAGTGTACAACCAGTGCGTGTTGCCAGTGATGACTTACGGATCAGAGACGTGGTCCTTCACTGCTGGCCGTATGAGGACGCTCAAGGTCGCTCAGCGAGCTATGGAGAGGGCTATGCTCGGAGTTTCTCTGCGTGATAGACTCAGAAATGAGGATATCCGCAGTAAAACCAGATTGACCGACATAGCCCAACGGATTAGTAAGCTGAAGTGGCAATGGGCCGGCCATATAGCTCGAAGAACCGATAACCGATGGGGAAGAAAGGTTCTCGAGTGGCAGCCTCGTACCGGTAGGCGTAGTGTAGGGCGACCCCCCACTAGATGGAGTGACAACCTGGTAAGATATGCAGGAAGTCGATGGATGCAGGTGGCTCAGGACCGTGCTTTGTGGCATTACTTGGGGGAGGCCTATGTTCAGCAGTGGACTTGTGAAGGGCTGTGATGATGATGATGATGATGATAAGGATAGAGGGGTAAGCCCTTTATCACTAGAAATGATGTCATTATAGAATGGATCATCCGATCTCGCCAGGAAGTAATCACGGAGGCTGCACACTCCGCGATTATCAATGGTGAGCGCGCTCAGGAAGCCACGCCCACCATGCTTTCGCGGCAAGTGCAGCCTCATTACCGACGATATCGGATGATGCATCCTATGGGACGTCATGGTAGTGCGGACTTTTCTATCCAGGGCATTAAGTTCAGTCTGAGTCCACCTGAGTATGCCAAAGGTATACATGAGGACAGGCATTACCCAGCCGTTAAATGCGTGTGCCTTATTCACACCGGACAAAAGGCTGTTAAGCACTTTGGTCAAGCGTGCATAAAACATGTCGCAAACTGACTGTTTCATACCAGCCTCATCGATACCGATGTTCTGTGACATACCCAGGTATCCGTATGTTTCAGCCTCGGAAAGGGTTCCTAAGTTGACGGGCATAGATAAGTCTATGCCCTCAGAGTTAGTAACCCTTCCCCTTTCAACATGGAGGACCGCACACTTATCCGTCCCCAGCTGCATTCCAATAGAATTGCTAAATTTACAAGTGATGTTTAGCAATTCCATAAGATGGGAGCGACTAGAGGCGAATAATTTTGGGTCATCCATATAGAAAAGGTGGGTCACTTTTGTACCTCCTTTCCGAAGCTGAAGTCCCCTCCCGGAGCCCTCCAGTAAAGTACTGAGAGGGTTCAAAGAGAGGCAGAACCAGATTGGACTCAGACAGTCGCCCTGGAATATACCCCTTCTTATCCTTATGCGGCTTTCCGCAGCCGTCATCCGCTCGCCTAGATGACACCACTCCACTGCCCCATACACTGCCCGAGGAAGTCTCGAACTGTACAGTCAATCTTGTACAGCTCGAGGACCCTCTTTAGCCATGTATGGGGCACCGAGTCAAATGCCTTTCTCTATCCAGGCGGCGGAGAAGTTCCGACGGTTACGTTTCACCACTTTGTCAATGACCGCGTCAATGAGGAGTAGTTCCTTAGTTCCACGACCACCGCCCCGACATCCATTTTGAGCGCGTGACATCACCTGATTTAGCTCCAGGTGACGAGTGATTCTCGTGCTCAAAATGGATGTCAGTGTCTTATATATGGTGGGTAGACACGTAATGGGGCGGTATTTGCTCGAGTCTGTGGCTCCCCGATCTTTAGGAACCAAATGAGTGATCCCAGTAGTGAAGAGGCTTGGGAGCGACTTCTGGTTGAGAGCCTCTTCAAACTATAGGGCGAGCACAGCGTGACACACCATGAACCCCTTCAGCCAGCAGTGATGCAGCCCGTCAAGCCCCGGACTTTTCCAGTTCGGGGCCCTACACACCGCCTCAGCTACGTCATCCGGCGTTATGATGACGGGGTCCATGGGCGTTATACCCGCACACTGACTCGCCACAACTTCCGTCCAAGGGCCCTCGCTGTGGTTTACGGGCTCTGACCACAGGCTGCGCCAGAATGCGATTCGGACAGTCTGCCTGATTCGGTCCTGGGCCCGTTCCACTTACCATTGGTCGCTCCAATGATTTATAAAGCCTCTTCTGATCACTCTGGAAGAGACGATTCTGGTTGAACCGTGCCGATCTCTCGGTATATCGCCGAATCCACTTTCCCCAAGCAGCAATTCTCTGCTTCAGGTCGCCTATGCGCTCCGTCAGTTTTTGCATTATATCCGGCTGGGACAAACTAACATTTGTCCCAGCAAATGCCATCCTCACAGTGCGTACAATCCTTGGCCTGTTATTTCCTGACCTGAAGCATATCAGTCTGCCGATGAGGGCCCTAGCCTTTGCGATACGTTCCTCAATTCTTATTCTCCAGGCTGGGATAGCGCTACTTTGTCCAGTAGCGCGTCCAGCCGTGGAAAGTTTGGCGCCTATAATACGGCATACTGCCAGTGCGGCGCCAAAAAGAATTGAGTTCGTCCCGTAAAGGTCCCGGCTGGCTTCCAAAAAAGGTCACCAGCATTGGGTTCAGAGCCCTCACAGCAGCCCGATTCCGCTTGCTTAGGGCTATGCGGGGAAGTCGCGTTTCCACAATCGCCTCTTCCAATGTACTCCTCATTTGCTCTAGTTCCAGTTCCTGGGCGATTGTTCTATCATCGTTTAAATCAACCACAACTGGGGTATTCATCACGGCGGCATCCACGTTTGCCGTTTGCTCTCCAAGTTGTGGCGCCGCATCCTCAGCCGTAGCATTTTCACCCGATGAAGGAACAGCCTCACGTCGTAGCCGTTTGAGTTCGGCAACATCAAATATATTTGAGCGCAAGATATACCGAACTCGGTCTGCCAGGTTTTACTCGGTTATCGGTTATCGGTATAGATGGCTGGAGCCATCTATAACCGGCACCGGCTCAGCAAAAAGACGATGCATCCTAGCCCGATATGCCAAACCTCCAACTTCTCCCCCCTTTCACCCTAAAATACGCCCGTAGTGCGTTGGTATTCATTTTGATTGTCCATCGCATGCGGCTTACTCCACCAGTGGCGGGTGCCGATTGCTGGGCCCGCGAAGACCCTGTCGACACCAAGCCAGATGGTGGGGATGATGGATGCGAGGGGCTGATGGGTGGTCGTGCAGCACCTTTCGCACGGCTGGCGGTTCGCATGCTGTCACGTTCAGCGCCAGCTCCAGACACACCCTGGCGACCTCCAGGCAGCGGCCCTTTGCGCGTTCTTCCGTATTCCATCATCCATATAGGTGGGCGCCATTTAACGGGAGACGCCCAGACCCGGCGCCATTTCATGGTGAGGCCATGTGCACAAGCGGGTCTTTGCACCTTCATTTTTTGCCGAGTCACGGCTCTTACATCTCTTGGCAAGGTGCTGACTGACTGCGCTGACGTAGCGGTTTTGTCACATAACTGTTACGTCAGCGAGCGATGGGATCGTCACTTTCCTACGCCTTTTATTATTATTATTTATTATTATTACTGTCAGTTGAAACGGCTCAGTCGAACAGACATACATCAATATACTGATAGTGAGTGAAATTTTCAACTGATGGCACTCCTTGGAGTTTTCCGGGCGCACCGTAATCCGCTGGCTTCAGTTCGTTTTAATTACTGGTAAGTACCTACTTTCTTAGTAGCTACTTATATTATTTCTATGCTGTTTAGATTTTTTATTATTTTATATATTAAGAGAATTTCGTTTGACGGAGGATGGAGACTAAGGGGACTGTAATGATGTCGCCTTCCTTATAATTGACTCAGAAGGTGGGTAAAGGATCTTAGTGATGCTACATAGAACCATCTTGTTAAAACGCATTTTCAAAAAAGTTCATGAAAATCTAGAGGACTGTGATGATATCACCTAGTTGATGGTGGACTCCGAAGGCGGGCTTAGGATCTTAGTGACGTCACACCATAGAATCATTGTATTTGGACTAATTTGAAAGTACTCATAAAGACCTAAATGACTGTGATGATTTCACCTTCCTTATGGTGGCATTCTAAGGTAAGTTTAGGATCTCAGTGATGGCACTACATAGAACCACTGTGTTTGGACTCATTTGAAAGGGCTCATAAAGACCTAGGTAACTTTGATAATCTCACATTCCTGATGGCGGTCTAAATATCTGGGTAAAGTTTCTCAATTAAATACCAAGGTGCCTGTGATGATCTCACCTACCTGATGATGGTGGACTCCGAAATTGAGTATATGATCTCAGTGACGGCACTAGATAGGATGATCGTGTTTCAACCAATTTGAAAGGGCTCATAAATTTCTAGATGACAGTTATGATGTCACCTTTCTGATGGCGCAATCTGAAGGTGGGTATAGGATCTCAGTGACGGCACTAGATAGGATGATCGTGTTTCAACTTATTTGAAAGGGCTCATAAAGACATAATTGACTGTTTTGATCTCACCTTTCCGATGGTGCCGTCCAAAGATGGATATAGGATCTCAGTGACGGCACTAGATAGGATGTTCACGCACGATTGTTACACTCCCATCGCGCGTCTCGAACGGGGTGAGGAAACGGTTAGCGTTGCGTGGGAGGCGGGGGCTTGCTGGGCCGTACACGCACAGCAAGCGCCCCAGTCGGCTGGAATCCTTGAGCGGTGACACCGCGCCGGTTAGACGTCGGGCGTTACATAGTTGTTGCGTCGAACATCGGCGGCCTCCATGTGTTGTATTTGGTCGTTAATATACGTGACAACGAGGCTTATTCTTGAGTTTATTTGCGCGACGCCCGCCGGGTCAATTATATGTCGCGAGCCTCTTACAGTGTAATACAAGTGTAATCTTAACTTGTTTTCGTGATAACGAGGCCGGAATTATATAATTATTGTTGTAACCGTTTGAGTATTGTTTGCGACCGTTAGACGGTTGGTCGCGGCCGATGTTGACTTGAAGGCCTAAAGCTTGTGTTAATTGTGCGCGCCATTTTGAATTACTATTGAACATTTGGGTCCAATTAGACCGCCTCGAATTTAGTTGTCTGTTTTGAACGTGTTACGTGACAAGAGATCTACTTGGAGTTTGGAGTGATTAAAGGAACTTTTATGTTGTTAATTGCATCGACGAGTTATTAGTGCGTCGGTTGATAGCGTGATAAGACTTTTACTTTGTCGGGAGAACGCTGGAAGTTTGGGCCTCTAGACGAGACCGCGTTCTTCTCGTGGTTATAGTTTTGTGCCAAGTGAACCTGGGACTTTGAACTTTGACCAACCGTCCTTAAGTTGTGCAGCGTGTCACTTGTTTTAAAGTCGATTAATGTTGATTTGGTTAAATTGAAGTTAATTAAATGTACAATAAAGCTGATAAATTAACATAGTGAAAATAGAACCAGAAGCTTGCAATTGGTGAACGCCCCCCTGGAGGGATCTTACATTTGGAGAGAAGCAGCGCCTTTGGATCGGCAGTCCTGGATCAAGGGGGCCATCAGGTTACACAGTGTACACACATACTACACACTACTTACATGTACATCACTTCCCACCTGACAGGTACCTCGTGGTCAACCCTACCTCCGCCAATCGGTAAGTGGTGATTGCTTCTTTGTCAGCCATTTTTGGAATCGTTATCCATAGGCCATTTGGGCTCCGCCCTTGGTTGCTCATCGAGGGGATCACTCATTTGCCCTGGTCCCGTCGATCTTTCTTGGGGCAACTAAGGGCGTGCACATAAGATGATCGTGTTTGATCTTATTTGAAAGGGCTCATAAAGACCTAGCTGACTGTTTTAATCTCACCTTTCTGATGGTGCAATCCGAAGGTGAGTATCCCCCCAAAGGGGGAGAAAACAAGGAAAATAAAGAAAACTAAACTAAACATAGTGTACCTATATGTATTATGTAACTTAATACAATACGAAAAATTTATTATTTTATAAAACTCAACATATTTGATTATCAAACAAATAAAATAATTATTTTATTAATTCGAGACTTGTTTATTTTATCATTTTTGTACAATCTTATACTGGGACCACACTAACGAGAAATGCCGTTAATTATCGCGTTGATGGACGTTGAATGTGGGTGAGGCCACGACTTAACGCGTTAAATTGACAATGGCATTAACAATGCCGTTTGCCCTTTGGCGATAACTCGAGTGGCGGCACATCATAGAGATTAACGCACGAAATTACGCGTTGAGGCAACCACACTACTACGTTTGTCTCACTATGCACGATGAGCGCAACGGTGTCGCACGTATGGCTATAATTGAGCGGAATAATAAAAAAGTTATTATGTTTATGAGCCATGTTTGTCGGATCCGAGACTAAAAATTTTAAGAATCCTACACCACAAAATGATGCTTTGCGACGAATTATTCAACTACTACCTTTTAAAACAACTACCGAAGGGTTAGAAAGATGAAGGAACGCCTAACGGTTTTTATAGAACTGTTAGCGGTAGGGTCTATTTTTGTTTGCAGGCGTGGAGTAAAAGAAACTATGTGTTGATTGCACTGGTGTTTATTTGCTACTACTTGCTTTCTCACTTACAATTGAGACCTGTTATAGGTGACCCTGAGATGACATTCAAATGCACAGAACACATTTGCATACTTGCGTTGGTGGCGGATTTGCTTATTATAAAAACAACATTTTACTGAACATTCCGCCCACCAAAACAACTGTTTTCTCACTATGTCATTGAACAAACCAAAGAATAATCTTATCCCTTATGTTAAATTAAAACTCATATTTAAACAAAACAAAATTGAAACTTACATAAGGAAAACAAAGGAAATATATTATACCTTCTGTTAAATTAAAACTTACATTAAAGAAACGATAAATTTTATATCTTATTATAAATTAAAATCTACATTAAACAAAAAATAAAACTTCCCGGAAACCATGTGCTACCATAAGTGGACTGTATCAGTGTAAATATAGAAAAAAATATGTTGTATGTGGCACACATGAATTGAAATAGTTTCTACCTTATATGACAACCTTAGAGCCAATGCTATTTTATAAATTTCAAATAAAGAACAAAAACTACAACCTTACAAATCTATATAAAATATAATATAATTTGCCACAGGAAGTTGCAGTAACTGCACACCTTCATTTATTCATTTAATGCGTAACGTCTGATATTTTTGGTAGAATAACAATTTTGATAACGGTCTTTGAATAACATTATTACCCTTGCATTGTACAGAAATAACACGAACCAGGTTATCCGGACCCGGATGTAATTGTTTAACCTTTCCTAATTACCATTTTGCTGGTGGCAAATCATCTTCCTTTATCACCACAATATCACCAATATTGGGAGGCGAAACAGTATATTGCCATTTATGTCTTTGCTGCAATGTGTTGAGGTATTCCGATTTCCAACGCTTCCAGAAATCTTGAGTCATTTTTTGCAGCATCTGCCAGCGTGTGAGTAGGTTCATATTCTTATGTTCGTATTCGACGTCGGGAACTCCTATAATAGGTTCCCCTATTAAAAAATGTCCTGGTGTTAATGGTGTTAATGTTTCAAGTGTATCATCCATTTGACATATAGGTCTTGAGTTAAGACAAGCTTCAATCTGAGCTAGTAATGTAGCAAATTCTTCATATGTCAACTTGGAGGTCATATTTATTCTTGTCAAATGTTTTTTGACTGATTTAACACCAGCTTCCCATAAACCACCGAAGTTAGGCGCTTTAGGCGGAATGAAGTGCCAAGTTATTCCGTCGTTAGCTAGGCCTTGAGCTATTTTTCTGACCTCGTTGCTCTTACCCTTTTCGAACATGATTTTCAGTTCCCTTGCGGCACCTACGAAATTTGTTCCATTATCGCTCCATAGGTGCGCACAGTGACCTCGTCTAGCAACAAATCGCCTGAAGCTGGCTTAAAAGGCTTGAGAGGTGAGATCCGTAACGGCTTCCAAATGTACTGCTCGTGTCGAAAGGCATACAAAAAGGCAGATGTACCCCTTTGTAGATTGATGACCGCGACCTTTAGAAGTTCTTATATGTACAGGCCCAGCGTAATCTACACCGGTGTTTAAAAAGGGCCGATGTGGTGTAACTCTTGCGGAAGGCAACTGCCCCATTAGTTGATGTCTTACTCTTGCCTTTAATTTAACACATGTAGTGCAATTACGAATTAAATGTTTTACAGCTGACTTAAGACCAATGACCCAATATCTACTGCGAATAAACGTCATAGTCTGCAAGATTCCTCCATGAAAAGTACGAAGATGGCCTTCCCTTATAATTAATGTAGTAATATGTTGCTTATTGGGTATGATATAAGGGTGTTTAGAGTCTTCTGTCAGGCTAGACAATTCCAAGCGTCCACCAACTCTTATTAAACCATTTTTATCTAACATTGGCGTTAGACATATTAAAGAGCTTCTTGCTTTCACCTTTCCTTCTTTCTTTAACCCTTCCAGTACTTCTTCAAAAATTAATCGCTGGTAATATTTGATACATCTTTGCATTACATCATTCACTTCTTCAAAAGTAATGAAATTCTCCTTTTCCTGAATTTCCTTTATTTTTGAAAATCTTGTGCAATAAGATAATACTCTTAGCATTCTTGGTAATGAAGAGAATCTCTCCCAGATAGGCCTTTCTTCCAAGGCTATGTGGTGGGATTTCTTGCTTTCTAAATTTGTTTGTGGAATGATACACGACTTAAAGCTTACTTGTTTATCTTTCAACCACTCAGGCCCAGACCACCATATATCCTTAAGAGTCAAACACTAGCCTTGACACCTCTCGAAGCCAGGTCAGCAGGGTTATCGACTGACTGAACATATCTCCATCTGTTGTTATCGATTACTTGAAGTATTTCTGATACCCTATTACCGACGAACACTTGCCAGCGATTAGGTTGCGATTGCAACCAGGATAAGACGACCATTGAGTCTGTCCACGCAAATACCCTTTCTTTAGGAATTTGTAATATGTCTGAAATGTCGTGTAATAACTTTATCCTTTTGTAAATATTTTAAAATTTCTTCAGAATTGCTTGACCATTTTTGCATTTCAAACCCACCGTCTTTCAATAATTGGTTCATTTCACAACATACATTTTTTAATTTACTCAAATCTTCATCTCCGTACATAAAGTCATCCATGTAAAATGATTTTTTTATTACAGGTGCTGCACTTGAATATCTATTGACTTCATCATCAGCTAATTGATGCAATGTTCTTACCGCTAAGTATGGTGCGGCTGCAGTTCCAAAAGTTACGGTTAGCAGGTCATAACTTTCTATTTTTTCAGATCTATTGTTCCTCCATACAATGCGTTGTAAATTTGTGTGGTTGTGTGTCATATTTACTTGACGATACATTTTAATAATATCTCCAACAATGCAAAATTTGTAAGATCTCCAGCGAATGATTAAATACCGAAGATCAGGTTGTAAGGTAGGTCCAATCATCATAGACTCATTCAACGACCATCCGTTTGAACCCTTTGCTGAAGCGTCGAAAACAACGCGAAGTTTAGTAGTAGCCTTGTCTGCTCTGATGATCGCGTGATGTGGTAGGTAAGTAGCTATATTTTTATTATCATTCTGAACCTTTTTCATGTGTCCCATTTCTTAATATTCATGTATCACATTTGTGTATTCCTTTTTTAATTCCTCATTTTTGTCTAATTTTCTTTCCAGGTGCTTTCGCTTGTTCCCTTGTATCGCCGATTAAGGTCACTGTGTCTTCCACGCTTTGTTTGAGGGGTAAGTAGACAGTATATCTTCCTGTTTCGTCTCGAGTTGTAGTATTTTTATATATTTCTTCACATTTCTCCTCTTCTTTGGTTAATAACTTCTTATTAGTGTAAAATTCAGTTTCTATTTCCCAGAATTTTCTTAATAGACTATTATCTTCTTTGACATTTCTCCTTATGTGTAAACTTGTTATATATTGTGAGTTCCGAGCAGATGGATGTGGTTGTTTTGTATTTCCTGAAAGAATCCAACCCAGGTGAGTATTTTGTGCAATTAAATTGCCTGGCCCTTTTAATAACCCTGAGAAAATTATTCTACCAAAAACATCTGCGCCGAGGAGAATATCTATTCTTCCTGGTGTATAATAAGAAGGATCAGCTAGATTCATGGTTTTAAGTTGTGGCCAATTACTAATTTGTACTTCCCTAGCAGGTAACCTACGCGTTAAAGATTTAAGTACAAATGCCTTAACATCTAAACAAAAATTAGTATTATATCTAGACCTTACTTCTAAATCCACCATGTGATTAATTAAAAGATTGTTCATCTCACCAACTCCAGAGACCACGCCGTTGATCATTGATTTTTTCAAACCCAACACATCGACCACCCTCGATGTGACGAATGAAGCCTCTGAACCTCGTCGATTAAAGCACGGAAGACGTGCGATGTTCCTGTAGGTGCAATGACATCTACTAATGCTGTAGCCAACAACATGGTTTGACACGATTGGTTATGATCATACGTAGATGTGTGTGCTGATACTTCAGTTTCCCTGTTGTTATGTATAGTTTCTTGTGTATTATTTTTCTTCTCCGCGCTTATGTTCTCTCGATGCAGTAAGGAGTGATGTTTTCTTTTACATATTTGACATGCTGTTTGTCGTTTGCATTGAACTATATTATGATTAGGTATAAGACAGTTGAAGCAAAGTTTGGTTTTCTGAACAAAATTGTACCTTTCTTCGATTGGCAGTTTGCAAAATTGTTGACAATTAAAAATATAATGAGGCCTTTTACAAAATGCACATTGTATTTCGCCGGTAGTTGTGGTATGAAATGTTTTAGGTTTCATTATTTTAGTCGACTTGTTTGCAGATTCAACCATTTCCAGGGTTCGAAACCGACAGTGTAAAAATGATTTTAACGTTTCAAAATCAGGCAAGGTATCCGAACTTTCTTTACCAGTTGTTTCTTCCCGTTGTTTACGAGTTTCAGCGTCCAACTTTGATGTAATTATGTATATAGTTTACAATAGCATCCCAATGTTTAGTTGGTAAACCTAGATGCTTTAAAGCGTTCAAACATTCAACTGACGTGTCCAATAATTGCTTTAAGCCATATGAAGATTCGTGTAAAAGTGCACGTTGACCAAAAAATTTCTTAAAGACTGAATTAGCTATAAATCTTTTATTGTCATACCTTTCTTTTAGAACAGACCATGCCACGGCATAATTTTCACCCGTGATTGCAAACTGACGTAATAATATCTCTGCATCTCCCTTTAAATTACTCTTCAGATAATGTAACTTTTGGACATCTTCTAAATTTTCATTTTTGTGTATTAACGCTAAGAATAAATCATTAAAGGAGCGCCACTCTGTGTAGTCACCGCTAAATGTTGGTATGGTAACACGTGGTAATTTTAAATCGTTACCTTTCGGCGCACTTGATTGGTTAATTTCCAGGTTACACTTTACAGGTTCGGGCAGTAATTTTTCCAAAACTGTTTTCATCTCACCTTTATAGGTATAATACAGTTCTTCGAATTTATCGAAAATCTCGTTGGTGAAATACGATAGTCGTTTCCTTTCTTCTCTTGTTACTGCCGTAATTAGTTTCTCATAAATTCGGGTTTCTAAATAAGCTGTAGTTAACCTCTCTTTGGGAGACTTTTTATAATTCGAGTACGCCTTTTCTAACCTCTCGTAATAGTCCGTTTGGATCGCCATTATTTTCTCAACGTTCTCCATATTGATATAAAATTAAATTTAAATGTCCAAAACAATTGATGATCACCAAAATACACCTTTATTTAATTTATCTTAAACTTTAAGTGTCCGTAATTAATGTCGTCAACTTACACTTTATTACTTATGTATTTGTAATTATATTTTTATTAATATTGTGTTTAGAATTTTCAATTAATATTGTCTTTTTAAATAAATTGTCTTGCACTGTTCAAATAATTATTGTTTTCGTATTTTCGACACTCCGAACTGTCCTTTGTTTACAATAATGTTCTCGACGCTGACCGTAATCTCGGGTCGATGGACCATAAAATGTTAGCGTTAAGGTCTATTTTTGTTTGCAGGCGCGGAGTAAAAGAAACTATGTGTTGATTGCAATGGTGTTTATTTGCTACTACTTGCTTTCTCACTTACAATTGAGACCTGTTATAGGTGACCCTGAGATGACATTCAAATGCACAGAACATATTTGCATACTTGCGTTGGTGGCGGGTTTACTTATTATAAAAACAACATTTTACTGAACAAGAACCATTTTACATAAATATAAAAAGTCCTTAAGGTACATTAACACCAACTTTAACGCCGTTCAATGGCATTGAAATTTAATGACGTTGACCGTTCATGTGTACTCACTCACTTTGTCGCGTTAAATTTAAATTTTTCGTCGTTTCCCGTTAGTGTAGCCCCAGCTTAAGCGCGTCCGCTCGATGACGAAGTGGCGGGGCCATACCATGGTCGCACGGTGGACTAAACGTTGAAATATGGATATCAACAGTCGATATTTTTTTTTTCAATAAAAGGTTTTAATTTTTTATATTTTCTCGGAAATCATTTAATCTAGTACTACCCAATCTACTGTACTTTATTTATATACACTATATTATGCTTTTAATTTTTCCCCACTTTATTTATTTGCTTATTATCTAAAAATAAATGTAATTTTGTATAGTATATCTCTATGGTATTAAAATTACTATGATCTACGAAACTTAGTACTACTTTACCGTCTTAGCGGGAACGTGACCATCGACGGATTGTTGCTCTTGTTTTATCGTTTAAATAATGGTTTGAAGTGAATTTTGATACGTAAAAGTGATGCGATTTTGTGTATTTAGTGTCTGCACATGTGAACTAATAGAGAAAAAGACGAAACAAGTCCTTCGATGTTAATATAAACCTCAAGTTATTTTGATCGCTTAGGCATCTTACGAACTTGAGTTACTGTCGTCATCGACTGTCCACTGGGTAGACAATTTACTACGGTTCTGTCAGAAATAGCTGTTAAATATTTGGTTTATTCAGCTACATCTATAGCACCTATGCTTCTTAACATATAAAACAGTTGAAAATATAAAACCAACGGGTATTTGCAAAAACTTTTAATGAAAAATATTGGTAAACATAATCGTCTTATTTTAATTAAAAATAATTAATAAGAACTATACTCTAACATTTTCATACATTTACAATTTAATTTGCTTAATAATTACAATAAATGAACTAAACTAAATGGCTTACGATTGTTTTTTTATTTAATAAAGCCGATATATCGATATTTCTTTCAATATATAAAACTCCGATAATGACTTACTGTATACTCACCAATATATAAAACTCCGATATTGATATATTTATAATTATCGATATATCGAAAATCCGACTTTCTAAAAAATATCAACAACCCTAGTTTGAACTGATCAGCTGGAATAATCAGTTGAACTGACCGTGTGTGTGGTAATTTCTTTGGCTTAAATTTTTTATCCGTTCGAACTGATATCAGTTCAACTGATAACTTAAGCTGACTGTGTGTGGCGTCCATTAGAGAACTTCAAGAAAAGAGTTTACTTCTTTCTAAAAGGCCGGTAACACGCCTGCAATTCAGCCGGTGTTGCAGTTGTTCATGGGTAGCGGTAGTCACTTACCATCAGGTGAGTCACAAGCTCGTTTGCCCCCTCTTTAATAACAAAAAAATAAAAAATAATGGAGAAGCCTGAAGAAGAATGTCGAAGACTGGAGAAGAATATCGAAAGCATGAGAAGCTATTAAAATTATAGAAAAGAATAGCGAATTCTGGAGGAGATTAGTAGAGGCAGGAGGAGAATAACAAAGACAGGAGAAGAATGGAGAAGGTCTGAGAAACTAGAAGAAGGAGAAAAATGTCGAGAGTGGGAGAAGAAAGGCGATGTGAGAATAATGGCGAACGCTGGACAAGCTTGGAGAATTATGGAGAATAATGTCGAATTCTGTCGAAAGAAGAATGATGTTGCGGAGCACCTGCAATCGTGCTACTAGCAATTTACCATCACGGAATGTGCTTGAAGACCAATTGTTGTACATTTTTTTTTAATTTACCTTCCATATATTAATTTAAATGACTTCAGTGTAACTGTAACACGTCAACCGAATTACACGTTGTTAAAGTCCGAAGCTGTGCACATCATTTTTCACCTGAGCTATATTGCTCCGACTAATCGTGAAGACATTTGTAATATGGAGAAGACTAAAAAATGCAGGAGGAGGATGGCGAAAGATAGAAAAAATTGGAGAATGCAGGAGAATAATAACGAAGGCAGAAGAAGATAGGCACAGACTGTTGTTGAGTATCAAGCTCCACATTTGCTGGTGGAATTCTAGAATAAAATAATTCTATTCTATTCTTCAATTCCCTAAGGTTTCCCAATCTCTTTCATTCTTCTCCAGATAAAAGTTAGTTGCATTTATAACCTAATTTTTACAAACGTTTGCTCTAGTTTTCTTTAGATTTTGTTTTTAATTAATTAAAACCAACATTGAATGGAAACACTGCTGTTAGATGCCACATCCTGTCTAAAATTCTATCTCAGTCGAAAAGTATATATATAATATGGCTTCACTTCTATTTGGCTGTTTGTTTTTTATTACTTACTATTAAAACATAGTGATTATATACTCTTTGCTCACTGTCATAAACTAATACAACAGCGTGACCAGATTAAGTGGATTTCTATTTTTGTAGTAGATTTGGGCCACTCAACTATATCTATTAGTGGTCAGATTTTTTTTGTATTTTTGGTCAATATATATATATATATATATATATATATATATATATATATATATATATATATATATATATATATATCAAAACTACAGCTATGACTCTGTATGTATTTTAAGTTATTTTGTTCTAAATCATTAGTTAAGTTTTATTTTTAACTTTATATCGAATACTTATTTTATTAACCTATACATACACGCAACACATTTACACTACATAAAACACACTTTTAACTTTGTTGTTATATATTATTTGTCCAGTAATAATACATATGTCACAGTATTATAATATTACATATGTCACAGGTGAGTAGCTTTATGTGTTCTGTTACAATTAATACAAGGATTTACCAAATATTTTTATTCCTAAATATTAAATATTTATTTAGTACTAAAGTATTCACGCACCTTAAAACTAAGTTCTTAATCAGTTTTTTTTTACATCTAATACATGATGATAGATTGTACATGTTTAAAAAAATATTACAAAAGGCAAATATAAAGAATATTATTAACGATCTAGATACAATCAAAACAACAACCTCTTCATACTGCGATATAGAACACAGCTATAAACATACTGCAACCAATCGCTACTCGTATCAGCCCATAAAACTACTAATGCAAAATGTGCGCAGTATTAGAAAAAGTTTTTATAATCTAATAACATTGGGTGCGTTCGGCAGAAAAAAGCGCTAGCAAGCGCTTGTAAGCAAAATGGCGATCGTAAGCGGTAAGCGCTGTCAAATCGTAAGTAGCTATTTTCCTCCAGGACTTTTTTTTTTTTTTGCGCCCGAAGCAATTAAAGGGCTACCCTGTACGTAGGGAGGCGGAAAATGCATTACGCATACCACGATAGCCGGTCTATCGTGGTTATTGGGGACTCACTGTCCTACCGGGGACCCTAAGTGATACCCCCTAAAAACCGCCTTTAGGGACAGGCAACCGGCTGATTAAGCTCTATTGTGCCTTATCATGAGCGACCCTCTTTTGGGAAAAGAGGGCGCAGGCGGCTAAGTGCCGCTGAGGGAGTGCCTATGAAGGCAAATTAATGTCAGATATTACAATAAATTTTATTTAATTAGAGTTGGCCTGAGCCGCCAGAAGACAGTTCAGGTCGTTTGAAAGTTTATTAGGCGGGTCCGAGAGAGAGTTTCTCGGCCTGCGGACACGATAGCGAGAAGGGGGTGGGGCTGCATAAGAAGCTGCCTCACGAATTAAATGGTTTGGGTGCGACTCTGAGGCTTTGAAGAAGTTCTCAGAGAGTTTTTTAAGAAATTGTTGAATTGTTGGGAGCTCTAAGTCCCGATGAAGGTCGGCATTACGAACGTACCACGGTGCGTTCGCAGCTCGACGACAGAATAGGTTCTGAACTATTTGGAGTTCATTTAAAATGTTAGGGTTTGCGTGGGCAAAGACGGGGCCCGCGTAGGAAGCCTCCAGGACACGATGTTAGTTTTAACCGGGGAATCTAACCTAATTTAAATATATGTTTGTAAAGTATTCATATTAAAAACTTACCAATCATGAGTTTTTAATAGCATGTATATGTTTATTCATGTCATTATATTACTTAAAACTAATATTGCACAAAACAACTTATAAACTCTACTTCAAAACAAACAAATTAAATAAGCAAAATGGCGGATTGTGTCAGCGCTACTGAAGTAGCAATCGTGTCCTGGCCGAAAACTATTTTAGCGCTTATAAGCGCTTGCTAGCGCTTTTTTCTGCCAAACGCACCCATTACTATGGAGGTCTAAAATTAGTTTTGACATAAAAATCCCGTTCTGTGTGTTTTTTACGTTATCTTGTTTTAAAATATTAGTCTTTAGTTTTATTGTTAATTTTATATCGAACACTTATTCTAATAACCAATACATGCACCCAAAACATTTAAACTACATAAAACACACTTTTAATTTTATTCTTATATATGATTCGTCCAGTAATATTATTTTTAGTACTAAACATATGTTACAGGTGAATAGCTTTATGTATACTGTTAGAAGGATTTACCAAATATTGCAGTGTTATTGAGAGAGTAGATAATATAAAATATCTTGGAGTAATTATTGATAACAAACTCAGTTTTCATAGCCACATAAACATGTTAACAACTAGAGTAAGAAAGTTAATATACATTTTTAAAAACCGTAGGCACATAGCTGACTCAAAAGTCATTAAAAATAATTTACTTTGCCTTATGTCAATCCATTATCACATACTGCATAACAACTTGGGGTGGTTCTGAAACGACAAAAAAAAAACTGGAACGAGCACAGAGAGCTATACCAAAAGTATCCGCCTCACTTCCCTTTCTTTACCCTACTGTAGACCTATACAAATATTGGAAAGTCCTATCTGTCAGGCAGCTCTTTATTCTACAACGTATCATTAAAAAGCACTTACTCTTACACTATAATTTACAATTAATAAAAGATAAGCGCAGAAATGATCTAGTCTGTTACTACAATATGCATTGCACCAAATTTTCACATAAATTTTTTATCTTTCTGAGTAATTTTCTATATAATAAAGTAAACGCTAGAATTGGTATATATCCTCTTAATAAACGCACTTGCAAATTAAAAGTAACTCAATGGTTGTTAAGTCTGGACTATGAGACCACTGAAAACCTTCACAACACACACACACACACACACCCACACACACACACACACACACACACACACACACAAGCACGCACGCACGCACGCACGCGCGCGCGCACACACGCACGCTCGCACGCCCGCACGCACGCACGCACGCACGCACGCACACACGCACGCACGCACGCACGCACGCACACACACACACACAACACACACAACACACACACACACACACACACACACACACACACACACACACACACACACACACACACACACACACACATACACACACACACACATACATACGACACACGACGCGCGCGCGCACACACACACTCACACACACTCAACACACACAACACAAAAGCTAATAATAATACAATATCTCTCAATTGATAATCAAACAAATAACTTGTTTAGTTATGTTGATAATATCCTGAGGGGTAGACCCTGGTGATCCTCAGCCCACAGTGTACACTGTTTATACTCTAACTTGTTAATTTAAATTGTGAAAGTAAATATATATATATATATATATATATATATATATATATATATATATATATATATATATATCATTGTAGTTTGATAAAAATAATAAGAGTAAGACAAAGATAATCAGAGGAACCAAATTATCTTGAAGATTGACAAGATCACAAATTTTCTTAATATTTAATGAAATAGGATCGACAAATAAATACACATTAAGGGCTTGTTACAAACTATTTCCCTAATGAAATATGGATAGTGAAATTATATGCATCATATAATACATAAAAGAAAATATGACAGTAGATCTGCGATGCGAGAGTCGGGAAGGGGCTCGCATTCCAGCGGAGTCTCAAGTTAATTCGTACGTGTTGTACCTAAAATCGCGATTCACCCAGGGCACAGCGGTGACACTCCCTGTACGTGAGAGCTTAAGCGCCGGTGACCTTGAGTCGAAGCGTGTAACGCTAGGGTTGATATCGAACCGAAATGGAATATTATAGACTTTTACCAAAGAAGATACATAGTAGGTATATGTTATATATTATGTAAACTTATGTATTTGGGTAGTGAAAGATACGTTCAATTTTAAATCAACTTTTATTAAATATCTTTACAAATGAGGTATATTAAAACTTCCGACAAAACCAAATATGCACGATAGTTAATGGTAATCATAAATAATTAACGAACACTTAGTATTTGAGTACGCAATAATCAGTATTACCTACTAATCCTTTAAAAATTAATTTACTCTTATATATTTTTGAATTTTTTGATTACTTTTAGAATTTTCATTATTATTTCTAACAATTGAAAAAATTCGTAGCATTTATAATATATATATGTATATATTATAAATGCAGCATCAGTAATATTCATATATTAGTTGAAATATTATATCACTTGACGAATATATTCATATTAACTAATACTGACAAATATTGGTATTAACCCATCTTTATTCTTTACTACTAGTCCTCGGCCAGGGCAGTCGGCGACTGCCCGTTCCACGCCCCGCGCGTCTCTCAAGGCCCCCCGCGCACATCCAGACACACATAGCCGCAAGCGATTTTACGTGCACACATGCTTAAGTGTCGTTTCTTTTCTCGTAGTGTATATATTCTTTGCCCAGGGTGAAATACACAAGCAGGGCTAGCGCGGATGAATTTTAACGCTGTTTACGTGAATGGTTTTTCTAAACACTTGTTGTAATTTTTGTTTAGTGTTTAGTATACTTAACTGTAGGATAAAATATATCAAAAAATTTTATGTGGTATAAAAATAATATTTAATTACCTATCTATTTGATAAATTATAATGGCAAAACTTCGAGCAAACAATAGCAAAAAAGAATTAAGTCATAATTTAAATACACAAGTAATACCTAAGTACTTTACTTCAAAACTTAGTTGAAATTTACTTCACTATTTAAGTAGGTAACTTAACTTACATGTTTTTTTTTAATCACAAAGCACTGAAATTAAAACTTTGTTTACAAGATTTTTAACTATTAAGATTTTTAAACAATCACATTTCATTTAGGAATCGTGTTTCGGGTTTATTTGTTATTTCTTCCAAGCGACTTATTAAATCGCGATTCGCGACGAGTGACCTTGCAAGTTGCATGCGTTTTTTAAGAATTCGCATAGTAGCAAAAATATGTTCAAAGTACAATTAGGTGGCCTCATCGCTAAACAGTAATCTCTTCCAGGCAAACCTTGGTAACGTAGTACTACATATTATTTATTCTATGCTTTAATGAAGGAGATCCGTAAATAGAAGTGTGCATAAATAGAAGATTAACGAGCATACATTAATACATATTATAATGGTTATTTTTCTGTGCGAATATTATTGCCTGTTCCCATATTCCATTTAATTAAATGTGGAATCAAATCACCATTGAAGATTAGCGTGAAATTGGAGTGGTTAGTGATTCTTATTCATACCTATATTATAATACAAATCGTTCTTGAATATTGAGTTGTTCTTGAAATTTATGGTATTCACTGCGATTGCGCCTGGCGAATGGTGATGAAGCAGTCATAGATGAAAGCGGGCTAACATTGCAGTTTTTATTATTAAACCGTATACTTAAATAAAAATAAACACAAATAGTTTTAAAGAAATTATAAACTTCCAAATTGTCGCTGTCAGAAATCCAACCCTCTCAGAAAAATCGGACGTCATGCAGCGATGGAGCGAATTTTATAGAGAAATGTATGCGTGTCATGATCTTAGTGAAGGATCCGGGGGTGACGCCGTGACTGGCACGCCAAACACGGACCTCGATGACACTGAGGTCATCAGCATGAAAGAGATTGAACGTGCGATTCGAAGTTTGAAATGTGGTAAGACTGCGGGACTAGACAGAGTTACTGCTGAAATGGTCAAGAACGGTGGGCCTCGCGTCTGGGACAGCTTTCATCTGCTGTGCAATTTGTGCTGACGGGAGATGTCCCGGATGATTGGCGATCCGCGGTCATTGTGCCTTTATATAGAGCTAAAGGTTCTCATTTTGACTGCGGGTGCTATCGGGCGATCAGCTTGACCAGTTTAGCAAGTAAAGTTTACTCGAAGGTTTTGACACGTAGGATGCAAGAGAAATCGGAAAGATTATTATGGGAGGCACAATGCGGATTTAGACCTGGAAGAGGATGCACGGATCACATGTTTTCTCTCCGCATGATCACGGAAAAGCTTTTGACTGTTAACCAGAGGATTTTCTGTGCTTTTGTGGATCTGGAGAAAGCATTTGATAAGGTTATAAGTAGGAAAATGTGGGAACTGTTGCCAGAATATGGTGTGGATGGTCGATTATTAAGGGCTGTGCAGTCACTTTACTATGACTGTAAAGCCTGTGTGCGGGTAGGGCATGACTTGTCACCCATGTTTTGCGTTTTGCTGCCGGGAACAAAGTCAATGGTGCCCTGAATGCGTTAGTCAAAAGGCAAGGCGTAGTGAAGAGTGCACGCCTTGCAATACATAACACAGTGTTGGTAACGACTTTGTTATATGGCAGCTAAACCTGGGTATGCCAGAAGAAGCATAAAAGCAAGTTGAATGCATTGGAGATGCGATCTCTTCGTAAAATGTGCGGCGTTACCATAGCCGACTGAAAGTGAAACGAAGAAATTCGCAATATGGCAGGATTGAAAGATGACCTTATCACAAAAATTGATAGGGGCGTACTCCGATGGTTTGGGCACGTTGAGCGAATGAGTGAAGACCGAATGGTGAAGAAAATATATAGCGCGAAAGTAAATATTAAAAGGTGTCGAGGTAGACCGAGACTAACTTTCGAAGACCATGTGAGCAAATTACTCGAAGAGTGGAAGGTCAAGAGTACTCGGATTCGCAGACGTGCATGTATGAAGAAGATAATTAACCTGAAAGAAGCGAAAGAGGTATGTAAGGATCGTGACACTTGGAGATCTGTTCTCTCTGGCTACCCCGTTAAGGATTGTGCGTGAAGATAAGTAGTAGTAGAAATCGAACCTGGGAGTTCCCGGATTCCACCACAGTGCTTCAATGCGCCAAATCCTTTTCAATTTGACGACAGAATTTAAAAGAAAGGGAGCGTTAACCGGTATTTTAGAGACGACAAAAAAACCATAACAATTGTAAATTAAATAAATTATCAATTTTATACATACTGTATTTTTTATTCCTTCTTGACTGCCCTAGGTAACCACGAAAAAAACAGACGGCTGTGTAGAAAGAGGTAAAGATGCAAAGTAATACGGACACTCGCGCGCAGCGATAAAGGTTTATTCAGCTTGCGTGCGCAGATTATCTTATTAATAATAATTATGTAGGCTATAAAACGTCGGCAAGCAGTCAACATCAAAAGAGTGAAACTTCTGTACGAAGTACTATTATTTATTCTGTGCCGTAGGTGTGTGTGTCGTAAGGGTGACTATGGAAAATGCCAAAAAATATCCGGTTTTTATCAGACTACCGATAGATGTGGTATACCGGTGAGATGGAAAATACCAAAACTGGCGAGGAGCGGCAGCGAAGTGTGTATAATCTGGTACTGTGACCGTTGATATACCTGTAAATAAGACAAATCCTGCTTACAACGGGAGCACTTAGACAGACAGGAGTGATAAAGAAGAATAAGAAGTTTATAATATTATCACCCTTATTAAATGCAGTTTGCAGTTGCAGACGACTCCGTGGCGCAGTGGCTTAGCAATGAGTGGCTGCGCTTGGGGTCACGGGTTCGAATCCCGCACGGAACAAGTATTTGTATGGCCTACAAATAATTGTTCCGGGTCTGGATGTTTGTTCTTGTGCAATTTATGTTTGTAAACTGCCCCCACGATACAGGAGAAAATCCTAGTGTAGGGGTAACGTTTAAAAAAAAAGAAAAAGTTAATAATTCAGCACATGTTAAGAAGAAAATGGTTTTGGGTTGGTAGAAAGTTGCTTTGTTTAGTAGATTTTGCAAATAAAGTCTGGTCACGCTGTTATAACACAGCTCAGAACATTAACTAAAGCATAACACAGGTAACATGGTACTATAGCATAGATAAATAGATATGTAGCAAGCTTAGAGCATACATTACATGGAGGGAGCACTGTGTGAGCAGAAAGCGTGATCGGCGTAGAGAAAGAGAGAGACTGAGTTTAGGTAGAGTCTGTCTCTCTCGCACAGTCACTGTCATTGGCTGTTTCATTAGGCATGCGCTAAGCAAGGTGACGAGGTTTACATTACAGCCAATCAGAAGCATGTGCGAGAGAGACAGACTCTACCTAAACCTTAGAGCACCGATCACGCTTTCTGCTCACACAGTGCTCCCTCCATGTAATGTATGCTCTAAGGTAGCAAGCTATACTATACTCTTTGGTTCATTTTAAGTAGCTGTTTACTTTCTGTATATATTACTCTACTCCAGTGTTGCCATATATACAGATTTCCCCGTATTTATACAGATTTTCACCGTGTGATACAGATTAGCACTGGGTACAGATTTTTATACAGAGTTTTCTAACTCCATTGATTGGATTACCATAATATTCAACTTAAAATAGAATGAAGCAAAATAAGTGACTAGATACCGCGTTACACGCATTCATGTTTCTATTCTTTATGGTTAATTTATTTTTTCACAACGTAATTAGTTATTATGGCAGAATTACAAGTGTATTACAAAATATGTATACAAGGTGTAAGTGTGAACACCGTTGTCACTAAAACCATAGGTAGTTGGCCTTAATATAAAAATATTTATCCGAATTCTAAAAAAAAAACCTATTTTCTTTCATAAAATTTAGGAGGTTTCTGTCCAAAACCGTCCGTAAATTCATGGATACCCTATGCGCCCGGGTGACGTAATCACTGTAAAGATCACCGCCCGCGCTAGCTACCTACACTATATTCCAATAAAAACACAATAGGTACACACAACCTGTGATGTAACTTTTCCTTCATACATTCACCCTGGCTTAGGACAGGCAAAATTGAGGAATTAAGGAAATATTGAGATTTTACTAAAAAAAATGTTGTTAATTTCATTGAATTTACGTTCTATAAGTGAAACCAAACCACTGGTTTTTTTTTCAAGGTTTGGTTTCAAGTATAACGGTGTTTACACTAACGCCCTGTGTATAAAATATGTATGACTGAAAATAATAAAGTAGTTATATGTTCATTTGGCAAATGTTTGAGTTTTAATATGTTGTTTGCTTAAATTAATGTTTTCAAATTTGCTATATAAAAAAATTAGTGTATAGTGTATATTTTATACGTGGTAGAGCCACGTTGCAGCTATATTATGGTTGCAGCACTGCAACCATAATAGCTGACGCTCGACCTGGGAAGGACCACGCTCTCACAGAATACCAGCGTAAAATACCAGCTTAATACTGCTGTGTTTCGTATGGTGGAAGTAGAAATCCGGAGACCCTTTTTACTGGAAATGAGGCATCCCCTCTTGGTCCTCAGGCGTAACAACGTATCTGCGTTTTAATTCTTAAGCGAGGATAAATGTAGATGTCTATGGGCCACAGCATCCACTTACCATCGGTGGACTGTGTGCTCGTTTGTCACCCTTATTCTATAAAAAAATATTTTTATTTAATTACGATAATCAAACCTTATCTGCTTATTACGGTAGTAGTAGTTAGTAGTAGTACTAGTAGTTATTCCTTGTTTTTCAAAAAAAAGCAATGATGATGATGATGATCAATTATTCTATTTTTGTTTATTAAATTATACAGATTTTATCATTGAGCTATTATGTACTACGTACTAGAGGAGACACTGCATTCAGCTACTCTGTTCCACTCAACTGCGGTGCATGCACCGCACTTTACTCAGTCACTCGCTAGGCGCTTGTAGAGTTGTCACGTGTTGTGTTGATTTAAAAAAAAATCTCTTGATAAAAATATGCCGTCTTGTGTACTTAGATATTGCACAAATAATTCAAGAAATGTCAGTAAAAACCAAGGAATTACTTTTCATCGGTTAATAAGATACTTATTCAATAAAAAAGTATTATAAATTAATAATAAAAAAAATTATTCCTAAGACGCCATCTCGTATCATTGAATATAGATTATGAAATTAATATGTTCAGATGCGACATTTCTGTGGGTACTTAAGTTTAGGACGAATATATTATTATACACATTTTTTTGTAGAAATATATAAGTTATTATAATTAGGCTAAATTTTTCATGTTTAAATCCGCTTACTATTCTTTTATTTTATTTTTAGGTTTCCACTTCAAAGTCAAAGTGGAATAAATTCGTCCATTTTTAACTCTCGCGTGCCCAGCATTTATGAACGATTATTTACAGCATTTATGATTCTAATTTAAATAAATATATTTGTAATTTAAATTTTATGTTAATAAGTTTTGTTAAACATACATTTAGTATGTTTTTTATATTTGACATAGATACCTTTTAAAATATTCAGATAAAAATATCGTTAAAATGTAATTGTGATATAATATTATATTAAATAAACAAATATAATATACAAAATAAATGACAAAATTTAAATATTGTTCTCTATATAATTTAGCTATTTAACAATACAATCTACTATTACCTACGGATCATTCTACCTATGTTTATTCTATGATAACAAAACCAAACGCGCGAACACAGAGTAGCGCGCATTTTTTGTTTGAGATAGCTGTTCTAGTACGTAAGTACATATTACTTCAATGGATTTTATACAGATTTTAAGTTTAAATAGCAAACAGATTTAATACAGATTTAAGCAGTGTCTAATACAGATAAATGGTTCAAGACATCTGGCAACACTGCTCTACTCTATGTTTAGAGCTTTCAGTTTTCATTGCGTTTTATTTAAATTTTACTGAAGCTGAACTGAAAACAAGTGCTTATTTATATTATTATAGTGTTCTACGATACGAATTTAATAAACAGAAATGGCTGTAAGTATTTATCTAATTATTTACACATTAGTTTTCTGTTTTTATCGTCCTAACCTCTAATATTCAATATTTTAGAACAGTTTATATACTGAAACTGTAGTCTTAAACAAGATTTTGACTTGTAAACAACTATTTTAGTCAATAGCAGCAGCGCAAGTACAAGAGGTGCGTTCTATAACGCGCATCGAAAGAATTGGCGCGCATTCCCATATAAGAGGACTTGGTCTCGATGATTCTTTGGAGCCGAGGGCCGTTTCTCAGGGAATGGTGGGTCAAAAGATGGCCAGAAAAGCCGCTGGTGTCGTCCTGCAGATGATTCGAGAAGGTAGTATTAATATTGAACAAACATTACTGTTGCCATAGTTACCGGCGGTTTTTAGGTTAATATGTACTTGTAAAATAATTTACTTGTTTAGGATTCTGTTCGAAAAGATTTATGTGATCTCATTACATTAATTGAGGTACTAATACTATCCATATACAAATGTATTAGAAATATTAAAAATATATACACTTAGACTTACGGATCTTCAAGAAAAGAGCCTAACTCTTTCTATAAAGGCCAACAATGCATCTGCTTTCCCTGGTGTTATAGTTGTTCATGGGTGGCTGTAGTCACATCAACTGATCATAAAGAGAGCTTCATGCTCATTTGCCCTATCTTTTATAAAAAAATAATATCTGTAATAACCATGATAGTTAATCAATTAATGGCAGTGTAATGTATTAATTAGTGTACCCACTGACCCATGCATGTATACAAGAACTAATTAACCTATGACCTATATTACTGGGTATTTGAAAATGACTACCTCCTTGGTCTAGTATTGTGTCACTGCTGGTCAAGTGAATCTAGACATAAAACTTTGGGTCGGGTCAGAATCAGTTATAATAATAATAATAAGTTCTTTATTTTCCAAGAGGTATCATGATATTTGCATAACATTATTTAGTAAAGCTACATTAGTACATATACTTGAAAACATAGCATCTGCAGCCGAACTAGGAGATCTGTGCATCAGCTGTCAGCACCATATCCCCACCGTTAATTTATAGAAATATTAGGATGCAAGCAAAAGTTAAATAATCAAATACTATCTAAAAATTTGTACATTCTGCTAATATAACCTAAGTACAATGAAATTATTTGTATCACATATTATGTTTATATACTATGTTACCACTTATTGCTAATACCAGAGTACAAACAAAATAATAATAATTTATACTACTAATGCCGTTCTAGTTAGTTGGTAAACTTAGTAGTTACTAAGTTTTTCTGTCAAGAAATTCTCAGTAGCAGCTTAGCATCAGGAAGTCGGTAGTGTTTAACCCTTATGCCTCCTGAAGTTCTAGTTCCTGCTCCTATCTCTCTCCGGTTGTGTCAGATTACCACCCCATTGAACTGTGAGAATGACGGAAAGAGTGCACCTTTGTTTATGCTTATCCACTTTTGTGTTCTGTGCAGAAGACTAGTCTCAATTAAGCCGTGCTGCCATGACCGAAATTTGGTCTGGAGGACGTAATTATGTTCAAATATAACACCTATATAAAATAAATTTATAAAATAGTGCAGACAAATTAAAAAGAAACATTACCTATTCAAAAAAGAATATATTTTAGTTATTGGCTAAAAAGGAAATATTTCCCACATTGCATATTTATTTACAAAATTAATATAAAACATGAAATCATATTTGTATTTTATTTTCAGGCAAAATAGCAGGCAGAGCTGTACTTCTAGCAGGGCAGCCCGGGACGGGTAAAACTGCTATCGCTATGGGGCTTGCACAGGCATTAGGCCCTGACACTCCTTTTACGAGTATGGCAGGTAAACACGATTCTTTAATATTTGTTATACTAGCTGGCTCTAAACATTGTTCAGCCCTTTCCAGTAGGTGGTGCGAGAACTTTCACTCTGGGATTTTCACAGTATAAAATACAGTTATAACTCAACCACAATGCCATCTTTTGGGTCTACAGGGTTTTCTTTTTTAACACTAAACCAATAGATATTTATTTTTACAAAAATTTTCCCTTGGTCACCTCTTACGACACCCACGGGACGATATAGGGTTGGGGATATTCTTACCTCGTTTACACCAGGCATAAAATACCCAGACCGACATCATGATGTAACGTCAAAAGTGTGTGCGTGTGACGTCTGATTCTGCAATCGTCACAAGCATATTAACAATTAAGGCAAATCCTTTTTGCAACGGGAGAAGCCCATGTACCTTACGTATGGCGTAACAAAAGGAAGGGCCCATATGTCCTCTCCCGCTTTTGCCTTAATCGTCCTGACAGGATGTAGAGAGGATTAGACTGATTCTCTCTACAACAAAAAGGGCCTATATCCAGTTGTGAACTTTTTTTACAGACTAATGTAGAGGGGCAGTGTAATAATATCCACTACCCCATATCGTCCCGTGTGTGTCGTAAGAGGCGACAGAGGGAAACAAATCAGGACATCATCATCATCATCATCATTACAGCCCTTCACAAGTCCACTGCTGAACATAGGCCTCCCCCAAGTAATGCCACAAAGCACGGTCCTGAGCCACCTGCATCCATCGACTTCCTGCATATCTTACCAGGTCGTCACTCCATCTAGTGGGGGGTCGCCCTACACTACGCCTACCGGTACGAGGCTGCCACTTAAGAACCTTCCTTCCCCATCGGTTATCAGTTCTTCGAGCTATATGGCCGACCCATTGCCACTTCAGCTTACTAATCCGTTGGGCTATGTCGGTCACTCTGGACATGGGTAGCAGCATCTTCCTAATAACGACTAAAAATAAAACTAGTGTTGCCAACCTGCTTGCCAAGCGTGGCATCTATGGCTGTAACGGTAACAGTAGAAGATGTGTTTGTTGTTAGCTCCAGTTGCTTGATAACTTTCATGAGTTATTCATCTCATTTATCTCATTATCATCATCAAATATTACTTAGAGATTGTTTTACGTTTGTTTTAGGTTCAGAGATATATTCCCTAGAAATGAGCAAGACTGAAGCACTTACACAAGCCATCAGGAAGTCTATTGGCATTAGAATAAAGTAAGTTTCAATTTGTGCCATAGTGACTGCATAAGAGAATTCACTAACCCATACCATCCCGTGAATGTCGTAAGAGGTGATAGAGGGAAATGATATAGGAGTTTGGCAGCAGCATCTTACTCATAAAATTGTAAATAAAACCGCAGTTGCCAACCCACCTTTCAAGCTGGGCCCCTTTCTTTTTATAGAATAAGGGTCACTAACGAGCACACAATCCACATGTTGGTAAGTGGATGCTGTAGCCCGTAGACATCTACATTTATCCTCAATTAAGAATCAAAATGTAGATGTGTTGTCACCCCTGAGAACTAAGATGGAATGATATGCTTCCAGTAAAAGTGCTCTCCGGTTCTATACAGTCACCATACGTAACAGCAGCATTATACTGCTATTTTACGCTACTATTCTGTGAGAGTGTGGTCCTACCTCGGTCGAGCCAACTCATTTGTGCTACAACCATAATACAGCTGCAGCGTGACTCTACCACATGTGAAAACCTACCATAAATACCTATGGCAATCCCCTACAATTCAATCTATAGGGGCAGCATAGGCCTGAACGTAGATTCAGTATTGGACTTTTGATAGGTGATTATGAAAAAAAGGCAGTCAACTTTTACTCAATGTTTTAAAATTGTTATACTCTAGGTGAGTATAAAATATTTAAAACATTACACACACTCGACGTAGAGCGTTGAGTGAGTGTACTAGTGACTAGGCATGAGACTGATATATCAAAACATAACTAATAGCGTTATACTATCAAAATGCATATCATATCGATAAACCTAAGTACGAGGGTGGATTGAAAAGTACTCGGCCTAACACAGATCCATTCAATTCTAAAAATCAAATATACCCACATTATTTAGTTCAGTTCAGACTAGTTCATTGTGTGAAGTTCGAAACGTGTGCGATAATTAGTTGTGATTTTATAAATTTATTAACAAAGTAATCGGACATAATTTCCGCGAATGGAGCAAATCGAGCAGCGTGCCGTCATTAAGTACCTCCATAAGAAGGGGCTATCATCAAAAGCCATCCATGATGACATGGTCAGTACATTAGGCGATTGTGCTCTGTCATATTCATCCGTCAAAAAAATGGATAGCAGAATTTAAGCGTGGTAGAGAGAGTGTGAAAGATGAACCCCGCTCTAGAAGGCCTTCGACGTCAACTACTGACGAAAATATTAAAAAGTACTTGATTTAATAATGGGAGACCGCAGATTAAAAATCAGAGAGATAGCCGAGATTATAGGCATCTCTTATGAATGAACTCAAAACATCATTGTCAACGAGTTGGGTTTCCACAAGGTGTCTGCGAGGTGGGTTCCGCGACTGCTTTCAGTTGAACAAAAAAGGACGCGATTGACTATTTCACGCGACTGTTTGGAGTTATTTGAAGCCGATGCAGATGATTTTTTGAATCGTTTTGTTACTATGGACGAAACATGGGTTCATTACTGTACATCGGAAACAAAACAACAATCAAAACAGTGGAGAAGACCTGGTTCACCACCCCAAAAAAGGCTAAGTCGATTTTGTCGGCAAATAAGGTGATGGCTTCAGTATTCTGGGACTCGAAAGGTGTGATTATGATTGATTATCTTGAAAGGGGTCAGACTATAAACTCTGATTACTACTGCTCCTTACTACGTCGTTTACGAGAGGAAATAAAAGAAAAACGTCGAGGAATGCTCAGAAGAAAAGTCCTGTTTCATCAAGATAACGCCCGTGTTCACACGTCAGTACAGTCAATGGCTGAAATTCACAACTGTGGCTTTGAACTGTTACCACATCCGCCGTATTCACCTGATCTGGCACCATCAGACTTCTTTCTGTTCCCTAACCTAAAAAAGCACTTGGGAGGTCAAAGATTTTCGACAAACGACGAGGTCAAAGCAGCTGTAGACGCATATTTTGACTCTAAGGAAGAATCATTTTTTTTCAACGGTCTAAATGCTTGGAAGGGGAGGTGGCAAAAGTGTATTGAACTTGATGGTGATTATGTAGAAAAATAAAAATATAACTGATTTAGTATGTGTTTATTTTCTTGGTTAGGCCGAGTACTTTTCAATCCACCCTCGTACATAATCGTTATCACATATCCAACCCAAAACAACTACCTAACCAACATACAAAAATGAACACACAACGCAAACTGTGGAACGATCTGCCAATACGGCAAACAAACTAACAGATGTCCTTCGTTGATATTCGTTGCTTCTTGTTCTTACAACTAGTATAGAAAGATATGAACCGAATATGAATTTCGTTGCGATGGTAGTTATCACACAACGGTGCACATCGTGAAATATAATTACCTAAAGCAATAAAGTCGAATTTTAAATGGTTAAAATTGCCTAAATTTAAGTTTGTGCAGTTGTGAGAGTTATGAAATTTTAAATAATCTTTAGATACAAGACATAGATTTGTATGATATTTGGTTAAGGCAACTTTTTATTAATGTTTTGGATGGCAAATTTTTAATTTGATTTTTTTTTTCAAAACGCAAAAGCGAAAATTATTCATTTTTGACATTGCGTTTGTGCATTTTGTACATTAGTTTTAATTCAGACAATTATGTGTACTGTGAAAATATAGTGCATAGTTTAAGTTGATTTACACTCTTAATCATTTTTGTAAAGACTTTCATAATGTCGCGTAAGAGTAGTGAAATATAGTCTCACTTTTATAAAGAAGACAATTCCGTGGACCTTGTTGTTTGTTAATATTGTCAACAAGTGTTGTGCTATAAGTCTACTACTGGGAACTTAAGTTCTAAGTTTTCTACTAGTTCTAAGCCTATTTAAGCATGAAGAATAATCGCCAACTTAAATAATCATTAATAAATAGACTACCGTTAATAATGTAAGAAATTCGTAAAATAAATGTGTTGCACTAGTCTTACAGTTTGCGGTTATGTTTCGGTTGTCGTTTGTGCATACAATAGCAAACCTTTACCACTAATATCGATATCTGAAAACGGTTTTCAATAACAATATGAAAACTCGATATTGGTTATGTAACCTTTGCAGCTAAAAATTGAAAACGCCCATGCTTACTCTAGACTCTTTAGGAGTCACCCTTGTACCTATTTCTTCTAAGCAACTGAACACCCACTTCTAGTTTGCGAAATAAGAAAGTGAGTATAATCACAAGCTGTGAAGCTCTTCATTTAGTGTTTGAGGTTGTCAACACATCTAGGTTTCTTGTTTAAAGGTGTTCAGGAAGCCATAGACTGCAGTGACTACCGACAATCAGATGTATTTTAAGTACATTTGTTATATGGAAGTGTGACGGCGCGGCGCAGTCATCGTATCATGATAACGTAAACCAGATCGTAAAATCACGCTGTTGAAGTTTCCGAATCGAAAACAAATATGAATATATATATATAAAGTTACTTGAATATTTGTTAGTTTCATTTATAATAATAACTGTTTAATTGTTAGAGTGGCCTTCCATGGTACACACTTACTTACCTTATTATAACGTCGTCGATTCCCGAAATCAATGCAGGGAGGGACCGTACTGCCAAAATAGTAGCGCGAGCGGTTCGTCGCCGCGTCTGTGATTTTCAGTTCGATAGGTGTTTGTGTAAGTAGTAGGAATTTGTCATCACATGGCAATAACTACGACATTTTAATAATTCGCCTTCGAAGGAGCATCACCTTCCATCTTCCACCAACCTTATATATATATATATTTTTTTTTTTTTTTTTTTTTTTTTTATATTTGCCACACAGGGACCCACTCAAATACACACAAAAAAATCATCAAAATAGGTTGAGTCATTTTCTAGTTTTTGAGATACCAATGGACAGAAAAAGATTTTAATATATAGAATATACAGCTTTAGTCAAAGTGGCGACCAATCCAAAGAAGTAAGAGTGACAAGCGAGCACTCGGTCCACTTGATGGTAAAGGGATACTGTAGCCCATAGACAGTAACACCTATCCTCCATTAAGAATTAAAATGTAGATACATTGTCACCCCTGAGAGCTAAAATTGAATGCCTTATTGGTAAAAAGGGGATTTCGGTTCTCTACACTCACCATACGACACAGCAGCTTAATGCTGGTATTCTGTGATAGCTTGGAGCAATTCCAGTCAAGTTGACTCTTGACTGAGATTGGCTTTACCACATTATTATTTTGTTAAAAAAATACATGTGTCCATCTATAGGATCTATATGGCAAATTTATACTATATATATCATATGTATACAAAACTTTTTCCAGAGAAGAATCAGAGATAATAGAGGGTGAAGTAGTAGAAGTGGTCATAGAGAGGGCGGCGGGGACAGGTGGCGCTCGCGTCGGACGTTTGACCTTGAAGACTACCGATATGGAGACAAATTATGATATGGGGACTAAAATGATAGACTCTTTATTGAAGGAAAAGGTAAGCAATTCATCATATAGGATGGAGATCTCATTGCTTCTAAAGATTGGCCTTAAAATAAAATACATAAATACATGCATAAACTCTCAACCATCACCTAGAGTGGAAAGAACAAATAGATAATGTATGAAGTATAATTTATAAAATCGTTCATGCACTTAAACACATAAAAACATTACAAATATTAAAATGGCAAGCTATCATGCATATGTAAAGTCTATTTTACACTATGGACTTTTTTATACGGTAATCGTACTGACGGAAATAGAGCATTTATTGTCCAAAAAAATGTATTCGTGCAATGTGCGGGATATCGCCAGAGGAATCCTGTAAACCAGTATTTAAAAGACTTGGTGCATTACCCCTTTCATATACATTTATGAAGTTGGTATGCTTGTTTTTAAAAATAAGTCATTGTTTATTAAAAGCAAGTATACTTATATATACTTATATCCCCGAAATTGACATGACCCGGACAAACTTGTAGACGTGTGTCATTCATTCATATCTAGTGACCCGATCATTCATTTATTGATTCGTTTTACGAACCAGGTCATTTGGGTTGATCCTTCAAATGGATCATTTCGAGTTTCAGTACTCTGTGATCTGTGAGACCTGCTCGATAATATCATAGTCATGTAATAGTTTGATCCGAAACATTCAAAAATGAAATTGCAATCATCAACAATAATTTGATGCGACCCGTCAAATTAACGAATAATTCACAATTGACACATGCCCACAAACTTGTCCTAGATGTCATTCCCAGGCTCGTTAAATATAACTAAAATTGCCTATAATACATGTGTATGATGAAATATAATAAACTACCTAAAGAATTTTGATTATGAAGCGTGATTGGTTAAAAATTTAATGCTTTTATGACTTAAAATATTTTTAAAGTGTAAAGTTCTTTAGGCATGTAGGGCACTTTTGGGATAGATAAAAAGCACTGAACACGCGTGACCGCCACGCTCAGATGCATATTAAAATACTTCCTAAAAAAATATTTCTTAACAACTCAAAAATAATGTTTACAAGTTTGTGAAGCTAAGAAGTTTTTACTTCTGACGTGCAGTCCTACGACTGACAGTTTAAAATTATAATTTGCACGCTGTGCACTATTATGTTCGCAAAAAAAATGACTGCACTCTACAAATTGTAACATCTTATTACCTTGATTGTTGAAAATAAAAAATTATGATTTAGAGAGGTAGGCAGGGACTACGGAATTTCATTTGGCATGGTCCTAATACACCTTTTACGCTTCGTTTACACCCATATATCTTCGCAAATATGCTCGTCGGTTAAGTGGTACCCGTAATAATGGCTCGTCTTCAATATATCGCCCATTTGGTCTTCTTCCGTTTAATCCCTTGCGCACCCTGCCACTTCTGCGCCATATATTTACTTTGGCACTAATTTCACCATTCATTCTTTCTACATGTCCAAATTACTATAATAAAGAAGATTTGTTGCATTAAATATTTGTTTTTATATTATTTTTGTTATATTATAATAAATAAGTTCTGGGCACTGCACCAATAAGCACAATATAGAAGATGTCCAACATGTGCTAGTAGAATGTGTTAAAGGGAAAGGGAGAATCAGGTGCGAAAATTTAATAATAATTTGTGTGAAACGGCGGTATAAAATCATTAATTTCCATATTCTTACCATATTGATTCCCCCTTTCTAAAAACATACTGAGGATTTCAGTACAAACAAGGTGTTTTAAGATAAGGCTGACACATCCTTGTAGGATAGAAGCCTTTTTAAATATTATATAATTTAAAAAAAAGAAGCGACAATGTCTAATTTCAACTTTAGACAAACTATTACACTTGATATACTCTGTTGTTGTGGGAGTCCCCTTTTGTTGTTACTACTATCTTTTTTTATTTCTGTCAAAGTAACAGTGAACTCACTGCTGAGTTCGTTTTGCGACAATCCATCTTAGTCTTTATTACTTATAATACACCTGTAGACTTCTTTCACCATCATCACATATTTCCTTATTGGAAATTTACAATAGTTTTCAATAGGCAGGTTCGCAACCACAATTTTCTTCCCCTTCCGCCATCCATAAAGGAAGAAAAAGACACTATTCATTGAATGTGAACACTAATATAATAATTTTTCAGGTGCAAGCTGGTGATGTTATTACCATAGACAAGGCGACGGGCAAAATAAATAAATTAGGAAGAAGTTTTGCCCGAGCGAGAGATTATGATGCTACAGGTATGTTACAAAGAGGAGATTAACAATTCGAACATATGTTTTTTGTATTTGTTATGCGATACCTTTTTTAATTGTGAACCGTTTTTGTATTAAGTAGGTTAAACTTTAGAAGTGGTCCCATATGGTATACATGTCACGGTCAAAACTCATAACCGAAAATCAGGCAAAAATGATTTTGACAGAGACGCTTATTCAAAAACAGTTTTTATATGTCTGATTAAAACTCAGTGATAGTAGGTTAAGATGCAGCTGGGGTGGCTCTTGGGTCACCCTAAAGCCGCGTACATTATAGTTATAGTGATGTAAAATATAATTTTGAAATTGACTATTTTTAATTTCAAAAAGTAAGTCAAAAGTGGTTTTGACTACCATTCTACTCAAGACTCTCACATAAATTTGGAGAAAAAATTCCATTCCCAAGAGTGGTAAAATAGGCGATAGAGTTTTTTTAACGGAACTATTTAGACGACATTGAGGTTATGGTATTATTACCTTAGTCCATTCAAAAATGTAAAAAGTAAAATGTTACTTCAAACGACTTTAAAAGATTAAATGAAACTAACTTTTACGGATTTTTATCGCATTCAATTTAACTTTTTAATTCTTGACGTTTCGGGTGCTTTACAGCGCCCATGTCAATGATTAAGGTGTTTGACGTCTCAATGGCTTAATTTCGTAGTTAGCCGGCTACCTTCAGTTTTTGAATATTAATTTTTAGTCCGTTCTATGCAGAATGAGCTTACAGTATCTTGAAGTCTTGCAGTGGTATGCTTGGGTTTTAATGGATCCCAAGCATGTAGTAGAACCCGTCCATCTTCTCTATTGAAATTAAGATCTTTTTAATTTCGATAGCCTCGTGAATCAGTTGGAATTGTTGACCACACACCTCAATCTCCCCCCCCCCCGTGACTATGACGGGAATTAAAAAATTAAATTAAATAAAGTCTGTAAAAATTAGTTTCATTTAATGTGTAGTGCTCACATAACGAAAAATCATTATGTGAACTTGGTTATGTGAAGTAGGGATCTTAATTCTTCTAAACGATATATCTTAGAACCAACAGCAGAATGTGTAATTTTATTCTTATAAAGCGGATTCTAAGTTAATTTGTTGTTTTATGTGTTGAACGTTGATTATGTAATTGTTTAGCTATTAAAAAATCAATTACCTATGTGAAGCCCTGTTATTTTCTTCAACAATTGTTTACTCTTTAGGTCAGCAAGCTCGCTTTGTCCAATGTCCTGAAGGAGAACTGCAGAAGCGAAAAGAAGTTGTCCACACTGTCACGCTCCATGAGGTAGACGTCATCAATTCCAGGACACATGGATTTTTGGCTTTATTCTCTGGTATGTGCATGAAAATGTTGTTTTTTTAATTCATAATGTTTTTTAATAAGCCATTGTTTGACCACAATCTATTCTATCTATTTTACTTCATATACACTAAAATGGGCCTTAGGCATTATCTTAACGTAGTGCCGAGATAAAAAGATAAAAAGGTGTAAAATAGATAAACGTGTACACACATTTATATATACAGATATGTATTAAACATAAAGTTAACTAAGCAAGCTGAGTTGTTTATACCATTTTATTTACAAGAAGTTTTCGAACTTTGGATTTAAACAAAAACCAGTTTTCGGCCCTCGTGATTTTGGAAAGAGGAGCGTTCCAAAAAAAATCAGAAGTCAGGAATTTTTATTTGCTTTAAACATGGTAGTGCAAAGATGTTAACACAGTGGTATGTCCTCATGTTTGAATTATTATTAAACATTAAGGAAGAACACATTGGACAAAGAATGAGGATTGGATTACGTAAGTTTATACATGGTAGAGCCATGCTGCAGTTATATTAGTAGTATAGTTGTAGCACGAATGGGTCGGCTCGACCGGAGAAGGACCACGCTCTCACAGAATACCAGCGTCAAATAGTAGCTTAAAGCTACTGTGTTTTGTATGGTGAGTGTAGAGAACCGAAAACCCTTTTTACTGGAAGCGAGGCATTCCATCTTAGTCATCACGGGTGACGCATCTGCATTTTGATTCGTAATCGAGGTAAGATGTAGATGTCTATGGGCCACAGCAACTACTTACCATCAGGTGGACTGTGTGCTCGTTTGTCACCTTATCCTATAAAGAAAAAAAAGTACTCCCGCAATCGCACCTGGTTGTAATTAATGATGAAGCTGTCGATAATAAATCGCACTGTCTTAGCCTAACAAAAGTCTATTCACTCTTGCCTTGAAGACACTCAGATTATATTTGGATAGAAAGACAGACACTGACAAATTGTTCCACTATTGCTGTACGCATTACAAAAGATGAAGCAAACAAACTGTTTCACCGGCCGACCGCCTGGTTGTCCAAAGGTGGATAGAGAGGGAGGAATTAAAGCATGTATATTTACGTGGTAGAGCCATGTCGCAGCTATATTATGCTTGTAGCACAAATGGGTCGGCTCGACCGGGGATAGACCACGCTCTCACAGTATACCAGCTTAAAATAGCAGCTTTATGCTGTTATGTTTCTTATAGTGAGTGTAGAGAACCGGAGACTTTTTACTGGAATCGAGGCATTGCATCGTAGTACTCAGGGGTACCAACGCATCTGCATTTTGATTTTTAATCTAAGATAAATGTAGATGTCTATGAGCCACAGCTTTCACTTATCATCTGGTGGACTGTGTCCTGGTTTGTCACCCCCACGCTACAAAAATAAAATGTAATTCCTGCGTACACTCTCCGTAATGCAACATTTAAAATACCAAGAGGCTGGCTACTCTGCACCTGTGCTCAAGGCTGGAAAGATTGGTTTCAACTAAATCAAGGTTACCAATAAACCTCTTAACACATCTTTCCAATAACTCCTACGCTGTTAGGTGGCATTTTTCAGCACCAACAGCCAAATTTCACTAACGCACATCACTACAAAACTTAATTTACCATAAAGATTAATATCTAATTCGCAACCATCCGCATTAATTAAATACAATATGTGTCTTACCTGGATTGAAGAGCACCTCACGCCCTCCCTCAATTGCGTGCACTTGTGTGGTTACGGGATTAGTGCACGCAATTGAGAGAGGGCGGGAGGTGCTCTTCAATCCAGGTAAGACACATAATTGTATTTAATTAGTGCGGATGGTTGCGAATTAGATATTAATCTTTATTATAATGAATTTCCGCAAAGTAACGCCTGATTCTATCAATTAACTTACTTTACCATTAACTTCATCTGGATGCTTGGCGGTCCACTACTTTCCGATTTACAACGAGTTTTCTTCCTCATACGATCGATTTTCCGGACTGATATCACAAAGAGGGACCTTTAAGAAACGAGCGTACTCCTTTTTAAAAGGCCGACAACGCATCTGCAATTCCCCTGGTGTTGCAATTTTTCATGGGCGGCGGTAGTCACTTACGATCAGGTGAGCCTCATGCTCGTTTTTTTTAATAGGAGAGGGGGTAAACGAGCATACGGCTCACCTGATGGTAAGTGATTACCGCAACCACGAGCAACTGCAACACCAGGGGAATTGAAGATGCGTTGCCGGCCTTTTAAAAAGGAATAGGCTTTTTTCTTGAAGGTCCCTAAGTCGTATTGGTCCGGAAATATCTCTGATGGTAGTTGATTCCACAGGAAGGTTGTACAAGGGAGAAAACTTCTTTTAAATCGCTTAGTGGTGGACCGCCAGTCATCTAGATGGTGTGGATGATAACGTTTGCCCTCTCTTCTATAAAAAAAAAACATTTATAGGCCACTGTTGTACATCATAAGGAGAATATTTCCCACGCTTAGCAAAGGGGCTAAAAACCGCAGTTATTATTTTGTTTATTTGTTATGAAGATGATGCTGCTACCTATATCCTGGCTTGTTTCCCCTTTGTCCCTTCTTACGACGACCATGGGATGATTTGGGTAGTGCCACGCTGTAGCCATATTATGGGTGTAGCACGAATGGGTCGGCTCGACCGGGGCACTCTCTCACAGAATACCAGCGTAAAATAGCTGCTTAATACTGCTGTGTTTCGCATGGTGAGTGTAGAGATCCGGAGAACCTTTTTTTACTGGAAACGAGGCATTCCATCTTAGTCCTCAGGGGTGACAATGCATCTGCGTTTTGATTCTTATTCGAGGATAAATGTAGATGTCTATGGGCCACAGCATCCACTTACCATCAGGTGGACTGTGTGCTCGTTTGTCACCCTTATTGTATAAAAAAGTGGATATTCTTACACCGCTACTAAATGGTGGTGAAATATATAAATCAAATGTTTCCTGCCACACAATGACGAAATTTGCTAGTATTACTATACAATTTCTATACAAAAGTTTTGTTGAAAGAGCTGTACTCTTATTAAGTATTTTAATTGAAATTATAAATTACCCATTTCTTGTCACAGGTGACACGGGAGAAATAAAATCGGAGATCAGGGAGCAGATTAATAGTAAAGTAGCGGAGTGGAGGGAAGAGGGCAAAGCTGAGATGATACCAGGTGTACTTTTTGTTGATGAGGTGGGTGATAATCGGCATTTTGTTTTTGAACATTTAGCTTGGTTTTTTTATTTATTCTTTTATAGAATATGGTTGACAAATGAGCACACAGTCCACATAATGGTAAGTGGATGCTGTGGTACAAAAATAGATAGACATAAATGTATTATCTTAAATTAAGAATCAAAACGCAGATGCGTTGTTACCTCTGAGGACTATGCAATGCGAGGTCCAGCAAAAAAGAGTCTCCAGATCTCTAAACTCACCACACGAAACACACAGCAGTATTATGCTGCTATAAGTTAATTCAGAGTGAACCTATGGTGACTCCAGAGGTTCACTCTGAATTCACTCCAGACTTCATGCAGTGTAATAACTTCACTTCAGCACTAGTCTAGCAAAAAACATATTATATTGTAAATATAAGGCATTTTAATCCATAAATGTAGGATTCGTCAATAACTTTAACTACAGCACCACCTATCCACAGATCCTAGCATAGTTATGAACCGTCGTCTCGGCAAAACATATATTTTCAACTGACTTCAAAAAAAGGAGGAGGTTCTTGATTGTACTATTTTTACAAAAAAAACACAGTCAAATTGAAAACATCCTCCTTTTTTGAAGTCTGTTGAAAATTATACACTATGTCTTACATACTTTTCTATTATGTCTATTCGTTTCTTTTAAATTTTATTTAGGTAATTGCTACTTACTTTATTGTAAATATGTATGGAATAGTGTAATGTGTGCATTTTACGTATAATATTGAATACTGTTTGTTTAGTTTTTGTCAAATTTTTGTTGGCATCCACGGAAGATAGCACTTTGTTAGCACCAAGACTATACCGAGTTGGGTACCTTTTTAGTAACCATTTGGCAAATTTATAATATGTTATTACTGTAAGTAAAAAAACTTGTTACTTTCTTTCAATCAGTAATTCAGAAGTTACACAATCACTAATAGATGAATCAACAATATCAAGTAAATATATTATTAGCAACACTACATTATTACCTTACCGGAAAAATACTTAAAGTGATATAGAGTGTACGTGTGTGCGTGCGTATTAAATACGGACTGGTCAGAAAAAATATTAAGTCATATTAAAATATCACAGTATGTGAGCGAGCCGAGTTCAAACCCCGCTAACTCCAATGAAATTGTTACTGTTAATGAAATTTTAAGTGCTGATCGATCACATGCTATACTGTAAAGGAAAACATAGTGAAGAAACCTGCATCTCTTAGAAATTAAAAAAAAATTTACAAGACATGTGAAGTTCTTCTTTCATACTTTACCTAGCCCTAAAACCTCAGAAATGAGAGAAGGCCTGTGCCCAGAAGTGAGGCGTAGTAGGTTGTAACCTTTAAGTTTAAGCAAGAACAAGTCTTTAAGACATTTGTTGCACTTTTAACTAATTTCATACAATAAATTCTTATATTTCTAATATATTGTCAATTTTTCAGGCCCACATGCTGGACATAGAATGCTTCTCATTCCTGAACAGAGCCCTGGAGTCAGAAACCGCACCCATTGTTATAATGGCAACCAACCGAGGCATCACACGTATCAGAGGCACAAATTACAAAAGCCCCCACGGGATACCCCTGGATCTTTTGGACAGAATGATTATAGTACCCACGTCGCCGTACTCCCACCAGGAGCTGAAGGAGATACTTAATATCAGGTATTTATGACCAAACTATTATCATGCCCCTAACATGTGATAATGACACTGGGGAATCCATTATTCAGAGTACACAGTCCACCCATATATATTACAGTATGTCTCAGGTTCCATCCTGTGGATGTAGGAGATGATCATAGGCAGCGCAAGATTGATCACATGTCTTATTTTATAGAATAAATGTGACAAACGAGCATACAGTCCGCCTGATTGTAAGTGGATGCTGTAGCTCATAGATATCTACATTTATCCTCGATTAAGGGTCAAAACGTCGTAGCTCAGAAGATTAATGCTCGCTGTAAATATAACAGAATGCTAGTAACCCGGGTTCGAACCCCGCCGGTACCAATGAAATTGTTAATTCCAATTTTAAGTGCTGATTTACCATGTGCTCGGCGGCGAGGGAAAACATTGTGAGGAAACCTGCATGTCTGAGGAATAATAGAAAAAAAATTATTTCGAAGACATGTGAATTTCACGTATCACGTAACACGTATTGGGGCAGTGCGGCGGACACTTCCTTGCCCTAAAACCCTCTCAGAAATGAGGGAAGGCCTGTGCCCAGCAGTGGGACGTATATAGGCTGTAACTTTAAACTTTTTTTTAACTTCTCTGAGTCTGAGTCAAAACGCAGATGCGTTGTCACCCATGAGGACTGATATGGAATACCTCATTTCCAGTAAAAAGGGTTTTCAGTTCTCTTAACTCACCATATAGAACACAGCAGCAATAAGCTGCTATTTCACAATGGTATTCTGTTAGAGCGTGGCTCTACCTCAGTCATACTGACCTATTCAAGCTATAACCATAATATGCTGTAGCTGCAGCATAACTCTAATATATAAAACCAAGTTTGGTAAGCACAAACCCTGTATGTATGTACATTCAATTACAGATGCGAGGAGGAAGACTGCCAAATGTCCGCAGACGCCCTCACGGTCCTCACAAGAGTCGCGACTGAGACTTCACTCCGTTACGCCATACAATTGATCACCACCGCTTCGTTAGTTGCTAAACGGAGGAAAGCCTCAGAAGTGAGTTGATATTTAACGTTTTGAACTCTAAGTCTTATTAGTAACTCTGTAATCGTTTGAGTATTTAAAGTCCACTGTTGAACGTAGGCCTCCCCCATAGATTGCCTCATTTGGTGGATATGCGTAAAGTAGTTTAACTTAAAAAAAACTGTGGTGGCAACTTTTTTAAGTTAAACTCCTTTACGCACGCTTGACTTGGGAAGTAAGCTAGCGAACGCGTGACGTAAGCGTTACGAAAAGTGTGATCGGGCGAGGCGAACGGGAAACGGGAGTTGAGTGGGGGATATAAGCAATGTATATATATATATATATATATATATATATACAGATGGAGGAGTTTAGATTATATATATAATATATATACATCAAAACATATACATTGCTTATATCCCCCACTCAACTCCCGTTCCCGTTCTGGATCTTGTATGCGTATATATATATATATATATATATATATATATATATAGATACAGATGGTGCTTGGAAGTTTTACTTCAGTCATGTGGTCATAAGCACACTCCTCGTTTTATTTTTAGTCTTTATTAGACAGACGCTGCTGTCTATCTCATAATTTGATTCCCTCTGTCGCCTATTACGACACCCACAGGTTGATATGGAGTAGTGGATTCTTACATCGCTACTATATGGTTAAGTAGTCCTAATATGTCCAATAATGTATTATTTATTTTCTTTATTTATTTAAGGATTTTTGTTCGTGGACATGTCAATCCAATTACAAAAATGTTAAAATCTATACATTAACCGTTAATCTGCACATACACAATGCAATATCCAAGGCAGAGGTATGTAGAATTCCTTGTGCAGTACCCATATACAATTCCCTTGTTCCTCGATACTGCTCAGATTCCGTTAAAACATATGAGTATATATTTTGGGAGATACATATTTGTGCAAGTCAACCTCTCTTGAAGACTCTTTAATATAGCCGGGGAGGGTGATGGCTGCCACATATGTCATACTTGTGAAAGGAGCTCACTCAGTGGTGAACTGCTAAGCATCTAAATGTTGTGTGAATAATCATCATTATTACACCGCCATCACAAGTCCTCTACCAATCATAGGCTTCCACCAAGGAATGCCACAAAGCACGGTCCAGAGCCAACTGCATCCATCGACTTCCTACATGTCTTACCAGGTAACCAGGTGACAGTAACTAGATGGAGTGACACTCCATCTAGTTACTGTCCTACGATCAGGGGTATGAGGTTGCCACTAAAGACACAACACCTTTCTCAGTCATAAGTTGTTGGATCTTCGAGCTATTTGACCAGCCCATTCTCACTTCAGCTTACTGATCGGTGTGTTAGTGGTGCAGTGAATTTTGTCGCAACATGTGATGGTAATTTAGTGTCGGTGTAAGAATACAAATCAGAAGATGGACAGCAACATGATTCTAATAATGACTAAAAATAAAACCTGCAGTTGCCCACCCGCTTGTCAAGTGCGGCATCTATGGCAAGATTCCCCCATGAGGCAATCTAAGAGAGAGGGAAGTCTGCAGTCTGTGAACATGTACAGGATTTCATAGATTTGATAGACCCTGTATAGAAGAGTGTTTATTTAATAGAGAGATCTTCTAATCTGCTTGGGATTCTATTATATTCCAGATAAACTAGATTGATATGTATTATTCTTGGTGGTGGTATATTTTATTAGGGAGGCCTTTGTTCAGCAGTGGATGTTTATAATTAATATTCTGTAATAGATGGATGGCTAGATGCAAAGGTAGCTTGCTGGGTAAGAATTTCGAACTGAGATATTTCTTCTTTGGCCCGTAAAAGCCCACTGGACATTTTTTTTATACTATAAGGCTGGCAAATGAGCACACAGTCGACCTGATGGTAAGTTGCTGTGGCCCATAGACTTCTACATCTATCCTCGATTAAGAATCAAAATGCAGAACCGTTGTCACCCCTGAAGACTAAGATGGAATGCCTCGTTTCCAGTAAATGGGGTCTCTGTTTCTCTACACTCACCAAACAAAACACAGCAGCGCTAAGCTAATTTAAGCTTTTAAGCTTAAGATATTCGCAGCACAGCTCTACGACGTTGGATATATGGTATCACGTTGTGGAGAGGGTTTATCATAACTTTTGATACTACTGCTCATTACTAGTTTCGATATTTGCAGTCGGAAGCCATGAAGTCTTTCTGACATTTTCCATAGCTTCTTATGACACTCGCGGGGTCAAAATGGTATGATGAATTCTCTCGAACGGTTGGATTGGATGGTAACAGAAATTCTGAATAGCTCATGCAACTCTTATTTAATTAACAAATAGAAAGGAGGATTATAATTCACCTATGGTTTTTGTACATATGTTATGCAATATATTCGTCAATTGTAAACCGATTTTGATGATCCTTTTCTTATCAATCGCATATATTACGCATATAATTACGGGAAAAAAATTCAACCTTAAAGATAGTAAAAAAGAAGATGACGGCTTTAAACCAATTTTTAGACAAAAAGTGACTTTTCAATAAGTATTATTTTTAAATCTATATTGAATAAAAAGTTTCTGTTTCTGATGATTTGTTATCAGTAAAGTGGTCTTTTTTAGGGTGACAAACGAGATGGTAAGTGGACGCTGTGGCCCATAGACATCTACATTTATCCTCGATTAAGAATCAAAATGCAGTTGCGTTGTCACCCCTGAAGGCTAGATGGAATGCCTCAATTCCAGTAACACGGGTCTCTGGTTCTACATTCACCATACTAAACACAGCAGCGTTGAGTTGCTATTTTACGCTGGTATTCTGTGTGAACAAGGTCTTTTTCCCTGACCCATTAGTGCCGCAGTTAGGCAGGTAGCAGCAATACTACATGTATTTAAGCAAAATATTGATTACCAGGTCAGCATGGAGGATGTGAAGAAAGTATATTCTCTATTCTTGGACGAGCACAGATCTGAGCAGTTCCTGAAAGAGTACCAAGATGAGTTTATGTTCGACGATGGAGCGGGAGGTAATAAATACTTTTTTTTAAAATATGAAATTACTTTAATAACACTGTTATAATGTGACTTTCCGCTATACCTCTCACCTGATGGTAAGTGGTTGCTGTGGTCCATAGACATCTACATCTATCCTCGATAAGGAATCAAAATACACAAGCGTTGTCACCCGTGAGGACTGAGATGGAATGCCTCGTTTCCAGTAAAACGGGTCTCCGGTTCTCTACACTCACCATACGAAACGCAGCAACATTAAGCTGCTATTTTACGCTGGTATTCTGTGAGAGCGTGGTCCTTCCCCGGTCGAGCCGACCCATAATATAGCTGCAGCATGGCTCTACCACGTATAACCCTTTCTAAAAAACAAGATATCAATATCCTGGAGTGTGGAGAAGCTGATAAATTGGTTAAGAAAATAAAAAGTATATTTTTTACCCCAAACTAACAAAAAATGATAGACAGACATACATTTTATATGTGTATAAGTAAAGCCATGCATTATGGTTATAGCACAAATAGACCAGCTCTACTGGGGAAGGAACTCGCTCTCAAGGAATACCGCGTGTAATAATTGCTTAATGCAGCTGTGTGTCGTATAGTGAGTGTAGAGAACCGGAGACTCTTTTCACTCGTAGGAGACAACGCATTTTTATTTTGATTCTTAATCGAGTATAGATGTAGATATCTATGGGCATCCATTTGCCATCAGGTGGATGACAGTGTGTTCGTTTGTCGTATTATATTACAAAACAAAACTTTAAGTTCTCGGCTGCTTGCACAAATACGCACTTAAAAACTTGTTGTTGGTTGCAAATTATTTTAGTTGCATATTTGTTCTTGAGTACGCATTCTGTCAATAATTTGAGCATGGTTTTTTAAATGTTACCCTTCATATAAAGATTTTATCCTGTATCTTGGAGGCAATTTACACACATAAATTTCTCAAGCACATACGTCCAGACGCGGAACAATTTGACGACTCCGTGGCGCAGTGGCTTAGCAATGAGTGGCTGCGCTGGGGGTCGCGGGTTCGAATCCCGCACGGAACAAGTATTTGTATAGCCTACAAGTAGTTGTTCCGGGTCTGGAATGTTCGTCCTTGTGCAATTTATGTTTGTAAACTGCCCCCACAATACAAGAGAAAATCTTAGTGTAGGGGTAACGTTTTTTTAAAAGAAAAAAAAATATTTTGTAGGCCATACAAATGCTTGATATGTGCTGGATTTGAACCCGCGGCGCTCATTGCCGCAATTCATTGCTAAGCTACTGTGCCACGAAGTTGTCACAATGCCTATATTTCTTTGTTTGCACTATGTCTACCTTTGTTTGTTTGTCATTGTTTTACTTTTTCAGACGCACCACAGTTGATGGAAGTAACCCAATAAATGTATGGTATTGCCAGTACCACTACACGAACTATATTCCAAATAAAACATGTGCTATTGGATAGAATTATTTGCCAAGAAGGAAGTGTACTTTTTAAGTTAATTATAAGTTTCTCAGTTAAGATTATGTTATGTAATAAATTCTTGCAGTGTTGGATCTTGTTTTATTTACCCACTACTGGGCACAGGCCTCTGATCTCGATCTCATTTCTAAGAGGGTTTTAGGGCAAGGAAGGGTCCGCCGCACTGCCCCAATGCGTGTTGGCGAACTTCACATGTCTTCGAAATATTTTTTTCTTATTCCTCAGACATGCAGGTTTCCTAACGATGTTTTCCTTCACCGTCGAGCACGTGGTAAATCAGCACAAATTGCAATTAACAATTTCAAGGTGCCGGCGCGGATCGAACCCGGGTTACCCGCGTTATCGAGTTGAGTTAATTTAAATAAAAAATAAAGTGTATTGTCGTTCTGAAATTTATCACTCGTATGAAATTGATGTTTGCTCGATAGGCCGAAACTTCTCGGATCTGCATGAAATATTATAACATTTATTTGACAGGAAAGTGTTTTGACGATGGTGCAAAATTTCTTACCCAAAATTGGGGATTCCTTATGATGGCAACTCTGACCATTTTATTTCCAAAAATCGCAACTTTCGCTTATAAAAATTTTATTTGGAGCTCAACCTTTGCTTGGTAAAAACAAAAGGGGGGAGGCAGCCAGAGGTTAAAAGTCACACCTCACACTCTTGAATACATCACATACCACACACATACCATCGAAGGGTGAGAAACGAGCATGTAATACACCTGATGGTAAATGGATGTTGTGGCCCATAGATTTCTACCCTTGATGTGAGAACTGAGATGGGAAGCGTTGTTTCCAGTAAAAAGGATCTCCGGTTCTCTACTCTCACCCTACGAAACAGCATGCTATTTTATGCTATTTTACTGGTATTCTGTGAGGTCGTTCTACCCCGGTCGAGCCGACCCATTCGTGCTACAACTATAATATAGCTGCAAAGTGGCGCTATCACGGTATAAGTTGTAATAAATAAGTATAATATGCACGGTATAATTTGTAATAAATAAGTATAATAAGAATACAGTAAAGTGAGATAATCATATAATGGGTATTATAGCTGTAGGGAGGGTTTATAATAACCGTCACACTTGGCTTAATTTACACTGCGGCGGAACGGAAGCGTAAATTTCTCTTGGTCGCGCGAGAGGGATCGCGAATTCGCAAAAATGCTCGAGCATTCTCCCGACTGTGCCTTGACGCTGTGGAGGACTTTCAGTTATTTAGTTTAAATCTTTTATTTGAAAAGTGTATGGCGACCCCACATTAAATGGAGTGACGACCTGGTAAGACATGGAGGAAGTCGATGGATGCAGGTGGCTCAAGACCGTGGTATGTGGCATACCTTGGGGGAAGCCTATGTTCAGCAGTGGACTTGTGAAGGGCTGTAATGATGATGATTTATAGGACCCAACCAGATGAGAAAACTATATAGATACCCCAAAAATAATAATAATCTTTATTGATAAATATATTACATGCACAAGATTTACAGCAGGTATTTATTTATTTATTACAATCGGAAGCCGTGAGGATTGATTTTATTATAGTATAATGATTTCAGGTTACGATTGCCAAGTCATACAAAATTATATGCTGCACTTGTTTCAGACAGTGACTGAATTTAAATAAGAAGTAATAATCAACTTTGGAAACTAACTAATAATTTAAACGTAATTAATACAAAACATACATAAGCACTCACGCCTGTCACCCAGAAGGGTAGGTAGAGACTACAGACTTCCATATGGCACGATCCTGACACACCTCTCTCGCCTCCTCCACATTCATATACCTACGCATACGTGCTCGTCGGTTAAAGGTACTCCTAATTTGGTCCATTTTCTATATATCGCCAATTTGTTCGATAAACTTTCTCCTGGGACGTCCCTTTCCGACTCTGCCGTTAACTTCTACAACATAAATTTGCTTAGTCACTTTTTCCTCATTCATTATTTCCACATGACCAAACTACCGACGCAGTCCTTTCACTGATCACATCATCCTACAAACAACACTTCTCTTATCACACAATTTCTCACCCTTTTTTTTTAACATGGGGAAATGCCTACGCATACCCGCCTCGCGGGGGCAAGGACGGGGGTTATGTCGGACTCGCACCGACTAAAACCCCATGGTGTTCCACCTTCGTCGCATATTGGCAGGGCTGCGGGAACGCTTTCGCACACATCCGCGGCCCCACCAGCGACTGCCGCCCCATGGCAGCACCTCATCGGGAGAGGAATATTCCTCCCCCGTTCTCCTTCCCAAGTAAGGCGCACCAGAACACATGGCACGCCCTCCTCCACGGCCTCCAATTACATCTGCGCAACAGACGCCCCCCGCGTCCGATGCGCGAAGGCCATGGGGCCAGGAAAAACGAGCACTTAGAAGCACTAGCCTTCCCGACCCCAGCGGCGGATCTGGTCTATGGCTCAGCCGCCAACCAAGATTCGGCTGCGGAGGATAGGGAGAGCGGCGCCTCGCAATACCGACAATCCTCTCCCCCCGCAGCCCCATCACCACCGCTTCAACGGTGCGGCCCCGTTTGAGCCGCGGAGGATAGGGCGAGTGGCGCATCGCCATACCAACACTCCTCTTCCTCCGCGACTCCACCTCGGCTGCAGCGGTAGAGGGTGCGGAGTCCCCACTCGCTGCAGTCCACCAGCACACATCCAAAGTGGGCTCCCCAAGCCCACTCGGAGTGGCCACCTCAGGCCGGCCCTTCACCTCGGGCCAGCCACGTGGGTTCCTCTTTGTTCACCGTGGGAGACCAAGCCACGGCTACTAAGCCCCCCTCCCCCCGCCACGACAAGGCGGGAACCCGTTCGGGGGGGACAATTTCTCACCCTGTCTCAGATTCAGCCCTAACATACTCCTTAACGACCGCATTTCTACTGCGTTTATTCTACTCTCGTACTTTTCTGCCACACCCAACTTTCACTACCATACGTTAAAGTAGGGACTAACGTAGCATTGTGAATTGCTATACGTGCCTTTTCTGATACATTCTGACTTTCCACGATAGAGTGTAGTGCCCCATTTACTTTATTTCCTGCGTTCACTCGGCGTTCTATATCCTTATCATATCTTCCAACCTTGTTGCATGGCTTGGAGAGCGGCTTTGAAACCACAGTTTTATTAAGTTACTTTGCAGTTATCAGAAATATGTTCCTCTGTCGCTCTCCAACGACACCCACGGAAAGATATATGTAGGGTAGTAGATATTCTTATACCGCCACTACCCGGCACCAGATGGAGTGATAACCTGGTAAGACAAGCAGGAAGTAGATGGATGTAGGTAACTCAGGACCGTGCTTTGTGGCATACCTTGGGGGAGATCTATATTCAGTTGTGGACTTGTGAATAGTGTTTACACCCCATATCATGTATTTCATATTATTTAATGATGACCATCTATCTGAAGTTGATGTAAAACAATGTATTGAAGGATTAAAGCCCTGACGTTAGAAGACATGTTGAAATTATTTTTATTCCTTTTAATTTTTTGAGCCAGTTTTTAGTTTATGTAAAACGTTAAAAGTTACAACTTATATGCGTCCCACGGCTGGGCACAGGCCTCCTCTCATTTCTGAGAGGGTCTCAGGGTAAGGAAGAGTCCGCTGCGCTGCCCCAATGCGTGTTGGCGGACTTCACGTGTCTTCGAAATATTTTTTTTATTACTCATACTTGTAGGTTTCCTCACGATGTTATCCTTCACCGCCAAGCACGTGGTAAATCAGCACTTAAAATGGCAATTCACAATTTCCATTGGCAGTGAACGCTAAGCCCCTTAACTATCACAGCTCGAAAAAGTTAAAGTTGGTTGTTATTATTATTATACCCTTTCGGGTGGGCCAAGAAATTCACAATTTCAGGATAAGAACTAGAATGTTGTCTAAATAATACCTTATTATATTCGAAATATTTTCTACTATTTTTTCATCCATAGGGGTGGAAATTTTCCTTAATTTTTTTATAGAAGAGGAGACATAAGGAGCATGTGGTTCACCTGATGGTAAGTGACTGCCGCCGCCCATGATCAACCGCAACACCAGGGAATTGCTATTAGAAAGGAGTAAGCCCTTTTCTTGAAGGTCCCTTAGTTCAGTGGTCCAGAACAACCGCCGGTGGTAAACAATTCCACAAGAAGTTGTACGGAAAACTAATAGTAAAACAAATAGTGGTCGTGGCCAAGCATCCAGGTGGTAAGGATGGTATCTGGAATTTTGACGCGATGTGCGTTCGTGTTAATTATTATTAATCCGAACAATTCCTCAGAGCACATGGTATATGCGATAGAAAATGCAAAGGTATGCAACATCCATACACAACGCCAGTGCATCGAGCCGATCAGAAAGAACTCGGTCATCGACGATTCGAGCCGCTCTTCGCTGGATGCGGTCAAGTCAAAGAATATATACACTACGCAAAGTCAAGTGGAACTGGGGTGCCCCGGCCCAGAGATAAAAACAGTATTCCATGGAGACCAAACTTGTGCTTTGAAAGTTGAAAGTGATGTACCGGCATGGAATACTGTCTTGCTCTGCTGAGCACGTGAAACTTTTTAGAGGCCAATTTGGCCTTCCCTTCCAAGTGACCTAGAAACTGCATACTATTTAATATGTCGTCGCCGAGGTTTCCGAGTCCAAGAGCCGTGGTAGCTCAGTGGTTAACGCTCGCTGTAAATATAACAGAACGCGAGTAACCCGGGTTCCCCCGGCCCCCGCCCGGAGTCCCGCCGGCACCAAAGAAATTGTTAATTGCAATTTTAAGTGCTGATTTACCACGTGCTCGGCGGTGAAGGAAAACATCGTGAGGAAACCTGCATGTCTGAGGAATGAGAAAAAAAATATTTCTAAGACATGTGAAGTTCGTCAACACGCATTTGGGCAGTGCGGCGGACACTTCCTTGCCCTAAACCCTCTCAGAAATGAGGGGAGGCCTGAGCCCAGCAGTGGGACGTATATAGGCTGTAACTTTACTTTACGAGGTTTCCGATGCTAGCTGAGGCAGCAAGGGGAGTGCCTTGAAACTTAGGAGATACGACAAAGGAGTTTTTTTAGCGGTAAACTTGTGTCTTCTGGGCATTGAACTGGACTAGATTTAGCCGCCCCCAATCCGAGACTTTGTTCAGCAAAAACTCGACTTCAGACACAAGTTTGTCCCGTATTTTCGAACCTGTATTCGGCTACGTTTTCCCGAGAAATATTGGCACGGCCCGTGTATAAGGCATCACCAGTGCTGTCGTCCGCATAGCAATGAATGTTACCAGTTTGCAACATATCTTAGATATGCAGAAGAAACAGCGTTGGTAGGCTTGTAATCAGAGCATGCACCGTCTACTACAACCTTGATGCTCCGATCAGCAAGGAAACTGGTGATTCAATTGCACAATTTCTCGAGAAGCCCATAGGAAGGCAACTTCGAAAGAAGCGCTTTCTGCCAGGCCAGCTATGAGTCAGGTTGACCAGAAGATCACTAGCTAATCGATCAAGACGAAAACCATATTGGCGGTCACTAATCAGCTGGTTATCCTCAAGGTACCTCATGAGCTGGCAGTTTATAATGGACTCCATTATTTTGGAGAACACGGTGATGGCGATAGGTCTGTAGTTGGACGGGTCTGAACGGTTGCCTTTTTTAGGGATCGGGTGCACGAAAGCTGTCTTCCATGATTTCGGAACTACGCCTTGGAAGTAGAGGTACCGGAAGAGACGCATTAAAACCGGTGCCAACTCTGGAACCCGTCTTCAGTACAATGGGAGAGATTCCATCAGGCCCTTGCTGACTTCCAGGGAGAGAAGTGCTTTGCGAACCGAGCACTATGTAAACCGTACATCCGGCATGGAGCATTCGCACCGCCGGATGGTCTTCGATGTGTACCCCCCGTCAGCGAGAGTCCAATTGGACGCAAAGAGGGGCATAACAGATCGGCCTTTTCCTTTGCGGCATGGTCCAATGAGTCGCCCTCTCTGTGCAGAGATGGCTGACAAAAGTTCCCTTGAACAGCCCTGGGGAGAGACCAAAATACACAGATGCCGAAAGGAAGGCGAACTAGCTTCTAGCCAACTCTACCAATGTGTCTTGACTTTTCTTCAAAGGACCGTCTCCTTTGAAAGTCCAAAGTTGTATGAAGCGTAGGCCTAATTTTGTACTAGTAGGGAAATAATTGAAATAAAATATCAAACCACTTTTGATTTTTAAATTCACGAATTTGCCTTTATTTCAGTGATATTTATATTTTTATTCCCACCAAAAAATGCAACACAAATCGCAGATAGATAGCGTTTTGACGTTAGGTGTCAGCTGTTATGAGGTTACTATACAATTATTGATGGCTATTTAGAAATAATTTTAATTTGCTGTGTTATCCTTAACACTAAACAAAAATCAAATTGCCAGAGAAATCCACCAGAAATACATTAAATGCTTTCACGAGTTCACAATTACACGCTACCTATATTATTTCATGACTCAAGTTCCTATATATATTTATTAACTTATTATCTTTGACATTTTTACGGTATAGTCATTGACTTATATATTACTAGCGTAATAGCGTTAGGATCGGGCCGACCGAACAACTAAAACGGACCAGTGCGCTGGCCCTAAAATTACAGTTTAGGGCTAACGAGAATCGGTCGACAGTTGTGCGCGCGCATGACAGATTTGCCTGTCATAAATATGTCTAGTTGCGGGGTAAAAGAATGCAAAAATTACGATACAAAGATTTAAAAAAACATAGGATATCGTATCATCGGTAAATAACCTTATATTAATTTTGATACAATTAAATTATTATATAAACGCATTTTAAAAGTTTTTTTTTTTCACAGTTAGTTTAGATTAGGCCAGGGTTAGATTCAGACCCTCAAAAATATTGTTCATGGAAAATAAAATTATACTACTAAAAAAAATTAATTGCCAACCTGCTCGCCAAGCGTGGCAACTATGGCAATATACCCCCCATGAACAATTACACAAATAGACGGCCCCCAGTCCCCGGAGGCCCCGCTATTCCTGGCTACGGTGGCGACCATGGTAACGGCGGGGCAGGGGGTGCTAAGAATCTCCGGTGGAGGTTCGGTTGCCACCTACGACGACTCGACCTGGCAACATTTAACGCACGCACCCTGAGGACTGGAAGAAGAGATAGACAAGTTGCGCTGGAATATTATAGGATTATCCGAGGTCCGAAGAGAGGGGGAGGACACGGTGATTCTCGAATCCGGCAACTTGTTCTATCACCGGGAGGGCGACCATATGTCCCAAGGAGGTGTCGGATTTATCGTCCACAAGTCTCTCGTCAACAACGTTGTAAAGATTGGGAGTGTGTCGACGAGGGTCGCGTACCTGATACTCAGAATCACCAAACGGTATTCGTTGAAGGTCATACAGGTCTACTCACCAACCTCGGCACATCCCGATGAGGAGGTGGAGGAAATGTATGAGGATATTTCCAGAGCCATGCATTCCTCCAAAACCCACTACACGGTGTTGATGGGAGACTTCAACGCAAAACTAGGCACAAGAGAAGACGGTGAGCTGAAGTTAGGGAAATTTGGAGTAGGGCAACGGAACCGTAGGGGCCAGCAGCTGGCCGACTTTATGGAGAATGAGCGACTCTTTATGATGAACTCTTTCTTCCAGTAGCGGCCCCACAGGAAGTGGACCTGGTCGAGCCCCGACGGTTCGACAAAAAATGAGATCGACTTCATGATGACGACCAGACGCCAACTGTTCAGTGATGTCTCAGTGATCGCAAGGGTGAAAACTGGCAGCGATAACCGAATGGTTAGAGGCACACTGAACCTAAACGTTAAGTTGGAGAGGTCTCGTCTAATGAAGTCAACGCTCCGTCCCCCTCGTGCTCTAATCCAGAATCCCGAAAACTTTCAGCTCGAGTTACGTAACCGCTTTCAGTGCCTACAAGATTGCAATGCAGTGGACGATATGAATGACAAGCTCGTGGAAACTGTCCATGCGGTCGGAGCTAAGTTCTGCAAGACCCACCGCAGAAAAACACAAAAACACTCCGATCACACTCTTAACCTCATGGCTGTTAGACGGGAGATGAGGCTGCAATCGTCAACAGATTTGACAGCATACAGGCAACTGAACAGACAGATCTTGAGATCAGAGACTTATGCAACATTAATACTGCTCGTATTAAAGAAGCGATCGTGCAGAACCAGGGCTCCAAAGTCTTTGCCAGAGATCTGTCTGCCAGTAAGAGCCAACTGTCAAAGCTGAAGACTGAGTATGGCAGCATCGTTTCCGGGACATCTTAGATTTTGAGTGAGATTGAGAGGTTCTATGGGCAGCTGTACACATCATCGTTGGAGCCACACGTAAGTGTGAGTAACGATCCAAGAGCAAGTCTTATCCGACACTATTCCGATGATATCCCGGACGTCAGTCTAAGCGAGATTATAATGGCTCTCCAGCACCTTAAAAACGGCAGGGCCCCAGGCGAGGATGGAATTACAGCGGAGCTTCTGAAAGCGGGTGGAACACCGGTACTTGAAGTCCTTCAGAAGCTCTTCAATTCCGTCCTCCATGGTGGCACTACTCCAGAGGCGTGGAGCAGAAGTGCGGTGGTCTTGTTCTTTAAGAAAGGCGACAACGCTCTCTTGAAGAACTACAGACCGATTTCCCTTCTGAGCCGCGTTTACGTGCTGTTTTCGAGAGTCATTACGAATCGTCTCGCACGCAGACTCGACGACTTCCAGCCTCCCGAACAAGCCGGTTTCCGAAAAGGCTTCAGTACCATAGACCACATACATACCTTGCGGCAGATTGTACAGAAGACTGAAGGGTACAATCTGCCATTTTGCATGGCGTATGTGGACTATGAGAAAGCCTTTGATTCCGTCGAAATTTGGGCGGTGCTACAGTCCCTTCAGCGGTGCCAAGTTGACTGTCGGTATATCGAAGTGCTGAAGCGTTTGTACAGTAGGGCTACGATGGCTATCCGAGTACAGAACCAGAGCTCGAATCTATCCAACTGCAGAGAGGTGTAAGACAGGGTGACGTTATATCCCCGAACCTCTTCACCGCTGCATTGGAAGACGTTTTCAAGCTACTGGACTGGAAAGAATACGGCATTAACATCAATGGCGAGTACATCACTCACCTTCGATTTGCCGACGATATAGTCCTTATGGCAGAATCGCTGGAGGACCCTAGCACTATGCTCAATGACCTCAATAGTGCCTCCCAACGGATAGGTCTTAAGATGAACATGGACAAAATAAAGATTATGTTTAATGTCCATGTCACACCTATGCCGGTAGTTGTTGGGAGTACTATGCTCGAAGTTGTTGACGAGTACGTTTACCTGGAACAAATAGTCCGACTAGGTAAGTCCAATCAACCGAGAGGTCAATCGACGGATTCAACTCGGCTGGGCAGCGTTCGGGAAATTGCAACATATCTTCTCGTCAGGTATACCTCAGTCTCTAAAAACTAGATTGTACAACCAGTCCGTGTTGCCAGTGATGACTTACGGATCTGAGTCGTGGTCCTTCACTGCTGGGCGTATGAGGACGATCAAGGTCGCTCAGCGAGCTATGGAGAGGGCTATGCTCGGAGTTTCTCTGCGTGATAGACTCAGAAATGAGGATATCCGCAGTAAAACCAGAGTGACCGACATAGCCCAACGGATTAGTAAGCTGAAGTGGCAATGGGCCGACCATATAGCTCGAAGAACCGATAACCGATGGGGAAGAAAGGTTCTCGAGTGGCAGCCTCGTACCGGTAGGCGTAGTGTAGGGCGACCCCCCACTAGATGGAGTGACGACCTGGTAAGATATGCAGGAAGTCGATGGATGCAGGTGGCTCAGGACCGTGCTTTGTGGCATTACTTGGGGGAGGCCTATGTTCAGCAGTGGACTTGTGAAGGGTTGTGATGATGATGAAAAAAAATTATATCACGTTTAACGTTCGTGTTTTTTTTTTACTATGTACCGGGATTTTGGCGTCACGCGTCTAGTTTATCGTTTCGATTTTTATATGATTTTATTTTTATTTCTGTTTAATTTTTGTCTAAAGAATTATGTGTAAGTTAAATTTTGAATATTGGTACCTAATATATTTTATATTCAATAAGGGTAAAACGAAAAGAGTACAAAAGAAACCATATCTGCTTAATTGAATCTGATAATCTGATTCATAAAATATTTTGAAATTCTGTTTTCAAACCGATTGCTTTTGGAGCATAGAGTTTTTATCGCGGTAGCCCCTCATTATAGTTATATCAAGGATGCAACATAAATGCATCGATCGAACATTGATCGACCAGAAAGGGAGCTAATTCTAATTTTATTACAAAAAACTCGGTACTCATGTACAATACAGAAATTCTCGATATCATAGGGTTAATTAAAATGTAAAAGGAACCAATAATAGTCAAGTCAACCTTTAGGTAAAATTGTTTTCGCTTAGTTATTATTACGATACTATATACTACAAACTATGAAACAATGGTACAATTAAGATAATTATACTACGAAATCAAACCCTGGTTATGTCGTGTTTTGATATGACGTTTGTATTGTGACAGATGCGCTACTTTGTCTTGTATGAAAAAGTTATGAGTTAAATATTTGGATGAGACTATCCTTCTTTTTGAAATCATTGGGTATAGTGTACATAGACTTGGTCTGAAATGGACCGTCTCCTTTAGGGACCACTATGAAATATTATAAAAAAAATCTTTAGAACCGGTTCCGATAAAAGGAATATAGATATTTTAAGGTAATTTAAAAATTCCAAATAACTTTTTTTTGTTATCAAAATACATTAAAATCTTCGTAATGAAGTAAAATCTGACTTTTGTTTAGACCACAGGATAGAGAATTTTGTATAAATTTTATAATGCCAAACTATTTCATAAAAAAGTAGAAATATAAGTTATAATGGATTTAAGTACTATGGGTGGGTGCGACCGCTCGGGATTTACCAGGCGCATGCGACTGCATGAGAATTTTATGGGGATTGAAGAGATAATGGTTTGAAGTAGATTTTGATTCGTAAAAGTGATGCGATTTTATGAATCAAGTGTCTGCGCGTGTGAACTATTAGAGAAAATGAGGAAATAATTGCCTTGATGTTGATATAAACCTCAAGTTAATTTGATCGCTTGGGTGCCTTATAAACTTGGGTGACTGCCGTCATCAACTTTCCGCTGGGATGAGCTATCGTCAAAATCTCCCAAAAACTTCACAATGTGACGCATCAGCATATTTTGAAGAAAAAAATATAAAAATGAAGATTCTGAATGTAATGATAGGCTGAAGGGCTAGAACCCAGCCAGTCGTAAAAAAAATCCTTGGATTTGTCTTTGGTTTAAAATTTGACATTGACTGTTTGACAATTTCAATTTGATTTCAATCAATTTCAATTTCCAGTTGAGAATTTATAGGCGTTCGGTTTTCACACTAAAATTTTAATCAATATAAAATGCTTGCGATTAGGAGTCTTATGAGAAACAACGCCCAAATCTACAATAATGTTGCTCAGCAAAGAAAAATGAGCGCAATCGCCATACCTGCCAGAAGTAAGGTTACCAAAGGCGTAAGTATTGATTACTGTTTTTCTACAAATTTATCATTTATGTGCAATTAACAAAGTAGTTTTTAGAGTTTTAGACGGATAGAGGTAGAAGAAACTATAAAACAAGGTTTGTGAAGTCAATAACTGAATTCCGTTATTACGTAATTTTGTAGGAAAAGGTAGGTTATCTGTTGAAAACGTACCTAATTGACTTCAGGTGCTTTGGTGGTGGTGTAATGGAACCTCGTGATATAAACAGAATTGAGTTAAAACTTCTTTTCCAGATGTTCAAAGTTTATTTTTACTTAAATTTATTTTTACATTTGGCAAAATAAAAATATTTTTCGAAATATAATTCCAATTACTTTGTTTGCTTGAAATAATCACAGTTAGCCAATTTATAATATACACCAATTGTTTTTATTATATATTCTTTCTCCAAACAATTAAAACAATATAATAGAACAGCTAATCACCTTGTTGTCTTACTGTCTGTCATGGAGGTTATGATCTAAGTTTCATGTAGTACGTTGAAATTTGATATTTTTTAAAATATTGTTACCCTAATATGAAAAGGTAACTTTTACCAGCCTCAGTTTTTATTTTCACTTCTTAATTTGTAGCCAATTTGTGCTACAGTCATGATAAGTAGAATATTGCTCAACTGCATACCTAAAAAAGCACATAGCAAAAAATTGTATTACATGGTAGAGCCACACTGTAGCTATATTGTGGTTGTAGCATAGATGGGTTGACTAAACCGGGATAAGACCACACTCTCACAGAATACCAGGAAGAAATAGCAACTGAATGTTGCTGTGTTTCGTATAGTGATTTTAGAAAATCGGAGCCAATTTTTACTGGAAATGAGGCATCATAGTCCTTAAGGGTGAAAACATTTGCATTTTGATTCTCATTGGAAGATTAATGCAGAAGTAGATGTGTATGGGCTACAGCATCTAATCATCAGATAAACTGTGTGCACTGCTTAACTTGGCCCATCTTAATATACCCCCAATTCGGTCTACAAACTTTCATCTAGTTACATATCAATATATTTTTAAATTTCAGGAGATGATCTTCTTGGCGTCTACAATGTTTGTTGGCTGGTGTGCAATCCCTGCTTGGGTACTGGTGAACCTCAAGAACTACCGTGACAAAGAATGAATAACAATTTGCATGTAATGCAATTGTTATGTAGATTTATGTTCTAAGTAAAGTTATTTAATTAAAAATTTGTTTTTTATTTTAAACTGCCTTTGCCTCTTCTTTATCTGAACACTGAGATCTGGCATTTCAGCTAGGAATTGTAGTCATTTAGTCATAAAAGTCTTGATTAAAACTACTTTTACGGATTTTATCGCGTTTATTTTTACTTTTTATTTTTAATTCCCGACGTTTCGGGCGCTTTCCAGCACCCATGGTCACGGGGGACTGAGATGACTGACGTCCCGATGTCATTGTTAAACCTGGAGTACCTTCAGCTTTTTTAATTATTGTTTATGGTCCGATCTATGCAAAATGAACTGACTATGTCCTGAGGTCTTGCAGTGGTATGCTTGGGTTTAGTTTTAATTTTATTGATTATAGGATCCCAAGCAGGTGGTAGTACCCAGCCTCCTTCTCTATTGAAATTAGGATGTTTTTTAATTTCAATAGCCTCACGTATCATCCTTGGTAGGAATCGGTGTTCTTTCGCGAGGATTTGTGGTCTATCAAATCTGATGTAATGATGGGGGCCGTCTAGGATATGATCACAAACTGCAGTTTGTGATCATATCCTATCCCCAACCATTACATCAGATTTGATAGACCACAAATCCTCGCGAAAGAACACCGATTCCTACCAAGGATGATACGTGAGGCTATTGAAATTAAAAAACATCCTAATTTCAATAGAGAAGGAGGCTGGGTACTACCACCTGCTTGGGATCCTATAATCAATAAAATTAAAACTAAACCCAAGCATACCACTGCAAGACCTCAGGACATAGTCAGTTCATTTTGCATAGATCGGACCATAAACAATAATTAAAAAAGCTGAGGGTACTCCGGGTTTAACAATGACATCGGGACGTCAGTCATCTCAGTCCCCCGTGACCATGGGTGCTGGAAAGCGCCCGAAACGTCGGGAATTAAAAATAAAAAGTAAAAATAAACGTGATAAAATCCGTAAAAGTAGTTTTAATCATGTGCAATGTTCGCGTAAATATAAGAAATCATTACATAAAAGTCTTTTTTTGCATTATAGTTGAAAAATTAAAATATCATTTGTGGTCTAATGATCTTATAGTGAATTTCCTGGCCTATTTTAGAAACTACAAGTATGTAGAAAGTATGAACTGCAGCTGCCCAATGATAATATAATTTATAACTCAGGTGTATAGTGAAAGTCTATCAAGAGTTGCTGTGTAAAGTTGATTTCTTAATGTGGTATAGTCACACTGCAGCTATATTATGGTTGTAGCATGAATGGGTCGGCTAGACCGGAGTAGGATCGCGCCCTCACAATACCATCATGAAATAGCAGCTTAATGCTGCTGTGTTTTGTGTTTTGAATGTAGAGAACTGTAGACCAATTTTACTGGAAATGAGGCATTCCACCTTAGTCCTCAGAGGTGACAACGCACATCTGCATTTTGATTCTCAATCTAGGATTAATGTAGAAGTAGATCTTGGGCCACAGCATCTACTTACCATCAGGTGGTCATCCTCATTCTATGAAGAAAAATAATCACCTCTTGAGTCTTAAATGTAGTGATTATATTATAATGTTTGAGTTGCATAGGTGTTAATCTTATGGCTTATGATAAATGGCGGTATAACCACCTTGTTCACGCCAACGCGAGGTACTCAAGTGTGCTTCTGCGATCACCAAACTGTTTGCCTATTCCCTTTTATAGATGGATGAAGAAGTGTAGGCGCAATCACAGTACTTGTTGCTAATTTACCTGTGTCCATGTGTGATCAGATCGGAGGTAGGCATACAGGGTGAGGGTGCCAATCAAAATATAGCACAGAAAAGATAGCTTGCTAGTTGCTATATTCTGCAAAAGAACAATTTGCAACTTTCTATTTAATCGACGACTTTTTCTGCCACCAGGGCAGCACCACTTAAAAATGTGGTAATATTTGATAGATTTCTTAGTGCGAAACTTTGTTCGATGAATGTAAAGGTTAATTAGTTGTTCTCTCTGTACTATTAACTATATTTAATGTTAATTAGATAAAAAATAAGTAAACCAAACCACAGATATTCATATGGACGACACACATGGTCAGTTCAACTGATCATTAAAACTGTTCAAACTAAGAATCTTGATATTTAAAAAAATAACAGTCCTAGTTTGAACTAAACAGTTGCAATGATCAGTTGAACTGACTGTGTGTGTCGTCCAATAATAGAAAAGTTAAAGAGTTAAAATGTAAAAAAAAGTTAAACAGTAAACCACTGAGGCACTGTTTAGTGTATTAATATAAATACTCTAGGAACTTATAAACTTTTATTTAAAACTAACTTCTCAATTAAATAACATTGTGTACTAAAAATGCAAAAAAAGAAAACATGTGTGCAGTTCAAACGCTGTAGAAGTGAAACCTTTAAATTATATTAAAAACAACCCTTATTTTTAGACTTAACTTTAGTGTAATAAGTCAAAAGAATATTTTCTTTCGCGAAAACATGCTGTGTAATAACGCCATCTACTCCATTCTATAAGTAAAATCATTTTATCGAATAACAATTGATTGGCTCTCTTAAGTGAATACATACGAGAGGCGCTAGATATCAATTTTATATAAATCGGTTGATATGTAATTTCACATTTTCGGGCTTGTCACAAAGCGCTTCTTACAAAGCTTCATTTCTATGGGCTTCCCGAGAAATTGTGCAATTGGATCACCAGTTTTCATCATCTATTAACGCCGGTGTTCGCCAAGGCTGCGTGCTATCACCAACGCCGTTTCTTCTACATATCAACCATATGTTGCAAACTGATCACATTTGTTTGCTATGCAGACGACAGCACTGGTGATACCTTATACACCGGCCGTGCCAGTATTTCTCGGGAAAACTACTACTTCTAAACACTACTTCTTCCCCCACCATGCGGTCTTGAGGACCCCTGGGAATAAGATTCGGGTAGTTTTTGACGGTTCCGCCCCCTCGTCAAATGGTGTGTCCCTGAACCAGTGTCTCCACTCTGGTCCTAAGTTGATCAAGGACATATTCGACGTTTTGACCCACTTTCGTAGGCACCAAGTAGTTTTTGTAGCGAAACTTGTAAAAAATTCAGATGATGTTTCGACAATCAGTGGTCCGTCGTGATGACCGTCGATATCAGCTGATATTGTGGCGCGAGAAGCCCAGCGATCCGATACAGGTGTTTAAGTTGAACACCATCACCTATGGACTCCGGTCCAGCCCGTATATCACCATGCGAACCCTCCTCGAACTCGCTGAGAGAGAGCGTCTACGATACGCTCGGGAGCTTCTATTTTGGAGACTTCGGTCTACATGGACGATATTTGCACAGGCACCTGCACCGCCGAGGAGGCTCTTGTATTGCTAGACGACTTGATTGCCATCCTGAAGTCCTGAGGTTATGAGTTGCGCAAATGTTTGTCGAACTCCCCTCATATTTTGAAGGACTACCCAGGAGAGGATCAACAAGACCCTAATGTATTCGAGCACCCTGACAATCCTAAATTGTTGACGGTGCTGGGCATTCAATATCAGCCTGTTCAGGATTCGTATCGAGTCAAACTCGATCCCCCTCCTAAGTCATGGACCAAGCACTCTGTGCTGTCGACTGTAGCCCGCACCTTCGATCCTAATGGATGGATTACTCCGGTCATTTTTTTGGTTAAGTGCTTTCTTCAAAAGCTCTGGATATCCGGGTTGGGTTGGAACGACCCTATAAGCGGTGCTCTCTTGCGAGAGTGGCTCTCCATTGTGTCCTCCCTTCCGGACCCCTCCACTGGGTCTCCATGCCAAGGTGCTTTCTCCCTCCAGGGAAATGCAGGGCTACCCTGCATGGGTTTTGCGACGCCTCTGAGAAAGGCTATGGTGCTATCGTATATTTGCGGACTGTGAGCTCTTCTGGCCATACTTCCGTCCATCTCGTACTTGCTAAAAGCAAGGTTGCTCCCATTAGGTCTCGCTTCACTATAACTATCCCTAAATTGGAACTGTCCGGAGCCGCTCTTCTCACGCGACTCCTCAACCACGTTCACTCTTCTGTGAAGTCTGTAATCGACATTATGGACGTCTACGCTTGGTCGGACAGTGAGATAGTACTTTGTTGGCTCCGAGCTGCACCTCACAATCTTGAGGTTTTTGTGTCGAACCGCGTGTCTCAAATCCAGAATTCTGGCACGCCTCTAACCTGGAGACATGTCCCAGGGGAGTTGAATCCCGCAGACTGCGCTTCTCGCGTCTGTGAAGCCCCCTCTTTGGTTGACCACCCGCTGTGGTGGGGGCCCAGTTGGTTGACTGAGTCTTAGTCGTTCTGGCCCCATAATACATACTCTGAACCGATTGAATTGCCTGGCTTACGAGCCCGAGTAGGAGTGGGCAAGGATAAGCCCACTTGGGATTTCTCCCTGCTAGAACGGTACAGCTCTCTCGATAAGCTCTTAGGAGTGACTGCTTGGTTGCGTCGATTTGTCCGCAATTCGAGAGACCCGTCCAACCGAATCTCTTATTCCGTTTTGCCCCTAGCGAGCGTCGCGAAGCCTTGGTGCATTGGACCCGTAAGGTCCAAGTGGAGCATTTTGAGCCCGTGATTGACACCTTGAAGCGGGGCTCCGTTGTCAAGGGTGCTCTGGCCCGCCTGAACCTCTTCCTGGACGACGCGGGGATGCTGCGCGTTGGCGGACGTTTGAAAAATTCTCAACTGCCGGTGTCGAGGTAAAGGGTGTCGAACCCCGTAGTTCGACACCCGTTACTGCTCCTAGGGACGACGCCTTTGTTCGGTTGCTGGTAACTCACCATCATGTTCAGAATGCCCATGGTGGTAACGCTCTTTCGGCTATTTTGCAGCGGGAGTTTTGGATTTTGGCTGGCCTACGCACCATTCGGAGCGTCATTTTTAAGTGCATACCTTGTTATAAGTTGAAGGCCTCCATATCGCAGCCGGTGATGGGTGACTTACCACCCGATCGCAACAGGGCCATCCGACCATTCGCTGGAGTCGGAACCGACTTTGCTGGCCCCTTCCTCGTCAAGTCCTCCAACCTTCGTAACGCGCGTTCACATAAGCCTTCAGTGCGTTTTCGTGTGCCTCTCCACTAAGGCCGTTCACTGAGAACTTGTAAGTGCCCCTAGCACTGAAGCCTTTGTGGCCACAAAAAACATGCTGGGCCGCTTCGTATCGCGTCGCGGTTTAGCGGACCTGATTCGGTCGGATTTCGGAACGAATTATAAGGACACCGATAGATATTTGAAGGAGTTCCTCGAATTTCTGTCTGTGCAAGTGGTGTTGGTGGGTTCTCTCGGCCCCTCTGTCCCCTCTTGTCTGATCCGAATGATTTGGAGGTTCTAACCCCGGGCCACTTCCTGATTGGCCAGTCGCTTAACGCCCTGCCCGAGTACCCCTTCAGGGAAATAAGCTCTTCGCGGTTGAGCAGATTTGACCTGCTGCAACAAATGACTCAGAGTTTTTGGCACCGATGGTCTCTGGAGTACCTACATCTTTTGCAGCAGCGCGTTAAGTGGTCTGACAAGACGGATCCTCCTCGGGTTTGAGAGCTCGTGTTAGTTAAAGAACCTAATGTTTTGCCTTTGTATTGGCGCCGTGGGCGCATTGTTAAGTTGTTGTATGGACCGGATGGAGTGCCTAGGATGGCCGAGGTTTTGGTTGGAGATTCGGTTTTGCAACGTGCCATCGCGACCCTATCCTGTTTGCCAATTTATCCACGGACATAGGTCCTTATGTCCGGGACGGGGGTTTGTTTAGGCATAATTTTAACAATTTGCAACTTGCGACAGCGCGCATCTCGAGCGGGAAACCGGTATGACGGCGGGGCCGGGGGGAACTGATCTGTGCGGCCAACGGCCTGCGCCGACCGGTCTCGACCCTTTTTGGTGAGCGAGCCGTGTCGTTCAGAGGTCGCGAGTTTTTGATAACAATTACGGCTTCGAATACGGAGGCCTCCATGGTGTTGTATTTTGTCGTTAATATACGTGACAACGAGGCTTTTTTGCGTTTTGATATTTGAATTATTGAATTAACTTAGATTGCTATTAATTTGTAACGACGAGTTGTTAGTGCTTCGTTTAATAGCGTGATAAGACTTTTACTTTGTGCCTCGAGAAGAGACCGCGTTCGTTCTCGTGGTTATAGTTTTGTGCTAAGTGAACCTGGGACCTTGAACCTTGACCAACCATCCTTAAGTTGTGCAGCGTGTCACTTGTTTTAATGTCGATTAACGTTGATTTGGTAGAATTTGAATTTAATTAAATGTACAATAACGTTGATGAATTAACATAGTGAAGCGAGAAGCAGCGCCTTTGGATCGGCAGTCCCGGATCAGCGGGGCTGTCAGGTTACACAGTGTACACTACTACACACTACTTACATGCACATCACTTCCCACCTGATAGGTACCTCGTGGTCAACCCTACCTCCGCCAATCGGTAAGTTTTGTGTTTGCGTATCTAACCGTTATAATTTAATTATCCATAGGTCATTTGACCCTCCCCTCTGTTACTCGTCGAATTGGGCTACTGTGGGCCCTAGCTCATTCGACCTTTGTCAGGGTAACTCAGGGCCGTAACAATAATAATAAGCATTAAAAGTTTGCAATAATTTTTTTTAAATTTCTGATTGTTATATTCTACTCATTATTTTACCATGTAACAACAGTGGTAGAGCCTCGCGGCAGCTTTTGCTGTCGCACGGATGGGAATACCAGTGGAAAGTAGAGTTACCTCTGCGTTTCGTTTGGAGAGTGCAGGTGGCCGGAGGCCCAATTCCCCCCCTCCCCCAGCATGGTAGCGGAATTAAGGGAAGATCTCACGGGACTGAGAATCCCTCATTGAGCATCCACGACCAAGTTATTCTACTATTCCTGAGCGTGGGTGATCAGACTGCCCCACGTATTCTGGGGCAGGCGCAATTCCACTCACGACAAAAACTGCGTAAACACCAGCGCTCTTAAAAAGAAGTATAATTTTGCCTCCAGGTCCTTCAAAAGAGCCATTGCCAAGGAAAGGTCTGAGCACATCGGTAGAATGGGCGAAAAGTTAGTTTACCTTCCTTCGGAAACCCGTGCATTCTGGTCTCTCGCCAAGGCTGTCCGAGGGAACTTCTGTTAGTCATCTCTACCGCCTCAGCACAGAGAGGACGACTCACTAGCCCATGCTGCAAAGGAGAAAGCCGATCTGTTAGGCCCTCTCTTTGCGTCCAACTCGACTCTCGATGACGGGGGTACATACCGCCGACCATCCCACGATGTTAGTGCTCCATGTCGGATGTGCGGTTTACACAGCGCTTGGTTCGCAAAGCACTATTCTCCCTGAACGTCAGTAAGTAGAGTGGGCCTGATGGAGTCCCGTCCATAGTGCTGAAGAGGTGTGCTCTGGAGTTGGCACCGGTTTTAACGCGTCTTTTCCGGTACTCCTACTCCCAAAGCGTAGTCCCGAATTCTTGGAAAACAGCTTTGGTCCACCCGATCCCTAAAAAAGGTGACCGCTCAGACCCGCCCAACTACAGGCCTATCGCCATCACCTCCTTGTTCTCCAAAATAATGGAGTCTATTGTAAACTGCCAACTCATGAGGTACCTTAAGGATCACCAGCTTATCAGTGACCGCTAATACGGTTTCTGTCTTGGTCGATCAGCTGGTGATCTTCTGGTCCACCTTACTCAAAGATGGGTGGAGGCAGTAGAGTCCAAGGGGGAGGCACTGGCCGTTAGTATAGACACAACGAATGCCTTCGATTGGGTCTGGCACAAACGCTTCTTTCGAAGCTCCCTTCCTATGGGCTTCCCGAGAAATTGTGCGATTGGATCACTAGCATTGATTTCAAGATTATATTATGATTACAAGCCTATTAACGCTGGTGTTCCACAAGGCTGCGTGCTATCACCAATGCTGTTTCTTCTGCATGTAAATGATATGTTGCAAACTGATCACATTCATTGCTATGCAGACGACGGCACTGGTGATGCCTTATACACCAGCCGTGCCAATATTTCTCGGGAAATCGTCGCAGAGTACCGGGACAAACTTGTGTCTGAAGTCGAAGTCTTTGCATATCAAAGTGTCGGATTGGGGGTGACTAAATCTAGTCCAATTCAATCCCCAGAATACACAAGGTTGCACGTTAACCGCTGAAAAAGAACCCCTTTGTCGTGTCTCCTCAGTTTGACTTCTTGCTTTTTTCAGTTTGATTCGTGCTGCCTTAGCTAGCATCAGAATCCCCGGTGTCGACATATCGAATAATGTGCATTTTTGTGGTCACTTGGAGGAGAAAGCCAAATTGGCTTCTAAAAAACTTGGCGTGCGCAGCAGAGCGAGACAGTATTTCATGTCGGCACATCGCTTGCAACTTTACAAAGCGCAAGTTCTGCCTCACATGGAATACTGTTCTCATCTTTGGGCTGGGGAATCCCAGTGCCAGCTCCTTCTACTTGACCGCATCCAGCGCAGAGAGATTCGAATCGTCGACGACCGAGTGCTTTCTGATCGGCTCGATTCACTGGCGCTGCATAGGGATGTTTTATCCCTTTGCGTTTTCTATCCTATCTACCATGGGGAGTGTTCTGAGGACTTATTCGGATTAGTTCCAGCCGCCAAATTTCACGAACGCACATCGCGTCAATATTACCGATACCATCCTCACCATCTGGATGCTTGGCGGTCCACTACTGTACGTTTTACTAGGAGTTTTCTTCTTCGTACAACTTCTCCGTGGAATTGTTTACCACCGGCGACTTTTCCGGACCGATACGACTTAGGGACCTTCAAGAAAAGAGCTTACTTCTTTCTAAAATGCCGGCAACGCACCTGCGATTCCCCTGGTGTTGCAGTTGCCCATGGGCGGCGATAGTCACTTACCAGCGCGCAGCATGCACGTTTGCCCTCTCTTCTATAAAAAATAGTGGTTTAAGAACATCCATTACCCTCTATCACCCGTGGAGGTCATAAGAGGCGACAGAGGGAACGAATCAGGAGATGGGCGGTAGTGTATTCCAAATGACGCCTAAAAATATAAAAACTATGGTTGCCAAACCGCTTGTCACGCTTGGCAACTATGACAAATATCCCCCATATGGGCCTATCTATGGGGGAGGCCTGTTCAGCAGTGGACTTTAATACGCTGTAACGGTAATGATAACTGATTCCTTTTAACGAAAACTCTTTGTCACGTCATACATTGTCCTCGAATTTCATTATAGAGTTTTCAAATTTCATAGACGATACTACGTTTAATATATCTTACAATTTTTTTTAAAGAAATTAATCATATTTAAATAATTTATGCACCCGTGCTGGATGTGGTAGAACCACGCTGCAGCTATGACTATAGCATGAATGGATCGGTTCGACCGGGAAAATGCCACGTTCTTACTTACAATACAAGAGAGCAGCCTTATGCTGCTGTTTTTCTTATGGTGAGTGTAGAAAACGGGAGACCCCTTTCACTGGAAACGAAGCATTATCTTAGCTCTCAGGGGTGATAAAAGTAGTTACGTTGTACCAGTTCTGGCGCACTGAGTCAGAAGTGGTACAAGTACGACGTTCGTCGACTCACGATCTAAAAAAAAAAGTTTTGGCATGCTCTGATCACGAATCTGCGGTCCATTTTTGCGTAGGATGCACGGTTCCGGAGATGTGCAGATCAATTAACTCTTATCTAATTGATATCCGGTGAAGGCCTCCACCGTCATTAGCGCTCCATTGTTCTTATCTAGTTGTCTATTGTTCATTGAAACCGTCATTATCTATTCCTCCTCAACGTGGTGCTATTGTTCTCCTTTGTTCCTATCTACACTAATCTGACTCATCAATAAAACACATTACATAATTTTGTTAAAATTTTTATTTAGAAAATACAAAATCTTATTACTTATTATCTATAAAATAGGAGCGAAACATCTCATCCACTAAAATATCGTTGTAAAATGTGTTCCCTGTAAATATACTCGTAAAACTATGCATTGAACATCCCTGAAACTTATATAGCAAATACATTAAGCAATATTCGCCACGAACTGAAGTCCACTCATTCTGAATCCTATCAACATTCCAGTTCCATCTTTTACAATTTCTTTTAAAAACCTCTAGATGATATCGTACAGGTGCCCGTCCGAATGAATCAAAATATTGACTGACGTCATTCGTATCGATATGTAAATCTACCCAATGTGACCCTGGTTTATCATCTGTATCCAAATTGCGTATATTATATACGTTGGTACGTGGGTGTACATGGGCAGTCTATTAGCAGCATTAACATTATTTTCTAGACTGGGGTGAATCTTTTTCAGATGTTGTTGTACATCTAGTGTATCCATAATATTACTGCTATTAGTAGATTATTACAGTACCAATCTACTCAATGACTAACATATGAATGATCAATTATAGTGATTTCTAAATATTAAATTGCATTCTTTGTGTTATACAAAACGTATTTGAGTCATCAATACACTGAACAAGACACGACAGGAAGGACGAAGGAATGTTGAGATAAGCAACAGAATGTGAGATAAGCTTGTTGACGCATAAAGTTACTATCAATTCTACTGCAGAAATTATTTAGATTAGAATTATTACTTACTGGTACTATATAAGACCACGCAACTGCAGTCATGGAGTTAGTGTATGGTCGTTTGACCGCAGTGGATCTATCAATACTACATTTGTGTTACTTCAACGCATCAAAGGCCGTGGATGTAAGTGTTTATTCTATTGACAAACTTACTTTTCTTTCTGTTATTTTCTTACGTGTGTATGATTTAGTGTTAACAAATTATATTTAAATATTATGTGTGTGTATATGATTAAGCCGTGGTAGCTTAGATGGTTAGCGCAAGCTGTAAAATTCACAGTACGCGACCCGGGTTCGATCCCCGCCGGCACCAATTAAATTGTTAATTGCAATTTTAAGTGCTGATTTACCACGTGCTCAGCGGTGAAGGAAAACATCGTGAGGAAACCTGCATGTCTGAGAAAATTTCGAAGGCATGTGAAGTTTGCCAACACGCATTGAGGCAGCGCAGCGAACATTTCCTAGCCCTAAAACCCTCTCAGAAATTAGAGGAGGCCTATGTTCAGCAGTGGACTTTAATAGGCTGTAACTTTAATTTTTTTACCTTTTATAATTAAGTGTTAACAAATTGATATTAACATGATAACTGTGTTGTTGCAGAAATCATTGAGCTTCGATGAAAATACCTATAAACAGTATTACTACTCGCCACTCTCCCCTCAAGAAGAGAGTGATGACATCGTCATTAATAATAACACATGCGATGGTGGAAAAAGAAAATCGCAATCGATTGATCATTTTTTGAAGCTGAATCAAAAATAAAAAGAGTTGTTATCATCAACCGTAGCACGAGCCGCTAGAGATGGTGTATCATACATTTCTACTAATTCTGACGACGGAGACCAAGCGACGCATCTCAGTGAAATGTACAATATGAAGAAGCTATCCAAGATTCCAACTACTGATCATTGGAAACATGCTTCCACGAGGATTAAATATTACTAATAAGGATAGCATCTACGACAACACAAACGCCCTCGTATACAATATTACAAAGACAATAGCAGAAAGTGAAAAAGTTAAAAAATACTTTTTTAACAATGACAGTCATTAGCTGATCATTAGTGAATGTGATTCTGTTTACTTAAATTACTTCTGTGTACTCATTATATTCTATTTCTAATCCTTTGTTAGACTTAAATATCGGACATTATTTGAAATTTGGGTATCAGTTGGTCTACCAACACTGAACTGTTACTTACTCTGCTACCTATTTTCTTCTTTACTATAAGGATGGCAAACTTCGGGGGAAGTGTGCACCAGTGCTTTCTTCTCCACAACCATGGAAGAGAATACGGAACTATTCAACAGAGAATTAAATCAGGAGTTGTCTAAAGTTTGTGATGAAATGGAGAAGGATCAACTATTCGATTCATCGTATGATGATGAGTTGTATAATCACTGTGCGATGGTTGAAACACAGTTTAAGTAAGTAAAATAAACATTCATTTCGATCATAATTTACACAATGTCTTGTACAGTTTTTAATAAATTTAAACATTTTAGTAGTCAACCACTACAACTTGGAAGAGGAACGAAGCGAACGAGCAGCAAAGAACCCAAGATCATCAAAAAACCAACAACGGAAGCAGAAGCGCCTACCTCTGCAGGGAACAGTATCAGTAACGATGATCAAGTGGAATGTTTAACGTGTCATATATTTATCAAGAAACGGTATTTAGCTAATCATTTTAAAAGTAATGTTCACAAAAATAATCTTTTAAATTCACATAATTCTTTATCAAACGTTAGTGTTATTGAATCTGCTTTTGGAAATAGGATTTTAACTTATAAAATCAAGAGTAGAGTAGACAGTTCGACATTGGTAAATTTTGAAACTCCTGAACTATTTTTAAATTCTATTAGAGATGATATTTTATTTTTAATACAAGAGTGTATTCATCAACACATAATTTTTAAAGTAAACTTCATATTGCATGCTGATTTTGTTCAACAAACTAAAGATATTCATGATACGTTCGATTTTCAAACGCTTAACTATATTATTTGTCAAGGAGATGACTTAAATATTTTTTTTTCATCTTTAAATGATACAATTACTACTAAAATTAGTGCATTTGAAAAAAAAAGATAGTGGATGGAGTCTAAAAAACATAAAATCTATTGACATGAATGTTAATAAATTTAACCCCCTAAGCGGTACTTCATACATAGATCTTCCTCGTGACATAAAATTAAAAAAGGCTATTATAAATGTAAAAAGCAAGGATTATTTTTGTTTTAAATGGGCGTTACTCTCGGCGTTACATCCCGTAAACAAAGACGCGGATCGTGTATCATCGTAGGTTAAACATGCAAATAAACTTAAATTTGATGGTATTTCCTTTCCAGTTAAAATGTCTGTCATTCTGTTTTATATAATTTTTGCAATATATATTAATTGTTAACACCAACACTTTCATTTTTTATTTCACCCCTTAGAACTTTAGACGTGTGTAATATTTCACTTTATCCATCCGTTTACTGCTATTGTGGCAGGACCAAGTGGATGTGGGAAGTCAAATTTTGTAACAAATTTCATAAAATCAGTTACAGAAATATGTAATTGTGATTTTAATCAGATCACATGGTGCTTTGATGAAATGCAACCTTTATATAATTTACCAAATGTTAACTACCATCAAGGAATTCCAAATGTTAATATGTTTGATGGTGAAAACCCACATCTTGTTATTATTGATGATCTAATGAGAGAGTCCGATGGAAGAATTGTGGATATATTTACAAAAGGTAGTCATCACAGGAACCTTAGTGTATTTTATTTAACACAAAATTTATTTCATCAGGGTAAAGGGCAAAGAGACATATCCTTAAACTCAAGTTATATAATATATTTTAAAAACCCTCGAGATAAAACTCAACTAAGATATTTAGCACGACAAGTGTCACCAGATAACCCAAAAGTTATTGAAGATGCCTACAGGGATGCAACTCTAGAGGCGCATGGATATTTAATGGTAGATTTAAAACAGAATACCAATGATTTTTGTCGTATCAAGACAAATGTCTTCCCATTTAATGGTTTCTGTACAGTCTACGTCCCCACAAAAGAGTTTAAATACACCAAGAATCAAACATTTCAAATCATTGCTAAATGATGCATCGTGGACTCACAACGCATAAACATTTGCTAAACGCTTTGCATACGCTTAAACCAAAATATCAAAGAGCATTACTTAAAACGTGTGATGAAGAAGAAATTAACTGTATTTGTGAGTGTATTCATAACGTTTTACAAGAAAAAGTACCTCTTAAAGATCAAGATAAACAAAAATTGAATAAACAAAAAAATATACTCCGTCAACTAGTGCGTAAGTGTAAACATAAACTAAGAAAAAATATAATTATACAAAAAGGAGGGGCTTTCTTACCAATAATATTAGGTGCAATATTGAGTGGATTAGTGAGTGTACTAGCCAGTTAACATGGAAAATGCAAAGAAAATGATACTTATCGAACCTGGATTGATTGAAAAATTAAAACAAGAAAATAAGGTTAATAGTAGTTTATCTCGATTAGATATTGAAATGCAAAATATTATGAATAGTAAGACGGAAGACCGAAAGAAATGGATGTTATATGTACAAACACTGCAAAGATACCTTCATTTTATCGAAGAGGATCGTCAACCACTCAGATTACCAATTTATTCTGATACTTCTAATGAAGATTCAAACGAGTCTAAAATTGGTTTTAAAAATAATGATAGAGATCTAAAAACTTCAGTTGATGCTGAATCTTTGTTGGAAGAGAATCGATCCATTAAAAGTAAAGAAAATTTTGAAAATCCACTTTACACACCAGCTCAAATACTCAGTTTAATACCAAAAACTTATAATAAAAAAAGGACAGTTATTATTAAACTTAGTTGAAACAAGTAAAGGTAAAATACATTGGGATAATGAAGGTACAGTCATAATTGATAATGAAAAAATTCCTGGAAGTAATACTGCTGATTTAATAAATGATTCACTAAGACTCTTTAAAAAAGTGATCCAGTAGGGTGGGATAGATTTGCTGAAGCATTAAAAGATATTAAAGTACCACTTACTTATATTGGAAATCCAAAGAGATGTGAGTTTATTAACCAACTTCAAGCAAAAGATCTGAACAAACCCTCTAAGATTGAATTTCAAGAGTTTTCTACACCGAGCAGTAGAGATAAAAAGTCTACAACTAAAATACGTAAAAGGCTTGAGTGGGAAAAATGGACCCCGTACTAGAAGAAATTAACAGGATTTATTATGATCCATCTAATCCCGCTGATTTTGGTAGTATTGATAAATTATCAAAAGCCATGAAGGGTAAAATGAATAAAAAGCAAGTAAAGGAATGGTTAAAATCACAAGAAACATACACATTACATAAACCCATTCGAAAAAAATTCCCGCGTAATAAGGTACATTCTATCAAATATTAATGAACTGTGGCAAGCTGATTTAAGTGATATGCGAACTTATTCTCAATATAATGATGGTTTCAAGTATATACTTTGTGTTATTGATGTATTTAGTAAATATGCTTTTGCAAGACCAATGAAAAAGAAAAACTCAGAAACAACTAAAGAATGTTTTGAAAGTATATTTACTGAAAGTAATTTAACACCTACTCACATACAATCTGATAAAGGTACAGAATTTGTTTCAAAAGATGTACAAAAATACTTTAAATCCAAAAAGATTAATTACTATACCACTAACAATCCTGACATTAAGGCCAGTATTGTTGAACGATTTCAAAGAACACTAAAAATGAAAATGTGGCGTTATTTCACTCATAATAATACTTATAGATATATAGATGTTTTACAAGATTTAATATACTCTTATAATCACAGCTTTCACTCTAGTATTAAGATGTGCCCATGTGATGTAAATTCCAACAATATTATGACAGTTTGGACTAATCTTTATGATAGACGGTCAAACAAACTTTCTTTAGAAAATCCTAAACCAAATTTCAATGTGGGTGATTATGTTCGAATAACTAAATATAAACATGTTTTCCAAAAAGGATATGAATCAAATTGGAGTGATGAAATATTTACTATATCTTCAATAATTGATAGATCTCCATGGGTTGTTTATACAATAACAGATTTACAAAATGAACCAATAGTTGGTACTTTTTATGAAAGAGAATTACAGAAAATCACTTACAACCCCACCTCACAATATAAAATAGATAAAATAATTGACACTCGTTACTCAGGTAACAGAAAAGAAGTATTAGTGAAGTGGAAAGGTTATCCAGATAAATTTAACAGTTGGATTTTAGCTTCTAGTTTAAAAGAAATATGAATAAAGAAAGTTTTTATTTAACTTTGCTCAGCAATAGTTCAATGGAATACTTTCCTGATAAAAGACCACAAATTTTTCAACGAAATTACCGAAAGCTATTAAATTAGAAGGTGAATGGTCGGTTGGAGTTGTCGAGTTTCAATATCCATGTACCATGTTTACTCTTCAAGATCATGAAAATGTTATATACATTACAAAATCTATGTTAATGCCTAATGAAGATAAACCATCGACAGTGTACTACAAAAAACATATTCCAGCTACCAACTATGATAACGTTGAGCATATTTTAAGAGTGTTAAATGGTATCGGAGAGAACTTGAAATTTCGCTATGATGAAATAACAAAATTTGTGTCTATTTCTGTTTTGGATAAAAATATAACATCCGTAACATTATCACCCAAATTAAGTTTACAACTAGGTTATGAACCAAATAAAAATCTCCTAGAGAGAAATTTTGGAAAGTGTCCTGCTAATTTACACTTAGGGTTACCATCTCAACTCTTTCTATATTGCGACATTATCGATCCTCAGATTGTGGGTGATGTTATGACTCCTTTACATTTCCTTTACATAGTCATTTCATTAGATCCTACAAAATACATTTATGGTGCAAATAAAATGCACGTTTTCTCTCAACCTCACTACTTACCTGTTATGCGAAGAGAGTTCGATACGCTGGAAATAGTTATAAGATCGAGCACAGGATAAAAAATACCATTCCAGTTTGGAACCGTGTGTATTAAACTACATTTCCGAAAATTATAATAATGAATTCTCTTCGTGGTCATCATAAATGTCCATATGAAAATTATTATACATATCAAGCTGGGTCAGGAGTTGGAGTAATTTATAAGGGTGCACCATACCAACGCGGTCATGGTATTGGGAGCTTCTTAGGGGGGTTATTTAGATCAGTTTTACCTTTACTTTCAAGTGGTGCTCGAGTGATTGGTAAGGAGGCATTAAGCGCTGGAGTAGGACTTCTATCGGATATGGTTCAAGCGCGTTCTATGGAAGCCGCAATAAAAGATCGTCTAAAGCAAGTTAGTACGAATTTAAAACGAAAGGCTGATGAGAAAATTGATCAATTTAACATGACAGGATCTGGGTATAAAACTAAAAGAAAACGATTGACCTCGTTCATTCCACAATTATCTGCTAAAGTGAAAGCTGCGAAAAAACTTGGTCTAAAACCAAAAAATATCAAAGATATATTTTCAAATTAAATATGTCTTTCCTTCATAATCATTCTTGCGAGTGCGTTAAGTCAGAATTGGATTTGTTTGCACTACCGTCTACAAAAACTAGCATTGAAAATGGATTGTGGATTCATTATAAACCAATTTCATCTCTTGGTGATGATGGACCTATCGAGTTTCAAGTTCCTGGGACAGGCGATGACTACATAGATTTGTCTCATACATTACTCCACATAAAGGCAAAAGTATTAAATCAAGATTCAACTAACTTGATATCTACTACAATAGTAGCACCTGTAAATAATTGGCTGCATTCACTTTTTAGTCAACTTGATGTTTATTTAAACCAAAAACTTGTATCACCACCTAATAATACCTATGCATATCGAGCATACATGGAAACCCTTTTAAACTATGCTCCTGCTGCTAAACAATCTCATCTTACTTGTAGTCTTTGGTATGATGATACACCAGGAAAAATGGATTCTACGGATGGTAAAAACATAGGATTTGTTAAAAGACAGGAATTGATTAGTGAAAGTAAGGAAATAGAAATGATTGGTCATCTTCACGGTGACATTTTCAATCAAGATAAATTTTTAATAAATGGTGTTGAAATTAGTGTTAAATTGGTTCGATCAAGAGAGAGCTTTAATTTAATTGCTGGGTCAAACGATGTAAAGTTTAAAGTTTGCATTACGGACGCAACTCTTATTGTTCGACGAGCACGAATTAATCCAAGTGTATTACTCGCACATCAAAAAGTTTTAGCTTCTACCACTGCTAAATATCCTATTACTCGAGCTGAAGTAAAAGTTTTAACAATTCCATCGGGTGTTCAAGGAAAGCTCTTGATAATATATTTTTAGGGCAGGTACCCAAAAGATGTATAATTGGATTTGTGAACAATTCTGCATTTAATGGTTCCCTTACTAAATATCCATTTAACTTTGAAAACTATGGTATTAATTCTTTCAGTTTATATATTGATGGTCAACAAATACCTTCAGAAGCTTTGCAACCATCTTTTAATAATAGTATATTTACATCAGCGTACCATACTCTATTCTCGGGAACTGGTATTCACTTTCTTAATGAAGGAAATGGAATCTCTTGTGAACAGTATGCCAAAGGTTACTGTCTATTAGCATTTGACTTAACTCCTGATTTATCAGCCAACTCATCAGCTCATTGGAATCTCATAAAGCATGGTAGTGTAAGATTAGAAGTACGATTTGAATCCTCACTAATACAAACAATTAACTGTATAGTTTATGCTGAGTTTGATAATATTATTGAGATAGATAAAAACAGAAATGTTACTGTAGACTATAGTAGTTAAGGTTATATTATGTGTTGTGTGTTAGATTTTATGAGTTATGTGTATTGCATTTTGTGTGTATGTAACTATGTGAAACGTTATAAAATTAAATAAAGCAAATTGTATGCAATATATTATTTTTTATTTCTTTATAAATATTCTATTTAATCTAATACAAAACTCTGTTCGAGTTTAAATTTTACATAAGCACACTGACTAAACCACTGAACATGCTGCTGCCAAGGATCATCATCATCTTCCCAATCTTTTAAACCACCACCACAATGGAAACACTTGGTCCAGTCTGCAAGGCCAGTATAAAAGAAACCGGCTTCTGCAAGATCTTCAGGTTTCTGTCGCATAACGAGAGGCCAGTTTTCGAAACTGAGCAACCGGCTAGATTTTGAACTGAAGAATGGATATTCAGCTCTTGAGTACTGCATATTCTTCTCGTTTTCTTCTCCACTCAGTGTTGTAGTTTTGTTCTTCAATGATGTGTTCTGTACACGTATGCCACACTCATCTCTTCCTTCTGCTCTTGTCTTCCTGTAATTTAAGTAAACAGAATCACATTCACTAATGATCAGCTAATGACTGTCATTGTTAAAAAAGTATTTTTTAACTTTTTCACTTTCTGCTATTGTCTCTGTAATATTGTATACGAGGGCGTTTGTGTTGTCGTAGATGCTATCCTTATTAGTCTTTACGTAATATTTAATCCTCGTGGAAGCATGTTTCCAATGATCAGTAGTTGGAATCTTGGATAGCTTCTTCATATCGTACATTTCACTGAGATGCGTCGCTTGGTCTCCGTCGTCAGAATTAGTAGAAATGTATGATACACCATCTCTAGCGGCTCGTGCTACGGTTGATGATAACAGCTCTTTTTTATTTTTGGTTCAGCTTCAAAAAAATGATCAATCGATTGCGATTTTCTTTTTCCACCATCGCATGTGTTATTATTAATGACGATGTCATCACTCTCTTCTTGAGGGGAGAGTGGCGAGTAGTAATACTGTTTATAGGTATTTTCATCGAAGCTCAATGATTTCTGCAACAACACAGTTATCATGTTAATATCAATTTGTTAACACTTAATCATAAAAGTTAAAAAAGTTAAAGTTACAGCCTATTAAAGTCCACTGCTGAACATAGGCCTCCTCTAAATTCTGAGAGGGTTTTAGGGCTAGGAAATATTCGCTGCGCTGCCTCAATGCGTGTTGGCAAACTTCACATGCCTTCGAAATTTTCTCAGACATGCAGGTTTCCTCACGATGTTTTCCTTCACCGCTGAGCACGTGGTAAATCAGATCTTAAAATTGCAATTAACAATTTAATTGGTGCCGGCGGGGATCGAACCCGGGTCGCGTACTGTGAAATTTACATTTTGCGCTAACCATCTGAGCTACCACGGCTTAATCATATACACACACATAATATTTAAATATAATTTGTTAACACTAAATCATACACACGTAAGAAAATAACAGAAAGAAAAGTAAGTTTGTCAATAGAATAAACACTTACATCCATGGCCTTTGATGCGTTGAAGTAACACAAATGTAGTATTGATAGATCCACTGCGGTCAAACGACCATACACTAACTCCATGACTGCAGTTGCTTGGTCTTATATAGTATCAGTAAGTAATAATTCTAATCTAAAGAATTTCTGCAGTAGAATTGATACTAACTTTATGCGTCAACAAGCTTATCTCACATTCTGTTGCTTATCTCAGCATTCCTTCGTCCTTCCTGTCATGTCTTGTTCAGTGTATTGATGACTCAAATACGTTTTGTATAACACAAAGAATGCAATTTAATATTTAGAAATCACTATAATTGATCATTCCTATATTAGTCATTGAGTAGATTGGTACTGTAATAATCTACTAATAGCAGTAATATTATGGATACACTAGATGTACAACAACATCTGAAAAAGATTCACCCCACTCTAGAAAATAATGTTTATGCTGCCAACTACCCATGTACACCCACGTATATACGTTGGTATATAATATGCTTTATATATCGATACGAATGACGTCGGTCAATATTTTGATTCATTCGGACGGGCACCTGTACGATATCATCTGGAGTTTTTTAAAAGAAATTGTAAAAGATGGAACTGGAATGTTGATAGGATTCAGAATGAGTGGACTTCAGTTTGTGGCGAATATTGCTTAATGTATTTGCTATATAAGTTTCAGGGATGTTCAATGCATAGTTTTACGAGTATATTTATAGGGAACACATTGTACAACGATATTTTAGTGGATGAGATGTTTCGCTCCTATTTTATAGATAATAAGTAATAAGATTTTGTATTTTGTAAACAAAAATTTTAACAAAATTAGGTAATGTGTTTTATTAATGAGTCAGATTAGTGTGGATAGGAACAAAGGAGAACAATAGAACCACGCTGAGGAAGAATAGATAATGACGGTATTCAATGAACAATAGACAAGTAGATAAGAACAATGTAGCGCTAATGACGGTGGAGGCCTTCACCGGATATCAATTAGATAAGAGTTAATTGATCTGCACATCTCCGGAACAGTGCATCCTACGCAAAAATGGACCGCAGATTCGTGATCAGAGAATGCCAAAACCTTTTTTTTTTAGGATCGTGTGTCGACGAACGTCGTACTTGTACCAATTCTGACTCAGTGCGCTAGAACTGGTACAACGTAACTACTGATAACGCATCTGTATTTTAGTAAGCTAAATAAATTGCTTGTTCTAGGAAACTCCGCTCTTCCAAAAACACTTTTACAACATATATTTAGACTACTATTTTTAATGAACTGAGAGACTACATACTAATTATTTAAATAAGGCATGCATACAATTTTTCTCTTGTGTGATTGAATAGGATGTGTGTGTGTGTGTGTGTGTGTGTGTGTGTGTGTGTGTGTGTGTGTGTGTAAATGTGTGTGTGTGTGTGTGTGTGTGTGCGTATGTGTGTGTGTGTGTGTGTGTGTGTGTGTGTGTTTCTATACTATGTGCGGATGTAATTCTATGTTTAAAACCTAATCATGCTCTCTACTTCCTCATAAGTTAGTGGCTTAAGCCAATTTAGGACTAGATCCTTGCATTCAAAAGTTGTTTTGGTATAGATGTTAAGTGCTTTGTTGGCCTTATTATATAGTTGACATGACATGTTTGCGTGTTGTTGTCTAGCAAAAAATGTTTTACATGTTTGCATTTTAGCTACTGAGTCAATCCTTCTTCTTGTGAATATTGAAGTGTCAAGTGGGAGAGATTTGTGTTTTTTAACAACAGTATGCAGGATATATAATTTACGTAATGACAACAAATCTGCTACGGCATAGAGTGCTTGGGTGTGGAACCTACGTTTTTTAAAGAACATGACCTTCAGAAGTGCGCGCTGCGCACGTTCAGCTACTAAAAATTTTATTTTTGATGCACCACCCCATACAGGAATGCAGTAAATCATGATAGACTGCGCCAAAGAAACATATATGCGTTTTAATAGGTCTTCTTTCGCAGAATGTCGTAAAATTTTAAAAATCCAGATTAATTTTCTGATGCGACTTGTAATAAGGTCAGTGTGGGCGTGCCATGAAAGTCTGTCATCAATCATTACTCCCAGATATTTTGTGGAGTTCACTTTGGCAATGATTGGACAGTTGCAGTTTGAAGCATTTAGGAGAGAGCAATTATGTATCGTGAGATTGTAATCTGGGTTTGGTTGCGTTCTATTGCTTATTGAAAAACACATAAAGTTAGTCTTTAATGTATTTAACGAAAGTAGGTTTAACCTTAACCATAAAGCAATAGTAAAAAGTGCCGATTCCGCGTTCTTTTTGATAGAGTCCCAGGAGTTGCCAGTAATGACCATGGCAGTATCATCAGCGTAAGAGAAGATCGAGGTACTGTTTAGGGACATACTGCAAAGCTCATTGATGTAAATGAGGAATAATGTTGGCCCAAGAACTGAGCCCTGTGGTACACCAAAGGTTAAGTCAGCATCGTTGCTCACAAAACTACCCACCCTAACCTTCTGCCTCCTGCCACTCAAATAACTTTTAATTAAATTTAATGGAGTACCTCTAACTCCAACTTTTTCTAGTTTGCGCACGAGAATGGGAACAGATACGGTGTCAAAGGCCTTCTTCAGGTCTAAGAATATCGTCAAGCATTTGCCTCCACTATCCAACTGATTAGCTATGAGTGATGTTAGGGATAAAATAGCATCCTGGGTAGATTTTCCTGATTGGAAGCCGTATTGTGAATCTGCCAATATGTTGTATTTTTTTAGGAAGGTTACCAGTCTTTTATTAATAAGCTTCTCTAGTATTTTGGACAGTGAAGGAAGCACCGATATAGGTCTGTAATTATTAACATCCTCCCTATTCCCACCCTTGTGCACCGGGGGTAACAATAGCTCGTTTTAATAAACTTGGGAAGACACCTTTCCTAAAGCAACAGTTGGCTAGGTGACAGATGACTGGGACCAGTATATACCGAGCTAGTTTCAAAAAACTAGCTGGAACATGGTCACAACCAGGAGCACTATTTGATTTCAGACTCATTATAATGTCATTTACCTCTTGGTGATCTGTTTCCAATAGGCAAAAAGTTGTGAGTTCGGTCTTATCCACAAGATGAGTTGACAGATCATGAGGGTTATTCACAGCTGAGATACTGCTTGCCAGGTTCTCTCCCACGCCTGCAAAAAAGTCATTGACATAGTCAACTGACTCCTCCGGGGTTTGTTTGGTTGTCAAGAGTTTAAAACTTCCAGTTTTGTCTTGATTCAAATGTGTGATGTTCCTTATGTGTTTCCAAAGAGCTCTTGAATCTTTAGATGAATTTTCTAATTGTTGTCTTTCATAAGAACGCTTAAGTTTCTTTAACAAGTTGGTACAAAAATTGCGATAACGCTTATATGTAATTTTAAGGACTTCATCATGAGGGTTGGAACGTAATTTTTTTTTGCATTTCGTTTCTATTTTTAATACAGCGCAAAGCCCCTGGAGTTATCCAAGCCTTAATAGTCCTTTGGCTCCTTGGGATACGAGTCTTCCGAGAGTTTTCTCTAAGAGATTGTGTGACGTGAGAGATCAGAAGATTAGAAATGATCTCAGGATCATCATATAGCAGCAGATCTTGGATATTTTTGTCTACTATACTCGTGATTGCCATGTCATAGTCAGTGACCAATTTGACTCTCTGAGTTTTATGCTTAGTGTATAAGTTAGAAATATGTAAAAAAGTCATAGAATGATCAGTTATGGTAGTGTCTAGAATAGCAATTTTAGCAGTCAGAATTCGTCTATCCAGTTTAAGCATTATGTGGTCAAGACAACTACCATCCCGCGTTGGTAGACAATGACCCCTCATGATACTGTGATTACTTAGCATGTCAAGATATGCAAGTCTATTATTGCGCATAGTGCTATGTTCATTTAAATCTTGAATTAAGTTTATATTTATGTCGCCAGCTATTATAATGCATCTATGAGATTGGATTAATTCAAGTTGTGTGTTTAGGGAGCTAACAAATCTATCAACATTGACATTCGATGGTGACCTATATATTGTTAATACAGTGTAGTTAGTAGTCTCAATTTGTAAGCAGGAAGAGTCATCTAAAATTATTTCTTTTATATTAGCTGATATGTCATCTTTTATATAAACGATGACTCCATCATTCTGGTTTAAATAGCGAGTACTGTAATACGAAGCATCACTATACTGATACATGAAAATATGTATCAGTATAGTGATACCTTGGAGAATAAAAATTCGTTAACTCAATGTATTTCAGGGGATAATCGTGTTTATTAAATTTCACGATACACGAGTAACCTTTGTCCGATTTCCGTCAACACCAATGAATTCGTTAATTGCAATTTTAAGCTCTGGTCTACATATTCAGTGATGAAGTAAATAGTCATGAAGAAACTATAATGTCTACAATTAAAGTTGTGAAGTCCGCTAATAAAGCAAGAATAAGAGAAATTGATAAGGCTAGTGCCCCTGAGTGGGTTTCATTAAGCCACTTTTATATTATTGCATTATTTAGGATAAAATAAAACTATCACTCTAATGATAATGTAAATTAAATCAATCATTTTATTATATTACACACTTTTATTGAATTTATAAAAATATTACATCAGATATGACTAAAAATTTCCTTTTCTGCATGAGAGTCCGGTAGATTTCATCCAATTCGCTTATTCAATTATCGTATTCAATACTCGTATCTTGACAGATATGTTCTTGATGGTGACCCATGTACAAACACTGCCTTGTTCTGGTTTTAAAAGTAATAGATCCAGTGTTATAATGGGTTGGAAGGTTTTAGAATTTAACCTTAGTTCTCACGAGTGACAACGAAATTTATAGTTTATCTGAAGTTGGTTGAAGCTTGAAGGTGTCAACGGGCTGTAGAATGCAATTATAACAAGATAAATTGTTAGATCGTTGATGTTTTCTATGACCTGAAGTAGCTACTTACTATCATGTGGACTGTAAATTGGTTTGTCTGTTCACTTTAATAAAAAATGGAAGACTATCCTATATTTATAAAAAAAAAACACTTAAAAATCTAACGATTAACAGATTAGATTAATCTTTGTTAACCATAGACTCAAAACACTCATTAATGGCAGTAATGGCGTCGAGTTAACAAAAATGGCGGCACTGCGGTAAATTGGTGCGCACTCCTTCTCCAGAAATTCGTAATCTTCCGTTAGATTTCTTTCTAGCAAAATAGGTCCGAGGGTTGCCAGAACTCGAGCGTGATAGTCGTTAATGTATTTGATCTGGAAACATATTCAATGGATAATATTTTTAAACGAATTCGGGTATATTTTAAGATTTTTGAACGTCAAAATATACAAACGGTTGGAAAGTTAGAGTAATTAAAGTTAGTCTGATTTTCCATCACAGTTCCAGTTGTCTTCAAAGCATTACTTCTTAAACTATTAGTTATAATAGTAACCGTGAAATTTAATCGGTATAAATTATATTCAAAAGAAGTCGCGAGGAACAGCTAGTATTGAATTAAAAAAAAACTATTTCTATTTCTTCACTCTTACGTGTACGAGAAAGGTACCTCGTGATCATCCAGTATGCTGACATCCAAACAAGCAGTCTGATGCGGTGCTAAGGAAATTGTGTAAAAGCCGACCGCGCCGACACCGTTGAAGTCACCCACCATACCCTCAGCCTAGAAAAACGATAGATAGACATTTTACAATAGCGTTACTGGTCTCACAGACATCTACCACCTAGTCATTTATAGCATAGCAAATTGTTTCTTCTTTAACAGTCCATGATAGTAGACTGTTTGCCACATGCCACATGTGCTTCTCCCGTTGCAGGAAGAATTTGCCGTAATAGTACCGCGTGGCAGGGGTTTGACGGTTGTAGTACCACACGTGAACACCTTTGACGATACTGTCCATCGCCAGTCTGGATATTTTACTTTACGATTTTTTTTTATATTAGGGATGGAAAGATACATAATTGTGCCGATACGATACCGATACCGATTATTGTAGTAAATAATCGGCAATACCGATACCATTACCTTTATTGGTGGCCTAGAAGAAATAAAAGAATAATGAATACTTTTCTTTATTATGCATAAAAGTTATCTATATTTATAAGACTGAATCTTGAGAAAGAAAATGTCAAATCAAAGTTTCAATTCATAACTCAAAGAAAACATTTATTTATATGAATAATCAAGAATATTATCAAGCATTCAAAGCGCTAATTAAGAAAGTAATTTCAGTAGCGCTAAGTGGTAAAGTAAACCGATATAAAAGATAACGTCAGTAATTTAAGTTATCTTTTGGTTCGGTTCGGTTCGGTATTGGTATCGGAATCGTTACATCCCTATTTTATACTATTCTAAATCACATACAGATCGGCAAAAATAAATTAATATTTGTAGAGTTCTTTTTAAATAAAATAAGGGTGACAAACGAGCACACAGTCCACCTGATGGTAAGTGGATGCTGTGGCCCATAGACATCTACGTTCATCTTCAATTAATAATCAAAATGCTGATGCGTTGTCAACCCTGAGGACTGAGATGAAATGCCTCGTTTCCAGTAAAAATGGTTTCCGGTTCTCTACACTCATCATACGAAACACAGCAGCAAGCTCCAGAAGGTCACGACATTTTCAACTCCTGTTGTTACGTCCTGTTGGCTCATGACCAAAATGGCGGGACCAAATTAAAGAGTATGTCTTTGTCTATGTCTGCATTATACATTTCAGTATATTTTTGTTATAATTTGTAATGACAAACCTTTTTTTGTAGGTAAGTAACTCGAAACCACTCGAACAATATATGTATTGCTCTCCCGAGCCAGCGTAGGCGTATTCAGGTCGACAATACATGTATTGATCTCCCGAGCTTACAGGCTGCTATTTTAACGCTGGTATTCTGTGAGAGCGTGATCATTCCTCGGTCGAGCCAACCCATTTGTGCTGCAACCACAATATAGCTGCAGAATGGCTCTACCGCATTTTTTTTTCAACCACGTAATTATTTACATTTCTATCTTATATAATTATTTATATTATTTATATTTTTTACACAAAATCATTGTTTTATTGATATAGGTAACAAATAAGTAAACAATTTATTACATTTTTATGTAATTAAAAAAGAAGAAAATAATAATATGTATATTTCATATGTAGGTACGCAGCTGGTTTCTGGAAAACGGTCCCTACGTATGATGTTGTTAGTGTTATGTTACTTTATCTATTTTACGTGTAATGCACGCTTATCCAGAAAATTAAAATTTTTTTCTAACTCCGAGCAAAGTTTGATCACCTATAATATCATACACACATCGTACAGCTTGCAAGGATGATTAGAAGATCCACGTGCGTAAACGCACAAGGACCCCGAGCGAGTTATGGTTGTAGTTTCGCCGTCCGCCGCCGTGCTACAGCACCGCGGTCTCCGTGCGGAACGCGGGGGTGAAATTATACATTTTCCTTGCCTTCCCTTCAATCCCCATAAAATTCCCATGCAGTTGCATGTGCCCGGCAAATCCCGAGTTGAATGCGACCGCACCCACCCGCAGCACTTAAAACCATTAAAACTTATATTTAGAGACTACTTTTCTATGAAGAAGGTTGGCACTATAAAATTCTCTATATAAAAGTCAGGTTTTACTTCATTACAAAAAGACTATTGTATTTTGATAACAAAAAAAAAACATACCAAGCGGATGTTGGCAGCGTCAAAATCACAATTATTTCAATATATATAACTCGAAATTATTTACGTAAAAAGATAAATTTACACAAAAACTTTTATAACAATTTCTTAATAAAACACTAATAAAACACTAGAAACATCCAAAAATCAACACAACAACATCCAAATGAAAATGGCGTACGTAATGAACTTAGAATATAAATTAATATCCATTGGCTAACTGTCTTTTTATTCCACTAGAGGATAGGAAATTTCATATTGATTCTATAATGCCAAACTTCTTCCCAGAAAAGTAGTCTCTAAACATAAGTATTTATGGGTTAAAATGCTGTTGGTGCGTCATATTAGACCTCTTGAATTTTGACGGAATATCGCCGAGGTCAAATTTGGACACTTGGTAGCTAAGAGGTTAATACCCGCCCTTAATCTAGGATTTGTTGTTGTCCAATGCCTGGTATTGCAGCAAGCATTTAATATAAATGAAAAACTTACGAAAATATGATCGGCGTTTCTGTTCATCTCAATAACTTCTACGAGATCCTCGTGTCGGATGCCGTACTCTCCAACTTCGTAGTATCCAGGCTCTGTGAACAAAAATATAATGATCATCCGAAAGTTTTAAAAGATCAAGAAGAAGATGCACAATACTTTTCGTTTTCTATTCTTCGGCCTGGAGAAGTAAAACTTCTAGTGGGTCTTTCCCCTGAGGGTGATTTGCCGTAACTCTCAAGTTTAGCGGTAGTGTTTACGAGCGCCAGGCGTCTCGTTTTGCAGACATAATATATTGATATGAGATGAATGTGATCCGTGTGGGATTTACAACATTCATGGAACGAAATGGGCTGATCTGTTCTGTAAAACCGCCACCATGCGGCTTCTTAATTAATAAACCCCTGCATATTTGTAACTTAACTTTATATAGTTATACTGGATGATTCTGGAAAAATAGGGTGTAACAAGTGAATAGCCTATGGCACTGATATTTCACAAAAAATTAAAACAAAAATTTTGAATTAAATAAATAAATTAATTAAAATCTATGGAAATTCAAATCATATCCCTACTTTACGAAGGGCAATAAAACAATAAATTTAGTAGGCATCTTTGACCTTGTCACTTCTCAGACTCACAGGCTCAAAGGCAAAGGGCAAAGTAACTGTACAAAAAACGTTTCTCAAAATTCAAACGTTTAATTAAAAAATTTTGTTTTTATTTTTTGTAAAATATGTTCTCCGTTTACATGTTACACTCTATTTTTTTCCAGAAGGGAAAAAGGTCATCGAGTATAGTTTAACATTCCAACATGCCCGTGAGGGCATAATTGTATTTTTACAAACCGATTGGATTCGAATATACAGGGTTATTTTTCAAAGAGTATCCAAACTTTATATTTTAGTTTTCCAGTTTTTTAAAATACGAGCATTGACTTATATATTACTAGCGTAAATACGAGTAAATTTAATGAGGTTTCTACTTTTATTTGAAATTGTCCCAAATTAAATGTGATTTATGGGCAACAACTAGGCATGTGTGCGCTCCTGTTTGTGTGCGCTTCAATTCACAAAATTTTTTCCTACATTTTTAGTGACACGATTAATAACTACGCGATGAGAATTATGATTCCAATTTTCTCTTCACACTTTTAACGGGCTTAGGATCGCCGTAATAAATAAAATAAAAATAAATATTTTTGCCTATCAACGACGTAACCGACGGCTGTCATTATGATGGCATATTCAAAAAATTGGAATAAACTATTTACAACTAAATTACGTAAGTAGTCCCAATAACTAATCTTGGTAACTCAAAGTGGAATCCGTTTCTCTCTATGCATAGACGAGCACGTTTCCTTAAATTATTTTTTACACTTGTTACCTGTGCTTCGTGAATGCAGCAATAAATTTGCTGCAGCGGTCTTCATATCTTTGGGCCTCCTTGACGTAAACACGATTCTTTATTGCACCTCACTGACACAGATAAAAGTCTGAGACCCCGCAGTGAAAGGTCCATCAAGTTTTCAGGTGTATTATAGCGTCTTTAAAAACATAAAATAAGGGTAACAAACGAGCACACAGTCCACCTGATGGTAAGTGGATGCTTTGGCCCATAGACATCTACATTTAACCTCAATAAAGAATCGAAATGCAAATATTTTGTCACCCCTGAGGACTGAGATGGAATGCCTCGATTCCAGTAAAATGGTTCTCTCAACTTACCATATGAAGCACAGTAGCATTAAGCTGCTATTTTACGCTGGTATTCTGTGAGAGCGTAGTACTTTCCCGGTCAAGCCGACCCATTCGTGCTACAACCATAATATAACTGTAGCGTGGCTCTACCACGTAATAAATGCCTCCATAGGCAATCCACCCATCGTCATATTTCACTGTTTAAATTATCGTTCATTGGACTTGAATAGTTTGGTTAACTGTCTATTGTTCTTCGATTGGTAGGTACACGTATAGTTACACATTCGTATAATCTTTGCGCACCACTTAAACATTCATTAACATTGAAAATGTATCACCTCGCACCTCGCCATTTCATCATTGTATAGTATTTGCGGTTCGAATATTTTCGTTCCGTCATTGGTAGCGAAGCGACACTACCTACGAATATTTAAAAATTGCCCACTCGTACGTAATGAGGTTACGATCAACACTGCCCTATATAGTATATTATAGGATAACACACCATCCATCCACCATCCATGCCGGATGTACGGTTTACACAGCGCTTAATTCACAAAGCACTCCTCTCCATGGACGTCAACAAGACGAGTGAGCTTAATGGAGCCCCTCCCATTATGCTGAAGACGTGTGCTCCGGAGTTGGCACCGGTTACCAAATACAAAAGACGTGTTAACGTCTTTTCCGCTACTCCTACTCCCAAGGCGTAGTCTCGAATTCATGCAAAATAGCTTTGGTCCACCCGGTCCCTTAAAATGGCGACCGTTCAGACCCGTCCAACTACAGGCTTATCGCTATCACCTCCTTGTTCTCCAAAATAATGGAAACCATTATAAACTACCAGCTCATGAGGTACCTTGAAGATCACCAGCTAAACCAGCATACAATTTTCGTCGGGGTTGATCAGCTGATGGTCTTCTGTTCTACCTGACTCATAGATGGGTCGACGCAGTAGAGTTTAAGTAGGAGGCATTAGCCGTTAGTTTGGACGTAGCGAAGGCCTTCGATCGGGTTTGGTACAAAGCACTTCTTTCGAAGCTCCCTTTCTATGGGCTTCCCGTGAAATTGTGAATATGGATCACCAGTTTCCTTGCTGATCGGAGCATCAAGGTCATAGTAGACGGTGCATGCTCTAATTACAAGCCTATTAACGCTGATATTGCACAAGACTGCGTGCAACATCAGCGTTAATTCACAGGCACTGCTAAAGGATGTTTCTTCCGCTTAACAATGATATGTTGCAAACTGGTAACATTCATTGCTATGCGGACGATAGCATTGGTGATGTTTTATACACCGGCCGTACCAATATTTCTCGAGAAAACGTCGCCGAACACCGGAACAAACCTGTGTCTGAAGTCTACGCTTTGTTGTACAACGTATCAGATGGGGGGTGACTAAATCTAGTCCAGTTCAATCCTCAGTAGACATAAGTTTGCGCTTTCACCGCTAATAACAACCCCTTTGTTGTATCTTCTTAGTTTCAAAGCACTCACCTTACTACCTCATCTAGCATCGGAATCCTCGATGTATCGGTGTGAAAATTATGCAGTTTCGTGGCCACTTGGAAGGCTAAATTGGCCTCCAAAAACTTGGCGTGCTCAGCAGAGCAGAACAGTATTTCATGTCGGTACACCGCTTGCACACGGAACACTGTGCTCATCTCTGGGCTGGGGTACCCCAGTGCCAGCTCTTTCCACTTAACCGCATCCAGCGCAGAGCGGCTCGAATCGTTGACGACCGAGTTTTTTCTGTTGGGCTTGATTCACAGGCACTGCTAAAGAATGTTGCATCCCTTTGTATTTTCTATCGCATCTACCACGTGGGATGCTCAGAGAAATTGTTTGGATTAATTTTGGATTTTTTCTGTTTGGATGATTGGCGGTCCACCCCTGTGCGTTTCACTAGGAGTTTTCTTCCTCGTACAACCTCTCTGTGGAATTGTTTACCACCGGCAATTTTACCGAACTGAAACGACTAAAGCAAGAAAAGAGCTTACTCATTTCTAATAGGCCGGCAACGCGCATGTAATTCCCCTGGTGTTGCAGTTGTTAAAGAGTGCTAATTTGCCACCTCTTCTAAAAAAAAAAAATCTATGATCGGCCGGCCGTAGATGCTTAGCGGTGTAACGGTTAACGGAAGGGAAGGGCGTGGGAAGACACACTACAAGGTACCTAAATTTGTAACCGAGCGACTCTTACGAAAACATGCGTAAATTAGTAGGCGTTAGATATTTATGAATGACAATCAGTTAAAATAATGCATTACCACGAGTTCCGAATTAAAAAGATGACAAGTGGTACAAAAATGTTGTACAACCGACTTCAATATAAATAAAATGAGAACATCATCAACGTATTCGATGTCAATTAATACGCATTATTAAAGATAGCTCAAAAACTAACGGTCTTGATCTAATTTTATTAGATCTTGATTAAATTTATATGCAACCACACGAGAAGCACCAGTTTTCAGATAAAAAAAAATCGTTAAAACTGGTTCACCCAGAGAAAATTATGAGGTATAACACACATAAAAAAACACAGTTGTATTAAACACCTCCCCCTTTTTGAAGTCGGTAAAAAGAACAAAATGTTTAAGATTCTTTTACTACAGTACAGGTACTCAACCTAGTTCAGGCAGGTAGCTAATATTATAAACTTGACTTTTTTATTTTTCTTTTGTATATTCTACATTATAAGCTCACAAAGTTTTATCATAGTATGTTATTTTTGTTAGACTTATTTTATTTTATTTAATTGTAATCATATTTATTCTTATGTAAACATGTGTATGGTGTTTTATTATTATTATTTATTTTTTATTCCGCTTTTCTTATTCTCATATTACCCTATACCTATATCACCTTCTCCACTAATTTGGGCATACATTACAAAATAACCCTGTATAGCTTGTGTTAAATTTGTTGTAAATTCGTATGTAAATTCGAATGTAAATTCACTTGATGGTAAGTGACTTCTGCATCCTATGAACTCCAGCAACCATCATCAAGCAAAGAAGACTATAGGTCATTTCTGAGGACTGAGATATAATGTCTCAGCTTGTAATTTTATTGACTGTAATTTTACACCCCTCAGATCTGAACGAGCCAAACAGTGAGTGCCTGCTGTGTTTCAAATTACTTGTTGCTTACTTGGTTTGCTGACTTATACTTACCATTACTGAATATCATTCCTGGCGCTATACCAGGATCTGATGCTATCAAAGCTGCCCAGATACCCGACGGTCCTTCGTGAACATTGAGGAAGTGCCCCACGCCGTGTCCTGTTCCGTGAGCGTAGTTGAGCCCGACGTCCCAAAGAGCCTTACGAGCTAATGTATCCAATAAGTTACCCTGTAGCAATACAAACGTGTGAAGATGCAGTCAAAGTAAAAAAAAAAACATGTGCGCAGTTCATACGCGGTAGAAGAAAAACCTACAGAACATTACGAGTAAAATTGATTTTTTAATTTACTTCATTCTAGGTAAAGGTAAAGTTTTTTAATTCTTCATATAAGAAAAGTTCAAGGTGATACGTTAAATAGACGAACGGACTAGATTTAAACAGATTAGAAACAGATTAGATTTAAATTATCAGAAAACTAGTTTTATTTAAATGTGTAGTGTACGGGTAAATATAAGAAAACAAAAATGATTCTATTCTATTCTTATACTTGATATTTTTGTGTCTTACCGTAGTACCTTTCGGGAACACGGCGGTCCCTAATAGTATTTGTCCTTTCAGCACTCTTGTGAAGGCACGTCGCTGCTCCGAGGTGGGCGATGAGCTCATGTGTCGAGTTCTGGTGATGTCTGTGGTACCGTCCCTGTTTAAGATTAGTTTTAATTAATTTATTATGACTTTTTTAAATAAAGCTCAAGTGACAAATGAATTTACAGTCCGTGTGATGAATTTACAATTGGCTACTCAGACTTGGAACAAATATGAAACGACCAAGAATACAGTTGCATTGTTACCTCTGAGAGCTTACGAGTAATAAGTCAAAGCTGAGTATATTGTCTTAGTTACATGCTGAGTATAATGTCTCATAGCCGGTATTTATGCTGCCTCTTAATATCTTTTAGATACACGCAACACACTTATTTTTTATCGTAGAGAAATCCTCATGGATACCTTCTGCTGCGGGGGCAACAGAAAGGTTATGCCGGACTCCTACCGGCCAAAACCCCTCGATGGTCATCATCAACGAATATATCTACGTTCGGAAGGCAACCGGGGCCCCTCTCTCGCTTTGCTTTATTAAAGCACGTCACGAGAGCAGTGTTACTGATCCCAGGACCCTCGCAGTGCTATCACTGTGCACAAAACCACCTCCGAGTTATCGTCCTCCTCCCACGCTCCTTACCCAGATGAACTTCTTGACAGAAAACGGTTTTACCGTCCAGAAACTGCCAGCAAAAAACCATCTGCTTTTTTTTTTTTTTCCCCCTTTTTTTTTTTTGGGGGGGGGAATTTTTAATTAAAAATTTAAAAATTTTTTTTTTTTGTGTGCTCCAGAATACAATACCACGACCGGCGACGGGCAGCATTGTCAAAGGTGTTCACGTTGGATTTCCCATCTGCTTTAACTGTCACAATGGTACAATGAATTTAGCGGACCGAAAAAATGACCGAAGAGTCAGTAGTACCAGGAGGTCTACTTATACTGAACGTTTTTAAAGGTCATTCACATTATACGCGAAAAAATCGAAAACTGTGAAGCTGTGGTCGGGTCACTAATCAAATAATAAATCTGTAACTACGGTGTCAGTAACTAGGTACCTAAGTAACTAGATCTACATAAAAATAGTTATATCTTATCTTAGAAACACTAAAGAATGAAAAGTCGACCTTCCTATTGTTATTTAAGCACCCGTATGCTATGCAGTACTTTTTGGCTTTTTAAGTGGCTATACTTGAATAAAAACTCAAACATTAATATCAAAAGTGCCTAAATACTTATTAAGAGAAAACTCCTTTTTTATTAACATAAGGCACGCGTAAACTCGAGCGTGTGAGTGACAACCTCGCCGAATTAGCCCCATGCAAGGGTCCGCGCAGTGTAGGTGTGTTTTCATGCCTAAAGCGTGGAGGCCTGTTATAGTTAATAATTCTTTTATATTCCTTGTAGCCGCCTTTGTAGCTTTATCACTGCCTAAGATTGATTGGCAGAGAATGCTTGTAGCATTAAAACTGTTTTTCGTTCACTAATGTTTAAAATAAATAAATAAATAACTTACATATATTGAGCTCCTGAGTCAACTAGCAATATTTCATCGGGTTTGATCACCCTCTGTTCACCTTCTCGCGAGGGTTTGTAATGGATGACGGCTCCATTTTCTCCGGCACCAGCAATCGTTGCAAATGATGGCCCCATGAAATATTGTTCTTCTCTGTAATAAACGTTACTTTTATAATTTAATTATTATAATTATGCGCGTTTATAGGATCGATCTCACTTAAACGGCCACATTGTTGAGGAATTTTTTATTCAGAATTTTTTCAGGATCATCAATCACTAGCTGTGAATGTGGTGGCTACACGTACATCTATATGATGTTGTGGGCGTGGAAAGAAAAGGTGTAGATCTCCCGCCGGGCAAGGTGTTCTGCCCGGGGAGCGTCCAACGCTCCGAGTGATAGTTCGGGGCTATTCTATATGTACTGTTTTTAATTCGAACTTCGATAGCGCGATTTAGATTTCGATGTGCTTCGCTTGTGGCGCGACGAGCGCCGCCATAATGTGGTAGAGCAACGCTGCAAATGTATTACGGCTGCAGCACGAATTGGGCGGCTCGACCTGGGAACACCCTCTCACAGAATACAAGCGTGAAATAGCAGCTTAATACTGCTACGTTTCGTATGGTGATTGTAGAGAACCGGAGACCCTTTTAACTGGTATCAAGGCATTCAATCTTACTCCGCAGGGGTCACTATGCATCTGCAGTTTGTTTCTTAATCGAGTATAGATGTAAGTAAAGTAAAGTAGTTACAGCCTATATAAGTCCCACTGCTGGGCACAGGCCTCCCCTCATTTCTGAGAGGGTTTTAGGGCAAAGAAGTGTCCGTCGCGCTGCCCTAATGCGTGTTGGCGAACTTCACATGTGTTCGAAATAATTTTTTTTTCTTATTCCTCAGACATGCAGGTTTCCTCACGATGTTTTCCTTCACCGCCGAGCACGTGGTAAATCAGCACTTAAAATTGCAATTAACAATTTCATTGGTGCCGGCGAGGATCGAACCCGGGTTACTCGCGTTCTGTTATATTTACAGCGAGCGTTAACCATCTGAGCTACCACGGCTCTAAAGTATAGATGTACTTGTTACTTAATCGCCAACCAAAAAACTTACCATCAACTGGATAAGTGTACTCATTTGTCACCCTTATTCTATAAAATAAAAACACCAATCAATTGTAATACACACCCTCTCAGCTCTTCTAGTTTGTCGGATACATTGATTTCGGTCACGTTCTCCCCAGCAGCAACTCTTTCATGGACCCACCGAAGGAATCTCACAACTGCTATACCATCTTTTATGTGAGCGGAACGGAAGCCCTGGGTGTTAACATTGTATTACTTCAAATTTGGTTGAAAATGTGATCTCTGAATCATCCGACTCCATGGTGTCTAGCAATGAGTTCGAATCTCGCACGGGACAAGTATTTGTATGGACTAAAAATTATTGTTCTCGGTCTGGATGTTTATTCTTGTGTGCAATTTATGTTTATAAACTGCCTCAACGATACAGGAGAAAATCCTAGAATAGTGGTTACGTTCATCATGAAGTTGTCTTAAAAAAACTAATAATCTCTTTGCATGATATATTTATTATATTAAACGATGAAAGTTTGACTTTGGTATTGTTAGCCGTGCGTATGTGCATTGTGTTAGTGTGCGGTAGACCTCGCGAGCGCTCAGTCACGATCGCGAGTCGAACAAATCGCAGTTACATACACAAACGCACCTGTCGGTCATGTCACTACTACAATCAAGGCGAAACCTTCATCGTGAAATAAAATAACTTTACAAGTGTTTAATTTCATATAAGTAAAGGGTCGGTCTAAGAGAACCAGCTACCGTATAACATTCCGTGGATGTCGTAAGAGACGATAGAGGAAAATTTTAAAAGAAGAGGGGCAGCAGTTCTTTTCTGATAATAATTAATAATTAAAATCTGTCGTTGCCAGTTGTCCGCCAAGCGTGGCAACCATGGCAAATTTTCTCCTCATGAGGCATTCTATGGGGGAGGCCTGTTTTTGGGGAGGACATTTGATAGACTATTATGAATGAGTGAAAAGCCTTGCTGCAGCTATACTAGTAAGGAAGGGAAGGACCAGTACCGTCTTTACCAAAAGGGCACACGGGGCCCGTGCCCAGGGCCCCCATCATCAAGGGGCCCCCGTGACTAAAGGCATCGGCCTTATTCGCATACGCTATACATTTTTTTCTTTTATTTTATTATTTTATCAGAAGCAGAAGTGAAAACTTAAATATTAACGTTGTGCATTTTTGATATTTTGGAATGGTTAGGGAATAACTTTGCACGAATTGCTTTAATTATCATCTTTTTTTTTTTTTGCGTATCGTACACACATGACAATTATTACATTCGCGCAAGCGCCCTGCGCCGCCTAAACGAAACAGCAGGCGCAGGCATACATTTTCGCCGCGCCGTAGAAAGAGAGGGGGATACTTCCTCTCCTACACCGTCCATCTTACGAATTTTCGATAAGGTCACGTGTCCTGACGCGAGTTTAACATTTTTTACCCATTACAAAAAAGTGTACAACGCCGCTAAAGAAGTTTTCACTTCAATAAAAATTTTTCTAGATGAAACGATTTTGATGATTCTAAGCAGATGCTTCTCATGTGGTCCCATATAAATCTGATCAATATCAGACATTGATGATGTTCTCATTTTATTTATGTTGAAATCGGTTGTAAAAAAATTTAATTTTACAACTTGTATATAAATAATTTTACTATTAAATTTAAATACCGACCACTGGTAAAGGTGATTGAAACTACTCTTAATCTATAAACAGACAGTGTATTTGGGTAAAAATCTACGAAAATAGTTAGATATTCAACTTTTGTAAGTAGTTAATCAGTACATATTCGAATTAGAGTATACATAAGCAAGATCTACGGTACTCGATTCTGATTCGAAATGTATAAATAAATACAAATTTCGAATCAGAATCGAGTACATACTAAAAACTCCTGTACTGTGTATGTACGTTGACGAAATAGGTTAGCTTATACTTTACTAAAAAAATATTTCAAAGTTAACATGTAAAGTTCGCCAACACGCATTGGGGCAGCGCAGCGAACATTTCCTTGCCCTAAAACCTTCTCGGAAATGAGGGTAGGCCTGGCCTGGATGCCCAACAGTGGGACGTATATATACTGTAACTTAACTATTTTACTTTACTTTGGCTGTATTAAGGATACAAAAAATAGGTTTACCCGAAGCTCGACTTCATTTTTGATGCATTTCATTAGCGCTACAGGGGATACTGTGGACAGTGTGTTCATTGCACCATCCTGGGAGAAAAAGAAGACAATAATTATTCTGCAAGAAAAAAGAAATACTTAGTAGTAATTTTAATATTAGCGCGTATGGTCTCTATATGCCGACAAAGCTTTTAAATACCAAAAAAAATATTCTGTTACATTATGGTTGCAGCACGAATGGGTCGGCTCGACCGGGGAAGAAACACGCTCTCACGGAATACCAGCTTAAAATAGCAGCTTAATACAGCTGTGTTTCGTATGGTGTGTGTAGAAATCTGAAGACCCTTTCTTACTGGAAACGAGGCATTCCATCTTAGTACTGAAGGGTGACAACGCATCTGCGTTTTGATTCTTAATCGAGGTCAAATATAGATATCTATGGGAATAGATTTATGTGAACTATGTGCTCGTTTGTCACCCTTATTCTATTTAAAAAAAACCAGCGGCATTACATCTTGTCCTCAAAGGTGACCACACATCTTATGGTCTTCTCTGTTTGAAGTTTGTTGGAAGTGACGTTCGTCACTTCAGTTCCATAAAAGAAATAAACGTAACGAATGTTCGTCTGTTATTCGGACTATTCGGCTACTTTTAGCCTATTGTGTCCAATACCGAATATTTAAGTAAGAGATTTTATTGTAGTCAGATAATTGGTAAAATGAAAATATTTATTTAGTTTAGATTTTTTTCTTGTTACTATTAAAATAGTTATATGTACCTAATCAACTTCCATTATGAAAATATAAAAGAATTATCAGATAACATTTATCTCTATGCACTCGAATTATCGTAGATAATAGTGCCGAAAGACTAACGTTTCTTCATTTTCAGGCAATAGCTTACTCCTTTTCTTCTCGTAGACAATCCCAGCTTCAGAGGATAGACTCTCTAAATAATAAACACTACTTCCTTCCCTTCGGAATACTTTTGCCTTATATTCAGTTATCCGGCCTGCAAATCTGCAGAATATTCGGCATTTTGCATGTGACCGAATATAGCATTTGTTGCAAGTCTTAAATAAACACATAACATAAAATAGTAATAACAGCCTAACTCTACCGAGCCTAAGTCATGCAAAGGAAATCTTTAAACACAAAAAACGTATTTACCGACTCAGCAGCAAGATGCACGGCATGGCTTCCGTCCTGCGATAGCCAAATTGTACTTCCTCTTGCCAACTCATTCTAAAAAACAAATCCAAAAGTTAAAATAGTAATTACAAAACCTAGACTGCCTAAAATATAATAATGACAAGATGTACAGCATTTTATTTCACTTCCCAGAGGTGATAAATTGACCAACGCCTCTGCGACTTTATTCGTTTTCAGTTTGTTGCTGGTGTTCTTGGGTCGCAGAAGCCACTTACCATCTGGTGGACTGTACGCTCGTTTGTCACCCTTACTTCTATAAAATAATACATTAAGCCACTAGGGAGGAAAGTATGACATTGAAAATCGAGTGGTATTGTCACCCAAGTCGAAGCAGAGGGTTTTTTTTATCATACCTTGATCGAAATGAATGTACCTTAAATGTATTATCCCTGAAAGGTACGAAAGTGCCACATTGCCTCGTAATATATATATATATATATATATATATATGTGTGTGTGTGTAGGCGGGTCATAAGTTCTGTCAAAGCCTTTATTTAAACATTTTCAATACTGGCTAGATGAACTTCTCAAATTTTAAAAATATAACGTTTGCGCTTGTCGAAAATAAAAAAAACATTAATCTTCATTCATTTTCAAATATGGAGTGGTCGAAGAAAGAAGATAAAGTAACGGTTATCACGTTGTACTGCTTTGGTTACGCGCCAAAAGAGATTTTCAATATTCTACAAAAATTGAAAATAACCCTACGATTTGTTTATCGCAATATCAAACGATTCACTGAAGATTCAAGCTTCGAAGATGGTAAGAGGACCGCGTGACCTCGTACAGTTAGGATACCCGCGATCATCAAAGCAGTGAAGGCGCAAATCCAAAGAAATCTTGTTCGTAAACAAAAAATCTTAGCTCTTCACATGGGTCTAAGCAGAACTACGTTTAAAAGAGTGATCAATGAAGATCGAAGACTACGAGCTTATCGTAAGAAGACCGAACATTTTTTGAACGAGCGTTTGAAAAAAATTAGGCTGGATAGATCCCGCGCTCTGTTACGGCGGTACGCGGGAACAAAATACCACGAAATTTTGTTTTCGGATGAAAAAGTTTTCAACATCGAAGAAAGTTATAAAAAACAAAATGATAAGGTGGATGCCCACAGCAGTGAAGAAGCCATCACGCGTATTCCAAGGGTTCAACGAGCACATTATCCTTTGTCACTCATGGTTTGGCTTGGAGTCTCATATTTTTATTCTGTAGTTTCATAGGCTTAACTGGTGCTTTTCAGTAAAAATGGTGTAAAAAGCAATGCCGAGGTGTACCAAAATATCGTCCACCTCTTTCTCAAACAATCTTCAAAAAGAAATATTGGATATTCCAACAGGACTCTGCACCAACTCATAGGGCATGAAGCACGCAAAACTGGTTGACCGCCCATGGAATTGTCTTTATCGGACATGAAGACTGGACTGGCTTCTAGCCCAGATTTAAGCCCACTGGATTATAAGATATGGCAATACTTGGAGGAGAAAGTCTGCGCTAAACCTCATCATAATTTGGAATCTCTCCGAGCATCTTTGGCCAAAACAGCGGCAGAAATAGATATTATGAGAGTGTTGCGTGCTGCGATTGATGATTGGCCGCGTCGATTAAGCGCGTGTATTCAAAGTAGGGAAGGGCGTTTTGAATAATGTAAATACAATTGTATTGTAAATTAATATACATATTAATTTTCTACGAATATTTAAATTTATTATCGGCTTCCTTCCATAACTTGTTTCAGGAAATTCACCCAAAAATTCACAAAACATGAACTTTAAAATGAATTTACAATTTTATTCACTTTGAACGTAGAATATTTATTGTATTGAACAAAATATTAATTCATAAAAATGTTCACAACGAATTAAAATTACGAAGAATAACTGGCTATGAGAGAAAGGCGCGCGCGCTGCTCTCTCTCTTGCTTATATCCTCCACTCAACTCCCGTTCGCCTCTGCCGATCACACTTTTCGTAACGCTTTCGCCACGCGTTCGACAGCTTACTCCCCAAGTCAAGCGTGCGTAAAGAAGTTTTACTTCAAAAAGTAATTACCTAAGGTCCGAGTAATAAACTACAATAGTGTCACGTGTCGTATTATAGATGGTGGAGTGTCTTTCCCAGTGTATTGGTACTGGGATTAGTGGTGACCGGGAGAGCTTTTTACATATTATAAGCCAGTGCTTGACTGCAATCCCACCTGGTGGTAAGTGGTGATGAAGCCCTGGAAGGTTCTAAATCGTACTGCCTTAGCGTAACAAAAGCCTATTTACTCTTGCCTTGATGACGCCCATATTATAGCACAGAATAAATAATATAAATTATAACGGCAATAGTTTTTTATTATAATATAAGTGTGGCAGATGAGCACACAGCCCACCTGATAGTAAGTAGTTCCTGTAGTCCATAGACATCTACATCTATCCTCGATTACGAATCAAAATGCAAATGCGTGGTCACCCGTGAGGACTAAGATGGAATGCCTCGTTTCCAGTAAAAAGGATCTCCGGTTCTCTATACTCACCACACGAAACACAGCAGCATTAAGCTACTATGCTTGCGTGCGGCGAGACTTACGCAACTTTAATACTGCTCGTATTACAGAAGTGATCGAGCGGAACCAGGGCTCCAAAGTCTCTGCCAGAAAGAGCCAACTGTCAAAGATGAAGACTGAGTGGGGCAGCATCGTTTCCGGGACACCTGAGATTTTGAGTGAGATTGAGAGGTTCTATGGGCAGCTGTACACATCATCGTTGGAGCCACACGCAAGTGTGAGTAACGATCCAAGAGCAAGTCTTATCCGACACTATTCCGATGATATCCCGGACGTCAGTCTGAGCGAGATTAGAATGGCTCTCCAGCACCTTAAAAACGGCAAGGCCCCGGGCGAGGATGGAATTACAGCGGAGCTTCTGAAAGCGGGTGGAACGCCGGTACTTGAAGTCCTTCAGAAGCTCTTCAATTCCGTCCTCCATGGTGGCACTACTCCGGAGGCGTGGAGCAGAAGTGCGGTGGTCTTGTTCTTTAAGAAAGGCGACAACGCTCTCTTAAAGAACTACAGACCGATTTCCCTTCTGAGCCGCGTCTACGTGCTGTTTTCGAGAGTCATTACGAATCGTCTCGCACGCAGACTCGACGACTTCCAGCCTCCCGATCAAGCCGGTTTCCGAAAAGGCTTCAGTACCATAGACCACATACATACCCTGCGGCAAATTATACAGAAGACCGAAGAGTACAATCTGCCACTTTGCCTGGCGTATGTGGACTATGAGAAAGCCTTTGATTCCGTCGCAATTTGGGCGGTGATACAGTCCCTTCAGCGGTGCCAAGTTGACTGTCGGTATATCGAAGTGCTGAAGTGTTTGTACAGTAGGGCTACGATGGCTATCCGAGTACAAAACCAGATATAGATAGAAACCTATCCAACTGCAGAGAGGTGTAAGACAGGGTGACGTTATATCCCCGAAACTCTTCACCGCTGCATTGGAAGACGTTTTCAAGCTACTAGACTGGAAAGGATACGGTATTAACATCAATGGCGAGTACATCACTCACCTTCGATTTGCCGACGATTTAGTCCTTATGGCGGAATCGCTGGAGGACCTTAGTACTATGCTCAATGACCTCAATGGTGTCTCCCAACGGATAGGTCTTAAGATGAACATGGACAAAACAAAGATCATGTTTAATGTCCATGTCACACTTATGCCGGTAGTTGTTGGGAACACTATGCTCGAAGTTGTTGACGAGTACGTTTACCTGGGACAAATAGTCCGACTAGGTAAGTCCAACTTCGACCGAGAGGTCAATCGACGGATTCAACTGGGCTGGGCAGCGTTCGGGAAATTACGACACATCTTCTCGTCAGGTATACCTCAATCTCTGAAAACTAAAGTGTATAACCAGTGCGTATTGCCAGTGATGACTTACGGATCAGAGACGTGGTACTTCACTGCTGGCCGTATGAGGACGCTCAAGGTCGCTCAGCGAGCTATGGAGAGAGCTATGCTCAAACTAGGTGAAACACATCATTTTATTGCATTACGCGGATAAATTACGCAAATAAATTTTTAAAACCTTTTCTGTAAAAAAATAATTTCTGTGATAGTTTTTTCGCCATTTGTAATTTGCAATATTTGAAAAGTCCAGGTTTCTTTGATAGACAATTTACATGATAACTGCACTCACCGCCATGTTTCCTAGATAATCAAAAATTTGCTCGTAGGGCCGCACATCCACTTGGGTTCCCTCAGAAGTCAAATGTTGTAAGATGTCCTCTGAAAGTGTTCCATTTCCCCAGAATAAAACTATGTTGTTAGAATTTGTAGCATTCTGGAAAAATATAAAAAAAATACTTAATTATCGGGCGTTTTACGGTTTTTAACCGACCTCAAAACCGGTAGGTTTCTCAATTCGAACTCTTATATTATTTTTTATTTATCCCTTTACAACCGGAGATTTTTTTTTCAGATTCTAACCATAAAACTTTTATTTTGCCTTCCTACTAGGTATATAGAGCTCAAAAAAATCAGTTAAAAAAATCTCGAGGTCATAGCTTACCCACAAATCCACCCGCACGATCGTGAGCCGCAGGTCGTACACGACATAGTCACGATCGTGAGGGTAATTTAAACTAGCCCTATGTTTTGGTACTTTAAAGAATAATTAAAAAAGCTTATACTTAATCATCCTCTTTATTAATTATTTAGTTATTTTAATCATTCAGTCTCATATAATTTTTTTTAGAACTAAACATTAATTCGTGCCTTTGGCAACATGATACAAAATTTTCTGTAAAATATATACAAAACAAAACAAACTTTTAAAGTTGTACGCTACAATAAAAAATAATTTTAATTAATGCTTCTAAAGCAAATCAGGAACTATCAGATCATCCTCTGGTATGGTAAGACTTGAAACAGTCTTTGCCACGTGCGATACACAAATACGTGTCGCATTTTGTGCAGCGTACCTTTGTGCGACTGGTACAATTTTCGTACCTGCAAATTCTAGGTGCTTTTATTTCGTCGAACACTGGAAAATGTTCGTATCCATCATACCGCTTTGATTCAGACGGCTTGTTTGCTGGTCTGTACTGTCTTTTCGGAAGAGGATATTCATTTTCATCCAGCGGCGGTTTATTTTCAATATTGCTCGTCGATGGCCGGTTTCTTGCCGGCAAACTTGACAATCCATCAGCAATGTTCATGCGGAAGTCTAACAAGGGCAAAATTTCCCTCCTGCTTAATTTATTTGCCATACAATCATTACGATACAGTCGCCAAGAATTGACAATTGCCAAGTCAAGAAAGTGTATCAGTACTTTCAGTGTCCATTTCTTTGTTTTGATGAATGTCCGATAATACTCCATCTGCTGGTCCAGAACATCAACACCCCCCATGTGTTGGTTGTAATGCTCGACTACTTTTGGGACAGGTATGTCTACGTACATCTTCAAGTGTTTTTCCCATCTCTTGACGATTGAAGATGAGGACGAGCCGGTGCAGTTTGACGCCATTAGAACGGACTTATTGTCTTTCCATTTGACGACGACAGTCGGTCCGCAAACGTACTGCTGTGATTCTCCGCGAGCCATTCTAGCATCTGGTTTAAATTTAATCGCAGTACGGTCAGGGATCCTGTTGAACATGATTGTTCCCGTACTGTGAAGATTCCTCTTTGTCATCTCTTCAATTAGCGGAACTGTCGTAAAATATCTGTCGTGGTAGACACAGCTTCCAGGTGGTACACTTTTCACCAGATGCAGAACCACAGAAGCTCCAAGTCCAAGAGATGTATCTGCAAACATGGTTTTAGCTCCTCGATATATGTCGAAGTCTAGCATCAAGCCTTCACTTGTGGTCAGCACAAAGTTCTTCAAACCCACCGGGCGCGGCTTATTTCGGACTACCTGGCGAAGTACACATCTGCCAGTAAATGGAACCATTTGCTCGTCAATGGAGTAGAAGCCAGGTACTCTTTCAAGTTTGTTACAGGCTAATTTTAACCGGTCAATCATCGGCTGTACTTTCCACAGTGGATTGTTACTATTACTTGGCGGAGCTTCATCAGCATCTACGATGTGCAATGCATTGCGGACAGTCAAGAACCTGTCACGAGCCATTGTTGAGTTATTATATCCAGTTTTATTCCACCTTTCCAATACATCGGGACACGGGGGTAGGGAATACATCCAATGATGATGTGTATTGAAAAAACTCTGGCTACTTCAACTGTTGTAAGTTTCAGTTCCAGGCCCGTTTTTCTGTGATGGTACATGTTTGTGCATCTGGCAATTTCATCAAAAAACTCTCTGTTGAAATAGTCGGAGAAATACTCCATTGGAGTCCTGACCGGAGTAACGGGCAAGGGAGCATAGTCATGACTACAATCGTCGAAAGGTACCTGCTTCCAAAGTCTCTTTCGAGAAGGTGGTCGTAAAGATCGAGGGCGCGGAGTTAGTTGTGATGGTCCAGGAGTATCTTGCATCGGTTCCGGCTCCGGTGCTACAGACGGCTGTGGTTCAGGCTCTGGATCATCCAACTGAAGATTTTCGAAAGTGCTGGGTTGGATTTCGTCGTCGTCGTCCTCAAAATCTTCGATGTCGGAGAAGTTTCCATCACCCAGCAATTGTATAACTTGATCTTCGTTCAAACTTCTGCCTAAAACGTTAAAAAAAGTAACTATTAATTACAAAATCTATGTAAAAACAATCATCAAGTACAGTACCCACTCCCGAATAATGTTTCGGTAGTACAACCGGAGCCGCACGATCGTAGCGGTCGTACTTTATAACGTAATTCTAACGAAACCGTAAAGGTCAGCACAAAATCAAAATAATCTAGGTATTGGATTATCTTTTAACTTTAAAATAATTATAAACCACAATCAAATACTTTCAAATTACTATTAAAAATAAGTACTTACCCGCGGCGCAGCGAGGATCGAAAAACGCAGCCATCTTTCATCTCAGCTCACAGGTGACTGACTGCTCCCATCCCACCCGTATCTATTTTCCGCGCGTAAAATACATCTCGCGAACGATCGACGCCGGTTGCGTTCGGAAAAAGTAAACCGTTTGGTGCCAGTATTTTTTTGAATTTAAACTCACGCTCGTATCAGTCCGAGTGTAAAGGGTTATGTTCGGGCACAATTCCGTCATATATATTTCGTTTATTCAAAAGAAGTTTATTCCGTAATAGTCCCATTTAAATTTCGTAGAAATCTGATGATGAGTTTCGGAGACTAAACGGAATTGTTCAATAAAACCAGCAATGCATCGCGATTGCTGCTATCGCATATCTATGTATTATTTACGCAATCACACTACATAACATCACGCCTGTATCCCCTAAAGGGGTACGCAGCTGTTCAATATACCACAGTACACACTTGTAACTTACTTATTATATGTATTATTAATAAAAATAATTAGCTAAATTTATACGTGGTAGAGCCATGCTGCAGTTATATTAGTAGTATAGTTGTAGCATGAATGGGTCGGCTCGACCGGGGAAGGACCACGCTCTCACAGAATACCAGCGTGAAATAGTAGCTTAATGCTGCTGTATTTCGTATGGTGAGTGTAGAGAACCGGAGACCCTTTTTACTGGAAACGAGGCATTCCATCTTAGTCCTCACGGGTGACAACGCATCTGCATTTTGATTCGTAATCGAGGATAGATGTAGATGTCTATGGGCCACAGCAACCACTTACCACCAGGTGGACTGTGTGCTAGTTTGTCACCCTATCCCATAAAAAAAAAAAAAAAAATGGGGTGTAATAATAAAATGGTGTAACTTGCAACGAGCGCTTGAACCTAAGTATTTTTTTATAGAATAAGGATAACAAATGAGCACACAATCCACCCGATGTTAAGTGGATGCTGTGGTCCATAGACATCTATATTTATCCTCGATTACGAATCGAAATGCAGATGCGTTCTCACCCGTGAGGACTAAGATGGAATGCCTCGTTTCCAGTATAAAGGGTCTCCGGTTCTCTACACTCACCATACGAAACACGGCAACATTCAGCTACTATTCCACACTGGTATTCTGTGAGAGCGTGGTCCGCCTTGGTCGAGCCGATCCATTATATAGCTGCCAACCACGGCTCCGGTGGTAGCACTTATATAAAGGTAATCTACGTTAACACTGACATCAGGGCGTCAAACCTCTCAGTCCCTTTGTTTTACCATCAGTGCTGTAAATTGACCGAAACGTCGGGAAATCAAAAATTTTAAATTAAGTGCGTTTAAATCTGTAAATTAAATTTATTTAAAGTGGTCCACCAATGAACATAGGCCTCCTTCTTAGATTGCCAGATTAGGTGTTGCCATAGTTGCCACGCTTGACAGTAGGGTTGGCAACCGCATCTTTTTTTTTTGAGTCGTTAAAGAGAAGTTTCTGCTGCCTGTCTCCTGTTTCAATTTCCCTGTGTCGCCTTTTACGACACCCACGAAATCATATCGATGGCCCCAACGAATAAACGTGCAAGAGCTCTTACCCAAAATTTTTTTTTTCGTATTTTTCGTTTGCTTAGCCTATTATACACCTAAGTATATTTTTTTTGAACATTTTAGACTTCGAATAAGCCTTTTATAGCACAATATTCCTTTATTGTTCGGAAAAAAATATTTACATATCACATGAATAATAAAACATACGCTTATTGCCGATTATTAGTTTATTTGAGTTCACCAGAATAAACGTGTTAAATCAATCTGCCGCTCGTGTCTATTCTTTCCTTTGGGTAATAACTCTTGCACGATTTTTCGTGTAAAAACGCAAGCGACTTTTATCAGTAATGCCTCATTGCAGGCGGCAAAACTTTGAATATAATAATTACAGCTATGCTATTGTCTTTTAACATTTTCTCTTGTTTTTTCTACTTTTGTAAAGGTTTAAGCCCTAATATTATTCGATCATGAATTTGAAGTTATTGTTAGTAACCGTTTAATAAACGGATACTTTCCCAATAGTGTCTATTGCAATCGCTCGTTACAAAAGGGGCGAAGCGGGGGCGGGGTATGTAACATGCGCGTGACATCGCTAGACCCCGGAAGGTCAGTTGGGATGCAAATTTGCTCGAGTTATTATGTAATTTCGTTTGTTTACTGAGCATATGCATTGTTGTTAATATTCTTATTAAATCATTAATGAGTGATAAGGTTGCCTATTATTTAGCTAATTTATTGTCTTATGTATTATGTAACTATTCTCTTTAGAAGGATTATTTGCTTTTACAGGCTAAGCTGGTATTATATCGAGTAAACATTTTTTGATCCATGTTAAGTACTTTTTTTCAGACAATATTATTAATGAAGATGACAGTAGTATTGAACTTGAAGAACAAAATGAAATTAAAGGTGAGAATGATGAAACTTTTTCTTTGGTTGTTGGTTAGATATAATATATATATATATATATATATATATATATATATATATATATATATATATATATATATATATATATATATTGATGGCATATCAGTCTTTAAAGAAGTCAACTCAGAACCTGATGATTTTATTACATCGGCTCCATTAATAGTAGTAAATGTATCTCCAAATGATAATAATACCTCACCACCAAATTTACCAACAAATGACATTTTAGATATTTCTCATAATGTTATGGAATCATTACTACCTGAAATGGAATACACTACTCCATTGCAATCTGTAAATAATAATGATGATTTATAGACTACTGATAATTCTATTGTAATGACTCCATCAACCCAACAAAAAATAGGTTTTATAGCCACGCCGACTGTTTTAAACATTAATAATGATTACGATCTAAGAAATATTTCCGACTTAGAGGGTTTTTACATAGTATTGAAACACAAAATATATCACAGGATATTGTAACTACAGAAACGGAGGAAAGACCCGTCACTCCTATAGAACCGCTTATGGAAAAGAGAAAAATAGATCCTAATTTATGGAAAGATCGCAAAAATAAAACTCTTAAAAATTCTGGTAAAAGTTATGAAAATGTTAATATATATGTATAACTAAAAAAGCAAAACGTAGAAAAATCTATACGTCCACCATGCAACTGCAAACTGAAATGTTACGAAAAGATACAGCAAAATATAAGGAGTAAAATTTTTCAAAATTTTTGGGCTATCGGGGACCATGAAAGACAGTGGGATTTTATTAACCGCCATGTAAAAAAAGAAAACGTCAAAAAAATTACAGTTGAACGTAAAAATAATCGTACTACAAACATTAACATATGAACTATTCGATGATACTAATTCCATGATTAAAGTTTGTAAAACTATGTTTTTAAGTACCTTGTCTATTACACAGCAAGTAGTATACACAGCTATTGATAAATTGGGAGATGACAATTATTTAAAAGATTACAAAGGAACTCATAAAAATAGGCCAAGAAGAATGTCAGAAGAGACTGAGAAAAGTATAATTGACCACATAAATCTATTTGAAAGAGTTGAATCACACTATACTCGTAAAGATAGTCAAAAGCAATATCTGTGTGAAATGAAATGAAACATTGAATGTCTCTAAAATGCACCGACTATATTTAGAATGGATAGATACAAACCACCAGTACAATCAAACATGCAAAGCAACTAAACGGCAGTATGAAATAATATTTAATACGAAGTTTTACCTATACTTTCACAAACCTAAAAAATATTTATGTGAAATATGTTCAATTTACCAAACTTCTGATGATGTAAGAAAAGAAGAGTTAAAAACTGACTATGAAAAGCACTTGAAAGAAAAACAAATGGTAAGGCAATTAAAGGAACAAGAAAAGGAAAAATTTTGTTCAGGTGACAGTGTTGTAGCATGTTTTGATCTGGAAAAAGTGTTAAATATCCCCCAAAGTGAAGTAGGCATATTTCATTATAAACGAAAGTATCCTGTATAAAAATGTCACGATTTATAACATCTTAGAGAAGAAAGGTTACTGCTACGTCTGGCATTGTCAAATTGCGAAAAGGGGTGCGATAGAAATAGCTAGTTGTCTTTGGTGATTTATCCAGGCACACGTTGAATTAGGAATAAAAAACCTATCCTTTTATTCTGATTCATGCGCAGGGCAAAATCGTAATCGTTTCGTATTCGCCATGTTTTCTTTAGCGGCGAAGAAATACAACATAAAAATAACACATAGGTTTTAGGAGAAAGGTCATAGCCAATCGGAGGGCAATTCTATGCATGCTGCTATTGAGCGTTCTAAGAAAAAGCATACTATCTACACACCTGATCAAATGTATTCCTTGATAGAGAATGCCAAAGTTACCGGGCATAAGTATCAAGTAAAACAAATGACGCAAGCTGATTTCATAGATTTTAAAGAATTAATTAAAGGGAAGAATTGGTTAAAAGATACAGATGGTAATAAAATTTACTGGAGCAAAATTAAAGAAGTAGTTTTTCCTTATAATCAACCTGATACAGTTTACTTTAGATACAGTTTTGAAGACGAATTACAAGAGATGCAAGCTATTACGAGGACTAACTCACGAAGGCGACGAGGGGAACCTATAGAACACGCTGAAAACCTAAAACTCGCATACACTGGAATGCTGCCCATACCTCTTCCTTTATATAGAGATTTAATAAGTCTGTGTGACTTGGGAGCCATACCAAACCATTACCAGTGTTTTTACAGAAATCTAGTGCCATTAAATTCCACCTCAGTTACCAACGATAGTGACGAGGAGAATTATTAGTAACCACTTATTAGTTGTTTTCTGTTACATTTTTCTTGTTTTTGTTTTAGTAATAATATACTTGATAAGTACCTACTTCGTTCTAAATTGGATAAATAAATAGTAATTATTCTTATTAACAATATTTTTTATTGAACCTTCAACAAAAAAATAGCTAATTTACATTATATACCATGCACTAATAAAGTCGTATTACATAAATATTAAGTCGATCTTGTTAACACAAATATACGGGCCTTTATCTTTACAAATATGTAAAAGCAACAAAATATACAAGAATAAGTGTGTAGATGACCAGAGCAAGGCTTAGGGAAAAAAAATATACGTGGAATAACCGTGCAACATTTCACTACACTTGTTTAAGCTTCATTTATGACACGAATAAACGTGCAGTGATACAATAATGTTAACAAGTCACATATTATTCACTAGAATAATAATTTAATACGGTTTTTCTTAAATAATCTAGTAAACCGATAATATTTCATTTATAATAACTATATGAGCTGAAAGATATCTTTTTTTACCTTTAATTTGATCACACATTATATTTGTCTATTTATTATGTAATTAAAGTTATGTGATTCCAAACGTTTTTATATCTTCCTGAAAAGTTGTCGTTTTTCAATTGCACGTTTATTCGTTGGGGCCATCGATATGGTATAGTGTCATACGCCGCAAGCGCATGTTTTCTTATACAGGGTATGATAGATTGATGGATTGAAAACACATTGGGTCTTATAATGGGTGGACTAAATACTTTGACTTGTAATGTGACTTTCTCTGCCAGTCAACCCTTAGAAAATAAGCAAAATGTTTCAATGTCATATCTTGTTACCCACTCGCTTTGCAGGCCTTAAGGTAAACTTGAGAATTTAAAAGCACGTTTTGTCCTATTCAACAACGTAATTGCCTTTTCAATATAAGAAACCGACCAGCCGTTCATTCATACAGCAACATATTCCACGTTACACAATACATAACAAGATAGTTGTGTGTTGTGCGATTTTCATAAAATTTTGTGTGCAGGGAGTTTCGGGGGCAATAAATCGATCTAGCTAGGATTTATTTTTAGAAAATGTCTTTTTTTCCGTGTTTTTAGGCAATGATAAACTGCTACAGTATTGTTAGAATAAGAAGGTAAATTTTGATAGTTTATTAATGATTACAAATAGCTTAATTGGTATATTGGGCGGTCACTAAAGCGTAGTGCCATGGTTCGAGCCCAGACCGCCCGACCGATTTTTATGTAATTTTTTTTCAAAATCTATTTTTTCAAGCCCTTTTTTTAGTATTTTTTAAAAACACGAAAATTTATATAAACTATTTGCACTCATGATTTTTTATTCAAATAACCAGTTCAGTTTTTTCTATTATGTCGCTAAGATCAAAAAATATTATTCGTATTTTATCAGTATGTAATTTGTATCTAAATATAATTTCCAAAACACACGAATTAAAAAAAAACGAGCGAAAAATACCGAGCAAAGCTCGGTCAACCGGGTACTGTTTATTAATAAACAGTCATCCTTTTTTTTTGAAAAAATTCTTAATAATTTATTTTTCATTATGCCATATTTGTTTCCTGTAATAAACTATCCTTTTATGCATGGTACTTGTACAAAATAATTTCAATGGTTCAATCACAATTTTTAATAACCACTTCGCATTATGGATTTCATTAAATTATTTCGTTTGAACGACCCCCAAACGCCCCCTAGATGAAGTGACAGCGTTATGAAACCAACAGGGAGTCCGATAGATGCAAGTGTGAATTGTCTAATCGCACTTTGTAGCATATCTATGGGGAGGGGGTGGGGGGTTGGGTTGTTTAACAGTGCACTTGTCATAGGCTGTAATGAGAATGATGATAATGATTTTGTTTTAAGTTCCTAATTCTCAACACCTACCGAACTGGGTCTCAGGATTAAGTAGGCAAAGAAAACCGGATTGTATGGTATATCTGATCCTCTTAGGTTGAGTGTATCTGTAAAAAAGCAACGGGTTAATCATCATTAATGTCTATTCCAAAATGCTCCCTCGGTAGTTATTAAATATCTTTAATATTTTAAATGTCTATTTTTTACTATGGTAAGTAATCAATTTTTCGGGGTAGTGCCATGCTGCAGCTATAGGCATTATGGTTGTAGCACAAATGAGCCAGCGCGACCGGGGAAGGTCCACGCTCTCACAGAGTACTAGCGTAAGATATCATTTTAATATTTGCTGTGTTTCGTATGGTGAGAGAAGATAACCGGATACACTTACTGGAATTCCACGAGGCATTCCATCTTAGTCCTCAGGGGTGGTCAAGGCATATACATTCTTTTTTTTTCTTATATGAAAGGGATTGAGGGTTTCGATTTTTAATTGAAGATAGGTCTAGATGTCTATGGGCCACAGCATCCACTTACCATCAGGTGGACTGGGTGCTCGTTTGTCACCTTTATTCTACATTCTAAAAGAGTACTAACAGAGTCCTAGCGTAAAAAGACAGCTTAATGCTGCTATGTTTCGTATGATGAGTGTAGAATACCGGAGACCCTTCTTACTAAAACAATGCATTCCACTTAGATCAGATCATCTGAATCGAAGATAGATGTATATGTCTATGATCCACAGCATCTACTTACCATCAGGTGGATTGTGTGATCGTTCGTTACCCTTATTCTATAAAAAAAATTGTACAAATAAAAGTTGCTCGGTGTTAGCGGCGAAAGATCTTCCAAGGTCACCGTTAGATGTTGGAAAAACTATCTGACCCTGAAATACACAGCAGCGTAATAGGTCCCAGACATCAGGTACTCCTATCGCCTATCTGTCTGCCAAGCGTGGTGATAAAAAAGCTTTCTAAATCAGAAGTGGACTGGTGATGATGTTCAGCGGCGGACTTGTGCGAGTTGATGGCAATGGAATAGACGGCTCCGTGGCGCAATGGCTTAGCAATGAGTTACTGCGCTAAGGGCCGCGGGTTCGAATCCCGCACGGATCAACTATTTGTATGGCCTACAAGTAATTTTTACGTGTCTAAATGTTTGTCCTAGTGAAATTTATGTTTGTAAACTGCCCCCACGATACAGGAGAAAATCGTAGTGTGGAGGTAACGTTAAAAAAAAAGAAAGAAAGAAAGAAAGCAGCACAGCGGCAAAAGCCTTAGGAACTCGTGAGGATTGGAACTACTCTTTTTATTTTCTGCCACCAGCAGCTGTGTTTCAGTCTGAAGTGTATAGTGGGCTAGTATGATAGGCTTTGAGGTATTCCATCTCAGTCCTCACAGGTGAAATCTCCTTTATTTAAAGTTGGCATCAGGTGTACGTGAGCTGCAGCAGCTGTAAGTTTTATTGTCACTTAGATTTTGTAAAAAAATCTATACTATAAAAGCACTTAACACGACACACCGATATCATAGATATCTATATCCAGATATCATATCTAGATACACAACACTATCGCCGTACTGATCGGAGTGAATACATAATTTCTACAAAAACTTGAAGAAACGCCGTCATAAGGTCTAAAATTGCGTAGCGCCCGCGACGATTAAAAGCGCTTAGTAATTGTCAGAATCTTAAAATATTTAAAAAAAAATTATTGATTTAAGTTATCAAAATAATGAGCAAGTAAATTATGAATATTGATGTCATGAATATATTTGAGTGATTCCCAAGCATATAGATCAAATGATTTCGTTGTAATTTCAACTATAGTGATTTTTTAGAGGTGTTTTCGCAAATAATGTTTTTGAGCAATCAAATTCAAGATAAAGACATGAATTTACCTACGAGTATATCAAAATCCCACTTTCGTTAGTGGTGTCATAGTCCTACTATATACTATTCGATGAAAGGAGGTGCATTTTTCGCGGTGTCGCCTTAAGATGAAGCGATTTAATTTTTTGTTACTAAAAACTATGAAATCACTTTTTTTTTAAATTCACTATGAAAGATAAAGATATTTCTTAGTGAATTATGGTAGCCGAAACACAATTGCCACATTTTGACTTGATACAAAAAGATCGCAGTTTCCTCAAAATCTACAATTTTATATTCTACAAAAAAAAAAAAACAGTTTCGTTCGAATGTAATTAAAGCAATTTCAATTAAATTCTGTCTATGTGTTCAACAGTAAATACATGAGGAAATTATGGATATATTTTTCAATAAATGAGTACCTATATTTCATTTTAAAAAGAAATATTTAATAAATATCTTGTGCTGCCATGTATCGCCGCTCGTCACTCGTGACCACGATACTATTTAACCTTAATAACATAAATCACCAACTTACAAGCGATATCGTCGAGTGCAGTGAGAACCAAAGCCGATGCCCCACGAGCCACGATCTGAGTCATCAGATCGGATACCTTGTCAGCTGATCTTCTACCTAAATATCAAAAATAGTTAGTCATTAACAATTTGGTACCATCACCAATTTGGACACCAGCGATCATTCATGCATCATCATCACTAACATCATTGATGGGACTGTGGAGTGGCTACTACCACGTAGAACCATAAAGTTACAGCCTATATACGTCCCACTGCTGGGCACAGGCCTCCCCTCATTTCTGAGAGGGTTTAGGGCAAGGAAGTGTCCGCCGCGCTGCCCCAATACGCATTGACGAACTTCACATGTCTTCGAAATAATATTTTCACTTATTTTTCAGACATGCAGGTTTCCTCACGATGGGTTTCCTTCACCGTAGAGCACGTGATAAATCAGCACTTAAAATTGCAAGTAACGATTTCATTGGTGCCGGCGGAGATCGAACCCGGTTTGATCGAGCTACCACGTCTCGTAGAACCATGCTGCAGCAATTTCATACTTTTGGGACGAATGGGTCGACTCGACCGGGGATGGACCACGCTCTCACAGAATACCAGCGTAAGATAGTAGCTTAATGCTGATCTGTTTCGCATGGCTGATGTGGAGAACAGAACATCCCTTTTACTAGAAACCAGGCATTACATCTTAGTCCTCGGGGGTGACCACGTATTTGCATTTTAATTTCAATCGAGAATAGATTTAGATGTCTATGAGCCACAGCATCCACCTACCATCAGATAGACTGTGCGCTCGTTTGTCACCGGTGCTTGCGCATACACTTGGGCACTATAATCCTGTCCTGTGCCGATGGCTAGTCTCTGTCGAGGCAGGCCGCCGTGGCCGAAATTCGGTATGGAAGGAAGTATATTAATTGAAAATAAGAGAATTGCAAATTAATAATGAAATTAACATTTTTTTTAATTATATCGGTTGTTATTCAAAAGTATAGAAATGATATTTAAAATTCAGGGCCTCTTGCGTTATAGGCTTCCTCCAAGTGCCTCCATTCGTTCCTGTTAGTTGCCACGTCCATCCAGTTCCTCCCCGCTGTCTTTTTTATGTCGTCGCTCCATCGATTTCTAGGTCGGCCTATCCACTCGAATGTCGGGGTCATTTTGGCCAATATGGCGCATCTGTCGAGCACTTTCCGAAGTACTAAGTAAGTATATAACAAGTATACTAAATATATATATATATATATATATATATATATATATATATATATATGGGATATTTCAAGAATTTGAGACGAAACACTCACTTTTATACTGCTTCTTTTATTTTCATTAAGTCACCAAAAACATATTACATCTTACTATCTTGATTACAATGACATTTTTTTAAAGTGACATCTTACAATTTTATTTTCAGTTCAATAATCCAAGGAGGTCAATATTCTACAACAAACAATAAAAACAAACTACTCATTGCTAAATTATCCCACACGGCCGTCCTGATCATTCATCTGACCCAGATGAATCGTCTTCCGGCGAAATCCACGGCTTCATGAGATCAGCTGAGGTGGTTGTATTAATCGGGCCTTCGCTGATACCAATCTTCTTTACAACATAACGATCGTTTGAATTGCATTTAACAACTTCATAGGGTCCTAAGTACTTAGGACATAATTTACTTCCTTGTGAGAACTGTGTCTTTTTTTATGGCTACCAAATCTCCAATATTAAAGGGTATTGCTGCTCTTCGCTTTTTATTATAGCTTTTTATGTTTTCTTCTTGTACTTTCTGTATAGATTCTTTGGCCTTCTTTCTAAGTTCTTCTCTTTTCTCGTTAAAATTCTGTATGCTTTCTTCTTCTATTAATTTCTGAAGTTCATCATCTTTATCTCTCATTTTAGTGCCAAAAAGCAGTTCAAATGTTGTCATTCTTATACTTCTTTGGTATGTTCCATTCAAATATCGTTGTACTTTGGACACACGGCGATACCATTTAGTAGGGTCATCAGCACTTAGTTTGCTATGATAATCTGATGGATGCGCTCAACTTGACCATTTCCTCTGGGTTGTCCGGTGGTAATTGTATAGTGCGTTATATTCTTACTCTTACAATACTCCTGGAAGTCTCTTGAAGTAAAAGCAGCGTTTCGATCAGTAAAAATTCTTTCAGGTGCTCCAAAGGTTTGTTGTTGTAGTCTTAGTTTCTCTAAAGTCTCTTTCGTGGTTAAAGTCTTAACAGGGTAAATCCATGTAAATTTCGTATAAGCATCCACGACGGTAAGGATGTATTTGTAACTCTTGTGAGTCGAAGTCATTGGTCCTAGATGATCCACATGGTATGTCGATAGTGGGACATTACCTTTGTCTATCGGGTGTAGGAATCCTTATTTTTTACCTCTTTTCTGCGACATGGGAATGCATTCAATACAATTACTTATGACTTTTTTTATTTTTTCAGTTAAATTTTCAATGAAATATTCCCTATTAATCAGTTCTTCAGTTTTTAAGATTCCAAAATGTCCTTTTTCGTGATTTTTCCTGATTATCTCATACTGCATTTTCTTAGGCACAACAATCAATTTACTGCCATCTTTCTCTTTATATAGTATTTCGTTCTGTATGATATAATCCTTGTATTTTTCTGTTTCTAAAATTCTTTTAATCAGTCTCACATAGTCGTCTTCATTCTGTGCTTTCTTTAAACGAGCTGTAGTTTCAGTAAGTATCATACAGATAGGATATCTGCTCAGTGCGTCGGCGTGTCTCATTCGTGTTCTTGGTCTGTGTTCGATCTTGTAGTCGTATTCTTCTAGAAGCAGGGCCCAACGAGCGACTCTAGGTGGTAAGTCTTTTTTTTGTAGTGTCATAGTAAGAGCAGAGCAATCTGTAACTATTTTAAATTTTATCCCAAGAAGGTAAACTCGGAACTTCTTTATGGCAGCAACAATAGTTAAAATTTCTAAGTAATAACTATGGTATTTTCTTTCAGCTGGAGTTGTTTTTTTTACTCATATAGTGCACGGGGTGAAATTGATTGTCTTTAGGGCTTCTTTGTAGAAGAACAGCTCCATAACCGTCAGTACTTGCGTCGGTGTGTAATTCTGTCTCTAAATCTGGATTGAATATTCGGAGAACTGGTGAGTTACACAATATTTGTTTCAATTCTATAAAAGCTTTCTCACACCTTTCATCAAAATTGAATAGAAAGAAAGAAAGAAGAAAGAAAGAAAGAAAAACCTTTATTCACTGGAACTGTACACATCACAAAAATAAAATAATAAACAGTTAAAATTTATCAAATTAATATTACAAGTGATGGGGTGTGTATCGAGCCAGTGAAAAGGTTATGACTCAGCGTAATGCTGCAGGGTAACCTACAGCGCTGATGATTCTGCCATAACCACAGATACACGCACGATCCGTCTGGGTGTATTTTATCAAATACGTTTCCATAGTAAATTAAAACTAAACGTTGCTCGTCAATATACCTATAAATAATTAGTCCCACGTATAAGTACATTAGAGATACACACATACGTAGAAGACATATTATACACATAAATTTAATATAAAAATGAAAAAAAAAAATAAAAATTTCAAAATACTATATATACATATATGCATACACATACATATACATATATACATATATATATTCGGTAAATACATACTAAAAACAAACATATAATGCTCAACGATGCTGGAATAAACATCTGCTCTAGACTTAAGGTTGAGCTTTTTGTAAGTGTAATAAATGATTTTTATAGTGTGATTTAAAATTATACCTTGAATTACACTCACGAATAGGTGGAGGAATGTCGTTCCAGCACCTAGTAGCTATATATTTGAAACTACCTCTAAAAGCTGCAGAACAGTAAGTGGGGTTGGCAAGTGGGTTCGTACAAGACCTGATGTTTTGTCGATTTCTCCATATTAGTTTACTATATAAATATAGTGGCGACTTAGTTTTCACAACATCAAACAGTAAATTAGCTAGGTGTAGTTTCTGCCGCGCTTTCATTTTTAAAATGCCTGCTTCATTGAAAAAAGGTGTTACATGAGACCGTTTCGGTATTGAGAAGCAGTATCGTGCACATGCATTTTGTATACGTTGAATTAGACGTTGTGACTTTTCCAAAATACAGGGTCCGTACACTGCAATGCAGTGGTTTAATTTTGATAGAACGAGAGATTCACACAGTCTAATTCTTAAGTCCAGCTGAATATATTCGCGGATTCTGTATAAAACCTTTAACCTATAAAAGCAGTTGCGGACAAGCTCAAGTAAGTGTTTTTCAAAACGCAGTCTGCTATCCATAACTAAGCCGAGGTTACGAGCTTCATTTACACGCTCCAGAGGGACATTTAACAACATGATTTTAGGGTTTTGATTCTCTAAAAAAATTATTTGGTTTTTCGTTCCTAAAAACATATATTTAGTCTTTAGTGGGTTTAAAACGAGGGAATTTTTTTGTGACCATATTGCAATTCGATTCAGGTCCTCATTGATGTTACTAATGGTAGTATGAAATTCAAGCGAATTGCAGGAAAGATACACTTGTAGATCGTCAGCATAAAGGTGGTATTTGCAAAAATGCATGCAATTAGTTATATCAGCAGTGTAAATTATAAATAACAACGGTCCTAAAATAGAACCCTGTGGGACACCTCTATTAAGTGGACGTTGTTCAGAAACAAGGGAAGACCCATTCGGTTGATTTAATATTACTTGTTGTGAACGACCGCATAAGTAACTTTGAAACCATTTTATGGAAGATGTTACGAAACCATAAAAAGATAGCTTAGACAGCAGCAAATCTATGTTAATAGAATCAAACGCCCTTGAAAAATCAAGCAGGGTAAGGATCGTACCTCTACCATTGTCTTGTGATGTAAGAATATTGTCAACCACGTCGAGTAAAGCAGTAGACGTGCTTCTACCTTTTCTAAATCCCGACTGTAAGTCAGGTAAAATATTGTTAGTATCACAAAATTTGATGACTTGATTATATATAACTTTTTCTAAAATTTTAGAAAGAAACGGTAGTATACTTATTGGTCTTAAGTCTTTCAGATCTTTAGGATCATTGTTTTTAGGTAAAGGACGTACGAGAGCTATTTTCCACGAAGAAGGAAAAGTAGATGATTCAATCGACTTATTTATGATTGCTGTAATCACTTTTAACGTAGCCGGAAGTGTTAAGATGATCATATCCCTACTCAATTTATCAATACCGTGAGCATTTGATTTTATTGATAAAATAATCTTTGCAACATATTCTTCACTTACATTATGAAGTTTAAATTCATTACACCCAAATCTATGAAACTCATACTCAGTTAAATCAGAAATGGTTAAATTATTATTCCCGGGAACATTAAGAAAATGGTTATTGATTATATTTGGGTCGTCGAAAAACACAGGAAGTGCTGTGGATTGCTTAATGTTGGGAAAGACGGACCGTTTCAAGTTCTTCCACAGTAATTTGGGGTGGTTTAAGTTATTATTGATTTGATTATTAAAATATGCTTTTTTCTCCCAGTATAAACTAATGTTTGACAAATGTTTCAACGATTTATACTGAATTTTATCGCTTTCAGAATTAGTTTTCCTAAACTTTTCATAACTTTTATTCCGAAGTTTCATGATAAACCGAACATTGCTAGTTAACCACGGTGAATTTCGATCACGTACTGCTATAGACTTTTCAGGTGCATAGATGTTAAATATATTTAGTAACAAATAAGTAAATCTTGATACCATTTCATTGACGCAATCTAAGTTAATTACACTTTCCCAATCTACTGAGGCAATCATATTATCAAAGTGAATTAAATTTATTTCTTTTATAGGTCTATAATTTATAAATTTTAAATGAGGTTTGGGTTTAATTATTTTAAGGGTTGCCAGAATCATCGCATGTGCTCCAAGATCATACACACGGTTTATTTGTATACCCTTGACTTCAGCATCAGTACAGACGAGGTCTATTAACGTCTCGCTGTGAGATGTAAAATGTGTGGGTTCTGTAACATAGTTTCTAAGACTAGTGTAATGTAAAAATTGTTGAAGTCTCAAGGTCATATTATCACTTTCATTAAGAATATTTATATTAAAATCACCCAATAACACTACTTTGTCATAACAAGAAAAAGTTGCTAATGAATCAGTAAGAGCGTCAAAGAAAGTATCAACATTTACCCATTGCGGTCTGTAGGCTGTGCCTATTAAAATTTTAATCGAGTTAATGACAAGTGATACCCACATTTGTTCAACTTCACCATTCGAAGAAGGGTGCAAACAAGTACGGACTGGAATACCACTCCTAACATAGAACCCAACACCGCCGCCACGACTTCGCATGGAAGATGGACGGGGAATATGTTTTAGGGTATATCCGGGTATAGACGGTGCACGGCCGGACTCTCCGGTCCTAAGCCATGTTTCATTTATTGCCATTAAATCCGGTGACAATCGCTCCAGTGCAACTTGGAACTCATCATGGTTAGTGCCAAGAGATCCGGCATTAAAAAGACCAATTTTCAGATATTTTGAATTATAACTCCTAGAAAACTATAACAGTAAATAAATAACAGTGGATCTCCAGCCCGATTATTATAAGCGAATACACTCGACCGATTAAGAATAATATTAAAACCTTATACGTTACAATTAAAAAATATAAAGACACACAGAAGCACCTAATGTATGTAAATATTATTTTTATATACCTATTAAAATAACACGTGATAAAAATGTTGGGTATTGAAGGACTACGGTTCACTATACACACATAATATGCAGTTTCATTTGCACACGAGCACATACTTATCATATAAATATTACCGACGTACAGCAATACATATTCAGAAATATATTCATATATATATGTGTCGTGTAGTAGGTGAAATGATAATAGCATTTTAAAATTATATTTCGTAAAATAAATATTATGTTGGTAAAATATTTTTGATGCTTTAATAACGTATATCAAGTGAAAGTAATAAACAATTATGAAGAATACTCTAATTGGTATAGGTATTCCCATCATTCGTTCAATGAACAGTAGTATAAACCCTTCCATTAATACACATAACTCGACACACACCTCCAATGGTAGACACATGGTTATGTTAAGTATACTGTTACGTAAAGTAAGCGGGTTGGCCAATAAGAAAAAAATAAACCACATTGACATTAACAGTTGCAGTAGTAATGAAGTTACATTTTTGTAAATAAGTTCAGTTAGCACATTGATAATTGCACTAAAATCAAACAAAATTATTAACAAACCTTTACAAATAATACAGGTAGAATGCCAAAGGAATAAAATAAAAATTATATATCTTAAAAATAGAGATAATGAGGTTACATTTTTGTAAATATGTTTATGTAATACATCTGTAATTTCACTAAAGTTAAAGAAATTTATTAACAAATCTATACAAAAAATAATACAAGTAGTATACCAAAGGAATAAAAGAAAAATTATATAACTATAAAATAAAGGTAGTGAGGTAACATTTTTATGAATAAGTTCATTTAGCAAGCTTTTAATTACACTTAAATTAGACAAAATTATTAGCAAACCAGTACAAATAATACAGGTAAAATGATCAAGGAATAACAGAAAAATCATATAACTAAAAAATAAAAGTGATGAGGTTATGTTTTTATAAAACTGCTTATTGATAATAACACCAAAATTAAACAAATTTATTAACAAACCTACGCAAATAATACAGGTGGCGTGTAAAAGAAATAAAAGTAAAATTATATAACTTATAAATAGATGTAAAACTTTAAAATATATATAAAATAATGTAAAAATTTTTTTTAATTGGTTATTTCGAGTTATTTTCTGATGAAACACCAAAATGCGTTCAATGTCAGCAATAGATCGCAATTGGTATATTTTTGAATTATCACTTTGTCTAGCAAATATACGCCCCTCTTTAGTCCAAATGTATTTCCAATTAAGACCTCTTCCAATATCACGTGCTTTTCCAAATAATTGTCGATTTGTACTAGTAAGTCTCTCATTGAGATAAAAAGGTCTAGGTTCATGTGATGGGAGGCCAAGATCTGCTGTTGTAGCCCCACGGCGAACGCGAGCATTTCGTAACATTTCGTCTCGAATAACTCGACGAGAGAGGCGTACCACAATATGACGATGACGTGAAGGACGTCCCAGGGCTTGAGTTTTTAAATCCGAAAGGCGCTGACTATTTCCCACTCTACTGGCGCTAACTATGTCACTCTCTTCGAGCTGAGTGCCCAACTTCGCTGCTACCGCAACCACGATGTGTTGAACTGATTCGTTGACATTTTCCGGGATACCAGAAATCTCTAAGTCATTTAATAAAGCCTGTTGATCACGCTCATTAAGATTAACTTGTAACTGAGTTATGGTATTACGCAAATCCTGATATGTGGAAGGAAAATTTTGGTTTTTTAAATAACACAACTCAGCCTGTAGTTTTTCATTTTCATTCTCTAAAAGAGATATTTTGTTACTGAATGCCGACATGTCACTCTTTACCTCTACTAGTTGAGCAGATAAAAAATCTGTAGTCTCCGTAAATTCTTTTTTGAGTTTATCCACTGCTATATCAAACTCTTGCTTAATCTCCTTAGTAATTGAGCTACGCATATGATTTAATTTCGTATCGAGAAGGGAAGAAAGTTGCTCAAGGGAGATATTAATACATTTATCTGACTGGCATTGTAACTTACTACTGCTGATGATCGTATTAGGTTGCTCACTAGATGGCGACTCATTAAAATCCCCCTGACCCTGAATAATATCCTCGTATGACATGTCAGTCTGGTTAAGCATTGATTCGAATTGTTTTCTAACAGGTGTGTCGTCTTTAATACGACGTGATGTTACATTCACACACGAAGGACAGCACCATGTACGCTTAATATCATGATTTTTATTCATAAACTGAGCCGTAGTAATATTTAAGCATTTATAATGATACGTCCCCTTACAGCGTATACAAACCAATAATTCTTCGCGACGAATCACCTGAGAACATGCTAAGCATTTCATGGTTTTGTATTATTTGTATAAATAATTTATGTAGATAGCAAGCAAATAAATCCAAAAAGCAGGTACTCGGTAAATAAACCGACAAGCCAAATACACCCTTGCTTAGCGACAGGTCTTTGATTAGATGCTTGAGAGAGCAAGATGGGCTATGCGCAAATACAGGTCAACGACCGATACAAGCAAAGGATAGGTGACGTAACTCTCAGCTGACATTCACGGTATAAACAAATGCACATAATTAATGCACTTTATAGTACACTAATACACTTTGCACAAAGTATTAAACAAATTAATTCACTGTATCTTACTAAAGCATAAACATTAAATAACAAAATATATTGACTTCAGAAACGTCTCAATAACTTTTCAAGAGTACTAGGAACAAAATAAAGTAACAGCTGACTGATAACCGTGTTTCCACTTCAACGGATCGCGCGTGACTACAGCATCTTTCTTTAACAAATCCGTCATCGGTTTTGCAATCAGGGAATAGTTTTTTATAAACTTTCTAAAATACCCTGTCAGTCCAAGGAATGACTGCACAGTTTTTATATTGTTTGGTTTCTTGAAATTCGCTACAGCTTTAATCTTTTCTGGAGACGGTCTTACTTCGTTGTCACAAATAATATATCCAAGATATTGGATTTCCTTCTTTAAAAAATGGCATTTCTTCCAATTAAACTCTAGACCGAATTCTTCGCTTCTTTTAAATACTTTCTCTAGCTTACTTATTCCTTCTTCTTCTGTTATCGAGGGTATAATTAAATTATCAAGGTACACTAGCAGTGTCCCATCGGTAATTAGATAGCTGAAGATATCGTTAATAAATCTTTGAAACACAGATGGCGCTGTACATAATCCATAAGGTATTCTTTGAAATTCGTACTGGCCTTGGGGTATTACGAATGAGGTGTACTTTTGACTATCTTTGTGTACTTTCACATGTAAAAAGCCATTCTTCAGATCAAGGGACGTGAACATTTTGGCCTCCTTCAACTTGTCTATCTGGTCTTCTATTATAGGTAGGGGAAATCTTTCTTTAATTACCTTTTTATTTAATCGTCGATAATCTATACACATTCTACGTGACCCATCTTTTTTATCAGCCAAAACTACAGGACAGGCGAAATCAGATTTGCTAGGTTTGATTATTCCTTTGTCTAACCATTCTTTTACTTGCATATTCACGGCATTCATTTCTAAGGGTGACAAACGTCGGGGATTCTGAAAAACTGGTTCTTCATCGGTAAGTATTATTTTCAATTCAACGTTACTTTCTTTCTTCTTTTCACTAGGTCTGTACTCTTCACACATCTTACGAATCTTTTCCGCGTATTTAGAATCTCCTATATCATATTCTTGTTCATTATCCTTTTCCTCCATTAGAAGTGTAAGATGCATAATCTTTTGTATAAAGACACCTTCAGGAGTGAAACACACTTCGAAATCTTTAAGGATAGGATTTCCAATCAGTAAAGTTACCGGTATCTCGTTGTCTTTTACAACATGAAACTTGACATCTGTGTAGTAATTGTCAATTTGAACATTGGCTGTAAACATTCCTTCAGTAAGAATTTGTTTTTCGGCTATTCCTGTTATACACGTTGATTCTGTTTTATAATCTTTAATTCCCTCTTTAACCTTCTCGAATTCTGATTTTGTTATGAGGTTAATATCACTTCCAGTATCTATTAAGGTAACAAATTCTTTACCATTAATCTTTATCTTTTTGTAGGGTACTTTCTCTTCTTCACTTTTATTTCTAATTTTCAGCGTCTTCTTAGGTTTGCTTGTACATTCAGTTGATTTGTGACCAAATTCATTGCATTTAAAGTATTTGACTCCCTTTGGACAGGTGGGCGATTGATGATCCAGTTCGCCACAGTTGTAACATCTTTTTACATGAGTCATCTTACGGGTTGAATGATGCCCATGTGATTGGCCAGACTGTGCCGATTTGTTAGGCACCTTCGTTCTAAAAGCACTGTAGATTTCTAACTTCCTGCGAAAATCCTTTATGTCTGTAGCGCCATATAAAATAACTTTATTGGTCTCTAGATCACGAATACCATCAATGACATACTCAATCAGCGCAGCGTCTTCAACCTTGCCATGAAGTGCTAATTCTTTCATAGACAGGAAATATTGTTGGTAAGTTTCATCGTTCTTCATCTTACGCGATGCAAGTTTCTTATGTATGATTGCGCTATTAATCTTGGGGCCAAATTCTTCCTTAAGTGACTTTTTCAAACTCGCGTAGTCCTTTACTCTTCCCAAGGATCGTAAAAATAGCTTGGCAGTACCGTCTAAAAGTCTCTTTGCATAGACCAGCTTCTCGACTTTAGTCCACTTCATAATTTCGGCAGTATCTTCAAATTCGTCAATAAATGTCTCAATAGGATAGGTGTCATCTCCGGTAAAAATGTTCATTGACTTCTCCAAGTCTTTAAATGAAATCTGTATATCTAACTCCTGCCCTTCATCTTCACTTTCTTTTACATCTTTCTTCGGCGGCATTGTGGTTGTCAAACTACTATTAGTCTTTCTTTTTCTAGTCGTGCAAAATGACAGCTTATTTGAACTCATTAAGTTTTCAGTCCTTAAAATAAATTTTCATATCCAAATTCCAAAACGTTGTAATAAATCTTCGAATCTTTAGTCTTCGTCTCGCCTCAAATTTTGAGCGATCCCGGACGAGCCCCCAAAGTTGTGGGATATTTCAAGAATTTGAGACGTAACACTCACTTTTATACTGCTTCTTTTATTTTCATTAAGTCACCAAAAACATATTACATCTTACTATCTTGATTACAATGACATTTTTTTAAAGTGACATCTTACAATTTTATTTTCAGTTCAATAATCCAAGGAGGTCAATATTCTACAACAAACAATAAAAACAAACTACTCATTGCTAAATTATCCCACATATATATATATATATATATATATATATATACTTATATAGTATACTTACTTAGTATATATATATATATATATATATATATATATATATATATATTATATCGATATATATCTCTTATTTACAGAGTGTGGCTTGTTTTATCCATCTGTCGCCGGGCATTCGAGCCAGATGCTCTGCCCATCTCTACTTCAAGCGCAGTGTGTGGTACTGCATCAATGACTTTTGTTTTATTTCTTATGTCCGAGCTTTTTTGTTTGTCAATGAGTTTAAGGCTCATGATTCTCTTTCCATAGCGCGTTGACACGAACGTATTTTACTTAATATTTTTTTATTGATGGCCCATGTTTGAGCACCGTATGTAAGACAGGGTAGTAGGCATGAGTCCATAATTTTCTTCTTTAGTTTTATAGGAAGTTTCGACTTTAGTATTTCTTTGCAACACCAGTATTTTTTCCAGGTTATATTGATTCGTCGTTCTAATTTATCGGTGTGCCTTGAATTTTTGAATGATATTTGTTTTCCTAGGTAGGTATAGTTCTCAAAATATTCCAGAGGTATGTCGTTTATCTTTATGGGGTTTATAGCGCCGTTGGTTGCCACTTTTGTTTTTGATGTATTTAGTTGTAAGCTGATATCGTTTCTGACCCTGTTCAGTTCCTTCAATGTATTTTCTAGCTGGTTAGAAGAATTTGAAAAAATTATTAAGTCATCTGCAAATCTCGTGTAATGCTTTCCAAACGCTTTCATGCGTAGTGGTCGTTTGTACTCTATATGTTTTTCCATTATTTTCCCTAAGGTATGGATATGGTCGTTTGTAGAGTACGCTTGTCGAAAACCCGCCTGTACTACCGGTTGGTTCTTCTCCATAAATGGTTACATTCTTTTTTCTGGACACATTGCAAACAATTTGTGTATCATTGAAAGTAGGCTGATGGGTCGGTAGTTACTAATATCAGCAATGCCCTTTCTTGTATAGTAGAATAATGTGTGATTTGGCCCAGTTCATAGGTAATACTAGGGCTTCGAGTATCTTATTGAACAGAGTTAAAAGAGGTTTTATCAGTAAACATTTTCCTAATTTGAGGACTTCATTAGGGATATTATCCCCTCCGGGCCTTTTTGCTAACTTCAGATCTTGTTTTTTTTTCTAGTATTTTATTTTCGCTAAAAGGTTCGATCATCGACTCAGGATCTTTAAGTAGTAATTTTCCACCGCTTGTTGTTACAGAAGTAGTCGGTTTTGCCTTTATATAATTGGGATGCAATGCTTATTGAAGCTTCTTGTTTGAGGCTTCTTTGTTTCTTTATTTGGTTTCAGTGCCGTTATCCAACCTTTCTCTGTAGTTAGTTGTTTATAGGCTCTTTTCTGATTTCGCTGTACATATCATACATTGAATGTTTTTCTATGATTTGTATTCGATACTTCTCGTAATCTTCTTTTATTAGATTATTTGTTGTTTTATAGATCATTGAAAGTTCCTTCTTTTCTTCCTTGCTTTTTGATGGTTTTGGAAATAAAGTCGTACGTGTCTCTTGATTAAGTATTTTGTTTGTTCCGAAAGTATTTCCTTTTTTGTTTTGTTTGAAGTTAGTGCTTCAATGCTTTCCCTTATAGATGTTTCTATTTTTAAGTAGTACGATTCTATATTGTCGCTTTTTGCCCATTGCATTTGCTCTGACTTTGATGTTAGGACATTAAGGTAAATTTTTTGGTTTTGTTTCATCGACGAGGTTTTTTGGTATCGTAGACTAGTTGGCTCTAATTTTCCTTCCTTTGTTTATTTTTACTGTCCCTCTTAAAAGTCTGTGGTCACTTGGGAGAGAGATGTTGCTTAGTACTTCCATATTTGTAAAAGTTTTGGGTCGTTACTAAGTATATAATCAATTTGATTTTTGGAATTTTTTGGCGAAATCCATGTCCACATATTTGCTGCTTTTTTCGTAAACGTTGTGTTAATTATGGTATATTTATATTATATATAGTATATTATATATAATATAAATATAACATATATATAGTATATTGTGGTATATATATAGGAAAGCCAAGAGAGCATCGTGGAGGAAGCTATGCGAGGAAGTTGAGTCTTTGCCTCGCAGTGCAAGACTACACAAGATGCTATCGAAAGCTAAACCTAATCAGATCGGGCTTCTTAAAAAGCCGGATGGTAACTTCACTAATAATGAAACAGAAACATTGGAGTTATTAGCGTCAACCCATTTCCCAGGGTCATACAAGACTTCAGCCTTGAACTCTTTCAGAGCCCTACGAAGGCCTTGCAATGAGGACTGGCGTAGGGCTGCAAAGATAATAAGGCCAAACCTGGTGCAGTGGGCTGTTGACTCCTTTGAACCATTTAAATCAAGCGGGGAGGATGGAATAATTCCCATCCAAATACAGAGGGGTATCGACATCCTTCTTCCTTATCTGGTGAAAATCTTCAGAGCAAGTTTTGCATGGGGATATATTCCAGAACGATGGACAATTGTCAAGGTTCTATTTATACCTAAGGCTGGTAGAAAGGACTACGCTTTACCAAAGTCCTTTAAACCTATAAGCCTATCTTCCTTTCTTCTTAAGACATTGGAAAAGGTTATAGATAGATATATAAGGGATGTAGCTCTAGCTACGAGGCCCATTCATTACAAACAGCATGCTTACCGTAGAGGCAAATCTACGGAAACAGCCCTGATCAGTGTCATTGACAGGGTCGAAAAAGCACTGGAGGATAAAGAAATAGCCCTTTGTGCCTTTCTAGATATTGAGGGCGCCTTCGATAGTAGCCCCACATCACTGCTGATTGGGGGCCTAACATCTAAAAATGTTGACCCCACAACCATCAGATGGGTGAAGTCGATGCTCTCAAACAGAAAGACAAAAATAGCGCTGTTTCAAGTTTTTTTGTTGCTTTTTGTCTTTTTCGTCTTTTTTTAGTCTACAAAGGACTGCCTGCCTAATGGCAACTGGAGCTATGCGATCATCGCCTGGGGCGGCTCTTAATGCACTTCTATGCCTAACGCCCCTTGATCTCTATCTAGACAAGGAGGCAAGGGATAGTTTGTATAGGATTAACGCCCAGGGCGGTCTGAGCTTGCTCTCCTACAGATTGAGATCCATGCTCGACTCAATTAAGGAATCACCGGTCTTATGCATGATCTCAGATATCATGCGTCCACTATACACTTTTGATAAAAAGTATATAGTGGAATTACCCTCCAGAGAAGACTGGCTGAATGGCCAGGTTATCTGTGAGGTCGGTAGCCTCATATGGTATACCGATGGGTCTAAAATGGGCCTCGACGTAGGCTTTGGAATTTACGGGGAACGCCCCAAATTCAAACTTAGTATGAATTTGGGTAGATACACCTTTATTTTCCAGGCAGAAATTTTCGCCATACTTCGGTGTGCGGAAATCAATCTGCAAAAACACTACGTCAACCAAAAAATTTACATAAACTCTGATAGTCAAGCAGCACTCCTAGCGCTGAGATCAAACTTAGTGAACTCAAAGCTAGTTGGAGACTGCGTGAACCGTTTAAACGCCCTGGGTTGTAAAAACAGGGTCGTTTTAAGATGGGTTCCGGGTCACGAGGGTATTGTAGGCAACGAATTTGCCGACAAACTTGCACGGGAGGGCTCAAAGTGCACACAATTTGGACCCGAGCCATTTTGTGGAATCTCAAGAAGCCTAGCCCGATTGACCCTTGAAACTCTTTATCACAATAAATCACTTAAGATCTGGTCTGATACACCAGGCTTAAAACATTCTAAAACCTTAATGCGTGCTTTTGATCGTAAATTCGCTTCAGAAGCCCTGGGATGAAGTAAAAATAAATTGCGCATTCTGGCAAGAGCCCTAACTGGACACTGTTGTCTTAAAAAGCACATGTCCATCCTGGGACTAAGCAACTCAAGGATGTGTCGGTTCTGTTCCGTAACGGAAGAAACCCCTCTACACATCCTAACCGTTTGCGGACCCTTAATGCGCAAACGTAACACTCACCTGGGACACTATCTACTCCGCCCAGAAGAAGTGAAATTGCTCACGGCTAAGCTACTCCTTCTATTCATTGAAGACATAGGGCTTAGCAGTGAACTATAGCCATAGCAGCGTTCACAATAGATCTTATAGGTCGCAGTGATACTGGTCTCTTTAACTAGACCTGCATAGCTGCTCGCACATAATTAAAAAAAAAATTATGGTATATTTATTTTGTAGAGCATATTGTATAAGTCTAACTCCTCTTTTGTTTCTTTTACAATACCAGTAGGGACCCATTACTGTGTTTTCTCCTGGTTTCCTGTGTCATATTTTCGCATTCATATCTCCCATTAAAATTACTTTTTCTTGTGTAAGGCTTCGGGCATACTCTATTTGATTGTAAAATGTATCCATTTCCTTCTCTTTTTCCTCACTTGTCGGTGCATAGACTTGGATAATTGAGATTTTCGTTGCTCCTAATTTTAAAATTAGTAAGCGTACTCTATCAGATATTCCTGTGTAACTTTCTATGTTATTTTTACATTCTTTTTTGATTAGGAATCCAACACCGTAATGTTCTTTAGTTTCTCCAGTATAGCAGAATAGGTGGCTTCTGATATCTAGTCCTATAAAGGCGTTATTTATTTTCTCTAGAAAATATTTTAATAAAACCATTCTTTGTGGTGAAAAAAGATGTATGAGCAGCTATATATATTTTTTGGTATTTTGCGGTGTTGGATACGAGGCCGTGATGGGTATTCTTTAGGTGTGCTTTTATTAGAGCAGTGTGCGGCGTAGTATGTGATGGTGGAGGCGTTTTCTCCTGTGGTATAATTATAGGTTTTTTTTTATAATAAAGTTGTTCGTTATATTAGTTTCGTTTATTTTAGTGCGTTGTTTTTATTTTGTAGACCTGTGTTGTAGCTCGAGTGAGATAGTTCTTCTGTATTTGGGTTTTGATGTCTAGGCACCACAATTTTATCATATTTAATGAAGGCATTTACTCCTTGTTTTCTCATTATTTCTATTTCATTTTGGAGTTCCCTTCTTTTAATTATGACTTCTAGGGGGTAGTCTTCCTTTATATAGTAAGTTGTTGATTCAAGCTTTTTCTTATTTTTCTGAATTTGTATCTTTAACCCCATAGTGAGCAAGGTAACTACAATAAGTCAAATTTTTTCGCTCTTTTTCCTTAATCTTCTGACGTATTCCTTGTCATTTTTCTGGCATTTGATTTTCTGTATGTTATTTATAATATCTCTCACCTTTTCTTCCAGGTCTTGATAGCCACTGTTATTATGAGGTTTAAATAACAAAAGCGAATTTCCAAATGATTTTCACTTTATATAGTTTATTTTTAGTCACTTATTTATTCACTTTTGAAACTTTTCACTGGTTTTAATGAGCGATATTTCACGTTTTAATAATTTTAAACAATATTTAACACAGAGCAGTTGTTTACTTTGGCACAATAGCGCTTTTTCTCCTGGGATGAAGAAAACTTCTTTTAAATCGCATAGTGGTAGACAGTGGTATGGATGGTATCGCGAGTTTTGTCACGATGTGTGATGGTGAAATTTTGCGGTTGGAATTAGTCCGAACTCCCCGTGGTAGATGCGATTAAATACACATAAAGTTTCATCTCTTCGAACATCTCTTCGAAGTGCCAGTGAGTCAAGCCGGTCGGAAAGAGCTCGGTCGCCGATGATTCGAACAGCTCTGTGTTGGATGCTATCAAATGGAAGGAGCTGGCACTGGGGAGCCCCAGCCCGAAGATGGGAACAGTATTCCATGTGAGGCCGAACCTGTGCCTTGTAAAGTTGCAGGCGGTGTGCCGGTATGAAATACTGTCCCGCTCTGCTGAGCACGTCAAGCTATTTAGAGTTCAACTTGGGATAGATGATATTCTTACACCGATACTATACGGTCTACACGGGAAAAGAACCAATAATTATCATATTCGCACTGTTATACGGAGACGGGCTGATAGGTTTTCAAAAAAAAATTTATTTAACACACTGAAATTTAATTAAATATAAAGGGATTAAATATTATAAACTGACTAGAAATTAACTTAGGTCCGTAAACAACCGAGCAGGTTCGAAGATGGAAGCAGACTGCAGTGGCCGAACTGCTCCACTGCTATACTCACTGAACCTTAAGGCCAAGTCAACATTATTAAGGGGCAGTGCAGCAATAAGGCTAACAAATACAGGGTATAACAGTACGGATTGTTATTAACCATTTTTTTCTTCTTATTACTAAATCCTTTACAAGCAATCTATGTTTAATAAAAATCATAAAGTTATGTTTTTTTTTTTGATAAGTTAAAGTCAAGTCAAAGATTTACCAGTAAATTCAACTGAAAGTGCCAATAACGCGTTGTTTGGTCTCGGCGGTGGTGGGTCGCCGATGCTGATCCGGGCCAAGTCGACTAAGTTTTCGGAAATCGGGCTCAGGGTCACATTAACTTGGTTGAGATCATTCTGTGAATAATTAAGTCTTATCCAGGTTTTTCGTGTTACAGGTCATCTCTTATCCATTCGATCTATTACAAGCTATAAAAATCAACTTCTGAACTTAATCCTCCCCCGTAGACTGCCTCATAACTCATAAGGGGAATCTTGTCACAGTTGCCATACCACATACACACGCATGCACGCACACACGCACACACGCACTAGAGCACGCACACACGTACGTACAAATACTATTATTGTTATTATTTAAATTTAAATTTTGTTATTATAAGATTATTAAGTTTGAAATTTTTAAGACATTTTCTACGAAATTCTGACAGACATTCTGGCACAGGTATATTTACTTAAAAGGATGGAAAGGATGATGTATACTCAAAAGGATGTCCCAGTAACGCATTAATGTATCTATTTAAGCAAACCATGTAATAATATACAACATGTAACAAAAACCCTGTGGTTCCCGTTAAGTGTGCTATCGGAATCAGTATCCAAGCTTATAGAAATATTTTTTTTTTCAAAGAAACGCATTCAAAAAAATTAATTTTACTGAAAAAAAAAACTAATTTGCAAATTGTATGTGGTTTTATTTCCTCTAACTCACACGAGTATTGGTAATGCGGGGTCTTTGACAATCCTCTTACTCCTCGGCCAATGCAGATATAATAAAACCACATACAATTTGAAAATAATTTTTTTTTTCATTAAAATACTTTTTTTAAATGTGTTTTATTTTTTGAAAAAAAAAAATTATTTCTATATGCTTGAATACTGATTCTGATAACGAATTTAACGGGAACCACAGGGTTTTTGTTACATGTTTTTATAATGTATGACGTTTTTTACCGTCTGGAAAAAAATAGCGTGTAACATGTGAACGAAGTAGAAGCCTATGGCAAAAATTTTTACAAAAAATAAAAGCAAACATTTTAAAATAAACGTTTGAAATTTTTTTTAACAATTGCTTTGCCCTTCGCCCTTGAGCCTGTGACCCTGCTAAGTGACAAGATCAAAAATGCCTACTAAATTTATTGTTTTATTGCCGTTCGTAAAGTAGGGTGGATATGATTCCACTTTCGATAGATTTTAATTTATTTATTTATTAAATTCAAAAAATTTATTAAGCTATTGTGGCTTAACGAAAAAAAACCTCACGCTCCCCACTCCGACGGGCACGGAGGTGTGGCGTTGAAAGCCGTGCATCGTCTAACGTCGTTTCAGTTCGGCAGACTTCGGCACTCGGCAGACTTCGGCACGGTGTTTGTGTGCGTGCGACTAGAGGTATGCGTGTACACTAGCTGCTAACTCAATGATAAAAATTCCTGAATAACCTACATGTATTGTAAGATATTAAAAATATTTTAAACAATATTATCTTCTCATTTATTCAATAAGAGAAAAAAAATTGTTTTCTTATCGGTCACCACGCTCAAAAAGTGTAACTTGATTTAATATCAAAGACTTAACTGCATAAATAAAATAAATAAATAATTATAATTGCATAAGTTGATAAAAAAATGCTATGCAATAGCTTTACCGCGGCAGTCACCGAGTGCCACACGTATTTTTTTTTTGTAAAATATCAGTGCTATAGGTTTCTGCTCCGTTCACATGTTACGCCCCTTTTTTCCAGCCGGTAAAAAACGTTATCGAGAATAGTAAATAAAATCTTCCCCGCTCTTTTGTTAATTTTACTCACGTTATACTTCTTTTTCGTTATACAGGCCAAAACGATTTTTTTGTATGTCTCTTTTTCTTTTTAAACACAATCGGTTTTGAAACTACTATAGGTGAGTGTAGAGAAGCGGAGACCCTTATTACTGGTAAAGAGGCATTCTATCTTTGTCCTCAGGGTCCAGGCGTGACAACGTATCTCCATTTTGATTCTAACTCGTGTATATGAAGGTGTACGTCCGTCCATCCGAGACAGCCAATAAAAGACCACTACTAAACATAGGCCTCCCTCATAGTTTGCCTCATGAGGTGGTCTTGCCATAGTTGGCAATCGCAGCTTTTATTATTTTGGGCCATTTTTCCTCTGTGGCCTCTTACGGCAACCTCGGGACGATATGGGGTAGTGATATATATACATATAGGTGTATGTGGGCCAAAGCATCTACTTACTATCAGGTTAACTGTGTGCTCCTTTGTCACCCTAGATGTCAACAGTATTGCTGCAGCATAGTGCTGAGTCGGTGGCCTTTGGATAATAGGGTGTTTATTAAAAATGGAGTGAACTAAGCACAACCATGGCCTAGATAATTTAACTAATTTATTGTTATATCTCGTTTTTATTTAGTCAGGTTCTATTGTGTCTGTCTGTCGGTGGAATCTTGTAACTCAAACTTCGAGACCTCTGATTAGCAAGATATTTGAATTATGAAATAGTTCAGATCGTGTGTAGTGTGCTGTTAATTGTTTTAGTACAAAATTAAAAAAAATTGTTCCATTATATCACTTTATCGATAAGATCTCTCAATAAATAAAACTAATTTGAATTAAACTCTTTACTTAGCAGCCGGTTTAAGGTCAAGATGCTGCAAATTCATTGATACTTGCTACGAGTAAAATACAGCCTGCACATGATTTACATTTCATCATTTTCAATTCATAATCATTCATCATTACTATTCACAAGTCTACTGCTGAACATAGGCCTCCCCCAAGGAATTCTACAAAGCACGGTCCTGAGCCACCTGTATCCATCGACTTCCTGCGTGTCTTACCAGGTCGCCACTCCATGTAGTTGGGGGTTGCCCCACACTTCGCCTACCGGTACGACGCTGCCACACAAGCACCTTTGTTCCCCATCGGTTGTCGGTTCTTCTAGCTATATGGCCAGCCCATTGCTACTTCAGCTTCCTAATTCGTTGAGCTACGTCGCTAGCTCTGGGTCTACTTCAGGTATCCTTATTTCTAAGTAATAACGTAAAGAAACCCCCGAGAATAGCCCTTTACATGGCTCACTGAGCGATCTCGAGCGTCCTCATACGGCCAGCAGTGAAGGACCACGTCTCTGATTGATGACATCTCGGTTTCATGTTTTAAGGTATACCTGACGAGAAGACGTGTCGTAATTCCCGAACGATGCCCAGCCGAGTTGGATCCGTCGATTGACCTCTCGGTCAAAGTTGGAAATGCCTAGACGGACTATTTGACTCATGTAAACATACTCGTCAACATCTTCGAGCTTATTGATCCTAACAACTACCGGCATAGGTGTAACATGGATGTTACACATGATCTTTGTTTAGTCCATGTTCATATTAAGACCTATCCGTTGGAAGACGCTATTCAAGTCATTAAGCATAGTGCTTAGGTCCTCCAGTGAGTCTGCCATAAGGACTATATCATCGGCAAATCATAGGTGAGTGATTTACTCGCCATTGATGTTAATACCGTATTCTTTTCAGTCCAGTAGCTTGAAAATATCGTCCAATGCAGTCGTGAAGATTTTCGGGGATATAACGTTACCCTGTATTAAACTACACTGCAGTCAGATAGGTTTCGTACTCTGGTTCTGTATACCGATAGCCATCGAAGCCCTTCTGTACAAACAATTCAGCACTTCGATATCCCGACAGTCAACATGGCACCGCTGAAGGGACTGTAGCACCGCCCAAATTTCGACGCAATCAAGGGCTTTCTCATAGAGCACATACGCAGCAAAGTGGCAGCTTGTACTCTTCGGTCATCTGTACAATTTGCCGAAGGGTATTAATATGGTCTATGGTATTAAATCCTTTTTTGGAAACCAGCTTCTTCGGGAGGCTGGAAGTCGTCGAGTCTGCGTGCGACGGTTCGTAACTACTCTCGAAAACAGCACGTAGATGCGGCGCAGAAGGGAAATCGGTCTATAGTTCTTCAAGAGGGCGTTGTCACCATTCTTGAAGAACAAGACCACCACACTTCTGCTCAAAGCCGTAGAAACTACGTAACGTAGAACTTCTTACCGTTTTGAAGGTGCTGGCGAGCGATTCTAATCTCGCTCAGTCGACGGACGTCCGGGTCCGACTTCTGACCATAGAACCTCTCAATCTGACTCAAAAGCTCAGGTGTACCGGAAACGATGCTGCCATACACTGCCTTTAGCTTCGACAGTTGGCTCATTCTGGCAGACAGATCTCTGGCAATGACTTTGGAACCCTGGTTCCGCTCGGTCGCTTCTTCAATACGAGTTGTATTGAAGTTACGTAAGTCCTGCCGCATGCATTTGGAGATCTGTCTGTTCCGTTTAACAGCTATGAAATTAAGAGTGTGATCGGAGAGTTTTTGTGTTCTTAGGCGGCGGGTCTTGCAGAACTTAGCACCGACCACACGGATAGTTTCCACAAGCTTATCATTCATATCGTCCACTGAATGGCAGTCTTCTAGGCACTGAGAACTGTTTTGTAACCCGAGCTTAAAGTTTTCGGGACTTTGGATTAGAGGACGAGGGGGACAGAGCGTTGAAGTTATTAGACGGGATCTCTACAACTTAACATTTAGGTTCAGTGTGCCTCTAACCATTCGGTGATCGCTGCCAGTTTTCACCCTCGCGATCACTGAGACATTACTGAACAGTTGCCGTCTAGTCATCACAATGAAGTCAATCTTATTTTTTGTCGTACCGTATGCCGACCAGGTCCATTTCCTGTGGAGTCGCTTTTGAAATAAAGAGTTCATCATAAAGAATCCCCCTTTCTCCATAAAGTCAGCCAGCTACCGGCCCCTTGGGTTTCGTTGCCCTATTCCGAATTTTCTTACCTTCATCTCACCGTTCTCCCTTGTCCCATTAACGCAGTATAGTGCGTTTTGGAGATATCCTCATACATTTCCTCCACCTTCTCATCGAAATGTGCGGTCGTTTGTGTATAAACCTGTGTGACTTTCAACTAATACCGTTTGGTGATCCTGAGTATAAGGTACGCCGCCCTCGTCAACACACTCACAAACTTTACAAAGTTGTTAACGAGAGACTTGTGGACGATAAATTCGACACTTCCTTGGGACAGATGGTCGCCCTCCCGGTGATAGAACAAGTTGCCGGATTCAAGAATTACCATGTCCTCCCTCTCTTCTGACCTCAGATAATCCTATAATATCCCAGCGCAACTTGTCTATCTCTTCTTGCAGCTCTAGGATCTTCACGTCAGTCCTCAGGATGCGTATGTTATACGTAAGTCAAGTTGAGTCGTCTTAGGTAGCAACCGAACCCCCACCGGAGATTCTTAGCACCCTCGGCTCCGTCGTTACTATGATCGCCACCGTAGCCAGGAATAGCGGGGCCGCCAGGGAACAGGGGGTCGTCTCTTCATAGCTCTCATCATGGGGGATATTTGCCATAGTTGCCACGTTTGGCGAGCGGGTTGGCAACCGCAGTTTTTATTATAGTCATTGCTGTTATCAGGAAGATGCTGCTGCCCATCTCCTCTCACGTCTCCCTCCTCTCGTCTCCTCTTATGACACCCACGGGAAGATATGGGGTAGTGGATATTCTTAACTGCCACTACACGGAGTATTCAATTGCTTTTGTATTATTATTTCAAAAATTAAAAAGCTTAATTTGAAAAGTGAAAAATATCCATGCCATAGGCTACTTCTACTTTCATTGATATATCGCATTCATTTTTTTTTCTTACGGCAAAAACGTAAAGCGGCATATTTCAAAGTAATTTTACTTTGAAATATGCCGCTTTACGTTTTTAGTTAATTAGTTAATTAACTAAAAACGTAAAGCTATAAAGTTAGTTTTTAAACTAACTTTCAAGAATTATTTATAATCTATATTGAATAAAAAAAATTCTATTCTATTTTATTCTCATGTCTTTTTTAACTTCTTTCTTTCATAAGTATGTACCAAAATAAATAAAAATTAGTGAACTTACCTCCAAAGTTATCCATGCGCTGCGAGTGTATGTTGTTGGATCGATGCCTACTACAGAGCCTGGTGCCATATTTGCCACCAGCCAGGCTTGGATAGAGAGGTCCGTACCTAAAATTGTAGATTAATATCCATACATTATTTATTACAGTCTACATACGCGTAAAAGTGGACTTAACTTAACATAAGGCCTCCTGCAAAGATTGTCTCAAGGGGGCTTTGCCATTGTTATCAAGCTTGGTAAGCGTATTAGCAACCGCAGTTTTTTTATTATTTTGAGTTTTTATCAGTAAGATGCCGCTGCCCATCTCCCGTTCAATTTTCCCTCAGTTTAAAAGGTTTATTAAAGAAATATTTATTTATTTATTTATGCTTTATTTGCACACCGAGTACAAAAAGGCGGACTTAATGCAACAAGGCATTCTCTACCAGTCTACCTCCAGGTTAAGCAGAGAAGATATTGTGGGTGTAAAGTGCAACTGAGTTAAAACATTTTTAAGTAGACATACACATTACATATTGCATTACATGTTATAAACATAATTATACATATATATAATTATATGGATATACATACAAGATATATAAATATATACATATATATGTTTAATGCTGCCCTAATATGCTATATATATATATATATATATATATATATATATATATATATAAGTACATACATAATTAAATATAGCTATTTCTGATTCAAACACCTATAAAATATTTGAAATAAAAACAGGAAAAGGGAACAGTTAGAATTTAAGAATATAAAAAATGTTAGTCGACAAACTACTCCTGCAACGCCAGAAAATGATTCCATAGCAAGCGTTTGAACGATGCCTTGCTCTTGGCTGCACGTACACTGCTCGCTAGCTCGTTCCACAATCTTACCGCGTGAGACGTAAAAGATTTATACAAGAAGCTAGTGTGACAGAGGGGGACATGGAGATTAGACTTTTCCGCAGAACGGAGACAACGATTATGAGAATCACCCTGATACTGAAATTTACATTATTCAGGGACAAACGGATCGTGTAAAACTGAAAATAATGTGCACTGTATTCTGAAATATCTGCGATAGCGGAGAGGTAGCCATTTAAGCTGGGAACGATAAGAGGAGATGTGGTCATATTTACGTAAACCGAAAATGAAGCGTATACAATTATTAAGAAGTCGATCCAGTTTGTTTAGAAGTTCTTGAGAGGCATCAGCATAGCAAACATCTGCATAATCTAAAATAGGCAACACTAGAGTCTGTATTACCATCACCTTAATATAATATTGCACAAAATGGGTTATTATAATATTAAAGAATACATGAATGAAAATAACCCCTGGAAATGAGGTGAACGTCACCAACCCTGGTCTGGCTGGTCGCCAGTGGGATTTTTAAAAATCCCACTGGCGACCAGCCCGGTGACGGTTTCTTCCAGGTTCGTCCCAAAACAGAGGTATTTTCAGAACCGATACATAAAAACATAACCGATACATAGAACGATAAATAAAAACATTGACTTTCAGTAAGTTTTATGTAATAATCAATATAAACTGCACTCATGTTTTTTTCATTAAATTAGGTTAACAAACGAGCACACGGTCCACCTGATGGTAAATGGCTGCTATGACCCACAGACATCTACATTTATCCTCGATTAAGAATCGAAATGCAAATGCGTTGTCACCCCTGAGGATTAAAATGGTATGCCTCGTTTCCAGTAAAATTGCCTCTGTCTCTCTACACTAACCATACAAAACACAGCTGCATTAAGCCGCTATTTTACGCTGGTATTCTGTGAGAGCGTGGTCCTACCACGGTAATTTTATCTATACAGTATTCCAACTTCATACAAACGGACGAAGCGAGAGCTATGCCTACGCGCCTCGATCTTGGCATGCGCTCGGCATGCAGACAGTCGTGACTGTGCCGCAGTGATGATTTTGTGGAATATATATAAAAAATGGAGGAAATAAATAATAGAATAAAAATAAAGAAATAATAAATGCGAACTTCATTTAAAACCAAACATATAAATTATAACCAAACTTATAATTTATATGTTTGGTTTTAAATGAAGTTCGCATTTATTATTTCTTTATTTCTATTCTATTATTTATTTCCTCCATTTTTTATATCTTTTACTTGGTTACAGATACCTCTTTATCCAAGTCATCATCATCATCATCACAGCCCTTCACAAGTCCACTGCTGAACATAGGCCTCCCCCAAGTAATGCCACAAAGCACGGTCCTGAGCCACCTGCATCCATCGACTTCCTGCATATCTTACCAGGTCGTCACTCCATCTAGTGGGGGGGTCGCCCTACACTACGCCTACCGGTACGAGGCTGCCACTCGAGAACCTTTCTTCCCCATCGGTTATCGGTTCTTCGAGCTATATGGCCGGCCCATTGCCACTTCAGCTTACTAATCCGTTGGGCTATGTCGGTCACTCTGGTTTTACTGCGGATATCCTCATTTCTGAGTCTATCACGCAGAGAAACTCCGAGCATAGCCCTCTCCATAGCTCGCTGAGCGACCTTGAGCGTCCTCATACGGCCAGCAGTGAAGGACCACGTCTCTGATCCGTAAGTCATCACTGGCAACACGCACTGGTTGTACACTTTAGTTTTCAGAGATTGAGGTATACCTGACGAGAAGATATGTCGTAATTTCCCGAACGCTGCCCAGCCGAGTTGAATCCGTCGATTGACCTCTCGGTCGAAGTTGGACTTACCTAGTCGGAATGTTTGTCCCAGGTAACGTGCTCCCAACAACTACCGGCATAGGTGTGACATGGACATTAAACATAATCTTTGTTTTGTCCATGTTCATCTTAAGACCTATCCGTTGGGAGGCACTATTGAGGTCATTGAGCATAGTGCTTAAGTCCTCCAGCGATTCTGCCATAAGGACTATATCGTCGGCAAATCGAAGGTGAGTGATGTACTCGCCATTGATTTATTTATTTTATCCAAGTAAAAGATATTATTTTTTCTCCACCTTGTCCATCTTTCCCAAAATAATTTTTAATTAAGCTTTATATTATAGTGAGGATTTTTTATACTTAAAAATTTAATAATAAAGTAATTCGTACGTCTCAGCCGAGGCGCAAATATTTTTCGGTCGCAAATTCATAAGACCGATTTGTTATTCAAACATAAACATGGTTTTTAATTAAATCTACCAATCAAAAAACGATACGCATTTTTATTGAACACTTCCTATTGAATTTTCAAAGTACCTATTATATTTGATTATATAAAAAAGTATATTTATATCATAAAACTAAATGGAAACACAAAGTAGGCAAATGTAATGCTGAAGGCAGGCAGCCCTATTGCATGTTTACGTACCGCGGTGCTGTAGGCATTTATTTCAAAGATACGACCGAGTTACAATACTGTATAGATAATATTAGCGTGGTCCTACCTTGTCTGACAAAATATGTATTTTTTTATTTTAATATCCTGAGCTATATACCGGTTTACTATAAAGCGGTTATTTCTCTTAAAAAAAAACTTAACCGCTCCATCGCGCAGTAGCCTAGCATTGAGTTGCAGCGCTATGGGCCGCGGGTTCGAATACGGAATAAGTAAATGTATGGCCTACAAAAAATTGTTCCGGGTCTGGATATTTGTCTTTGTGCAGTTTACGTTCGTAAGCTGCATCTGTAAAGGTGTTATTAAGAGAAAAGAAAGTGATTATTGAGGTAGAGATGATACAATAAGAAATTAATGTTTGTTCCATTGCACTCCCAGCGTTCCCACCTTGCCTCATCAAGCTCCATACGCTAGTGTCCACTTCCAAGTAGAACTGGGTAAAGTATCGCCCATCAGTCCACACGAGGGCGTGTGATGACGTCACCAGCGCTGTTCCAGACGACCCCGACAGACCGGAGAGCCACTCGCGACGCGCATCCGACGGTGCAATGTACTGGGACTGGAAAAACGTGCTTAAATTATCTTTCTTTTTGTAACAGTCATTTTTTTAAATTACTCTGTACTTGGTGTGCGTTGTAATCACAGAAATCTTAATAATAAGACAATAGAAGTGGTATAGCCGCGTGACCTTGTCACCGCTATGATGTGTTGACGAACATCATTTACCATTTTGTGATTTGGTTGCGTGGGGAACGTCGTACGTGAATTTATGTTATTATAATGTCGATCTGCAGCATAATCAGTAGTAAAAACTTATCAAGGACGAGTAATTCAACTAATAAAGGCATAACATTTCATTGGTAAGATGGTTATTTACTAATTATCATTGTTTTAACTGATTTACATCTAGATGAATACTTCACTATGATATTCACCTTTGTAAACTTTCATTTATTACTTTTCGTATCGTACACTTACCGTTGCTGCTTTTGTTCTACCGTAATATGCGAAGCACGCGACGTTAACAAACTCGCCAAGCAATGTAATGTAAAACATTAGATACCATTGTGCATTGCGTATGTGTATAATAGGGCTGTGTCGAGCGCTAATTCATTTCTATTGTCTTATTATTACTATTTCTATGGTTGTAAATTGTAATGCGTCTTTGTAGGGCCTGGTATTATTCTCTTCTTGCTCGTAAATTTTTACACAATCGGTCCAGCTATTCCGAAGAAGAGGATACCTTGAAATGAATCGTAGTTTAGGGGGCGTGGCTAATCCCTTTGTCGGTGAAGCTCACGGACGATTGAGGGAGTGTCAAAATGAAAGTGATGCAATGACTTCATAAAACGCAAATTATGAGATAGCAATACCGAACTCGCGCTCGGAAATAAACTAAATAAGCGAAAACAAAATTTTATTTATGTTATGTTTATGAGAACTTGGATATGATTATTTACTATGCCTTAAAAATAATTCGTAAAAATATTGTGGTGTCATGGAAAAATGTAACTAATTAGAGCCTACATTGCAATTTTTTTCTATCGAGAAAATTATATGTTGTCGTGATTAAAAAAACCAAATACCAAAGATTTGGTCCGCAATCTACAAAATTAATAGAAAAATCACCAAATTTTCGAAGTATCTCTTTAACCCAGACAGATAGACGGACAAAACGTTCGAAAATGGTTGTTAATGTGTCATGCAAATAGCCCCCTGACCTAGAAGCCAATTATTTTGATATTACAGACACAGGCGCTTCAGCTTTATTTATATACTAGCGCTTCATCCCGGCTTCACACGGCTGATTTCTGGAACTCGACAACAGCGCCATCTACCGGGCCCAATTTAAACTTAAACCATCCCTGGATCAAACTCAAATACACACAAAATCAAAATCCAATTGATTAAAATCGTTCGAGCCCTTTTCTTGTTTTAGCAAGAGTAACAGACTGTAAATGATTTATATATACAGGTTGACCTTTTTTACCGTCCTGGAAAAAACAAGGTGTAACATGTGAATGGAGTAGAAGCCTAATAGCACTGATATTTTACAAAAAATAAAAACAATTTTTTTTAATAAAACGTTTGAATTTTTTTTTAAATTACTTTGCCCTTTGCCTGTGACCCTAGTCAAGGTAAAGATGCCTACTAAATTTATTGTTTATTGCCGTTGTAAGTTGATGTGTTCGTTTATTTCAAAATTTTTGTTTTTATTTTTTGGAAAATATTACTGCCAGAGGCTTTTACTCCGTTCACATGTTACACCCTATTTTTTTTGAGACGCTAACAAATATCATCCAATATAAGAAGATTTATAAATATTTTATGTTACGTTATGCGCGTCCGCTGTAGGTACTATGTAGGCATCTACTCCTCGTTCCTGCAGCACTCTCCTGACAGCATCCAGTCGCTGCTGGGCAGTTTGACGACTCATCTTACTTCTGGATTCAGAGGCTGTAACATTATTTATATTTAAACTACATAGAACACTGGACTTCCTTTGAAGTAAACACTTTATAATGTAAGTACCCGGATGACCGAGCTTAGCTCGGTTTTTTTTTTTGAAATTACATTTATAAATTACATACTGATGAAACATAAATAATATTTTTGATCTTATTGACAGAATAGAAAAAACTGAACTGGTTATTTGAATAAAAAATCATGTGTGCAATTAGTTTAATTTCAATTTTCGTATTTTTTAAAAAATACTAAAAAAATGCTTGAAATAATAGATTTTCTCACAAAAGAAGGCAACTTGAAAAAAAAAGGAAAAAAAGTCACACCAAAGGCAGGACGCGAACCACGAAACTCCGATATCACGCCCTACCGACATCCCATCTGAGCTATTACGATCGTTAGCGATTTGACAAAATTTACCTTCTTATATTGTAGCAGTTTTTTGAAAACGCGGACAAAAGGACATTTTCTAAAAATAAATCCTAGCTAGATCGATTTATTGCCCCCCGAAACTCCCTGGACACTAAATTTTATGAAAATCGTTGGAGCCGTTTCCGAGATTCCGATTTTTTTTTTTTTTTTTTTTCATTGCTCGTTTAAAAGTATGGGATTTATTTCAAACGTGTATTGACAAAATACCGATGTAAGTATATCCACTATCCCATATGATCCCGTGGGTGTCGTAAGAGGCATCAGTGGACCACATTGGATAAAACTAATTTTATGGATGAAATCGCAATTAATTTTATGTTTTTTATTCCCCGCGTTGAGGTAATGAGATATACTGAGGTGTTTGACGCCCTAATGTCATTGTTAACGTAGATTACCTTCACATAAAGACCGTAATGAATAAAGGAGTTAATGAACCGGAGCCGTGGTAGCACGCTGCAGCTATATAACGGTTACAGCAGGAATGGGTCGGCTGGTTCGGAGTGAACGTGAAGAGACGAACCAGGGAAATTAGCAGCTAAGCGTTTCAACTATGACAAATATCCTTCCTATGGAGCAGTCTATGGAGTAGGCCTATATATATATTTATATGAGGCTGTAACAGTAAGGGAAATATACATCAAATACACATGCTTATTTAAAAACTTACGAAAAATCGGGGTATTTGGTTCCGCCCAGTCATATTGGTCGCTGGCCACATACGCAGAAATAAGATGAAGTGGTAAACTGTAAAAAAAAGAAATCAATATTATATGGTATATTAGTACATTACGATACAAGGGAGTTAAGGCTTTAAGAAGCCTGAATGACCTTGACGAAACGGTGTTCACAGAGATTTTAGCCGACGTCAACTCCGTCTAGCGAAAAGTACTCTGTGATCTAGCGGTTACGCCACAGGATAAATAATAGTACTACGTGTTACGCTCTGTACTACTTAGACAAGTGCAAAGATTAATTGACGGCAGATATAACAAGTATTTAAGTAATATACTGCCTATTATACTTGCGCATCACTGAGAGTCATGTCGTATGCGCGGTGTTCAGCGTCTTTAATTCCATTGCACGGTGTGCTGCTGTGGCTTTATCCGGTAGGCATCACAAGCTTTCAAGTGTTAAGTTTTAAGTACCTAAGTGCTGTGTCGTATAAGGACCGTGGTAGCTCTTCGGCTAAGCGCTCCAAGGAACCCAGGTTCGATCCCCGCCAGCACCAATGAAATTGTTAATTGCAATTTTAAGTGCTGATTCACCACGTGCTCGGGAAGGAAAACATCGTTGAAAGCCACGAAAACGTAAAACATCTACCTAGATAAAATGTTCTAGTGATTCTCAGTCATTCATTTTATATAGTGTTTAGAATGTTTCAGATAGGGCAAAATAAAAGATAAAACGAAATATTACGGAAATTATTTATTAATATATACATTTATAGGTAATTATAATAAAAACAACGAACAAGCTGCAAGGTTTTCTTGTAAACACAATTGTAAAATTGTTGTTCTCTTTTTTATTAATGATGAATTGTGAGACGTGGTCAAGATAACTTTATATAAAATATCTTTAATTAACGTTGGCACATGGCCTTCTACCTACAACTCGGTCGAAGTTTAAAAAGAAAGATTTTGTCTGTTCTTAATTCTCTAGTGTACACCATTTTTAATTTTTTTTCTTTTTTTCAAAAGTTTGATTAATTGTCAGCTGTATTTAGTCAATCAGATCCTAAACTTTTTTGACATTCAGTTTTTCTACATGCTGACGCAAACTTAATAGTTTATTATTTGTTATATTTTTTCTGTAACGTATTGGGTATCTTATATAGGCTGTAATTTTTGTAATTTTATCACAAAAGTTTCGTAGTAATTACGATTTTGTGTACAGTGATTCTCTCATCTTGGTATTGGCGTGAACTTTGAGATCAATCCATCTTGTTTTTCGCTAATTAAAGGAATAAAAAAAAACCAAGAGGTCGGTATTTTAAAATTTCTTGCAGCTTTTTATAAAAAAGCATGACCTTAAATAGCATAAACTAGCTTTAGTGGGTAGTAAAAAGCCCTAAGCTTAAAGCCTGTTTAGCTTTTATTTAATATTGATTTCATCATTCTGTACCTCGCCATTTTCCGGCTGTGTTGCTTCCTGCCTCTCCAAAAACTCTGTCTCAATGTCATATTTGTTACTAAAAGTTAATATTATCTAAACTTGTAACACAGGTAATTAGCAGATCTTTCAATGTCAAGCCCAGTGAACATTGGACTATTTATTTAGACTTTTCATAATTTTTAGGAGGAATTAGTTTATTTTATGACGTTTTCGTACGTCACTGTGACGCATTTTCCAAATTGTAATATAACATAAATATTTATTTATTTATTTAAAAACTTACATGTAACACCTTAAGCTAAAGGGTACATAGGGCGGACTTAATGCCATGTGGCATTCTCTGCCAGTCAACCCTGGGTGCCAGGAACAATTGTTGGCAGGTTTTGCGATTCCATTATACATAAATGAGTGAACATACATACACATATATTATATATATATACATATATATATATAGAGGCATTCATCTCAGTCGTCAGGGCTGACAACGCATCCGCATTTCGATACTTAATTGAAAATAAATGTAGATATCTATGGGCCACAACATCCACTTACCATCAGGTGCCAAGGCCTATATTTCGCATATCTTATCATGTTGTCCTCCATTTTATGGGTACTCTGGTTTTACTACTGATATCCCCATTTTTAAGTCAATCACGCGAAGAAACCCCAAGCACAGCTCGCTCCATAGCTCACTTAGCGATCTTCAGATTCTCCGTACGGGCAGCAGTTACATTTGGCTTATCTTATATTTTTATTTGTTTTCAGGTGATGTTTTGTCTAACATTTAAGGAAAACATAAACACAAGAATGTCTTTGTATAGCACTTAGGAAATCATAACTTTTATTTTATTTAAATTGTTTGATTTGATTTTATAATAGTGTAACATATACTTCATGTCCCGAAACTAACCGTCAAGCGGATATGGGGCGATAAGCTAGGTTGTACCATTCCTAGCAAAAAACAATCCCATGTTACTTGGTTAAGTAATAATAGGTATACTTTTAAAAATGTTGAAAATCAACATCCTAGATCACATATTTAGGTATTGTGATCAAATTTTTTTTTAAATTTTCAGTGTTTTTTTTTAAATGTAATCTTAAATAACTATGGTGTTGATTGAAGTCAAAAATCTAGTTATTAATATTGTGAGTTTAGTACAAATAAAGTTTAATTAAGTCGTGGTTAAAAATGTAACTTTGACGGCTTGTATTTTAAACAAAAAGTTGTTTTAAAAATGGCCCATTTAATTAAGATTTGCACCCTACATTACGAACGGCAATAAAACAGTAAATTTAGTAAGCATCTTTGACCTTGTCACTTCGCAGGGTCATAGGCTCAAGGGCAAATGGCAAAGTATATTGTTAAAAAACTTTTTTCAAACATTTTATTTAAAATTTTTGTTTTTATTTTTTGCAAAATATTTTTTTCCAGGCGATAAAAACTTTCAACCAGTATATAGCCATTCCGTCTACAATTTGTTAAAATATCACTTCATGTAACATTTTTACGAGTTTTATTATTTAATTTCGAAATTAGATCTGGACATACGACACCCATTGGATGATATAAAAATAAAAGTTATGTAAAGTTTCAGCATACATATGTTCCCACAGCTGGGCGCAGACCTCCTCGTTATTTTTATGAGGGTTTTAGGGCAAGGTAAATCACATTCACATAGAATGAGTGTAGAGAACCGGAGAGTCATTTTACAGAAACGAGGTATTCCATCTGCGTTTTGATTCTTAAACGAGAATAAAAATGTAGATAATATGTCTATGGATCACAGCTTCCACTAAACATTAGGTTAACTTTGTGCTCGTTTGTCACCCTAATTGTATGTATAAAAAAACTCTTCAACTTCTTGACACGCACTCACGCCTTTCTTCTTTCTATCTGTCTAGATGATTGCGTCTGCAAACATATGAAAGGAAACCGTGTTGTTTTGCAAATGATTTTAGATGCATATGAATGTGTGTTCTTGCTCATTACAATAAGTTTAGTATGGTTTTGGTTTCGGCGCCAATTAAATAGTTTAAGATGTTACATTTTTAAGTTATGCAACGATCAATTCCAATGTAGAATTATCATTTAATTTGTTACATACGTAAATTACGTAAAAATTATTAACTCACCATAAACAGATAAAGAACACACTAACAATCCGCTGGGCCGCCATTTTACAACTGTTAAACTAGCTCATGATATTGATTTCGTTTATCTGTTATCTTTAGATTACAGAATATTGTTAACTTTTCCGACTAGTTGGATACCGCAGCGACGGTTATATTGTTTAATGTTACAGCATGTATGCCTCCCACTGCTGGGCACAGGCCTCCTCTTATCTCTGAGATGGTTTTAGGGCAAGTAAATGTCAGCCGTGCTGCCCCAATGTGCTTCACATGTCTTCGAAATATTTTTTTCTTATTTCTAGACATGCAGGTTGTGATGTTTTCCTTCACCGCCGAGCACGTGACAGATCAGCACTTATAATTGCAATCAACAGTTTCATTGGTGCTGGTGGTGATCGAATCCAGATTGCTCGCATACTGTGAAATTTACAGCGAGCGCTCAGCCCCTAAGCTACCATTGCTTTGAATTTATATCTTGTAACATCCTACTTTTTGATTCAAGTATCGGTGACAAACGAGCACACAATCCACCTTATGGTAAGTGGATGCTGTGACACATAAACATATACATCTTTCCTCGATTAAGAAACAAAATGCAGATGCGTTGCCAACACTGAGGACTAAGATGAAATATCTCGTTTCCAGTAAAAGGGGTCTTCGGTGCTCTTCACTCGCGCCATACGAAACACTACAGCATTAAGCTGCTATTTGACGCTGGTATTCTGTGAGAGCGTGGTCCTTGCCTGAACGAGCCGAACCATTCATGCTGTTTCACGCACACATTTGCGCGTGTACAAACGTCATTTGCCTATTGCAGTAGTATTATATTTTTATGTTGTATAATAATTTTTGGGGTGGAGTGTCCGGGGTGTACCGTAACATACGTACAAACAGTGAAGACACAATTTAATTGAAAGGATGTTCTTAATTAACCTGTGTTTTGAAGTCAGCTAAAAAAGCAATAGCCTTTCTGTTGACAATTAAGTAAATCAATCAGCAATTCGTGCCTACTTTCGTGCGATGCGACTGTTGATGACAGATTTTTATTGTTCTGAGGATTTAGTGAACACGTTGTTTAATGGTTGTACGTCATACGTTGTGGCTTTTCGTTTAAAAATATTTCTTATTATTTAAGGGTAATTTTTATAAATAAACTATCCAAAAACATGGCTTTGTGGGAGTTCGCGAAGCTGGTAATAGAATATATATTATGTAAAAATATGTCAATTTATAAATCTTTAGGTACATTTGTGTAATGTAGCGAAATTGTTTTATTTATAATTTATAACTATTTTATTTATGTCTTACTTTAATGTTATTCGGGAATGATTTTTTGTTTTTTTTTTTCGTTTAAAAGAAGCGTGATTGCTCAATAACTATGTTCTTGCCGTAACTTTGGCCACATGACTGGCCCACTAACACTTTTGATCCATTAGTTTATGTTCTGGAAGATATGAATAAACACACAAAAATGTATTTAATTTTATATAATTGCATTGTAAATACATCTATAATTCATTTATTGTACGAATCGAGATAATGATAATTTAATTGACATAAATCACAGATAAATATGTCACAGCTTATCTGCATGATAAAATTAAAAATTTTGTATTTTTTTTTAATTAGAATAAGGATGACAAACGAGCACACAGTCCACCTGATGGTAAGTGGATGCTGTGGCCCATAGACTCCTTCGAAGATTAAGAATAAAATTGCAGATGTGTTAGTAGTTAGTTAGTACCAGTTCTGGCTCACAGAGTCAGAAATGGTACAAGTACAACGTTCGTCGACTCACGATCCTAAAAAAAAGGTTTTGGCATGCTCTGGTCACGAATCTGCGGTCCATTTTTGTGTAGGACTGAATCAAAATATTGACCGACGTCATTCGTATCGATATATAAAGCTACCCAATGTGACCCTGGTTTATCATCTGTATCCAAATTGCATATTATATACGTTGGTACGTGGGTGTACATGGGCAGTCTTGTGAGATCGACGAGTGAGATAAGCTTGTTGACGCATAAAGTTACTATCAATTCCACTGCAGAAATTCTTTAGATTAGAATTATTACTTACTGGTACTATATAAGACCAAGCAACTGCAGTCATGGAGTTAGTGTATGGTCGTTTGACCGCAGTGGATCTATCAATACTACGTTTGTGTTACTTCAACGCATCAAAGGCCATGGATGTAAGTGTTTATTCTATTGACAAACTTACTTTTCTTTCTGTTATTTTCTTACGTGTGTATGATTTAGTGTTAACAAATTATATTTAAATACCTATTGTGTGTGTGTATATGATTAAGCCGTGGTAGCTCAGCTGGTTAGAACAAGCTGTAAATTTCACAGTACGCGACCCGGGTTCGATCCCCGCCGGAACCAATTAAATTTTTAATTGCAATTTTAAGTGTTTATTCTATTGACAAACCTACTTTTCTTTCTGTTATTTTCTTACACGTGTGTGATTTAGTGTTAACAAATTATATTTAAATATTGTGTGTGTACCGCACAATACTAATTACAATACTAGAGTAGTTAAAAAATACTTTTATAACAATGACAGTCATTAGTTGATCATTAGTGAATGTGATTCTGTTTACTTAAATTACAGGAAGACAAGAGCAGAAGGAAGAAATGGGATGATGGGAAGTAATGAAGCATTGTTATGTGAAGTTTGTTGGAACAAACATATTTTTAGTCACGTGTAAATACTTTTAACATTTTGGTTCAAAATGACACAAAATCTAATAAATATTAGATACACCATCGACATGGACGGATTTTACATTACATATCCTCATAAACATTTTCAATGTAGAGAAAGAGGAGAGGAGGAAGAAGATTCCAGACGTAAAACTATCTAATAAAAATGATGCGTTTATCGATCATTATTTGTTTCGGCCAAGTTATCCTTTAATCATAATAATCTTAATCATAATCATAATTTATTTGCAGAAAACATGGTACATTACAGGTTGGTAAATTATTTAAGTCCAGCATGTTTTGTCATAATGTTGACATACAAATATTTATCTAATACATTAACTACATTTTCACAACTAATAAATTAATAACATGTTTTCAAAATCATCGTAATAATTTTATTACATTTAATTTAATTAAAATAATATGATAGTAGTTACTTAATTCATTTTAATATCGATTCCTAATCCTAATCATTAAATTTAAATATTCTTCAACAGAGTAGAAGCATTGCTCCTCAAGCCATTGTTTGACAATCCTGCGAAAACGTACCTTTGGGAGTGATTTATAAATCAAATAAGTATATTTGTTAGCGACGCGTCTATAAGAATATTTCAATTAATTAGTTAACCGATTACGAACAGCTTCTAAAAACAAATTATCGAGCAATAATATTCTAATAAGAACACTTAGTTGAATCTTAAAGAAATATCGAATTACTAATTTGAAGGTCTTGGGTTCGATTCCCAGGCCGGGCTAGTTTGTCGTTTTCTTAGTAATATTTTCTTAATAAATTCATATGGGGAATTTTTTAAGATATAAATTATGTTTCCGAGTTCAGTTCCCCGGTTGAAATACCCTTTCCAAAATATTGTTAATTTAAAGGAATATTAAAATAAAGTTAGAGACCAGGATTTGTTCCCCGGTCGAAATGATCACTTTGTGTATAAATAGAATTAATGGAAATTAATTGCATAAGTATTATCTTATATAAGTTTGATACGTTTTGTATGAAAATAAAATGTTTATTTTCAATATTTGATTCATAAAATATTTTGTTTATGTTATTTGATAATGTTCGCGACGGCCTAACAACGTTAAGAAACAAAGTTATAAAGAATATTGTTTTTGTATTAATAATGAAATTACTGACAAAACGGTGAAAACGTGTATTAATATAGTTGTTTAGCATATTTATAACTCTTAGTATATTTGTATAGAATGTCGTTTTGATAACAAGTAATGTAAACAACTTTTATTATATTAAGAAAAATCGACCAATCACAGCGCGTCTTATCGTAGAACTCTCTAGAAGTTTTTTAATTAACTGCGTAATAGTTCATACTAAAAATAATGAAAATAATTTTATGTTCTAAAAGAGTTGTAAATATGATATTGAATTAGCATAAGGCTTATAGATTACAGAAGTGTAGGAATATTTTGTATAATTAAACGCATTTGATAGTTATATAAAAATTAAAGAATTAATGTACCCAAATATTATGAAAATTTGGGACATTTCGTTTAATAACTTTTTACAATGTTAATGTTTTGAGGAACCTTTATGATATACTAATAAAGTACCAGACTAGCGATTTAATGATGTATAGCATGTTAGTGTAGCAATTAGTTTTGTATAGAAAATATTGCAATTTATGCCATTTGTATAGTGAAAAGTTTATGCAATAAAGAGGCAAAACGGAAAATGGCAAGCGGCTCACTGTAAAGTATTGCTAAAGTCTACCTTAGGGGCTCGCGACCCAGTAGGAGTAGTAGTGTGAAGAACTACCAGTGACAAGTGAAGTGAAGTGAGTGGTATCCGGTGGTAGCTGAAGTGACTAGTAGCAGTATATAGTGAATGGTGAAAGTGTTAGCTAGCCGAAAAAGGTCGTAACTGATATTCGCAGTTACATATAGTGATAGTGTTAGCTAGCCTAAAAAGGTCGTAACTGATATTCGCAGTTACATATAGTGATAGTGTTAGCTAGCCTAAATAGGTCGTAACTGATATTCGCAGTTACATGTAGTGAAAGTGTTAGCTAGCCTAAAAGGGTCGTAACTGATACTCGCAGTTACATATAGTGATAGTGTTAGCTAGCCTAAAAAGGTCGTAACTGATATTCGCAGTTACATATAGTGAAAGTGTTAGTTAGCCTAAAAAGGTCGTAACTGATATTCGCAGTTACATATAGTGATAGTGTTAGCTAGCCTAAAACGGTCGTAACTGATATTCGCAGTTACATATAGTGAAAGTGTTAGCTAGCCTAAAAAGGTCGTAACTGATATTCGCAGTTACATATAGTGATAGTGTTAGCTAGCCTAAAAAGGTCGTAACTGATATACGCAGTTACATATAGTGAAAGTGGTAACTGATATCCGCAGTTACACATGTGATAAAATCAGCTAGTTTAGTTGATAATAGCTGCTAGAATTTGATACCACCGTACAATTTAAAGAAATCTTTTGAAATATACAGTGACCAACCAATAGTGAACAAGCGTAGTTCAACCATGGTCAATAGTTATAAAATTTCGCGACTAATTAGTCAGTCGAACCGCTGGCCACTACCTTGCTATTTGTATTTATTAATCGTGCATTTTGATTTCAACCTCAGTCCACAATATTTCAGCGGAACCACAAAGACGGCAGTGAAAGTACCCACCGGAACCTATAGGTGTAGGACGTGAGCGACTCGCGAAGTATCTTCGACAACATTTACTCCGGAGAGTTTCGCCCGTCCGGCACAGATAAGAAACATTATAGCTGATAAGAATCTAGTTAGAAATAATTTCCGACATTTGAGAGTCGTGTAGAATCAGTTGTTCACCTAGTATTGGTTGATAGCAGTTGAGGACCAGACGGTCACACCAGAGTGGTTGACGTCATTAATGGCACAGGTATCTTGAGGAGACCTACATCCAGAATAATAGTCCTGGTACCCGCGACGCCTCTCAAATGATGGTGCTGATGCACGGGGGGGGGGGGGAGGTTGTTGGCCACGGGACTATAAGAATATTTCAATTTATTAGTTAACCGATTACGAACAGCTTCTAAAAACAAATTATCGAGCAATAATATTCTAATAAGAAAACAGTTGAATCTTAACGAAATATCGAATTAATAATTTGAAGGTCTTGAGTTCAATTCCCAGGCCGGACTAGTTTGTCGTTTTCTTAGTAACCTTTCAAATCACCACCTCACCACCTTCCCAATAATATTGTTAATTTAAAGGAATATTAAAATAAAGTTAGAGACCAGGATTTGTTCCCCGGTCGAAATGATCACTTTGTGTATAAATAGAATTAATGGAAATTAATTGCATAAGTATTATCTTATATAAGTTTGATACGTTTTGTATGAAAATAAAATGTTTATTTTCAATGTTTGATTATATAGATAACTGATAAGAATCTAGTTAGAAATAATTTCCGACATTTGAGAGTCGTGTAGAATCAGTTGTTCACCTAGTATTGGTTGATAGCAGTGTGTGCTAAATTTGCCACCTTTTACCGACAATTGAGAGTCGTGTAAGAATTAGTTGTTCAAATTGCGCGAGTTCATAGCCGCGCGTTAACCTTGTACTTAGGAGGTCAAAATAAGTAGAAATTTAAATATTTGCAAATTTCAGCAATTCATGTAAAATTGACTTGTAAAATATTTCAGATTGACTGTATGAGCAAAATAAGTGGATTCTGTGTTATTTTCATGTGAAAATTCCTTTGGATTAGTGAAATATTGATAGTTTTGTGTAAGAAATTTAAAAGTGTTTTAAATAGTAAAATGTATAGGAAAAATGTAAATTAAACTATTGTATTAGTTAAGATATTTATAATTTCAAATGAATAACATTGTTTCAACCTTATATGTTAGATATTTAGGAATTCTAACTTAGTACATACGTTGTAAAATAGGCATATTTTGTTGAATAAATAAAAGGTTTTTTGTGATATAAAAATGTAATGTATATCATAGTATAGATATTTTTTGTGCTATCTTTATAAATAAAATGTATAAATGTATGTCTTATACAAATAAAGATATTGGGCAAACCGTGAGAAAGGGATAGTACAAATTGATGTAATTAAGTAGCGTAATCGCACAGAGGGCGCGGCTCTCTTTCGAGTATAGCTTTGTTGATACCCCATTAGACTGGTTTTCATACAAATCGTTGGGGACCAGCTACCAGTATATAATATAATAAAGAAAGAAAAGTATATAGGGAAGTGATAGGGAAAGTAATTGCTCTCTCACGAAACGGTTTGAAGATAATTACTGTTTTATTCCCAAAGGATCCTTCACCTTTAAAATAAGTACAGTTCATTGGTGTCGCTAGCGCGGCACATATTGAAGAATTAAGGCGTTGGGACCGGGACGACCTCGGAAGACCCGTAATCCCCGCCTGAACCTATTTGAAGAAAAAGAAGAGGTCGACGCCCTTGTGTGTTATTCCGTTGCGGGGTTCACATACGTTGTTCCCGAACCCAACGTAGGTGTCATAGGAGGTTAAGGAATCCGCTGCTGAACGAGCCGCGACGAAGACCCTTCCCTCGTTCCTGTCCTTTTTCAATTGGTCCTTCGAGCCGGATCTAAGGAATCAGCTGTGAACTGCTGGATACCATTCAAGAGGACCTTCGGAGCCGAGTGAAGATCAGCGACCGAAGGAAGCCGGAGGTTTGAGCTGAAGCAACAGGACCAAAGGCAAAAAGACCAGGCCAGCGCAGTAGGCCCATCAGGGCTTAGGCAGAACCGGACCTGGAACACTGTTAGCTACCGGAAGAAAGAAAACCGGGATTGCGGCTTTGGGCGTGTGCTCGCATGGGGCACGTATCGCAGCCAAGCGCAGGTGCCTTTGAAGGCGCTCATCGTGGCCAAGCAGGACTTGGCATTTTTTCCTGTCAGGCAAGCGTGCTCGGCATTTTCCACTGGACGGCCATAGTTTGCATTTCCTGTCGGACGACCGTGTCCGGCATTTCCTGTCGGGTCATCAGGCTCGGCATTTCCTCTACGGGATTGTGTTTTCATTTCCTGTAGCGCTCAAAGGCGTTTGGTGTTTGCTGTTACCAACGCGGGAGCGCGCACAGTTGCCAGGCAAGGATGCAAGAAAGAAGAGGACGCACTCACTGTTGCCAGGCAAGGGTGCAAGAAAGAAGAAGAAGCATCCAACGCTGCTGCTGCCAGGCGAGGGTGCTCGTGTGGGCACCTGACTGCATCGCGGCCGGAGGAGAGCGCCTGAACGAGGCGTCACCGGCGACTGGGCGGCGAGCACAGCATACATCCCGACCCCCTACCGGTGCCAAACCGGTCAGGCTCTGGCACAACACCTTCGGGTGGAGCAGTTCTCTCGGGCGAGACTGCGCTTGCACAACTGGCTCGACTGTTTCGCCATATTCCTTGGCGGGACAGTTCCTAAACCTTTCCTCCATTCCATTCCTGCACGACTCCATCCCTGGACGGCTCACCACGGTAGGCCCCCGTCCAGGATTGATAGGGCTGATAGGGCTGTTAGGGTGGTAGTAGGGTTGTAGGGTTGGGAGATAAAGCGGGGGGAAGGGGTAGTGGGGTAAGGTTGGGCTGCAGAAGGGTTAGGTAAGGAGTTGTAGGGACCGTAGGAACAGTTAGGGACCGTAGGCTAACAATCACCTTCCTGCAAGATGAAGAAGGCACAAGACCAGACAGAGAGGAGCGAGGGAACCAGGACAAGAACAGGGCTCTCAAGAAAGGCTAAAGAGGCGGAATCATCTGCAGCGACCACAGCTACTGCTTCGAGTGGGGCAACTCCTTCAAGTTGAGCCACCATCGATACGTCCACATGCACGTGGGACTCAGGGGCGTCCATGGCAACGACAAGCAACAGGACGGACACCAGTGGTGCGCAGACCAGCACTGCACAGAAATCCGTTATATCCAGGTGTGAAACGAAAAAGTAGGTGAAGGGACCGAAGAAGCGGCATCGTTAAGAACAGTAACCGGGCACACTGGTGACAAAGGGTCACAGAGAGGTAGTAGGTCATCGCGATCGGCGAGGCTGAAAGCCGAATTAGAGGCGCGGATTAAATTCGAACGCTTACAGCTCGAACGAGCACATGCAGCTGCTGCCTTAGCCAAGTCTCAATTGGAGTTGGCACGTCTCAACCGAGAAGAGGAGATCGACTCGAGTGAGGATAATGAAGAGCGGAATACTCAGGTGGAACCTTTCGTAAGGAGTTGGATTCAACAGACCATAATGAGCGCGCCGATTAGTGTAACGCAACCCGACATTACTGATAAGGGAGCGTGTAAGGGATCACGCCGCAAAGGGGCGGAGGTCGAGCGCAACCTAGGAAATGCACAGAAAGCACACGCGTGTGAGGTGTCAGAATTGACCGAAGCGATTGTGAGTGCAATAAAGATAGCGGGTAAAGATAAGTTTTCCCAGCTTCATTTCCTCCAGGAATTACCGGTCTTCGATGGAGACCTGGGTGAATGGATAATTTTCAAAACGGTGTTTGAAGACACAAGAAGCCAATTTTCAGGGGTGCAGAATGTCGCACGCTTTAGGAGGGCATTAAAGGGCACCGCTAAGGAAGCGGTTAAGTCATTGTTGTTTACTTTGTGTGAACCTGAAGAAATAATGAACGCTCTCGAAAGAAGATTCGGTAGGGTTGAGATGCTCATTCTACCCGAAATCGGGAATGTAAAGCGTATGCCAAGATTGGCGGAAGATTGCCGAAAATAGGTTCTTTTGCAAGTCGCATTACGAACTTGGTTGCTGCAATACAAGCGTTGAACCAACCACAGTATTTATACTCACCGGAGTTAGTAATCCGTATAGTGGAGAAACTTGGAACTATGATTAAATTTAAATGGTTCGAATATCGAGCTCAACATCCTTTGGAGCCAGAGTTACAGAAGATGGCCAAATTTTTGAATTCATTGAGTGAACAATTTGGAACGTCCTTAAGCAATGAAAATGTGCCTGAAAAGCGGAAACGTCCTGAATTCAGGAAGCAAACTGTACACACTGCAAAGGGGTCTGTACGCAACCGTTTTAAGAGCGAGCGTTATGAACGCCGAAATAATAAAGGGTACAACCGACAAGTAGTTATGATAATCCAGGATAAGCCTGTAAGTCGGGTAACACATAAGTGTGTTATATGTAACAAGGAACACTCTATAGTGAGTTGTTACAAATTTAAGGATATGAATAATCGCGAAAAATGGGAAGCGGTTAAAAAGGCGAAAGTATGTTTCCAATGTTTGTCACCTAACCATAGAAGGTTAGAGTGCAGAGCGAAAAAATGTGGTGTAGAGGGATGTAGAATGGCACATCATCGAATGCTACATCGATAACCCAATAAAAATACCTCGCCGCAAGGGGACGAGGGGGGGGTAAAGAGGCTCAAATTACAACTGTTAGTACAGTGAATGCACTGGCATGTGCATATTTAAAAATTATACCGGTCGAGTTGTATGGACCTAGAGGAAAGGTCAAGACCACAGCTCTTCTGGATGAAGGATCAACCATGACCCTCTTAGAGGAGTGGATGGCTCAGAAGTTAGCACCTCGTGGACGCAAAGAAGAATTACGTATTGAAGCCGTAGGAGGTAAGCGGATTAATGACGACAGTTCGTATCGCTTAAACGTTAAAATAAAAGGCATTTTCTCGAAAGACTTAGAAGAGATAAATGTACAAACAATTAAGTCACTTAACCTTTCTCCGCAGTCAGTAGGCCGAGAATTATTGCAACGGTGTTCTCATTTGACACCGATTAAGGACGAGTTGATTTATGAGAGGTCCAGTACCTACCATATTAATCGGCCGGGACAATTGGCATCTCATAGTTACTCGTGAATTAATTTCAGGAGGTAAGAACCTACCTGTAGCATCGCTCACCAAACTTGGATGGGTTTTACATGGTCACATTTCGGGTGGCATTAAACCAATCAAGATTGTTAACCACATTTCCACCAAGAAGGAGGAGGACATGGAGAAGTTAATCAAGGGTTATTTTAGTTTGGAATCTCTGGGAGTGTCTGCGCGAAAGCCCGCGAACGACTCAGAAGAACGAGCTTTAAATATTTTTAACAAAACGGTACGTCGTATACCTAATAATAGGTACGAGACTGCTTTGTTATAGCGCACAGATAATGAGTGCATGCCGTCGAATAGAGCGCAGCTTGAAAGTCGGCTGTTTAATATCGAAAAGAAGCTCAATAAAAACGCGAGTTGAAAAAAGAATATGAGAAGCAAATTGAAAATCTCATCGTTAACGGTTACGCAGAGAAAGCGAACCATATTCCCATTTCCCCACGCACGTGGTATCTTCCCTCACTTCGCAGTGACTCATCCACAAAAAAGGAAAATAAGAATAGTTTTCGAAGCCGCAAGGACGGGCGGACGTTGTCTCAATGATGAATTGTTAACCGGACCGGACTTATTGAAGTCGTTATTTGGCGTTCTGCTATGATTCAGAGAAGGAAGCGTAGCAGTGATAGCAGACATTAAAGAAATGTTCCTGCAAGTGAAAATTCGGGAAGAAGACAGGGACAGCCTTCCATTCTTATGGCGGCACAATCGTGACGCGCCACCGGAAGAGTATAGAATGACGTCATTCATATTTGGAGCGGCATCATCACCATGCATCGCTATATATGTGAAAAATAGAAATGCGCAGGATAACGCACATATCTATCCAGAAGCAGCTTCCGCGACGGAAAGCAATTTTTATATGTATGACTATCTACAGGCATTTCCCGACGTGATGACGGCCGATAGGATAGTATGAATTACATAAACATGCTTCTTTCCAAATAAGGGGATGGGCTAGCAACCGACCCGAGGTTTTATGTAAAATGGAGAATACATATAAGAGCGACAGTGCTTCACTGGGAGATAAGGAGCACACAGAACGCACTTTAGGTTTGATCTGGAATATCAAACGTGATACAATAGTTTCTCCATAAGTCTTCGTAACACACCGGAAGAGGTGATGGAAGGTTTACGACCGCCTACGAAGAGGGAGATAACTAGCGCTGTGATGTCAGTCTTCGATCCTTTAGGACTCGCATCCCCCATAACGATTCAAGGGAAGTCGCTAATACAGCAAGTATGGAGGACAGGCATCTCTTGGGATGAAGAAGTTCCACACGAATTACACGTGTTATTTTGTAAATGGATATCGGAAGTGAAGAAATTAGGTCATTTAGAAGTACCTAGACCCGTTTCTGAAGGCGTCGGCAAGGGAGAGTTACACACTTTCACGGATGCTAGTGAGAAAGCATACGCCGCCGCGGTGTATTACGTCACCACGGACGAGCTAGGAGAAAGGCGGATTACGCTGATCGCCGCAAAGGCAAGAGTAGCGCCGCTGAAACCAATTTCCATTCCAAGGCTTGAATTACAAGCAGCTCTTATGGGCAGCCGATTAGCTGCATCAGTTAGGGAAGAGAGCAAGTACGAGATATCCGAGCGAATATTTTGGACAGACTCACGTACAGTGTTAGGGTGGATTAAGTCAGATCCTCGCCCTTTTAAGCAATTCGTTGCTCATCAATTGGCTGAGATCGAAGATCACAGTAAACCATGTGAATGGCGATGGGTTCCGACGTCACAAAACTTGGCAGACGACGCCACTAGAAGTTTTCCTTCCACCTTCGATGTAAGTCATCGCTGGTTTCAAGGACCTGAATTCCTCAGGACAAGTCCTGATTTATGGCCCAAACAAGTGGACAGCATAAATAGCTTAGAAACGGGTGAAGAAAAATCGCCGAAAGGCGTAAACGCGCAAAGAAAGCAAGAGCTGTTAAGTCTACCCGACTACGGACGATTTAGCAGCTTTAAGAAATTCCTTGGGGCAACTACATGCACCTTACAAGCGGTAGAAAAATTCATTCAAATTTTTACGTGGTAGAGCCATAACGCTGCTGAATTATTATTTAGTTCTCGACAGTATAAGTTGTAGTCACGGAATGGGTCGGCTCGACCGGGGAAGGACCACGTTCTCTCACAGCAATACCAGACGTGAAATAGTAGCTTAATGCTGCTGTATTTCGTATGGTGAGTGTAGCAGAACCGGAGAACGCCCTTTTTACTGGAAATGAGGCATTCCATCTCAGTCCTCACGGGTGACAACGCATCTGCATTTTGATTTGTAATGGAAGATAGATGTAGATGTCTATGGGCCGCAGCAACAAGGCCTGGGTGGCGCTTGGGAGAGGTTAGTAAGATCGATTAAAATTGCGTTGACCGCTACGCTCAAAGAAAGGAGCCCGCGAGAGGAGGTTCTGTATACGTTGCTTTTAGAAGCATAGCATACTGTAAATTCCAGACCTCTGGTAACATTCAGTATGGATAGTCCTCAAGAGGGTTTGACACCCAATCATTTTCTTCTCGGAAGCTCATGTGATGATCGACCACCTGGATTATTTTTAGAGCAACATCTGGCGGGTCAACTCAATTGGAAATCTGCCCAGAGGTTAGCCGATCATTTTTGGACGAGATGGCTGAAAGAGTACATGCCTACTTTAATACCTCGAACGGGTAATAACGGAAGGTTCATGGAACCTAAAGAAGGTGATATTGTCTTGATAATAGATCATTCGTTGCCACGAAATACGTGGCCGAAAGGCAAGATTAATAGGACGCTACCGGGACCAGACGGTCACACCAGAGTGGTTGACGTCATTAATGGCACAGGTATCTTGAGGAGACCTACATCCAGAATAATAGTCCTGGTACCCGCGACGCCTCTCAAATGATGGTGCTGATGCACGGGGGGGGGGGGAGGTTGTTGGCGACTCGTCTATAAGAATATTTCAATTTATTAGTTAACCGATTACGAACAGCTTCTAAAAACAAATTATCGAGCAATAATATTCTAATAAGAAAACACTTAGTTGAATCTTAATGAAATATCGAATTAATAATTTGAAGGTCTTGAGTTCGATTCCCAGGCCGGACTAGTTTGTCGTTTTCTTAGTAATATTTTCTTAAGAAATTCATATAGGGAATTTTTAAGATATAAATTATGTTTCCGGGTTCAGTTCCCCGGTTGAAATCACCTTTCCAATAATATTGTTAATTTAAAGGAATATTTCCCCTTTTAAAAAATAAAGTTAGAGACCAGGATTTGTTCCCCGGTCGAAATGATCACTTTGTGTATAAATAGAATTAATGGAAATTAATTGCATAAGTATTATCTTATATAAGTTTGATACGTTTCGTATGAAAATAAAATGTTTATTTTCAATGTTTGATTATATAGATAGCTGATAAGAATCTAGCTAGAAATAATTTCCGACATTTGAGAGTCGTGTAGAATCAGTTGTTCACCTAGTATTGGTTGATAGCAGTGTGTGCTAAATTTGCCACCTTTTACCGACAATTGAGAGTCGTGTAAGAATTAGTTGTTCAAATAGCGCGAGTTCATAGCCGCGCGTTAACCTTGTACTTAGGAGGTCAAAATAAGTAGAAATTTAAATACTTGCAAATTTCAGCAATTCATGTAAAATTGACTTGTAAAATATTTCAGATTAACTGTATGAGCAAAATAGGTGGATTCTGTGTTATTTTCATGTGAATTTCCTTCGGATTAGTGAAATATTGACAGTTTTGTGTAAGAAATTTAAGAGTGTTTTAAATAGTAAAATGTATAGGAAAAATGTAAATTAAACTATTGTATTGGTTAAGATATTTATAATTTCAAATGAAGAACATTGTTTCAACCTTATATGTTAGATATTAAAAAATTCTAACTTAGTACATACGTTGTAAAATAGGCATATTTTGTTGAATAAATAAAAGATTTTTTTGTGATATTAAAATGTAATGTATATCATAGTATAGATATTTTTTGTGCTATCTTTATAAATAAAATGTATAAATGTATGTCTTATACAAATATAGTTGTGTAGTACAAGTGTAGTTAGGATCTCCTAGGTGTGCGTTGTTTGTAGTTAGCAGTGGCTGCATACAACCGCCGGTACGACATACTCCGCCGATCGTTGAGTCCCGTGATTCCGGGAGGCGTCGAGGTCACCGGCTCCTAGGTGATTCTTGGCACTTTATGCGTTCCGAGCATTTTGTGCCTAGTCGCGTATTAAAGTGCCACCATCGCACTTCCCCCAACCCTTTTGTTGCAAAAGAGGTAGGCAGTGCCCCAAGTGTGGAAATCCACTTACTATTTTATTACCACCATATCATAGATAGGGCCTTTCTTTTAGGTTAGGTTAGGTTAGGTTAGGTAACATTATGTCAGGTAGGGACAAGGGGGAGCCACCCCCAAAGTCAAAAGTACCACCGGATAAGAAAGGAGTGTTAGAGAGACATTTAGTCATCAGGGATAAGGCGAACCCGGAGCGCACCAGAACGGTGTCATCATTCTCCCAGATACCCATGAGGAAATACGTCTCGCCGCGGAAGGAGCCCGCATCGGGCGTCGCGCTCACGCCGGCCGTGTCTGAGCACACGGTCAGGCAGGAACCGTCGCCCCAGCAGCAGCGGGCAAAGAAAACGGCCAGACGCCATACGCCTCCAGAAACCGAAGCCTCTTTATATGAAAAGAGGCAACGGATTGGCTCCCACCTATCCTCCGACAGCTATCTACGTGGTAGAGCCATGCTGCAGTTATATTAGTAGTATAGTTGTAGCACGAATGGGTCGGCTCGACCGGGGAAGGACCACGCTCTCACAGAATACCAGCGTGAAATAGTAGCTTAATGCTGCTGTATTTCGTATGGTGAGTGTAGAGAACCGGAGACCCTTTTTACTGGAAACGAGGCATTTCATCTCAGTCCTCAGGGTTGACAACGCATCAGTTATATCTCTTCAATTAATAATCATTTTGATTATTAATTGAAGATGAACGTAGATGTCTATGGGCCACAGCAACCACTTACCATCAGGTGGACTGTGTGTTCGTTTGTCACCCTAACCTATAAAAAAAAAGAACCACCATCCACATTGGAAGATGAAGAATACCACCAAGAGACGACGAAGAAGGTGCACAGATCGCCACCAAAGTCACCTTCACTACCACAGCCCCCCCCCGCTCCATATCTCCCGATCGGCGAAGCCATGATTCGGCCCAGTACGAGCAGGGGGGTGAGGAATCCTATAGCTGGGGATCAACCACCTACGCGACCCTCGCAGCATCCGCCGGCCGATCATCGCCGGTGGCAACAACCAACCCGTCCGGGCTCCCGCAGGATGATGGCCCACGGCCATCTACCAGCTATGCCCATATGGTAGCTGCACCAGCAGTATCGCGACCTCAACCGGCGGCAGTGCCTGCTGATACGCCTGCCGACCAGGAAAAAACTAGATATCCGCCCATAGTGGCTGAACGCCTCCCGGATTGGACGAGGCATTTTAAGGAGCTCAACAGAATGTTGGGCCACCCTTTAAATGCCCGTCCGTTCGGGAAAAGCGTACGGTTTACATCGCAAAGTGCCAATGAGTTCAGAACCGTTCAGCGGTATATGGTTGAACTATCAAAGGAAACACCAACACTGTCGTGGTATTGTTACAACCCGGAGGAGGACAAGCCCACTAAAGTGGGCATCCGGGGTCTACCAATGGGCACGAACACCAAAACCATAGAGGAGGCTATAAGGGCAAAGGGGCTTCCCCCGTTAAATATGTGAAGGCAATCCCACCTCGTAGAGGCAGACCTGGCTGCATCTACTTCGCCCAGTTCGACCACCTGAGCCTGGAGCAGCTCCAGGACCTTTACAAAGTCGACGAACTCCTCTATATGAGAGGGGTCGTCATCGAGGCCTGGCAGAGAAAAGCAGGACCGGCTCAATGCCACCGATGCCAGGCCTTCGGGCACGCCTCCGCCAACTGCTTCAGGCCAGTGAGGTGCGTGCGCTGCGCCGGGGAGCATATAGCGAGCCTTTGCCCTCGGGGTAGAGAGGAGGAACCGAAATGCGCCAACTGTGGCAAAAACCACACGGCAAATGACCGCCGCTGCCCAGTCCTGAGGAGGACTGCTAGGAGGCAGGAGATAACTTTGCCGGGGCTACTCCCGGAGGATCCGAAAAAGATCCCCCAGAGTCGCACAAAAGCTGTAACCATCCAAAAAGACGGGTGGGCTACCATCACGGGGAAGGGCAGGCAACCAGCCCCCCCCCCCCACCCGTAACACCTATGGAAACGGTGGAACCCGTAGAGACAAGGGCAACCACCGGTGCGACTCTACAGCCCCCCGCCAACCCCGCCAGAGAACGGCAACCCTCCAAAAAGAGGAGGCGGGAAAGGAGCAGGAAGAAGTCGCAGCCTCCTCAGGCTGTTACCTCTACCCCGACACCAACTGGACCAGTAGCCTCACAGGCGCAGATTACTCTGGAGACAACCAAAAAGAGCGTGGGTAGAGTGCCAGAAAGGGCTCTACCTGAACATAGAGCCCACTCTACAGGTAGAGCGCGCTCTACCCATAAGAGCCAAGCCAAGAGTGCAGGATCATCAACACCCGAGACCAGTACCAACGCCTTCATACAGGAGACCGCCTACTGCCGGCCTCGAAACAGCAGATGCAATCCAACGTTTGGTTGGTATTGCCATCGAGGTCGGCACACAAGTCCTGGCCGACATCAGAGCCGGGACGGATCCAGTGACGGCGATAATGAAGGCGCTGGCAAACTTACTGGCCCGGCATTACGGAGGAGAGTAATCTGCGCCTCCTCTATTGGAACCCGGACGGAATACAGCAGAAGCTGCATGAACTCCGCACAGTCGCCCAACAACAGGACTTGCACATCATATTGCTGGGAGAGACGAAGTTAAACCCAAAGACGCATATTAAGCTGCCGAATTACCACCTGTGCAGAAGGGACGAGGTCACTTCTCAAGGGGCAGCCTACAGAGGGACGGCAGTTTTGGTGAGGAGGGACATCGTCCACCAAGAGCTGGAATTACCACCATACCAGACTATGCGCTCTATCGGCATAAGAATGGAGGCGGCGGGCGAGGAACTAAGGATCTATGCAGCATACCGCCCGCCAGGGACTCCATTCTGCTCCTCAGACATCCGGACGGTGATGGAAGGTGAAACACCCACCGTCATCGCCGGGGACCTAAACGCCAAACACCCGGCGTGGGGGTCCAGAGTGATCACTCGCCGGGTCTTAAACTTTACAAAGATGCAGAGAACAACAGCTATGATGTATTAGGTCCCGAAGAACCGACTCACGTTCCATCTGACCCACGGAGACGTCCGGATGTATTGGACATCGTGCTCACTAGGAACGTCAACTACCCGATAGTGGTAGAAGTTCTGTACGACTTCTCCTCACGGCACCTCCCGATTCTGAAACCCTTGGCCTAAAGGCGGTGACAACGCCGCCCAGAGCATTCAAGACACGTGTCGACTGGAGGCTCTAATGCCAACACCTGCAGGAGAGACCTCCAGTCCACCATCCCATAAGCACAGCGGACGACGTAGAGGCCGCTGCTACTAGAATTACCAAAAACATCCAGGAGGCCCTCCACGCGGCCTCTACGATCGTCACGATTACTGCAAGGCGAGACGATCTGCCGCGAGAGATATGCGCGAGAGATATGCGATCAGGCGCAAGAGAGCGTTGAGAAAGCTCTGGGCACGTACTCGCTGCCCCAGGATAAAAAAGCAACTAAAAACCTTATCGGAGGAACTGTCGGTTGCAGTCCAGGCCTTCAGAGGAGAGGCCTGGGATCGGCGCATCTGGAAGGTGGATGAGCATGATGCGTCGCTCTATAAACTGAACCGACAGTTGACCAAAATCAAGACCCCCCGTTTGCCCGCTGACCAACAGCGTGGGTAAACGCTGCTACGATGCCAAGGGCAGAGCGGATATCCTAGTCGAGCACTTCGAGGAGCAATTTATGCCGAACCCAGCAAGTGCGGAGTTGCCAGGAAGGAAAGTCGCGTACAGGAGTTCCCGTCGTCACCCGCGTCACCTATTGCAGGAGAGTGGTTCATCTCCCCCGCTGAACTGCGGAGGACAGTAACTCGCCTGCAACCGAGGAAGGCGCCGGGGCACGATGGGATTACCAACGCTGCACTCCGACAGCTGCCTAATAGAGTCCTAGTAGAGCTTGGTCGACTCTACAATGGGATATTGCGGACATCCCACTTCCCGGAGGACTGGAAGAAAGGAAAGTAGAAACTCGGGACAGGCGTAGAGCTGCCAGCTACAGGCCGATCACGCTATTACCGCACATAGCTAAACTGCTAGAAAGATTGCTGCTAAGACGTCTCCGTCCGTGCATCCAAATTCGGGCGGAGCAGCACGGATTCAGGAGGGGTCACTCTACAGTCACACAGTTGACTAGAGTGCTGCGCCTGCTTGCGGCAGAGTACAATCGTGGCCGCATATCGTTGGGCGTCTTTCTCGACATAGAGAAGGCGTTCAACAGGGTGTGGCACTCAGGATTGCTTTATAAGCTGTACGAACAGACCAGTATCCCTCTTGCTATGTTGCGGCTAGTGGCGTCTTTCCTGGAAGACAGGAAGTTCTACGTTTTTGTAGAGGATGCCGAGTCCGCAACCAGATCCATCAGAGCCGGCGTTCCACAGGGCAGCTGTTTGTCTCCAGTCCTGTACGCGGCTTATACTAACGACATCCCAACACTGGCAGGCAGGCTCCAAGCGTGGGAGGACGACGTTGAGCTGGCATTATATGCGGACGATAGCGCCTATTTCACCTCGTCCAGAAGAGCCCACATAGCTACTGCCAGGATGCAGGGTCTGTTGGACCTGCTGCCACCATGGCTGGACGAGTGGAGGATGGTCGTCAACGTTGGTAAGACGACCGCTCTGCTCACTTGCCGTCTCAGAAACTTTCCACCTCCGCTGACCCTCTATGGCCAGAAGATTACGTACCAGAAGGCCGTAACCTACCGTGGGTGCGGGATCGAGAGGACGCTGCGCATGACCGCGCACGTCGACTTCGTCGTCCGCAGAGCCCGATGTGCGCGGGCGACGTTCTTGCCGGTCCTGGCATCCAAGCTGCCAATCAAAACCAAGCTCCGGATATACAAGATGTATATCCGGTCCATCATCACCTACGCTGCTCCGGCCTGGTACGCGCTTCTGAGCGACCCTCTGAGGCGGCGAATGCAGGCCCAGCAGAATCTGACATTAAGGACGATCGTCGGAGCAGGTCGATACGTCCGGAACGACGTTATAGCGGCCGATCTGAAAGTCGAGACCATCACCGACTTCGTGGCCCCCGGACGGGCGACCTTTTCCAAGAGAACTCCTCTCTATAGCGATTAGAGAGTCGAGTAACAACCCTCAATGCCGCTGAAAGGCCAACTTAGACTTTTTTACTAGATAACCTCCTTTTTTCCCGTAGTCGGTTAACTACGGGAAAATCTTATCTGACTACGGACTAATCCGTACTAACCATCTACGCCTAGAATAGGCTTCAAAGACTGGCCCATAGTTATGGGCCATGATGAATATTCAGGCAATGGGGTATACCCCGAGGCCCGATACCTGCATAGCACATTGGTGCATGTAGACGACAAACTGGCATACAAATCGTTCGGGACCAGCTACCAGTATATAATATAATCAAGAAAGAAAAGTATATAGGGAAGTGATAGGGAAAGTAATTACTCTCTCACGAAACGGTTTGAAGATAATTACTGTTTTATTCCCAAGGGATCCTTCACCTTTAAGATAAGTACAGTTCATTGGTGTCGCTAGCGCGGCACATATTGAAGAATTAAGGCGTTGGGACCGGGACGACCTCGGAAGACCCGTAATCCCCGCCTGAACCTATTTGAAGAAAAAGAAGAGGTCGACGCCCTTGTGTGTTATTCCGTTGCGGGGTTCACATACGTTGTTCCCGAACCCAACGTAGGTGTCATAGGAGGTTAGGGAATCCGCTGCTGAACGAGCCGCGACGAAGACCCTTCCCTCGTTCCTGTCCTTTTTCAATATTATTATATTGCAAATAATTAATAATATCATCAAGGAATTCCAAATTTTAATATGTTTGATGGTGAAAACCCACATCTCGTTATTATTGATGATCTAATGAGAGAGTCCGATGTAACTTTAAACTCGAACAGTGTTTTGTATTAGATTAAATAGAAGATTTATAAAGAAATAAAAAATAATATATTGCATATAAATTGTATGCAATATATTATTTTTTATTAAGTTTCATTTAATTTTATAACGTTTCACATAGTTACATACACACAAAATGCGTTACACATAACTCATAAAATCTAACACACAACACATATTATACCCTTAACTACTATAGTCTACAGTAACATTTCTGTTTTTATCTATCTCAATAATATAATCAAACTCAGCATAAAATATACAGTTAATTGTTTGTATTAGTGAGGATTCTAATCGTACTTCTAATCTTACACTACCATGCTTTATGAGATTCCAATGAGCTGATGAGTTGGCTGATAAATCAGGAGTTAAATCAAATGCTCATAGACAGTAACCTTTGGCATACTGTTCACAAGAGATTCCATTTCCTTCATTAAGAAAGTGAATACCAGTTCCCGAGAATAGAGTATGATATGTTGATGTAAATACGCTATTATTAAAAGATGGTTGCAAAGCTTTTGAAGGTATTTGTTGACCATTAATATATAAGCTGAAAGAATTAATACCATAGTTTTCAAAGTTAAATGGATTTTTAGTAAGGGAACCATTAAATGCAGAATTGTTCACAAATCCAATTATACATCTTTTGGGTACCTGTCCTAAAAATATATTATCAAGAGATTTTCCTTGAACACCCGATGGAATTGTTAAAACTTTTACTTCAGCTCGAGTAATAGGATATTTAGCAGTGGTAGAAACTAAAACTTTTTGATGTGCAAGTAATACACTTGGATTAATTCATGCTCGTCAAACAATAAGAGTTGCGTCCGTAATGCAAACTTTAAACTTTACATCGTTTGACCCAGCAATTAAATTAAAGCTCTCTCTCGATCGAACCAATTTAACACTCATTTCAACACCATTAATTAAAAATTTATCTTGGTTGAAAATGTCACCGTGAAGATGACCAATCATTTCTATTTCCTTACTTTCACTAATCAATTCCTGTCTTTTAACAAATCCTATGTTTTTACCATCCGTAGAATCCATTTTTCCTGCTGTATCATCATACCAAAGACTACAAGTAAGATAAGATTGTTTAGCAGCAGGAGCATAGTTTAAAAGGGTTTCCATGTATGCTCGATATGCATAGGTATTATTAGGTGGTGATACAAGTTTTTGGTTTAAATAAACATCAAGTTGACTAAAAAGTGAATGCAGCCAATTATTTACAGGTGCTACTATTGTAGTAGATATCAAGTTAGTTGAATCTTGATTTAATACTTTTGCCTTTATGTGGAGTAATGTATGAGACAAATCTATGTAGTCATCGCCTATCCCAAGAACTTGAAACTCGATAGGTCCATCATCACCAAGAGATGAAATTGGTTTATAACGAATCCACAATCCATTTTCAATGGTCGTTTGTGTAGACGGTAGTGCAAACAAATCCAATACTGACTTAACGCACTCGCAAGAATGATTATGAAGGAAAGACATATTTAATTTGAAAATATATATTTGATATTTTTTGGTTTGAGACCAAGTTTTTTCGCAGCTTGCACTTTAGCAGTTAATGGTGGAATGAACAAGGTCAATCGTTTTCTTTTAGTTTTATACCCAGATATTGTCATGTTAAATTGATCAATTTTCTCATCAGCTTTTCGTTTTAAATTCGTACTAACTTGCTTTAGACGATCTTTTATTGAGGCTTCCATAGGACGCGCTTGAACCATATCCGATAAAAGTCCTACTCCAGCGTTTAATGCCTCCTTACCAATCACTCGAGCACCACTTGAAAGTAAAGGTAAAACTGATCTAAATAACCCCCCCTAAGAAGCTCCCAATACCATGACTTGTATTTTCGTTGGTATGGTGAACCCTTATAAATTACTCCAACTCCTGACCCAGCTTGATGTATATAATAATTTTCATATGGATATTTATGATGATCACGAAGAGAATTCATTATTATAATTTTCGGAAATGTAGTTTAATACACACGGTTCCAAACTGGTATGGTATTTTTTTTCCTGTGCTCGATCTTATAACTATTTCCAGCGTATCGAACTCTCTTCGCATAACAGGTAAGTAGTGAGGTTGAGAGAAAACGTGCATTTTATTTGCACCATAAATGTATTTTGTAGGATCTAATGAAATGACTTTAAATGTAAAGGAGTCATAAGTAGGGGCCAGCAGCTGGCTGACTTTATGGAGAATGATGAACTCTTTCTTCCAGAAGCGGCCCCACAGGAAGTGGACCTGCTCGAGCCCCGACGGTTCGACAAAAAATGAGATTGACTTCATTATGACGACCAGACGCCAACTGTTCAGTGATCTCTCAGTGATCGCAAGGGTGAAAACCGGCAGCGATCACCGAATGGTTAGAGGCACACTGAACCTAAACATTAAGTTGGAGAGGTCTCGTCTAATGAAGTCAACGCTCCGTCCCCCCTCGTGCTCTTATCCAGAATCCCGAGACTTTTCAGCTCGAGTTACGTAACCGCTTTCAGTGCCTAGAAGATTGCAATTCAGTGGACGATATGAATGACAAGATCGTAGAAATGGACCCCCGCAGAAGAACACAAAAACTCTCCGATCACACTCTTAATCTCATGACTGTTAGACGGGAGATGAGGCTGCAATCGTCAACAGATTTGACAGCATACAGGCAACTGAACAGACAGATCTCCAGATGCATGCGGCGAGACTTACGCAACTTTAATACTGCTCGTATTAAAGAAGCGATCGAGCGGAACCAGGGCTCCAAAGTCTTTGCCAGAGATCTGTCTGCCAGAAAGAGCCAACTGTCAAAGCTGAAGACTGGTTTCCGAGACACCTGAGATTTTGAGTGAGATTGAGAGGTTTTATGGCCAGCTGTACACATCATCGTTGGAGCCACACGCAAGTGTGAGTAACGATTCAAGAGCAAGTCTTACCCGACACTATTCCGATGATATCCCGGACGTCAGTCTGAGCGAGATTAGAATGGCTCTCCAGCACCTTAAAAACGGCAGGGCCCCAGGCGAGGATGGAATTACAGCGGAGCTTCTGAAAGCGGGTGGAACACCGGTACTTGAAGTCCTTCAGAAGCTCTTCAATTCCGTCCTCCATGATGGCACTACTCCGGAGGCGTGGAGCAGAAGTGCGGTGGTATTGTTCTATAAGAAAGGCGACAACGCTCTCTTGAAGAACTACAGACCGATTTCCCTTCTGAGCCGCGTCTACGTGCTGTTTTCGAGAGTCATTACGAATCGTCTCGCACGCAGACTCGACGACTTCCAGCCTCCCGAACAAGCCGGTTTCCGAAAAGGCTTCAGTACCATAGACCACATACATACCCTGCGGCAGATTGTACAGAACACCGAAGAGTACAATCTGCCACTTTGCCTAGCGTATGTGGACTATGCGAAAGCCTTTGATTCCGTCGAAATTTGGGCGGTGTCACAGTCCCTTCAGCGGTGCCAAGTTGACTGTCGGTATATCGAAGTGCTGAAGTGTTTGTGCAGTAGCGCTACGATGGCTATCCGAGTACAGAATCAGAGCTCGAAATCTATCCAACTGCAGAGAGGTGTAAGACAGGGTGACGTTATATCCCCGAAACTCTTCACCACTGCATTGGAAGACGTTTTCAAGCTACTGGACTGGAAAGGATACGGTATTAACATCAATGGCGAGTACATCACTCACCTTCGATTTGCCGACGATATAGTCCTTATGGCAGAATCGCTGGAGGACCTTAGCACTATGCTCAATGACCTCAATGGTGTCTCCCAACGGATAGGTCTTAAGATGAACATGGACAAAACAAAGATCATGTTTAATGTCCATGTCTCACCTATGCCGGTAGTTGTTGGGAGCACTATACTCGAAGTTGTTGACGAGTACTTTTACATGGGACAAATAGTCCGACTAGGTAAGTCCAACTTCGACCGAGAGGTCAATCGACGGATTCAACTCGGCTGGGCAGCGTTCGGGAAATTACGACACATCTTCTCGTCAGGTATACCTCAATCTCTGAAAACTAAAGTGTACAACCAGTGCGTGTTGCCAGTGATGGCTTACTGATCAGAGACGTGGTCCTTCACTGCTGGCCGTATGAGGACGCTCAAGGTCGCTCAGCGAGCTATGGAGAGGCCTATGCTCGGAGTTTCTCCGCGTGATAGACTCAGAAATGAGGATATCCGCAGTAAAACCAGAGTGACCGACATAGGGCAACGGTTTAGTAAGCTGAAGTGGCAATGGGCCGGCCATATAGCTCGAAGAAACGATAACCGATGGGGAAGAAAGGTTCTCGAGTGGCAGCCTCGTACCGGTAGGCGTAGTGTAGGGCGACTCCCCACTAGATGGAGTGACGACCTGGTAAGACATGCAGGAAGTCGGTGGATGCAGGTGGCTCAGGACCGTGCTTTGTGGCATTACTTGGGGGAGGCCTATGTTCAGCAGTGGACTTGTGAAGGGCTGTAATGATGATGATGATGATGAAAGGAGTCATAACACCACCCACAATCTAAGGATCGATAATGTCGCAATATAGAAATAGTTGAGATGGTAACCCTAAGTGTAAATTAGCAGGACACTTTCCAAAATTTCTCTCTAGGAGATTTTAATTTGGTTCATAACCTAGTTGTAAACTTAATTTGGGCGATAATGTTACGGATGTTATATTTTTATCCAAAACAGAAATATACACAAATTTTGTTATTTCATCATAGCGAAATTTCAAGTTCTCTCCGTTACCATTTAACACTCTTAAAATATGCTCAACGTTATCATAGTTGGTAGCTGGAATATGTTTTTTGTAGTACACTATGGATGGTTTATATTCATTAGTTAGGCATTAACATAGATTTTGTAATGTATATAACTTTTTCATGATCTTGAACAGTAAACATGGTACATGGATATTGAAACTCGACAACTCCAACCGACCATTCACCTTCTAATTTAATAGCTTTTGGTAATTTCGTTGAAAAATTTGTGGTCTTGTTATCAGGAAAGTATTCCATTGAACTATTGCTGAGCAAAGTTAAATAAAAACTTTCTTTATTCATATTTCTTTTAAACTAGAAGCTAAAATCCAACTGTTAAATTTATCTGGATAACCTTTCCACTTCACTAATAACTTCTTTTCTGTTACCTGAATAACGAGTGTCAATTATTTTATCTATTTTATATTGTGAGGTGGGGTTGTAAGCGATTTTCTGTAATTCTCTTTCATAAAAAGTACCAACTATTGGTTCATTTTGTAAATCTGTTATTGTATAAACAACCCATGGAGATCTATCAATTATTGAAGATATAATAAATATTTAATCACTCCAATTTGATTCATATCCTTTTTGGAAAACATGTTTATATTTAGTTATTCGAACATAATCACCCACATTGGAATTTGGTTTAGGATTTTCTAAAGAAAGTTTGTTTGACCGTCTATCATAAAGATTAGTCCAAACTGTCATAATATTGTTGGAATTTACATCACATGGGCACATCTTAATACTAGAGTGAAAGCTGTGATTATAAGAGTATATTAAATCTTGTAAAACATCTATATATCTATAAGTATTATTATGAGTGAAATAACGCCACATTTTCATTTTTATTGTTCTTTGAAATCGTTCAACAATACTGGCCTTAATGTCAGGATTGTTAGTGGTATAGTAATTAATCTTTTTTGGATTTAAAGTATTTTTATACATCTTTTGAAACAAATTCTGTACCTTTATCAGATTGTATGTGACTAGGTGTTAAATTACTTTCAGTAAATATACTTTCAAAACATTCTTTAGTTGTTTCTGAGTTTTTCTTTTTCATTGGTCTTGCAAAAGCATATTTACTAAATACATCAATAACACAAAGTATATACTTGAAACCATCATTATATTGAGAATACGTTCGCATATCACTTAAATCAGCTTGCCACAGTTCATTAATATTTGATAGAATATACCTATTACGCGGGAATTTTTTACGAATGGGTTATGTAATGTATATGTTTCTTGTGATTTTAACAATTTCTTTACTTGCTTTTTATTCATTTTACCCTTCATGGCTTTTGATAATTTATCAATACTATCAAAATCAGCGGGATTAGATGGATTATAATAAATCCTGTTAATTTCTTCTAGTACGGGGTCCATTTTGCCCACTCAAGCCTTTTACGTATTTTAGTCGTAGACTTTTTATCTCTACTGCTCGGTGTAGAAAACTCTATTTTAGTTATATATTTTGTATCTCCTCTACTCGGTGTAAAAACTCTTGAACTTCAATCTCAGAGGGTTTGTACAGATCTTTTGCTTGAAGTTGGTTAATAAACTCACATCTCTTTGGATTTCCAATATAAGTAAGTGGTACTTTAATATCTTTTAATGCTTCAGCAAATCTATCCCACCCTACTGGATCACTTCTTTTGAAGGGTCTTGGTGAATCATTTATTAAATCAACAATATTACTTCCAGGAATTTTTTTCATTATCAATTATGACTGTACCTTCATTATCCCAATGTATTTCACTTGTTTCAACTAAGTTTAATAATTACTATCCTTTTTTATTATAAGTTTTTAGTATTAAACTGAGTATTTGAACTGGTGTGTAAAGTGGATTTTCATCATTTTCTTTACTTTTAATCGATCGATTCTCCTCCAGCAAAGATTCAGCATCAACTGAAGTTTTTAGATCTCTATATTTATTTTAAAACCAATTTTAGACTTATTTGAATCTTCATTAGATTTATCAGAATAAATTGGTAATCTGAGTGATTGACGATCCTCTTCGATAAAATGAAGGTATCTTTGCAGTATTTGTAAATATAACATCCATATCTTTCGGTCTTCCGTCTTACTATTCATAATATTTTGCATTTCAATATCTAATCGAGATAAATTACTATTAACCTTATTTTCTTGTTTTAATTTTTCAATCAATCCAGGTTCGATAAGTATCATTTTCTTTGCATTTTCATGTTAACTGGCTAGTCCACTCACTAATCCACTCAATATTGCACCTAATATTATTGGTAAGAATACTCCTTTTTGTATAATTATATTTTTTCTTAGTTTATGTTTACACTTACGCACTAGTTTACGGAGTATATTTACGTGTTTATTCAATTTTTGTTGATCTTGATCTTTAAGTGGTACTTTTCCTTGTAAAACTTTATGAATACACTCACAAATACAGTTAATTTCTTCTTCATCACACGTTTTAAGTAATGCTCTTTGATATTTTGGTTTAAGCGTATGCAAAGCGTTTAGCAAATGTTTATGCGTTGTGAGTCGACGATGCATCATTTAGCAATGATTTGAATTGTTTGATTCTTGGTGTATTTAAACTCTTTTGTGGGGACGTGTACAGAAACCATTAAATGGGAAGACATTTGTCTTGATACGACAAAAATCATTGGTATTCTATTTTAAATCTACCATTAAATATCCATGTGCCTCTAGAGTTGCATCCCTGTAGGTATCTTCAATGAATTTTGGGTTATCTGGCGACACTTGTCGTGCTAAATATCTTATTTGAGTTTTATCTCGAGGGTTTTTAAAATATATTATATAACTTGAGTTTAAAGATATATCTCTTTGCCCTTTACCCTGATGAAATAAATTTTGTGTTAAATAAAATACACTGAGATTCCTGTGATGACTACCTTTTGTAAATATATCCACAATTCTTCCATCGGACTCTCTCATTAGATCATCAATAATAACGAGATGTGGGTTTTCACCATCAAACATATTAAGATTTGTAATTCCTTGATGATAGTTAACATTTGGTTAATTATATAAAGGTTGCATTTCATCAAAGCACCATTTGATCTGATTAAAATCACAATTACATATTTCTGTAACTGATTTTATGAAATTTGTTACAAAATTTGGCTTCCCACATCCACTTGGTCCTGCCACAATAGCATTAAACGGATGTATAAAGTGAAACATTACACACGTCTAAAGTTCTAAGGGGTGAAATAAAAAATGAAAGTGTTGGTGTAAACAATTAATATATATTGTGTACTATAACTAATGTTTTTGGGAAATCAAACAAAATTTATGATTAATTGAAAATTTTATTTTCAAGCAATAACCACTTGTAAAAAACCCACACTTCGTCACAAGAACAATGTAATATTTTGTGATTATTTTTTGCAAATATATGATTATTACACACATAACGTTTGTTTAAATTTATGACATTTACCAAATCATTGTATTTTGGACATTTGTATTCTTCAATATTAAAAATTCTATTATTCGTCGTCAACATTTTTAAAAATTGTTTTTCTGTTGAACCACCTTTGTATGCGATCACTTCGTCTTTGCACAAATTTCTAATATACCAATTTAATATGGGGATGATGTTCTCTTGTTTATTTTAATTTTTCGGTCACATCAAAATATGGAATGCCGTACACGTGTGTTTCACAATAATGAACAGTTTTTTTGTATTTTGGCGACAAATAATTGAAAGGATAACTTGGCGAAACAAATAATGATCGATAAACGCATAATTTTTATTAGATAGTTTTACGTCTAGAATAGCCATTTCTCTACATTGAAAATGTTTATGAGGATATGTAACGTAAAATCCGTCCATGTCGATGATGTATCTAATATTTTTTAGATTTTGTGTCATTTTGAACCAAAATGTTAAAAGTATTTACACGTGACTAAAAATATGTTTGTTCCAACAAACTTCACATAACAATGCTTCATTACTTCCCTTCATCCCATTTCTTCCTTCTGCTCTTGTCTTCCTGTAATTTAAGTAAACAGAATCACATTCACTAATGATCAACTAATGACTGTCATTGTTAAAAAAGTATTTTTAACGACTCTAGTATTTGTAGATGTGGTACACACACAATATTTAAATATAATTTGTTAACACTAAATCATACACACGTAAGAAAATAACAGAAAGAAAAGTAAGTTTGTCAATAGAATAAACACTTAAAATTGCAATTAACAATTTAATTGGTGCCGGCGGGTATCGAACCCGGGTCGCGTACTGTGAAATTTACAGCTTGTTCTAACCATCTGAGCTACCACGGCTTAATCATATACACACACAATATTTAAATATAAATTGTTAACACTAAATCACACTCACGTAAAAAAATAACAGAAAGAAAAGTAAGTTGGTCAATAGAATAAACCCTTACATCCATGGCCTTTGATGCGTTGAAGTAACACAAATGTAGTATTGATAGATCCACTGCGGTCAAACGTCCATACACTAACTCCATGACTGCAGTTGCTTGGTCTTATATAGTACCAGTAAGTAATAATTCTAATCTAAAGAATTTCTGCAATGAAATTGATACTAACTTTATGCGTCAAGAAGCTTATCTCACATTCTGTTGCTTATCTCAGCATTACTTCGTGTTGCGTCTTGTTCAGTGTATTGATGACTCAAATACGTTTTGTATAACACAAAGTAATGCAATTTAATATTTAGAAATCACTATAATTGATCATTCCTATGTTAGTCATTGAGTAGATTGTATTGTAATAATCTGCTGATAGCAGTAATATCATGGATACACTGGATGTACAACAACATCTGAAAAAGATTCACCCCAGTCTAGAAAATAATGTTTATGCTGCTAATAGACTGCCCATGTACATCCACGTACCAACGTATATAATATGCAATTTGGATACAGATTATAAACCAGGGTCACATTGGGTAGCTTTATATATCGATACGAATAACGTCGGTCAATATTTTGATTCATACGGACGAGCACCTGTACGATATCATCTAGAGTTTTTAAAAAGGAATTGTAAAAGATGGAACTGGAATGTTGCTTATAGTTTGTGGCAACATATTGCTTAATGTATTTGCTATATAAGTTTCAGGGATTTTAAATGCATAGTTTTACGAGTATATTTACAGGAAACATTGTACAACGATATTTTAGTGGATGAGATGTTTCGCTCCTATTTTATATATAATAAGTAATAAGATTTTGTATTTCGTAAATAAAAATTGTAACAAAATTAGGTAATGTATTTTATTGATGATTCAGATTAGCGTTGCAGTTAGGAACAAAGGAGTATAATACAATAGCACTGATAATCCAACGCATACGCCGAGGAAAAATAGACAATGACGGTATTCAATGAACAATAGATAAATAACAATGGGGCGCTAATGACGGTGGAGGCCCTCACCGGATATCAATTAGATAAGAGTTAATTGCTCTGCATATCTCCGGAACCGTGCATCTTACGCAAAAATGGACCGCAGATTCGTGATCGGAGCATGCCAAAACCTTTTTTTTAGGATCGTGAGTCGACGAAAGTTGTACTTGTACCACTTCTGACTCAGTGAGCCAGAACTGGTACTAACTAACTACTTGCGTTGTCACCCCTGAGGACTAAGATGCAATGCCTCGTTTCCTGTAAAAAAGGGTATCCGGATCTCTACACTCGCCATATGAAAGACAGAAATATTAAGCTGCTATTTTACACGTGTATTCTTTGAGAGCATGGTCCTTCCGCGGTCGAGCCGACCCATTCGTGCTACAACCATCCACGTACATTTATCCTCGATTAAGAATCAAATTGTCACCCCTGAGGACTAAGATGGAATTCCTCGTTTCCAGTAAAAAAAGAGTCTTCAGATTTCTGCACTCACCATACGAAACACAGAAGTATTAAAAAGAATGTGCCAACTGCACTACCTACTGCCTGGCACCTATTATTATTTATTCTGGGCTAGCACGTCGAAATGCGAATCTTGGGATAATCGCTTCTTAAATTTATATGGTCAGGAGTCAGAGTCAGGAGCCAATTTTGAATAAAAATATTTGACGTTTACTTTGAGCCTGAGCTGTGCTCCAACTACATAGCCCTCCCCCATATATTGCCTCAGGGTATATTTATAGATATCTGCCATAGTTGCCACACTTGGCAAACTAGTTGGCAACCGTAGTTTTTTTATATTTAGTCGTTATTAGGTAGACACTGCTGCTCATCTCCCTCCTCAGTTTCCCTCTGTGGCCTCCTACGACACCCACGCGATGATATAGGGTATTGAATATTCTTACACCGCCACTACACGGTCAAAAAAACAGCATTTTATATGTAAACTAATTTAATTACTGTTATTCAAAGTATTCTCCATTATAGTTTAAACGATATTTTACGTTCAAACCATTTTTGAAAATTCAGTGACCATTTTGGTCAAAGGGCATGCATTTTGACGTGTTGGTTGCTATCACTACCTGTTCTGACTTCGTAAAAACTCACATCAAATCTTTGATTTTTGTAAAATCGAATAGTGCGGTCTAGACTGTGTGAAAGATGGGTCACAAGCCTAACCTTTTCAGTAGCCAAAAATTACTGTCTTGTTCGCAGTGTGCGCCGAAACATCATGGTGCAATATGAACTTTTTTATTTAATATAGATTGTAAATAATACTTTCTGAGTACCTTTTTTATTTACCACTGGTTCGTAAAAAAACCTCTATCCTGGGAAGAACCAGCAAGAAACCCAGCAGGACTTTAAGAAAGAAATTAGAAATAGCTTGGTAGCGATCACCCTTCCCAGGAGTTATTATCATCCATAAATTCCTTAATATTATAATAAACCTTTTTATATAAACTTAGTTCAATAAAGTTTTTGAACTTTGTGCAGGTCAAATTTTGTATATTTTTTGGGATTTTGTACATCGATCCAAGAATGAACTGGTACTACCAGCTTGTGTCTTTTCCTTGTATTTATAGAAATATTATCACTTATTTTTGTAAAACTACTTTTATTTTTGTGTACGTCCATTACATTTTCATAAATTTATTGAGAGGCCAAAGTTAATATAGTAATTTACTTAAATTTTTGTCTGAGCGACTCTTTAGGTTTTAATATAGGTAGGCAATAGGTTGCGACTTCTTTGTTGTCTTAACTTTTCATAGACACTTGGCAAACGAACAGTGGTGTAGCACTCAGCGCTCATTCTTCTTATGGGGATTATCACTATAGTTACCAGCTTGGTTGTCGGAATAGCGACCGCTCTTTTTATTGTTTTCTGTTGTTATTGTTCCGAGCTTGGGGTTCGTGATACTAGATGGCGCTAGTAGCATTAAGTATGGCTTGGAACATTAACATTATCATGAAGCTGCTGCCAATATCATTTTTCAGTTTCCCTCTGTCGCCTCTTACGCCACTCACGAGACGATATGGGGGAATTCACTCACGCCGCCATTAATCAGCAATTACTCATAAATAAAACAAAAATCTTTCCTTTGGAGGAAATATATTAAAATTTCATTTGTGAAGCATCACCTTATTATTAGTTTATACGATTTAATACGTGGCAGAGCCACGTTGCAGCTGTATTATGGTGGTAGCACGAATAGGTAGTCTCGACCGCGGGAGGACCACGCTCTCACAGAATACCAGCGTAAAATAACAGCTCAATACTCCTGTGTTTCGTGTGGCGAGTGTAGAGATCCGGAAACCCTTTTTTAATGGAAACAAGGCATTCCATCGTAGTCCTCAAAGGTGACAATGCATCTACGTTTTGATTCTTAATCGAGGATAAATGTAAATTTCTATGGGCCACAGCATCCACTTACCAGTTGGTTGAATACTCAAAGACTTACTATCAGGTGGACTGTGTGCTCATTAGTCACTCTTATTCAATAAAAAAAACGATTTCATTACGATTAAGTGGATGGTAAATCTCATATTCAATCTAAAAGTACGTCTTGGTAGGTAGAACTCTTTTACATATTACGACTAAACAACAGCGCATCCACTACCGTGTTCTGTTTTGAAGGGAGAGAGGCAGTATAACATAACGGCGCCTCTACACGTTGGCCAACACAGTGGCGAATGTAGTAGCCAATAGCATTGGCCAACGTGTAGACGGGGTGTTTGGGCTTCATTGGTATGTATTGGAACGATGGCCCGCAAGTTGGCGCGAGATCCGTGTGGTGTCGGTTTTTTACAAAAGATCAAAGGATTGTTGGCAGAGGTTGGTCGCCGCGTCCACACATTGGCCGCGAGTTTAGTTTGTTTGCTACAAGCTCCCAGAGCGATTACACGCATCTGATGAAAATTTTATATTCACGCTTTGTAGGGTGGATGACCCAATTACCAGTCTTTTAGTGGCAATTTCAACTTTAAACATTCCTACTACTTTAATTAGCGCGATTTAATTATTTTTAAACATTTGTTTTAATCGATAAGCTATTTATAAAAAAAATAATGAACATTTATTTACAATCAGATTATTACGAGAACAATTTTAAAATGAAAAAAAAATGAAGCACTGCGTGGTAGAACCATGCAGTTATATTAGAAGTATAGTTGTAGCACGAATGGGTCGGTTCGACCGGGGAAGGACCACGCTCTCACAGAATATCAATGTAAAATAGTAGCTTAATGATGCTGTGTTTCGTATAGTGAGTGTAGAGAACCAGAGACACTTTTTAAAGGAAACGAGGCATTTCATCTTAGTCCTCACGGGTGACAACGCATCTGCATTTTGATTCGTATTCGAGGATAGATGTAGATGTCTGTGGGCCACAGTAACCACTTACCAGCAGGTGAACTGTGTGCTCGTTTGTCACCCTATCCTATATAAAAAAGCGTCGATTTCTAATAATTTAATCGTGCAAGTTTTCGAATCATCATCATCATTACAGCTCTTCACAAGTCCACTACTGAACATCCTCCTCCAAAGAATGCCGCAAAGCATGGTCCTGAGCCACTTTGCTCGTCATGAGTTTTTCATTTATGTTCTAAGTTATAATTAGTACCTATTATTAAGTCAGTGTTAATTATATTTATTGCTATTGTTTTTGTCTTTCTCAAAACATAATTAAATTACCAAATAAATTATAAGGTGTTTTTTATATACATCAAATGTCTGATAGAAATGCAAGTACATATTTTGCTAATCTTTAAAATCAAAATCCAATTTTAAAACATAGACTAATCGATTATAACTCCTTTAACTTTAAAATAAGTTAAGTTCTTATTAATGGTATTTATACCAGTTTATGATGCATGTAAAGAATAAATAAAGCTAATTAGTATTTCTATTTACAGCCCCATTAATATCCACTATTCTTTTATAATTATTTTATAAAAACTTAACCCCCTAGGATGTTCAGTAGTGGACTTGTGATAACACTTGGATTTTCTCCTGTATCGCGGAGGTAGCTTGCAAACATAAATTGCACAAGGACACACATCCAGACCCCAAACAATTATTTGTAGGATATACAAATACATGTTCCGTGCGGGATTTAAACCCGCGGCCCCCGGCACAGCTACTCATTGCTAAGCCACTGCGCCACGGAGCCGTCGTTCGTCCGCACATTGGCCCGAACCGAAGTAAACTGAACGACCTTCCAACGTGTGGACGCCGTCACCAACTCTCGGCCAATATATTCTCCAGTCCATTCGCCACTGTGTTGGCCAACGTGTAGAGGCGACATAACATATGTATTATAGACTGTGGAGTATTTTTCATCTTATTTTTTTTAATGATTTGCATAAAGTCCATAAGTTGCAGATGCCTCATCTGTTGAACTGTTACTAGTTAAAGCACGGTCATCTTATAAATTCTTCAATTTTTTTAAAATTATATTTAATAAATAACTCTTCTCTCCAACAGAAGATGATGTTGAACATGGACATAACCTTCTCTTATTGTGGATCCAGTCGAATTAACGACCGCATTACTAGACGCGACCATCTTTGAAGCTGTTGTCCGTCGCTGATATGGGAACATAATATTTTTTTATTTTTATCTCACACAACATGGTCTTTCGATAAGTAGTACTTAAGAAAGGAAATACGGTTTTTAGGACATGTTTGTCTCAGCTGAGGGTATAAAACCTGACCAAGAAAAGTTAATTCTTAATTGCCTAACCTCAATGAGCCGACGAAACAAAAATATTTATGACATTTATTAATTTTTACAAAAAAAATATTCCAAACTTTGTAAAGAAATATTAACCCTTAATGCCGCAAAATGTTAACTTTAACTGGACCCAAGAGTACCAAAAATCTTTTTCATCTTTAAAAAAAAATGCAATAATATTCCTACCAGGGATGCTTTTCTCACATTACACCGCACTTAAGCAGTTCGGCTTTTTACGCTGGCTACTTTAAAGGAGTTTCCTTTTAGGTTTTGTTTTAAAAATTATTAGGTATCGGTTTTGAATAATTGTTGTAAACATTAATGACAAAATTTTCAAAACAACTTACTTAACAATAATAAACAAATTAATGAACACTGGGGCTTAATATATTTTTTTAATTTTGAAGCCGGTTTGTAATTTTTATTAAAAGTTTAATTTTTTTCAGTGGTTTAAAGGATATAAACAGTTCAAGGCCAGACTAGAATGTAGCCTAGAATGTAGAATGTAATATAGTTACATTAGGATCTTGATCTCATCATTTTGAACTCAACTCAAAATCATCTTTGGAAAAGTGGTAAAAGCCCGATAGAAAATATTAAGTTGCCATAAGAATCCTGACAGGTCTATCTGGATCGAAAAATGTCCAGATAGAAATTCTATTATAACTTATCCGTTGATACCGAAAATTGAAATCTTTGTTTGTGTGATTGTTTATTTTTTCAAAATTCCGGAATTTTTCCTTAGTTTTATACAGGCTGTTAGTGTAAACACCGTTATCCTTGAAATCAGTGGTTTGGTTTCACTTATAGGACGTAAATTCAATGAATAAAAACAAACGCTATTTTCTTTCATAAAATTTAAAAAGTTTCTGTCCACACCGTCTGTAAATTCATGGATACCCTATGCGCCCGAGTGACGTAATCACTGTGAAGATCACCGCCCGCGCTAGCTACCTACACAACATTCCAATAAATACACAATAGGTACACACAACACAGGTTGTATGAAGGAAAAGTTACATCATAGGATGTAACTTTTCCTTCATACTTTCATCCTGGCTTAGGATAGGCAAAAATTAACGAATTAAGGAAAAATTTAGATTTTTGCTTGTGTGATTGTTTAATTCATTGAATTTGTGTTCTATAAGTGAAACCAAACCACTGGTTTCAAGGATAACGGTGTTTACACTAACACCCTGTATAAAACCGCCCCTGTGGTACAGAATATTAATTTAATTTCGACGACCATAAGTTTACAAAAATAAATATACATGTCAAATAAATAACCTTCTCTTTTTGGACTCAGTTAATTTTATTATTTTTAGTTCTTTGATACTTTTTAATAAAAGTTTAATCTTTACGTCTGAAATAGCTATTAATTAAGTTTTAAAAATACAAAAAAAATGTTATGGTCAGTACGGTTTTCTATATATTCCTGGATGCAGTCCTTGGGGGCCATTGTACCACAAATATGGCAAATGGCGCATGTCGTCTTTACTCCAATGGTACCGTTTCGGGAGGAAATGTGGAAGTCTTCGTCTTCTATCGTCGGAAGACATATTTAATGACAAATGTCTTGTTGGACTCTGCGCGTACAAAAATTTTTCTTTATTTTTGTTGCTTATGTTTTCAGGTATTTTCAGAAATGCCTCATTTGTCGAATCTTCTCGAGATTCGTCAGATATTACTGCATCTTCCTCCCACTCTTCAGTATTCTCTATTACTTCAAACCTTTTCGGTTTCGGTCCTTTTTCATTCATTTTGTCAACATTTTCATTAGAAGATTCTTTAGCTGTCTCTTCAGAACTTTCGTTGTCTGCTTCACTTGATCTTAACGTTTTGTCATTTCCTAACTCGAACAACTTTCTACTATATTTTGATTCAGGCCTTTCATGTTTTGGATGTCGTTTAGAATTCATTACAATTATTTTCAGTCTACGTGGTTTTTTTGGCAAACCTATACCTCTGTTCTTAGTCGACAATTTTCTGTATAATTTTAAATCATTAACATCAAGGTAATCTTCAGAAAAGCCGTTGGAACGTGATCGGGTAACGTCGCGGAAATTCGTTAAATCTTTTTCTAACCGTGTTTGGTCTACAAAAGGTGTATCGTTTATGTTACCTGTGAGAAGCTCTTTTATATTAGGTTTAGATATGAAATCAGAAATTTCTTTGAAATCATTAAAATCCTCATAAGGCTGCTCCAAATGCTTCTTTTCGTCATTTACTACTTCAATACAAATGACAGGTCGTTCTCCAAACTGTATGCAATTTGTTCTCCTGTGTATAACATAAACAGTATCGTTTGTATTTTCCTTTGTAAATTGACGTTTGGCCAAATTATTCTTGTTTTTATTGGATTCATTCAGCATCCTTGTTAGTACGGTATTTCCTTGAGTTTTGTTAATAAATCCTAAAAAAATACAGACAATACTGATTCAAACGACTGATGCAGTAGAGGACAATACAGGGTTATATTTCAGAGTAGCCAAGTTTTAAATTTAAGTTAAGGTATATAAATAACGATATACCGTTATTGCAGTTTTTAAAAATACGAGTAAATAAGGCTTCTACTTTTATGATAATTGATAGAACCAGGCGTTACTTTGCGCAAATTCATTATAATAAAGATATTAATTTTTAATTCACAACCATCCGTTTAATTAAATACAATGATGTGTCTTACCTGGATTGAAGAGCACCTCCCGCCCTCCCTCAATTGCATGCACTAACTCCGACACCACTAGTACCAGCACCACTACTCCCAACACCACTACTCCCAACCCTACTACTCCCGGCACTACTACTTCCAACACCACTATTCCAGGAAAGACACACCATCGATGATAATACGACACGTGTTTCGCCTCTATACGAGGCATCTTCAGGTGATGTAGTCTCTACGCTAAGTCAATTTAGCACGCATTTTGAATTTAAATAAATGGTATGGTATGTATTAGAGATATTACGGAGATTTGATTCCAATACCGAAAGTTCTGAAGTTCCGATTGATTTTGCGCCTTCGATTCCAATTTCGATTTTGATAAATTTTAATCGGAAGTCGATCCATAGCGGCGGCCGCTATCTGCGTGAACAAGTTTATACTTATGGCGCGGGGAACCTCCCTGAAATGGTTTCAGGGTGGTTCCTTTCCAGGGAGGCTTTACAATTTGCAAGATCTTCCCTTCAATTTCGTGGAAGGTATTGGATTTTGACGACTTATGCAGTTCATAGTGCCAAATTATCAGTTAAGACGAAGACAGTTTTTTACCGAATATATTTGTGATGAATATGTGTGTAATTTTGTTTTATTAGACGTGCCGTTAACACGTTCCTATATTTTCCTCCTTCACATCCGATTCAGGTTACACATCAAATTTAAAAACTGCCTCCGAATTCGGTTCCGATATAACTACTTCCATATATACCATACCATACCATAATATACACATAATATACAAACTTTATACCTTTAGTATAATAAAATTATGTAAATAAAAGCGACTAACTCTGCTAACCACTAACCATAGTTTCAAAAACAGATATTTAGTAAATACGAAAATATCATACCAAATAACATAACGCAAAACAACACGTGAATACTCCTTGATTTCGTCATCACTGGTTTCATATCAAACCCGAAGTGAACTCCGACTTGGCTGCGTAATTAATTGATTACGTAGAGTAAAAGTTAAATCAATACCCGTTCTTATGCACACATATATAAAATACGTAACATTTTTGTTTGTATAATATTCCATTCGTCAATCCTTCCGTTACAGCCTATAAAAGTTTACTGTTTAGGGGGGATTCTGCCATAGTTGCCACGCTTGACTTGGGGTGTAAGCTGACGAACACTTGACTAAAGCGTTACGAAAAGTGTGATCGGGAAAGACGAACGGAAGTTGAATGGGCGATATACGTAAAAGAGAGCATGTGCGCGCGCACATTTTCTTTCTCTCTTACTCTCACAGCAAGTGACGTTCCGTATTTTAGGAATTAATATTTTGTTCAACACACTAAATATTCTATGTTTTAAATGTAAAAAATTGTAAATTCATTTTGAAGTTCAAGTTTTGTGAATTTTAGGGTGAATAATTACAAATTAAGGAAGGAAGCCGATAATACATTTAAATATTTGTAGAAAATTAATATATTTATATGTATATAAATGTATATGTTATATATATGCATATATAAACATATATATACATACAGATGGAGCTAAAGAAGTTTAACTTCAGTTGTGTGTTCATAAGCACACTCATTTTTTATTTTTAGTCATTACTAGAAAGACTCTGCTGCCATTCTACAGATTAGTTTCCCTCTGTCGCCTCTTACGACACCCACGGGATGCTATTAGGCAGTGGAAATTCTTGCACCGCTTCTAAATGGTTGTATATTATTAATTGTATTTTTTAAATATTACTCATAATCGCACCTGTAATTTTATTTAGCAACAAAAACTCAAACTTACCTAGATATTATAATAATGTTCTCTAAATAGAATTTCCGTCACGGCGGCCAGCCTTAACTGAGATCATCGGCACAGAACAGGTTTTAGTGCCGAAGTGTACGTGCAGGCATAGGTGCAGTCTCTATTCCCTCATTTTCAGTCTGATGGGACGGTAAACTAAGGTAACTAAGGACCGGAAAGAGATCAGACGCAGGACCAACTTCTTTACGTGCTTTCCGAGATACGAGAGTGATCAAACCGCCAACTTTTTCTACGGGCAGCTACTTAGAATTTCTTGACGGAAAAACCCAATAAACTTATTTTTGGCTCGACCCGGGATTCGAACCCAGGACCTCATGATGAACAGTCGCACTGCTACAAACACTGGACCAACGAGACAATCGAGATAGATACTATAGTAAGTTATATACTAACCCTACCCCGCAGGCGACATCATCCCACGATGCGTGCAACCAATCAACGCGCCTCAAGTCCGCGACTGAATAAAAGGCGAGCACTTGGCCTTGGCCGGCGGATGCACTTGCAGCAAGAAGAGCTCCCAAACACCAAGAAAAGAGGAACAGAAAGAAAAAATACCTGTAGTACTTCCATATTAGTGTAAATAGTTATAAATTGTGCTAATAGTAGGTATAACATAAGTTGTTAATAGTATAATAAATTTTTATTGGCCCATCTTTTATTTTAGTAGAACCGTTTTTGTTAAGTCTTCAGTTCGTGTATACTGTCCACAGATTCTCAATAAATATTAATAATTTAGTCATCTCAGTAAAGTAAATACAGGCTACTTGCTCCCCGTCCTCTTCAAACGTATTGTATGCGCCGTGATTCGCTGCGAGTTATCACGTAACCTTCCGCGAAAAAGTTAATGGTAAAACATATTACCATACCAATTTCTAAAAGAAACGCTTTCGTTTTTACCATTATTCCCATTACAGGAGATAAGTGGCAACTCATTCCTGATCTCAAAATAATAAAAAACTAAGGGTTGATACCACCTCCCTCGTGGGCCAACTAAAATGTCACCCTTATGAGGCATTCTATGGGGAGACCGTTGGTAGGTTACAATGAATAAATAAATACATACGTAAATTCAGTACTTATCTATAGGACATGACATTTAATTCAACCTTCAAGAAAAGAGCTTACTCCCTTCTAAAGGGCCCGTCCGCACCTGCAATTCCCCTGGTGTTGAGGTTGATCATGCGCGGTGGTAGTCACTTAACACCAGGTGAGTCGCATGCTCGTTTGCCCCCCTCTTCTATAAAAAAATCTAATTACTGTCAGGTAGATTGTGTGCTCATTTGTCACCTTTCATCAACCATACGCGGTAGAGCCACGCTGCAGCTATGTTATGGTTGTAGCTCGAGTAGGTAGGCTCGACCGGCGACGGACCACGCTCTTACAAAATACATAAATACGCCTGTCATCCAGGGGGGTAGGCAGAGACTACAGACTTCCATATGGCACGATCCTGACACACCTCTCTCGCCTCCTCCACATTCATATACCTACGCATACGTGCTCGTCGGTTAAGGGTACTCCTAATTTTGCCCATTTTTAATATATTGCCAATTTGGTCGATAAACTTTCGCCTAGGATGACCATTTCCGACTCTGCCATTCACTTCTGCAACATAAATTTGCTTTGTCACTCTTTCCTCATTAATTCTTTCTACATGACCAAACCACCGAAGCATTCCTTTCTTAATCCTGATCACAACGTCATCTTACAAAGTACAGAATTACAGAATACCAGCGTAAAATAGCAGCTTAGTGTTGCTGTGTTTCGTATGGTGGTCATACGCGAGTAATATAGATTATTAATATAAGATTATAATATTTATGACACATCGATTATCGCAATCGATCGATCCTAGATATTTAACTAAAAATATTAACGTTTTAGAGTAGGTATACATTACCCTCCTTTGAGGTTTCGTCACGGTCAGTATGCTATCCAATGCTTTATAAACCAAAATAAATAACAACCAAAACTGAATGCAAAAGCTAGCATCCAAACATGCAAGGCTGCGTCTTGTAGCATTAACTGCGCAATTCGTTCCAAATGATTGGCAACAAATTAATTTTTTCTAGGGAGGGAGCAATTGTGCAATGTATTTCAGACGTTGTATTTGTGGCACGCCGAGAGAATCAATTTCAATCAAATTCAATTAGTTCGTCTGACTTAAAGATGTTGATAAGGAGTCAATATTTTCGTTAATTCTTTTATCAACTGCTGAACATAGGCCACCCCATAAATTGCCACACGAGAGGAATTTTGCCACAGTTGTCAGTTGCGCTTCAATTGATATCAGGACGATGCCTCTGTCCAGTGACGTAGCAAGAGCTGGGCCGAGGGGTCACGGCACCGGGCAACAGGATTTAGGAGCGGCATTTTGGTAACGAAAGTCAATTCCTTATCTGTTTTCATTGAAAGTATAGGTAAAAAGTAAAGTTACAGCCTATATACACCCCACGGCTGGGCACAGGCCTCCCCTCATTTCTGAGAGGGTTTTAGGGGAAGGAAGTGTCCGCCGCGCTGCGCCAATGCGTGTTGGCGAACTTCACATGTCTTCGAAATATTTTATTCTTATTCCTCAGACATGCAGGTTTCCTCACGATGTTTTCCTTCACCGCCGAGCACGTGGTAAAACAGCACTTAAAATTGCAATTAACAATTTCATTGGTGCAGGCGGGGATCGAACCCGGGTTACTCGCGTGCTGTTATATTTACAGCGGGCGTTAACCATGTGCGCTACCACGGCTCATTGAAGTCAGTTAAAATCTCAAATAATGTTTTTTTAATCCACCTGGCGGTTAGTGGATGCAGTCACCTAGACATCTATCGTCGATTAAGAATGTAAATGAAAGAAATCGAATTGCAGCTGTGTCCATTAAAACCATGAAGGACAAAGATGTAATGCCTCGTTTTCAGTAAAAAGGGTCTTCGGTTCTTAACACTCACCATAAAAAACTAAGTAGCCTTAAGCTGCTATTTTAAAACTGGTATTCTGTGAGAGCGTGGTCCCCGGTCGAATCGAATCATTAGTGCAACAACATATATAATAGCTGCTCCGACACACGTCTACCACGTGTTGCCAAACCCGCCTGTCAAGCATGGCAACCATGCCAAATACCCCTCCTATGAAGCAATCTCTTGGAGGCTCACTACATATATATATATATATATATATATATATGTGTGTGTGTATATAAGTAAGCTGGACTGGTTATACTTTGAAATAATGAGGCGATTTGATTTTCGCCATTTTGGCGCTGATAGCAGTTGTGGGCATCCGCGGAACTAATAATAGAGATAGGACAGTGTGACAAAATATATCGGTATAATATTCTTTGCCCAGACCTATCCTGTATCATTACAATATAATGCCATATAATAAATAAATTTATCATTTAACACTTATGTCTTAGACACAAGCTTTTATGCCAATATAAAACGAAAATCGACGCTGCGTTAGTCTATCTATGTTGGTTTTACCATTAGGTATGTATGGTTTATTTGAGAGGTTTACAAAAGTACAATGAGTAGGAAAAACTGAAGTAGGTGAGTACAAATAAACATAATATAAATTTTTAAAGAATTTATTTTTAATCATTAATTTAGTCTTCGTACAAGGGAAAATCGATAAGCAGTCAAATATTGTGCCTATTTCAACAATATACGTACAATTAGAATTTTACAAAACTTTAAATTACGTTCAAGAATACTATACTACAAATTATTGAGATCATAATAAATTTGATTCGGACGCCAATTTACAAGTTTTATGTTTTTTAGTCACAATTTTAGTATAGCGTCAGTTGAAAACTCATAAATTTAAAAAAAAGTTGATAATTATTTTTGTGTCAACGACTTCCACTGTCATAAGCAGATTTTGGTAGAAAAAAAAATCGATAAATATTATCGACAGGGAACTCGTCAACCCTATTGAATTTTATCAAAAATAGGTAATTAAAAACCAAACATGTTAGTAATTACATTTCGTAAGTGACAGATTTTTAAAAGTCTATAATATCAAATAGTTTTAATTTTTTAATATTAACTGTAACTCCCCTTTGGTGCGGAATGTTCCCACACTTCCGTTCTGCTAACGAGTTTTACAAATCCCGCACACTATCATTGTTACTATAAATACCTACTTTTTATTATATTACTAACATAAAACACAAATGTTGCATCCTTTTGCATTTTCTTTCGCATCTACTGCTCTGGAAAAAAATTTAAAAAGAATATTAACAATGCTATAAACATTACTAATATTCCCCTCAACCACTCGTGGTAAGCTTAAATTGCTTGTGTTACGAGTGGTTCACGCCAGTAGTCGAATGGCGGATTCGAACCCACGACCTTTTTGAATTCGCGGTCCGCATCCCGCTATTAGGCTATTGTCACTTAATTCAATGGTTCGGATTAATCCCAGCCGCCAAATTTCACGAACGCACATCGCGGCAAAACTCCCGATACCATCCCCACAATTTAGATGCTTGGCGGTAAACCACTGTACTTTTCACTAGGAGTTTTCTACCTCGTATAACTTCTCTGTGGAATTGTTTACTACCGGCGATTTTTCCGAACCGATACGACCTAGGGACCTTCAAGAAAAGAGCTCACTGCTTTCTAAAAGGCCGGAAACGCACCTGCGATTCCCATGGTGTTGCGGTTGATCATGGGCGGCGGTAGTCACTTACCATCAGGTGAGCCGCATGCTCATTTTGCCTCTTCTATAAAAAAAAATACCGAACGACACTATAAACACTCTTTTTCTTGTTTCAAACTATAAAATACTCTTAGACGTTTTGAGCAACACGCAATGACCATTTACAAATTATGTAAAGTTTCACACTACATTCGATGGTGTACATGTACACGCTTCAAATCGGCACAAAAGTTTTGTAGGGTGGGTATAGCCAGTCCAGCGTATTAGTATACAAGTATTATTTTAAGTATCCATATATAATATTTAAGTTCCAATACATAAATAATGATACGCTGTTTTTAAAAATACGAGTAAATAAGGCTTCAACTTCTATTTGAAATTATCCCAAGTTACGCGCTCTGCTCTGTGTACGATTAACACTTTGACAGCCGATCACGACCCTGGGTCGTGACGCTTAGTTTTGCTCCGATCACGACCCCAGCGCGTCATCGGAATTCCCTGAATTTATTCAAAAAATTCAAGGAAATAACGGGGTCGGCGCTTGTTGCATTGTGTAACTACATTGTTTAGTTACACACACATAGGATTTATTTACGTAAGAAGGTTCGGAGGGGTGCAGGCGGAGAGATTGCGAGGAAAGTCACAGGAGTATGCAAGGTTTGCGCGGACACTATAAAAAAACAGACAGGCAAACGGGGAAGGAAGGAAACTTCGTTTTACTGTTCAGAATGTAATATTCCACTCTGTTACTATCCTTCCTTCGAAAAGTATCATACTAAGAAAGATTTCACGGTGTAGGACTAAAGAAAAGCATGTAATTGCGGACTTATATTTATGTACCAAAGTTTTTTTTTTGTAAAAAATAGGTATTAATGTTTTGATTTTCTAAACAAAATAAAGTTAAGATACTTTGTTTTATTTTTTATTGTAAAAATAAATTAGTTAATATAAAACTTACAAAAATGCCGTAAATGGCCGGCGTACAGGGGAATGCGCGTTACAAAATTCTTGGCAGTCAAAGTGTTAAATTCATTTTTTTTTGCCGATTGAACGACCCTTACGAATGGTTGTTTGCGAGTAAAATAGTTGGCGATAGATATTTATGAATGACGATCAGTTAAAATAATGCATTATAACGCTTTCTGAATTTAAAAGATAAAAAGGACAGAATGTTTAAGATTATTTTTAATTAATTTTTCTTCACCGTTCGTCTCTTATACTTATTCTGAAGGTTCTCTACTATATTACAAAATAAGCCTGTATATAGAATTCCTTGGAGAGGTCTGTGTTAAGGAGAATTTTGATAGGCTGTAAGATGATGGCTTACGTGGTGGAGCCAGCCATATATATACAAATATAAAGGACCACGCTCTCACAGAATACCAGCGTAAAGAAACAGCTTAATGCTGCTGTGTTTCGTATGGTGAGTGTAGAGAACCGGAGACCCTTTTTACTGGAAACGAGGCATTCCATCTTAGTCCTCAGGGGCGACAACGCATCTGCATTTTGATCTTTAATTTAAGATAAATGTAGATGTCTATGGGCCACAGCATCCACTTACCATCAGGTGGACTGTGTGCTCGTGTGTCATCCTCATTCTATTAAAAAAAAGTTTGTAATTTTACGTTTGTGTCTGTTTAAATTTTACGTGGTAGAGCCCAAAGATTTAAATAGTTAGATGCGCATTCACCTTGAAAACTGTGGCATTATTTTTGGATGTGTTCGTTTACAAGACGCTGACGCGCGCACACTAATGCAATAGTGTCATCTCTTATCATCTTACAGAAATCGTGTATACTACTTTCTCTGTCGCACATATGAGCACTGATTGCGAATGAGTGAGCTCACTGATTTGAGAATGGACACATTTCGGATTGGTCATACTAAGTATGGTAAGGGTGCTTCTAACTATTTAAACCTTTGGTAGAGCCACGCTATAGCTATATACGCTATATTATGGTTGTAGCACGATTGGGTCGGTTCGACCGGTGAAGGACCACACTCTAACAGAATACCAGCGTAAAATAGTAGTTTAATACTGTTGTGTTTCGTATAGTGAGCGTAGAGATGTGGAGACCCTATTTTACTAAAAACGAGGCATTCCATTTTAGTCCTCAGGGGTGACAACGCATCTACGTTTTGATTCTTAATCGATGATAAATGTAGATGTCTATGGGCCACAGCATCCACTTACCATCAGGTGGACTGTGTGCTCGTTTGTCACCCTTAATCTATAAAAAAAATATGTCATAATAACAGATTTTTAATAAATGCATATTTACTAAATGTATATACGGTAGTTTTAGTTTGACTGCCTCTTTGGTCTACTGATTGCAGTAGTGCGACATCTGATCATGAGTTCCCGGGTTCGAATTCCGGATCGGGCCAAATAATCAATTATTTAATCTTTCCATCAAGAAACGAGTCTGGAATGTGGCAGTGTCTCACCCCCGTGCCTCGGAAAGCACGTAAAGCCGTTGGTCCTGCGCCTGATCTCTCTCCGGTCGTGTCGGTTTACCGTCCCATCGGATTATGAGAGTGAGGCAATAGAGAGTGCACCTGTGCTTGCGCATACACTTGGGCACTATAATCCTGTCCTGCGCCGATGGCTAGTGTACGAGCAAGTACATGATATTTCAACAGTTTAGAAAATAATGCTGATATCGCGCCTGCGCGCGCGACACGTTCACTATAATTACATTTTTTATTCATAAGTATTTTCAGTACAATAAACGCTCTCTACGGAAACGGACACAGTTTTAATTACCACATCCCGTAACGTAGAAGATACAACCTACATTAATATACTATATATCAATTATATGTAGAGGGTCACAATTCACAAAATACCCCCTACATATTGGTCCTTCGAGCTTTCGACGTGAACTAAGACTTGCATATTACGTCTACAATAGTTCAACAGTAAAGTGTATTTGAAAAAAAAAAAAAAAAAGATTAATTCGTGATTCTATCTGTAGTGTCACTTTGGTTGCTGGCCTCCCACAAGCGGGTCTCACCAGCTTGATTGAGGTGCATACTACGGTAAGAGTCGCAGTCACACGTATCTGAAACCAACTATTTACAACATCGTTCTTAAACCATGGAGAACCTACTTCAACAGCAGAGAACAATCATTGAATCTATCCTTAAAATTGAGGCTAACTTCAAAAAGGATTCTGATTCACGTAAGTCAGGAACATACATACAGAAAAGGTTGGATGCTTTGAATGCTCAATGGGAGGTGTTCAACATGAATCATGGTGTTCTAAAAAAAACAGACAGTGACTTGGATGACGACTATTTCATCAATGATACCTACACCACCACAAAGAAGCGGTACGAAGCGATTCGTGACATGCTGACGAACTACGAGGTGAAAACTGCGGAAACTGGAGCACCATCAAGGTCTGATGAGTTCATTAGCCAACAACGCACTAATTTCCGGGCGCTCTCTAGGGTGATTAAAAACATCAACACCAATGAGTTGACAGAAAAGTGGGAAATTTGTGACAAACTGAATTCGCTGCAGTCTCGCTGGAAACTGATCGACGAGCTCCACTGGTAAATCGATAACCTGACTTCTGGCGGTGATGTAGGCTACGAAGAAGAGTTTTCTGCATACGAAACCTTGTACGAAACTACAAAAAGGGATTTGAATCGTAAGCTTAACTCAGTATCTCAACAGCATCAGCAAGTGCCTACAATTGAGATTCCTTCTTTTTCTGGTAATTATACCCAGTGGCCTACATTCATGGACCTCTACTGTGAAGCCATCCACAACAATGTCATGTTGACAAAAACGCAAAAGATGCAGCACCTCAAGGGCAAACTTAAAGGCGAGGCGGAGCGCATCGTACAGCATCTTACAGTATCAGCGGATAATTACGACACCTGTTGGGAGATACTCACCCATAGGTACAACAACCGACAACTTTTGTTTACAAAACATATACAAACCCTTATGGGACAACCGGCGTTGCAAACACAGAATGCATACGAGCTGAAGAAGCTACATGACACAAGTGTCGAGACCATACATGCTATTCACAATCTGGGCATCGACACAACGACTTGGGATCCGATCCTGGTGCACATTCTCACTGGCAAATTGGACTCCGACACGTATGCAGCCTACATGGAGATCAGAAAGGCTCCGAGAGAGCTACCTTCCTTGGATGAGCTGATAAACTTCTTGGAAAACAAGTTTACTGCGCTTGAACCTGTTCAAAAGAAGAGACAGACACCTAACAAGTCAAACAATTCGACCAACAAGGAGGCAACAGCTCAATTTAAGAAGGACTTTAACAACACCAACAGGCGTAGTTTTCTTCGAGCATATCATACAAGCACAGACAAAAATTGCCCACTGTGTAAAAACAATCATATTTTACTCTACTGCAAGTCGTTTCAAGACATGTCACCGGAAGACAAAATGAGGTCAATTTCGCAACTACATATTTGTCGCAATTGCCTGTACTTACACAACGACAATAAATGCAACTCCAACAAAAGATGCCGCGTGTGCAAAGAAGCACACCACACAACATTGCACGATATTTACCGCAAAGTTGAAATCGCGGTCTCAAATAACGTTATACCTAGCAACAAGCCACATACGTCACAGCAAAAGGCAAACCACGTGTCTGGAAATTATAACGAAGTCCTACTAGCGACCGTTCAATTAAAGGTGATGGCAGCTGATGGATCGACTGTTCAATTGCGATGCCTTCTCGACCAAGGATCACAGATAAATCTAATAACTGAAGATGCTGCGCAACGGCTGGGACTGCAAAGACAAAATCGAAACGCCACAGTCTCAGGCATAGGGACGTCAGCACATCATAGCAACGGAACCGTACGGTTAGACTGTGAGTCTTTGTACGGAGGCCATTCATTTACAATCGAAGCCATGGTAATGGCCAACATGCTCAGCAACCTGCCTAATTACACCTTCGAAAAACAAGACTGGCCACATATTCAGAACATACAACTGGCGGATCCCGACTTCAACATCTCGAGACCAGTGGACGTTCTGTTAGACGCTGGAGTGTATGCTGACATAGTAATGAGTGGTATGCTACGAGGACCCTCACACGCACCCATGGCTCAACAGACAAAAGTGGGCTGGGTACTGCTGGGCAATATCAAAACCTTCAACTGCCACGTGCTCATTAATCTTGACGATGTATCTCGATTTTGGGAGATGGAGGAGATAACCGAAACCAATCACAATCTAACATCAGAGGAAGAATACTGTGAATCTATTTATTCAACCACAACAACAAGAAAAGAAGACGGACGATATGCAGTCAGACTTCCAATGAAAATAAACTACGAACAAACCTTGGGCACTTCTAAGCCACAGGCAATCGCACAATTTCGGCAGTTAGAAAAACGATTGGCCAAACAGGAAACATTTTCTACGTCATACAAGAAGTTTATTGACGAATATCTACAACTCGGCCACATGAAGCCATGCTCTGAACACCATAAGCCAAGCTACTTCTTACCTCATCACGGCGTACAAAAGCTGGACTCAACAACTACAAAATTGCGCGTAGTCTTTAATGCCTCTGCCAAGACAAGTACAGGACAAAGCTTGAACGATCTCATGGAGTGCGGGCCTAACCTCCAACAAGACCTACAATCTATGATTCTACGTTGGCGAGCCTTTCAATACGTCTACACTGCAGATATTGAGAAGTTTTACCGTCAAGTACTGATACACGATGAAGATCAACACCTGCAAAAAATTGTATGGCGTGACTCTGCTACAGATCTCATCAAAGAATACCAACTGTGCACTGTAACATATGGTACCAAAGCTGCACCATTTTTGGCAATGCGCACCATAATACAACTCGTAATGGACGATGGACACCGCTATCCTCTCGCGGCAGAGATCCTTACTCACCAGCTGTATGTGGATGACCTACTTGGTGGCAGCAACGACATGTTAGAAGCACAAGACGCTCAAAACCAATTGATTGACCTGTTAAAAGGCGGTGGGTTCAATCTTCGCAAATGGGCTAGTAACCACCCCAGATTGCTTCAAACTTTACCTGAACATCTCATAAGCCAGAATATGTTTGACTTCAAGGACGCAGAGAGTAACAAAACACTCGGCTTAACCTGGAATCCGCACACTGATCAGTTTACATTCAAGGCGCCACTTAGTAACACACGTGACGTCACAACGAAGCGGACATTGCTCTCTGATCTATCAAAATTATATGACCCACTTGGTTGGCTGTCTCCGGTAACAATGAAGGCAAAACTCATATTTCAACAAGCTTGGCTTGCTTCAACAAATTGGGATGAACCTCTTCCGGAAGACATACAACAAGAGTGGACAACCTTTCAACAAGAATTGCCCACTATCAATACCATCGCTTTACAACGCTGGATTGGTAACACTAAACAACCCATCGAGTTACACGGATTCAGTGACGCCTCCGAGAAAGCCTACGGCTGCGTTATCTACTGTAAATCTATTAGTGAAGAAGGGCAACAAATTATCACGCTGGTGGCGGGAAAAACTAAGCTCGCACCATTAAGAAAACCCCCGTCTTTACCACGGCTTGAACTATGCGGTGCCCTACTACTGTCTCGACTTATGAAAAAGGTCATAGAGTCAATAAACTCACAGATTGTAACAATACATGGTTGGACAGATTCTATGATCGTGATGGGTTGGTTACAAGGGGGGGCCTTCAAGATGGACTACATTTGTGGCTAATCGCGTAACACAGATCACTGTCATCATGCCATCGGGATGCTGGAGGCACGTCAAGTCTGAATATAACCCAGCAGATTGTGCCAGCAGAGGCCTAACTCCACTACAACTGGCGAATCATCATTTATGGTGGGGACCTATTTGGCTAAAAGACAACGATCTCCCACTTCAAGACCAATTCCACACAACTGTTGAAGAGAAAAAGGTCAAACAAGTTTGCGTGTCACAAAGGTCGATGCCATTAATCGGAGAACTTTTAAACAAACACAGCTGTATGGCACGCGTAACTCGAATCCTAAGTTGGATACTTCGGTTCATAAACAATGCACGTGACGTCAACAATGCCATGCGGTCATCGTACTTAGCAACGAGTGACCTGCAGAACGCACATAATGCAATTATCAAGGCTATACAAACTAATCATTTCGCCGACGACATTGCACAACTCAATAAACATCATAAAGTGCGAATAACAAGCAGCGTTTTAAACTTAAATCCATTCCTGGACAAACACGAAATCTTACGTGTAGGAGGACGTCTGGAAAATGCCAACTTAAGTCAAGAACAAAAACATCCAATTATCTTACCTTACAATGACAGGTTAACGGAGTTACTGATCGACCAAGCGCACAAGAGGACCCTGCATGGTGGAGCCAGACTAACTCTATCATATCTACGCAACAGATATTGGATTATCAGCGGTTTGAGAGCAGTGAAAAAACGACTTATACGGTGCATCACGTGTCATCGCTTCAAAACTATCAACAACAACCAACTTATGGGTGATTTACCTCCTCCACGCGTCACACCATCAAGGCCTTTCACACACACCGGTGTAGATTTCACTGGGCATGTGGAGGTAAAGGCTAACAAGGGCAGAGGAATAAAGACAATGAAGGCCTACGTAGCTGTATTTGTGTGTCTGTGCACAAAAGCTCTTCACCTCGAACTTGTCTCCGATCTCAGCACAGTGGCTTTTCTGAACGCCTTGAAACGAATGTGTGCCCGCCGAGGAAAGCCCCGTCACATCTACAGCGACAACGGCACCAACTTCGTGGGCGCAGCAAGAGCATTGGAAAAACAACGAAAGGAGGCATTACAATGCTACATAAACAATGACGTCATAACTAACATGTCAGAGTGGGGCATTGAATGGCATTTTAACGCCCCTTCCTGGCCTACTGCTGGTGGACTCTACGAAGCTGCAGTAAAAAGCCTGAAACATCACCTCAAACGAGTACTTGGGGATCAAAAACTTACGTTCGAGGAATTTTCTACACTGTTGGCGCAGATTGAAGGATGTCTCAACTCTCGCCCCCTGGTGGCGTTGTCAGAGAATATCGAAGACCTTGACTGCTTGACACCAGCTCACTTCCTAATCGGCGAGCCTTCTCTAGAATCACCACTATCCGCTGAGGGTAATGACATGACCTTCTCTACAAGATGGCAACTTACGGAAAAAATGTACAAGGACTTCTGGAGAAGGTGGTCTACTGACTATCTTCAAACTCTACAAACTCGAAGCAAATGGCACTTCCCTACTAAAAACTTAGAAGTTGGGGACGTCGTTATCGTCAGAGAAGACAACATTCCTCCTGCCAAATGGATCCTGGGACGGGTGTTGGAGACTCACCCAGGTGCGGACGGCCGGGTACGAGTCGTCACACTGAAAACTAAAACAAGTAATATGAAGCGACCGATTACAAAATTGTCACGCCTTCCGTTGGATCCGTCATCTTATACAACTGCATCTTCTGACGTTGACACTACGAAGCCTGCAATAAATACACAAAGAAAACGAAGAAACAACAACGGCAAAAAACACTTCAACAACCTTTTTTGTACGTTACTACTTATATTTTCGATGTGTGTTGGACCTACTACGCAACAAATGATCAACATAACAAGGCTTAGCAGTTCAAGAGTCGTTTATTTTGACAAGGTGTCTGATGTGCAGATTATTCAAGATAAGTGGAAAATGGTTGTATACTACAACATGACGACATATTGGCGGAGTTTGGACAACATACAAAACTATGTCAACCATTTGAACACATTATGCAAGAAGGAAGCAGCCTATCTTACAATTTCATCCCAGTTTCAACACGAACTTAACGAAATTCAACACTATAACGATATCTTACGATCAGAACATGGACCGTCTCGAAGAAAAAGAGGACTAGTGAATGGAATAGGATACCTAGCAAACTCCCTTTTTGGTACTCTGGATGAGAGATTTGCCAATCAGTACGTGAAGGATATCAACATAATCCAGTCAAACGAAAATCATCTATTGAATCTCTACAAAAATCACACATCGATCATCGAAAGTGAATATAATCTTCTAAAAAGAAACGAGGAAGTAATGAACACACAATTTCGTATCATCGACAATCATCTCGCTGAAACGGAAAAACGCATACAAATCAGCCATGACAATGCTATGTACATAACAGCTACCGCTCTGGCCGTGAACTTGATCATTTCAAACATACGACAAATACAACAGCAACTCCTAGACCTAGTAACTGACGTGAAGGACGGGAGAGTTGACACCCATCTCATCAAGCCCAACCAATTTGAAGATCAGCTCAACATCATCTCCGGTCATTTACCAAGCGAGTTATCGCTACCCTGTGTGAACACACGCCATTGCACGCGAAGCCTATACAAGCTGGCGCGAGTGCACGTGCGCTTAACAAGTGCATACATAATATTCGAAGTGAAGCTACCGCTAATAAACAACGAACAATATGAACTTAACCACATCATTCCTATTCCGCAAATAACTGGACACACAGAGAAAACTATAGTACTCACATCTGAATACCTTGCTGTAAACCTAAAAGGGGACATGATAATACCCTTAGAAAACCGAGATGTATCATCATGCTTAAATCTGCAAGAAAACAAAATGTTATGTGCTATCAATCAACCTATTTACAACATTAAGGTAGCCGATATATTATGTGAAGCGCAAATATTAAACAATGGCGACTCATCAACATGCCGCACAAGAGTATTGGATTGCAACGACAGGTGGGTGCGATTACACAATCGTGGCGCGTGGCTGTTCTCCTGTTGCGAAGACTCCATCCATAGGTCGCTGGTTCATATCCGGCTCGAAGGACCAAAATGTAGGGGGTATTTTGTGAATTGTGACCCTCTACATATAATTGATATGTAGTATATTAATGTAGGTTGTATCTTCTACGTTACGGGATGTGGTAATTAAAACTGTGTCCGTTTCCATAGAGAGCGTTTATTGTACTGAAAATACTTATGAATAAAAAATGTAATTATAGTGAACGTGTCGCGCGCGCAGGCGCGATATCAGCATTATTTTCTAAACTGTTGAAATATCATGTACTTGCTCGTACAGCTAGTCTACGTTGAGGCAGGCCGCCGTGGCCGAAATTCGGTCTGGAGGACATTATTATTATTATTAGTATAAGGTAGTAATAAAGAAAATTCAAAATTTAAAAATATTTGTCTGCCACTCTGCCTGTTTGTTCTGGCTAATCTCCGAAATGGCTCATCCGATTTTGATGGGACTTTCATTAGTTAAAAGTAACTTCCGCTTTACAGTTGTCGACAGTAATAGTAATAGTTTAAATATTGTCGACAGTATGACTTGACCTAGTGCTGAAGATCGTGCAACCAGCTTGTGTTTTCTATTACCATACCGATGAACTACGTTCTTTTCTTTTAAAATTATTAATTCAAATTATAAATCAAAAAAGAATCGTGGTAGCTCAGATGGTTAGCGCTCGCTGTAAATTTCACAGTACGCGAGCAAACCGGGTTCTATCCCCGCCGGCACCAAAGAAATTGTTAATTGCAATTTTAAGTGCTGATTTACCACGTGCTCGGCGGTGAAGGGAAACATCGTGAGGAAACCTGCATGTCTAAGAATAAGAAAAAATATTTCGAAGACATCTGAAGTTCGCCGACACGCATTGGGGCAGCGCGGCGGACACTTCCTTGCCCTAAAACTCTCTCAGAAATGAAGGGTGGGCTGTGCCCAGCAGTGGGACGTTTATAGGCTGTAACTTAACCTACTTAAGTTATAGTTATAATGCATGCTCTGTTTACTAGTAAGTAGTCAAAACGCTTAGCTTAAGAAACTTTTCTATTATTTAAAATTGTTGTAAGTGGACTGTTAGTAAGCCATATGAATAAAATGAATAAATAAATAAACTTATCAACTTTTACTTTCGAAAGAGAATCAAGGTTATGCAAAAAAAAATTAAAACCTATTTAAATCCAATCGCAATAAAATCCACGCGAATAAAGTCACGGGGAACAGCCAGTATTTAAAAAAAAACTAGTTAAGGCGTTACTTCCGGCGAACCTTGAGCGTTCGCTCCTATACGTAAGAAAAACGCCCAAATTTTGGAATTATCTGAATTAAAAAAGAAAAGCGAACTTAAGAAATTAAATAAAACGTAAATAATATAGATTTTTAAATTATCTTTCCATTTGTGTAATCCTCAAATGATTAGAGCGTTGCTTTTAGCAACAGATGCATGTAATCAATAATTTGTCATTTTTTAAATATTCATTTTAAATGTGTTTATTACACATAAAAACAAATTAGACGGTGGAATGTGATAATAGGATATGGAACATTAATACAAAACTATTCTCATAACCAATGAGATAATCGTCTCTGAAAAACGCACTATCACAAGGTTTTGGTCGGGGTATCGCCTTAAGTTAGATGAAATAAAACACAGAATATGAATTGGAAAAAAATATATATTTATTTGGATAAAACAACAAAAATATCAACAATCTAATGGTTCATCTAACCGCTGCGACGTCAGAGTACATAATCATAATTGAAAATAACATTTTGCTTTCATTACATTACGTTCAAGTAACGTAGAAATTTTAAATACAATATAAAGTGTAATTATATAATATCAGAGACTTTTTCAAATTATTCACCAACTCTCACTGAAACTACCAAACTGGTAGATTACAACGTTCTCTAATAGTATATAACCTAAGTTAACCTACAAATAGAAAGGTAATAATACTTATACAATGGCAACATTAGCGTAGAATTCAAATATTGAACGAAATTCTACCAGAAAGTCTCACGAAAAATACTTTCGAAATTCCGTTCACGTGGTAGGAAATTGAAAATGGCAACACATATTCTTACCGAATTTGACACGCTTTTCTCCACTGGGTAACAGGAATTATTAAATAGGTACGGTGAACAACCAAAAAGTTTGATCGAGGTTAAATGATAACAAAAATATTTAACTAAACTCAAAAAAGGATAAAAATATATTCTCATTATATACTTTTGTGTGAATACACACTGTGATTTAATTCAGTGGTAGACCGGCACTTAGAGTCCTAAAATAAGTTCATAAGAAAAATCACAAACTTAATTTTATTATTAAAATTTAGTAAAATAATGCATTACCAAACTGAAATTTATTTAAAAACCTAATTAAAAAAATCATTTTTTCCATTACTATTTAGTTTTATTATAAAACTATCTTCGCCCCTTCTTAATAAAAAATATCTTTTAAATAAAATTTAAAAAAGGCACCTTCCCTCAATTTTAGTCCGCCATTGTTGTGATACACTTAAAATGTGAAAGATAACAGTAGAACACTATCGACCTTACTCATAAACAAACGTCAATTTAAGAAACGTAAGTTACTCTCTCTTTTTCACTAAATGACAATAGAAAGAAACAGGTATATAGATAATGAGTACTTAATTTAAGTAAGCGATAATCAATGATGCTCTCTCTCTTTTCACTAAAAGAGAATAGAAGGAGATAGGTATACATATAATTAGTACTTAATTTAAGTAGTGGTGATCACCGATAATAAGGCCGTATATAATTACTAATTTGAGGAAATTACACAGTATTTTGCATTTATCGGCTTAAAGCATATATTTCAGTAGATGACTCTGTAAAAAGAAACCGATAGCAATTGCACGAAAATGATGGACTCGATTCCCTGCTATTTCTCATGTAAGTCTAGTGGTTTTGTGATTGTTATTATAAAGGGAAAAATGTCATAGCTAAAGTTTGAGATATAATCATTTAACCGCCATCTTTTGAATAGCTAACAGCAATACCTATATTAACTAACTAACATGTTGAAAAATTGCCAGAATTAAATTCCAAAATTTACCGACCGGCGACTGGTCCACCAATCGCCACTCCACCCAGTCTGCCGTGGCGATCATGGTAAATCTTATCTTGGGATTCACTTACTTCCAGAATTGAACTATGTTTACACGCCAATTTTTTTTTGTTCTACATTTCGCTCTTAGCTTAAGCAGGGCCAAAAATGTATTAAAAGTGAAAAATATATTGTCTTCATACATTAAAAGCGTTGGCAAGTTTACTTAAATTATAAGAAGCCCGATTTTTATGTGCTTCCAATAAGTGACTTTGGTTTAATATTTTCGTATTCCTAGAAATGCTTAAGTGATGTGACAGATTATTATGTGAATTTAGGTACTAAATATTTAAAAATTACTAACTATTTTAACTATCTTTAATTATTATATGTACGTTTTCAACTGTAACTAAAAAGTGTAGATAGCATAAAAGGCGCTATCTGGCGGATGTTTTCAAAACTAACTACCGTTTTTCACAAGCACGCGTTTCCTCTTCAGTTACAATCAAAAACTTACAAAAGGGGCACCGTTTTTCATCTATGTAACATTTTTTGCTGTCCGTACCTTTGATAGAATACAAGAAAATTAATGCTAAGAAAAGATTCAACAAAAAATGATAATCATATCTTCATTTCATCTTCATTCATTCATTTTTATATACACGATGTCTCAATTCAGATATCATCTTGGAAAGGTAAATAAACAACCGATTGAAGTCATATTTACATCATATTTGTTTCATCGTGACGATGGTTCATAGCTATGCTATGTCAGGATCCCACAGATGGCACCGTAATCAAGTCATAAATAAATAGCGCTATCTACAATCAAATAATGGGTGCGTTTGGCAGAAAAAAGCGCTAGCAAGCGCTTACTAGCGCTGAAATAGTTATCGGCCAGGACACGATTGCTACTTCAGTAGCGCTGACACAATCCGCCATTTTGCTTATTTAATTTGTTTGTTTTGAAGTAGAGTTTATAAGTTGTTTTTTTGCAATATTAGTTTTAAGTAATATAATGACATGAATAGACATATACATGTTATTAAAAAATCATGATTGGTAAGTTTTTAATATGAATACTTTACAAAAATATATTTAAATTAGGTTAGGTTCCCCGGTTAAAACTAACATCGTGTCCTAGAGGAAAGTAGCTACTTACGATTTGACAGCGCTTACCGCTTACGATCGCCATTTTGCTTACAAGCGCTTGCTAGCGCTTTTTTCTGCCAAACGCACCCATTAATTTTAATTTTTTATGCGATCGTTGGTACGTCCGTTAGTGATCATGTAACTTCTAAACCACTTGATCGATTGAACTCATTTTTACACAATATATTTGTTTTACTGAGACAATGTTTCATAGTTACGTTAGGATCCGATAGGTAGTGCTGTAGTCGATTTGCTAACAAATTCTATATTTGTATACCAAAATTTATACAATTTATAAATGATAACATGTAATGTTCTGCCTGTGACTCATGTTTATCATTAGTTGTCTATTTAGTCTATTAACTTATTTTTAGCTCTAAGTAGACTAAAATGTTTTAAATTTGCATGACAATTATAAGTCAAACACGAGGACGTACCACTATGTTAACATTTTCGCACTACCAAGCTTAAAGCAAATAAAAATTTCTGATTTCTGATTTGCAATGACTCATGAACACAATATAATATGTTACTGCCAAAAAATTCACAAAATCTGGACCCGATAGGTGATGCCTGTGTACATAGTAAAATATAGTAAAAAGTCCGGATTGAGTTCAGAGTAGACCACCAGACTTATCACGCCACCTATCGGAAAGGGAAGAACAACGTCTGCCTAACCAACCAGCTTGAACTATGTAGTTATCTATAGCTTGGAACGGTGCAAAAGTACGTTATTATTATTATTTAAAAATATACAATAATATATAATATACAACAATATTTTATATCTCCTTTAATTTTAGACGCACAGTATCATAATTACAGCATATACATAATTAATATTATTAAATAATTCAAATAATCCATTTGACACGTTAAGGCACTAAAGGTACCGACAGCAAAATAAACCGTAATCAAACACAATAATCACCTCGCAAGAGAATCGACAATTAATTTTGGTCAACGTACCGGTAGTGTACCGAATCAAAATAGAAACGGCATAGATCTGGCAACACCTTCAGTCTTTGCTATAGAATAACCAGTTGAGTACGGCTTGCAACACCATTGCGAGGACGAAACCGCTGAATAAGTCCCACGTGTGGGACGTTGTTGGGGCTCTTGCCAGCGCGTGTGACCTCATTTCCAGCGAACGTTGGTTCTCACTTATAATGTTGACGGTTTTCGAGAGCCTCTCTATCGCTAGAGTTTGCTCTCGGAGTGTTGAGTCGATCGCCATCAGAGTTTGCTTGAGGGTGCGTCTGTAATAATACAAAATAAACATACTCATATCAATGAGGGTATTTATGACTTTTCCTGCCACCATGGCGGTGTCTTTTAGAAATGAGGTGAAATATTTGACGGATTTCATGGCGTGGGAAGTTAATTTGTTAGAAAAATGTAATGATCAATGTTTCTTTCTGTAATAGTTTATATTAATTAAACTTGTACGTGGTAGCTCAGATGGTTAACGCTTGCTGTAAATATAACAGCACGCTAGTAACCCGGGTTCGATCCCCGCCGGCACCAATGAAATTGTTAATTGCAATTTTAAGTTCTGATGAAATTTATACGTCGTAACGCCACGCTGGATCTATATCATAGTTGTAGCACGAATGGGTCGGCTCGATCGGGGAAGGACCACGCTCTCACAGAATACCAGCGTAAAATAGCAGCTTAATGCTACTGTGTTTCGTATGGTGAGTGTAGAGATCTGGACCCTTTTTTACTGCAAACGAGGCATTCCATCTTAATCCTCAGGGGTGACAACGCATCTGCATTTTGATTTTTAATTGAGGATAAATGTAGATGTCTACGGGTCAGATGAGTGTGATGGGCTAATGTGGGTGATGCTAGTGTGTAGAAATGACGGGAGGCTTATACATGTGTACTGAGCAGAGTGGAGTCGTTATTGGTAGCGCAAGATTTGCGTTGAGTGTAGTGACGTCAGTATGTTGCCTAACCTGGGAGTGTTTTGTTTGAGTGGTGACACCACTGTATGCACTGTGTTTGTTTTCACAAGAGTTTTTATAGTTTACGTGGGATAGTTATTGTAAGATTATAGAGTGTGGAGATGGACTCACGTGGGAGTATAATTGTGTATGAAATAATTTGACAATGTTACTATATAATAAATAATAATAAAAACATTTTTATTTCCTCTTCACAACAACAACAACTTATATGTTTCTAAAAAGCAAATTTATTTAAAAATAGAACTCCATAAGCCAATTGCTCAATATTTAAAAAAAAAGTTCTATCAATTTTCCTGCAACGCTTCCCGCGCTTTTCATTTAAAACGATGGATCTTAACTGTGAACATTTGCACGCTATGTGATCTATTACGATTTTAAATTTGGTTTGACCGAACAATTAAATTTACAACGGTTACAATCAGCATAAAGGAACTCAGCTCCATCACGCGCAACAATTTTTAGGTGGTTTGCTGAATTCAAAAGGGGTAAAATTAACCCTAAATATGACCAAAGAATCGGGGCCCCGCAAATAGCGTTACAATATTTATTTCATGTCAGTAACGGCAGAAATGGACTACCGAAATGTTGGTGCGAGAAGATCCACCAACCACATATACGGACACCGAAAATATTGTAGGAATTAGTTCGGGGAGCATTCTTACCATCCTACATCAACATCTTGGAGTGAGGAAGTTTTGTGGTCGACGAATCTTTCGTTTGCTCTCCGAAAGCGGAAAACAGACTCATGTGGATTGGTGCCAGGAAATGCGTGATAAAGTTAGAAATGAGGACATCCGCAGTAGAACCAGAGTGATCGACACAGCCCAACGGATTAGCAAGCTGAAGTTGCTATGGGCTGGCCATATAGCTCGAATAAACCGACAACCGTTGGGGAAAAAAGGTTCTCGAGCGGCAGCCTCGTACCGGTAGGCGTAGTGTAGGGCGACCCTCCTAGATGGAGTGACGACCTGGTAAGTAATGAAGGAAGTCGATGGATGCAGGTGGCTCAGGACTGTGCTTTGTGGCATTCCTTGGTGGAGGCCTATGTTCAGCAATGGACTTGTGAAGGGCTGTAATGATGAAGATGATGGTGGTGGTATACACAATATGGTTGAAAACAATCTGCGATCTTTGTAATAAGACTGGTGTCCTAGGCTAATCCAGGCCCTCGCCCTAACGGATTGTACATAATTATTTATCCGGATATTCTAAAAGAAAAATAACAAAATAACAAAATATTTCAACAAAGAATTACTCTACGTGTGTAATATTGTATGTATGTGTGCTTGCGTGCGTGTGCGAACAGAAAAGATATTACAGTGTTACAAATATGAAAATGTGACGTCAGTGTATGGACTTACGTAGAAGTCTTGGTCCGTCGGGCGAGATCATCCCTTGAATCGGAGTCCGAAGGAGGAGGTGGCTCCCGAAGTCTCTCAGCGCGACGGACACACGACGAGATCACGAACTCCTCCTCGTATTCCACTATCTCGTCCGGCTGCCATGGGCTGTGTGCGTAAAATTACAAACATTTCGTACTTTCCATTACTGTTTTTATAATATTAGTGCCACAAAACTCACGTAGATAAGAAAACCCATCAACTCATTGAAAAAAATAAAATAAAAAAATATTAATATATATTATAAATTACGTGTCACATTGTTTGTCCGCGATGGGCTCCCAAACTACTTAACCGAACTTAAAAGATACGATAGATTTTTTGCCCATGAGTGACCTACATTTTTTTTTGCAAATTTAAGGATTTTTAATAGGACATGACAAAGGGCAGAACAACGTCTGCTTGTCAAGCTAGTATATATATACATATATATATATATATATATATATATATATATATATATATATATTTGTATATGTATATATATACAAGGTGTAAGTGTAAACGCCGTTGCGACTAAAACCATAGGTAGTTGGCTTTAATATAAAAATTAAAAAAAACGCTATTTTCTTGCATAAAATTTAAAACAGTTTCTGTCCGACACCGTCCGTACATTCATGGATACCCTATGCGCCCGAGTGACGTAATCACTGTAAAGATCACCGCCTGCGCTAACTACCTATACAACATTCCAATAAAAACACAATAGGTACACATAACCTGTGATGTAACTTTTCCTTCATACTTTCATCCTGGCTTAGGACAGGCGAAAATTGAGGAATTAAGGAAAAATTGAGATTTTACTTAAAAAAATGTTGTTATTCTTCATTGAACTTACGTTCTATAAGTGAAACCGAACCACTGGTTTCAAGGATAACGGTGTTTATACTAACACCCTGATTATATACATTTATATACTTAATATAAACGTAGATACTGTTCTCCAACTTAAAAAAAAAAGAATATTAACAATGCTATAAACATTACTAATATTCCCTTAACCACTCGTGGTAAGCTTAAATTGCTTGTGTTACGAGTGGTTCACGCCAGTGGTCGAATGGCGGATTCGAACCCACGACCTTTATGAGTTCGCGGTCCGCGCCCTGCCATTAGGTTACTGTCGCTTTAACTTTAACTGGTTCCCTTGGTTTCATTCAAACTAGAATCTTAAGTAACAGGCTAGTTACATATGCCTAATGAGAATTTGCAAGCAATCAGGAAATCACCTACCATACAATACAGCCTGCTAAGCAAATTACAGCACGTGACTTAAGAATATTCAACACAATGCCATCAGGAAGTCACCTACCGCCTGCTGAGTAAAAACCATCACATCTTTAAAGATACGATTCAATTTACTTGCGTGACATAAGAATATTTAATATAGTATAAAAGCCAAGGTATAATTGTTAAGACAGCCCAGTAGTAATTAAATTACTAATTTTATTACTTTTTTTTATAGGATAGGGTGACAAACGAGCACACGGAGTTTGTAACAAAATTATCGTCTGTAACTTTTGTCCTATAGGATATATCTCCGATGCTTGTCATTTAGTCTAAGTGACACCGTCAAAAGGTCAAGACGCATTCGTTTCATTAATTTAAAAAATATTTTTAAAGAAATTATGCACGGTTGTGCATTAAGGTATTGTAAGTCACGATATGGACCAAAAAATGAACGTGGTTTCTGTTTATTATCGTAAGAATAACGTATATTTACCAAATAATCTTTAAATTTCATTATTTCTAGTAAATTGTTCTAGAACATTTATAATTATTGTAATAAGCGCCCTCTGTTATCCAGTAACGTCACTATTTATTTGCTAATATGTTAGTGACTGACGACGTGTCTAATGTCGCCTCTACACGTTGGCCAACACAGTGGCGAATGGAGTGGCGAATATATTGGCCGAGAGTTGGTGACGGCGTCCACACGTTGGAAGGTCGTTCAGTTTACTTCGGTTCGGGCCAATGTGCGGACGAATTTATAAAAGCACCGTGGCGTAGTGGCTCAGCAATGAGTGGCTGCACCGGGCGCCGCGGGTTTGATCCCGCACGGAACAAGTATTTGTATGTCCTACAAATAATTGTTTCGGGTCTGGATGTGTGTCCTTGTGCAATTTATGTTTGTAAACTGCCTGCGCGTTACGGGAAAAAATCCTAGTGTGGGGTTAACGTTTTTATAAAAGAATTATAAAATAATAGTGGATATTAATGGTGTTGTAAATAGATATACGATATACGATTAGCTTTATTTATTCTTTACATGCATCATAAACTGGAATAAATACCATTAATAAGAACTTAACTTATTTTAAAGTTAAAGGAGTTATAATCGATTAGTCTATGTTTTAAAATTGGGTTTTGATTCTAAAGTTTAGCAAAATATGTACCTACTTGCATTTCTATCAGACATTTGATGTATTAAAACACCTTATAATTTATTTGGTAATTTAATTATTTTTTGAGAAAGACAAAAACAATAGCAATAAATATAATTAACACTGACTTAATAATAGGTACTAATTATAACTTAGAACATAAATGAAAAACTCATGACGAGCAAAGTGGCTCAGGACCATGCTTTGCAGCAGTCTGTGGAGGAAGATGTTCAGTAGTAGGACTTGTGAAGAGCTGTAATGATGATGATGATTCGAAAACTTGCACGATTAAATTATAAGAAATCGACGCTTTTTATATAGGATAGGGTGACAAACGAGCACACATTCCACCTGATGGTAAGTGGTTGCTGAGGCCCACAGACATCTACATCTATCTTCGATTATGAATCAAAATGCAGATGCGTTGTCACCCGTGAGGACTAAGATGAAATGCTTCGTTTTCTTTAAAAAAGTGTGTCTGGTTTTCTACACTCACTATACGAAACACAGCATCATTAAGCTACTATTTTACATTGATATTCTGTGAGAGCGTGGTCCTTCCCCGGTCGAACCGACCCATTCGTGCTACAACTATACTTCTAATATAACTGCATGGTTCTACCACGTATAAACGACGTGCTTCATTTTTTTTTTTTTGATTTTAAAATTGTTCTCGTAATAATCTGATTGCAAATAAATGTTCATTATTTTTTTTTATAAATAGCTTATCGATTAAAACAAATGTTTAAAAATAATTAAATCGTGCGAATTAAAGTAGTAGGAATGTTTAAAGTGGAAATTGGCACTAAAAGGCTGGTAATTGGGTCATCCACCCTACAAAGCGTGAATATAAAATTTTAATCAGATGCGTGTAATCACTCTGGGAGCTTGTAGCAAACTAAACGCGCGGCCAACGTGTGGACGCGGCGACCAAACTCTGCCAACAATCCTTTGATCTTTTGTAAAAAACCGACACCACACGGATCTCGCGCCAACTTGTGAGCCATCGTTCCAATGCATACCAATGAAGCCCAAACACCCCGTCTACACGTTCGCCAATGCTATTGGCCACTACATTCGCCACTGTGTTCGCCAACGTGTAGAGGCGCCGTAAAACGGATTTTACCTTATATTTAGTAGCGTCACCTAATGGGGAATAGCTAAAATGTTTTCCTAATAAATATTCAGCGTAGTAATGCTATGTTTCGCTAGAGGGCGTAACACACGCGCGAGCTCATATGAAAATGCTCGCAATGTCCGCTCTAAAGTATATATTTAAATCTCTTTGGTTTGTAAATAGTCTGGTATTCCCGTGCACTCACATCGTCACAGTAGTTAAGTTAGCTTGCACGTTAGAAAATAAAAGTAATATAGGAAAAAGTCTTCGTCTCCTTCCACTTCAACCATCCTTAAGCTGCCGAAAACGTAAATGACTTGAGAAAAGTCTTGGGGTACATAAAGATCGTTTTAGAGAGGCAAGGAAAATTAATTTACAACTGGGATTCTTTAAAAAAAATTCATAATTTAACAAATAATCGTGCAAGTGTTATACTATTTTGGAATCCTTATTAAATTCGCTAACTTTTAAAGTTTGAATGAAAATCAAAATCGATGAAGCCATTTTCGAGTTTTTGCGAGGCTGACGGATTGCAATTGATTTTCGTATATAGAGATAAATAAGATAAGCACATAATAAATAACATCAAAATAACTCATATTACAATATTGGTGGACGCGCCAGGAGTCGCTTTCTGCCCTATCTTACATAGTCTGTTTATATCATGGGAATTGTGTGTCATTTGATTGTTGTTGTGATACCTCGAGCTGCATATTCCTTCAAAATATGTGGCCTCGAAACCAGCATTTTAATTATTATTATGGCTCATTAGAGTCATTAGAGACGTATTATCAAAAAAGGAAATCAACAAATTTTGACCCTACTTTCACTCTAGATGGCGTTGTGGTTAATTTATTGATAAATTTTAATTTTATACTAAACAGTTCGTACTGAAACTTTCCGCGCCATCTACCGGAAAGGACAGAACAACATCTGGAGTACCATCAATAATATCACTAAAGTACATACCTCGTATTGACGTGCTGATATCTCCACCCCTGATCGACGATTCCTAAAAAGGTAAGAGATTGAATAAAGTCACATTTTTTTATTATTCAATTTAAAACAAGTGGTAAAATTAAAAATTTTGCACAATCGACTTCAATGTAAGCTCCTAAATAAAATGAGAATATTTATTTGACTTCTACGAATACTGACTAGTGCACATACATCATCAATGTAGTCGAAGTCAATTAAATACGCATTATTAAGGATAAATCAAAAACTACTGACCAGATCTTGATTAAATTTATATGGGACGACTTGAGGAGCACCAGCCTATGTTGAGCAGTGGACTTGTGAAGGGCTGGAATGATGATAACAATGATAATGAATCCCTTTATCATCTCATGAGAGTCGTAAGAGGCTACATAAGAAAATCGAAACAGGGAATCGGCAGCATCATCATCCAAATAACAACTTAAAATAATAAAAAACCGCGGCTGCAGAAACTGTGGCAAATATCTCCCCAAAGAGGCAGTTTATAGGGGAGTCCTATGTTCAACAGTGGGCTGATAATTTTGAAAAGCTTTGTGATAGGTTACAAAGTGATGCGAAACCAATTTTTTTATATAGAATATCAACGAGACGATCAACGAGCACACAGTCCACCTGATGGTAAGTGGTTGCTGTGGCCCATAGACGTCTACATCTATCCTCGATTACAAAACAAAATGCAGATGCGTTGTCACCCGTGAGGACTAAGATGGAATGCCTCGTTTCCAGTAAAAAGGGTCTCCGGTTCTCTACACTCACCATACGAAACACAGCAGCATTAAGCTATTATTTTACGCTGGTATTCGGTGAGAGCGTGGTCCTTCCCCGGTCGAGCCGACTCATTCGTGCTACAACTATACTACTAATATAACTGCAGCATGGCTCTACCACGTACAAAATATTTTCTTACAGGTGACCACTTTCATTTTCCACCACAAGATGTCACGCAAATCGTAATCTATCACGAAAAGACAACAATAATTTATCACAAAAACGAGTTAAAAATCAAGAACCTTCTGGAACAGCGCGGACATCTTTACGGAACAAACGCGGCGTCCACGGCGACAGTAAACCTTTAGCGTGAGCCCTCTGCGCCTCCTCGATTATTGTCTTCTGTTCCGTCGCTGCCACCTGGAAATTAAAATATAAATATTAGGAAAATTCAGAAGTACACATCTCGAACGCTCATGTAATGTTTTGAAGTACCTGGATGACCGAGCTTTCCTCGGTATTTTTTTTTTTTGGGAAATCATGTGTTTTGGAAATTATATTTAGATACAAATTACATATTGATGACACATGAGTAATATTTTTTGATCTTATTGAAAAAACTGAACTGGTTATTTGAATAAAAAACAATGTGCAATTAGTTTAATTTAAATTTTCGTATTTAAAAAAAAATACTAAAAAAAGGGCTCAAAATAATAGATTTTCTCACAAAGAAGGGAACTTGAAAAAAAAGGGGGAAAAAGTCGGACTGAAAACAGGACGCGAACCAAGTCACTCCGACCATCCGATATCCCTCTTGAGCTATTACGATCGTTGATACAGTGTCAAAATTTACCTTCTTATAGTAGTTTTTCATTGCCTGAAAACACGGACAAAAAGACATTTTCTAAAAATAAATCCTAGCTAGATCGATTTATTGCCCCCGAAACTCCCTGGACACTAAATTTTATGAAAATTGTTGGAGCCGTTTCCGAGATTCCGATTTTATATATATACAAGAATTGCTCGTTTAAATGATTTGATGAATAATCAATTTACTTTTATTAATTACCAAAACACGTATTTCGTTTACAATTACAAAAAATTGTTATTAATTAACATGAAATTTTTTTGACTGCTTAATACAGGTTATTCGTATTCTGCTACGGAAAAAAAATTCAAATATTTATGATTGGGACAGTTTACAGTAGTGAAAATTCAAAAGCCTTCCTAAGGATTAAAATCGAACGCTAATAAAAAAAACATCAAACTGATAAGTTCAGTTTTTCGAAAGATATCTTGCCCACATCCATACCGACCAATTGACATTCATGTGAAATTATTTTCAACTTTTTTTAAATAATAATTGAAATAAATAATCGTATAACTACATCAATAAATGTTTGAGTTTGAGTTTGAATAATATTCTATAAAAAATCTAAAGTATGATTTGAAATCGCTTGCTATTGGTGTATCTTATTTTAATATATAAGTGCAATTTAAAGCTGGTGGAAGTGGTTTAAGTTGAAGGCATCGCGACTTTTTGATTCGATGACAATAGAGCACTATATCCCCTTTGTGTTCGATAGCCCTCTCCCAAGGTATGCCACAAAGCACATTTCTGAGCCACCTGGATCCATCGCCTTCCTGCATGTCTTACCAGGTCGTCACTCCATCTAGTGGGGGGACGCTCTACGCTTTGCCTACCGGTACGAAGCTGCCACTCGAGAACCTTTTTCCCCATCGCTTGTTGGTCTTTCAAACTATATGGCCCATTTCCATTCATTTTCATTCTCATTTCTTTTTCTTACTTGGTAGAGCCACGTAGTAGTAAAATTATGGTTGTGTCACAAATGAGTCGGCTCAACCGGGGCAGGACCACGCTTTTACAGAATACCAGCGTAAAATAGCAGCTATGCTGCTGTGTTTCGTATGGTGAGTGTAGAGAACGGGAGACCCGTTTTACTGGAATCGAGGCATTCCATCTTAGTCCTCAGGGGTGACAACGCATCTGTATTTTGATTCTTAATCGAGGTTAAATGTAGATGTCTACGGGCCACAGCATCCACTGGTGTTTAAATGTGGTTTCGATTCTGTTTTGTTTAAAAATATCTACACCTACGTGGTAGATCCAAGCTGCAGCTATATTATGTTTGTAGAACGAATGGTTTGGCTCGACCGGGGCAGGACCAGGAACTCACAGATACCAGCGTAAAATAGTAGCTTAATACTGCTGTGTTTCGTATGGGGAGTGTAGAGATCCGGAGTTCCTTTTTTACTGGAAACGAGGCATTCCATCTTAGTCTTCAGGGGTGAAGCATCTGCGTTTTGATTCTTAATCGAGGATAAATGTAGATATCAATGGGCCACAGCATCCACTTACCATCTGGTGGACTGTGTGCTCGTTTGTCACCATTATTCTATGAAAAAAAAAACTTCAGCTTACTAATCACCGCTGCGCGTTCGATGGGTGCTATATTAATAGATTAATAAATTTATAGGTGTTGCAAGCATTCTTAGTTCCCTCTTGAACGACTTGATCTACACAAATAAATAAAATTGAAGTGTCCGTATCTAACATTGATATAACTGTTGATGTTGAGCTGAGAGGGTCATTTGTATGCCATTTTTCGTATAGAATAACCATTTTACTTACCATGAACAAAAGCAATGATTTCGTTTGGGAATAAAGCTTACAAATCAATTAAGGCGATACCTAATACATACATACCGAACTCGATCTTGGCGCTACAATATTCGCGTAAGAAATACGTACAAATTTTAATTTTTTAGTCCTTTGAAAAAATTAAATAGATCAAAATGTTAATTAACAAATTGTCTATCCATTAGTGTCAATCGCAAAATAAAATAATGCTTACTTTATGAGGTGATGCATGTTATCAATAATTATTTCGCATTTCTGTGGTTTAGTTGTAGGAAGATTCATCAAGTATATACTCCTTTTGAAAAAAATTGGAATTGGCAATTATGGAATCAAGATTATGTAGAAATTTTATAGATTTAGCTCTTAAAAACCTTAAAAATAACGAAAAGCACGGCATTTTGCTCAAACACGCACATTGAATCGGAAGACATCAATTCACTGTGTAGTGGCAACAGAATACTATAATACATACATGATAGAACGGGGGAGTGGGCGGAACCCGCGTAGCCACTAACATGTCACTAACACGTCGATTCACACGAGATGTGTTTTGACGTTACAGTCGTTTCCAAATTTCGCATGCAAATTATTTAGAAAATGCCAAATTGCACCCTATTTACAAATAAATATGTATAAAAATCCGTCTGTCAACACAGCGAATCGGGTTTTTAGTAGTGACGAATAGATAATACGACGTAATTGCTTGTATGTGTGCTCCCGGCGACGCCTATCCTCGTACCTTCGTCTCGTCGCCAAAGACGGTTTCGTAATATTTTAAAAAAATTGAAGAATTTTAAGCAAATATAGTTTTAATTTTTTAGGTAATCTCATTGCAATCTCGATGGGCCATATATTGGTAATAATGTCCTAAAAGCAGAATTTCGTTCACGGCGGCCATTATCAAAGGAGACTAGCGTATACGCAAGCTCAAGGGCCATGAAGATCTTTGGGACTCAGCATTCACTTACCATAAAGTATTCATAAAACAATAATCTAGTATAAGTTCCTCACCTGGTCATCATTTAATATCGCCTCGGAAACATGCATCCAGAGTCTCTGCGACTCGTGCTCCTGTTGGTGTTCCAGCTTCATTAAGTATCTCGTCATCCGCTGTTCCTTGAGAATTCCTACGTCTAGAAGGTTCGACTCTTCCTGCAAAAAAATGATACAAAAGTGTTTAGTAAAAATAGAGAGAGACACACACAGAGAGAGAGAGAGAGAGAGAGAGAGAGAGAGAGAGAGCAATTTTAAGCCTACAACTTTAATTTGATAAAATTATATATAAATAATGGACCTTTATGTAATTGTAACCATTATTTACATATGCTGCAGCAATATTATGTGCTACAATCACCAATGGATCGGCTCGACCTGGGGAAGGACCATGCTCTCACAGAATACCAGCGTAAAATAGCAGCTTAATGCTACGGCGGTCTTAAGAAAGGGACGTTCAGGTTGGCAAATGTGAGGCAGGCAATGGACCCACGCTGGGCTGCGGGCGAAAACAACGGACGCAGCGGTGAATACATAGCCGTGTGACGTCACGACCGGATAATATCCAATATTTTTGTAGAAGTATGTATTGAGTACTTTGTGCACCGGCATGTAAGCGAAATACGTGAGTGTATTTAATAAGTAGAATCGTTAAAACTCCGTACTCATAATCGGTATTCCCGGATAGTTTTCCTCTAAAAACGAGTAAAAATCAACGTGTGGACCGCAAAACTTAGAATTCGAAGGCTCGCGCAAGCTCGATGAAATCAAAACTCAACGACAAGCAAGTCAAGTGTTAATTAAGAAATGGATTTAAAAGTCTATTGCAAAGGGGATATCGAGGAATTTATAAACTTATATGACGTTTTTATATATATATATATATATGTGGTAGAGACATGTAGCTATATTATGGTTGTAGCACGAATGGGTCGACTTAACCATGGACCACGCTCTCACAGAATACCAGCGTAAAATGTAGCTTAATGCTGCTGTGTTTAGTATAGTGAGTGTAGCGATCCGGAGACTTTTTTTATTGGAAACTAGGCATTCCATCTCAGTCCTCAGCGATGACAACGCATCTGCGTTTTGATTCTTAATCGAGGATAGATGTAGATGTCTATGGGCCACAGCATCCACTTACCATCAGGTGGACTGTGTGCTCGTTTGTCATCCTTATTCCTATAAAAAAGACATGCGATTGTTTATGAACCGTCAAAAGATTACTATGAATTACTTATTCTTGCTAAATGCAGCCGCTGTCTTCTTTGTTCAACAGATATTTTTTGTATTGTGATTGATATTCCCCTCGTGATTTTTATGTACATGTTTGCACAATCGAGTAAAACCGTATGTGAGCATGGAGCGTAAGCGATGTTTTTTTAGGTAAAATTAATTTTTAGGTGTTTTGAATCATATGGTAACAGGGTCTTATGTATCCTCCCACCTATATATATATATATATATATATATATATATATATATCCCATATCCCGAACTACATGTTATATAAGTAGAGAACCAAATATATATATATATATATATATATATATATATATATTTATTATATATATAACCATATGAAATAAAGGGTATTTACTGGAAACAAGGTATTCCATCTTAGTCCCCAGCAGTGACAAAGCATCTGCATTTTGATTGTTAATTGAGGATAAATGAAGATGCCTTTAGGCCACTTACTATCAGGTGGAATATATGCTCGTTCGTCAATCTATTCTATAAATTAGAGCTCACCCCAGTCCTCTTGTCTTTGATATCAATTCTGCCGTCCCAATAACCTTCAACAGTGGCAATCGTATCCTTTCCTTTCTTGATCCTGCCGGAGATCGCGTTTGTCTGATCAGCGCCACCTAGGAAAGACTGTAACAAACGCTTAGATTAGATTTTTGGGTGAACATAATCCGTCTTACTACAAAAAGTGAGTTATTAATTCGATTTAGAGTTATTAATTCGATTTAAACTATCGTTCGGTTCAAATTGTAGTTTATGCAGTCTTTCTATCTAAAGACCTTCTTTACTTAAGGTACTTATTTGAAAGATGATTCATGAAATTTGACATTTGCTGTCAAACTGCATACTTTATATCTTAGTTCATTTATTCCCGCGAAACTTTTTCGTGAAACAAATTCTGGTTTTCGGTTAAGACTAATTATAAACTGATTTTAATATAACGCCGTTTAAGTTAATTTTTAGTACGTACTTCTTTTTCATCAGCTCGTAGAAGTGCGGCCCTCTACGAGCTGAAGACGGTTTAGACGTTTTCAAGCTACTGGACGGGAAATGATACGATATTAATATCACAGACGAGTACATCACTCACCTTTAATTTTCCGACGATAGTCCTTATGGCAGAATCGCTAAAGGACCTAAACACCTATGCTCAAAGACTTCAATAGAGTCTCCCAACGTATAAATCCTAAGATGAACATAAACAAAAAAAAGGTCATGTGTAACGTCTATGTCCCACTTATGGCGGTAGTTGTAGGTTTACCTAGGACAAATAGTCCGACCAGGTTCACTTTAATGAGACAAACTAATTTCTCTCGCTAAAGTAATGATTTGTCTTGATTTCTGTAACTGCCGACCTTGTGCGAGCGCGCTTCACTGAGCCTGATACATGCGGCTGGTGCGAGCGTGTTTTATAGCACTTATTTAACTAATTTTAAGTGCCGTTTTCGAAAAATATAATATCTAGAATGGTGAATAACTGTTATAGTTATATTAGTTACTAAGTAAAATTGATTATTTTTGTTTTATCCGAATGCGAATACATTATATAATTAAAAAAGAAAACTGAAAAATATATAAAAAAAAAAGTCACGAAAAAATTTGCAACGCAACACTTGTAAATGTGTGTTTCTTCTTGTAGAGATAAAAAATGTTCTTGTTCAACGTTTTTAACTTATAATTATGTACATAATGTTAAAGAAATGATAATGAGTATTGTAATATCCAACATAATTTTATTTCCTTTTCGTGACGAGCCTTAGCATACACACTGCCGCGTAAATACATACGCGGTAGGGTAAGCGCAGACCGAGCTGCAAAATGCTCGCGCATGCTCGAGCAAAATTTTGACTACTCGACCATGCAGGCGGCATCCGCGCGCCTCCGTGAGCAAGATCCATTAAAAGTGCTCTGGGTTGCTAGGGGGCGTGCATTACCAATTTGATGCCAAAATCCGACGTTGATAGACGTGTTCAATACGATGATCGGTGACGATGAGTTGGTGATTACCGCCCTTTTGGCAGAGAGAGGAACATAAAGAACATATTAATGAAATCAGACTTCAGAAAATTAGATAAACAGTATGGGTAGAAGAAACGTGGAGATTCTTTCCCAAGCATTAGCTTTTAACATACGATCGCTGTATGTTGGACATGATATATTGTACAGGCACTCAAAACGCTACACCAAACTTATCAACTTTTCTTCATCCATGATTCCGACTTATGTGACGCGCTTATAGGTATAAACTAAACACATGTCGAAACAGTTTTTTGGCTGCGGCAATACTGAGCGCGGGTGGCGGCGGTGCGTGCGCGCTCGCGCATGCTTAGGATGGTCGAGCATCAAGTTTGGGCGTGTATATAATTTTGCACTGTCCGTCAATAGTCATAAAATTAATATTTTAGTGTTCTCAGAAAATGCTCTGCTCTGCTCTGCTCTTGGAGTGCGCTGACCCGTAGACATGTGTCAATCATGAATGATTCGTTCGTTTGAGCTGCTACACTTAAAAGTATTGATGGTTCATTCACTTGTTTTTGAATGTTCCGGAACAACCAATCACAAACAATTGACGAAACCTTTTTAACTCGCGATTGGTGTTAATTGTGAATGAGTCGAAACCCAACCGAACCCCGAATGATCTGAATGAACTGTTTTTAGTGTAGGGTACTGGAGCCCGAAATGATCCATTTGGATGATCGATCCGAATGTACCGGTACGCGTGACGAAATGTACTAGAATGATTCGGTCACGAGTAATGAATGGTTGACACATGTCTAATGTAAACGCAGGCGGCGGCATCGCCGGACATCAAAGGCGTTACACAACTGTAAGGTTTCACAGTATTCACCTATTTAACATTTGGTGTTGTAAATTTAATACATTTCGCTTTATTATCGTTGAAAAGCAAATTGTTGACGTTAAACAAGTGTACTTACGTTGAATATAGTATAATTCACCTTGTCACAATTTGTGCCGTTTAAATCGGAAAATCAGATTAAAAAAAATAACTGCGGCTGCTAACTCGCCTGCCAAGCTAGCAACTATGAAAAACACCTCCCCCCCCCCCTGAAGTTGAAGTTACAGCCTATATTCGTCCCACTGCTGGGCACAGGCCTTCCCTCATTTTTGAGAGGGTTTTAGCAAGGAAGTATCCGACGCGCAGCCCCAATGCGTGTTGGCGAACTTCACATGTCTTCGAAATATTTTTTTTCTTATTCCTCAGGGTTTAGTTCAGTGCATTCAGTTTACTCATGATGTTTTCCTTTACTGCCGAGCACGTGGTAAATCAGCACTTAAAATTGCAATTAACAATTTCATTGGTGCCAGCGGGGATCGAACCCGGATTACTCTCGTTCTGTTAAAGCGAGCTTATACGGCTACTACGGCTCTATCCCTTCCCCCCACACTAGAGGCAACCAATAGAGGAGGTCCATGTTCAACAGTTGACCTTTGATACGCTATAACGATAAGGGTATAACAACGAAATTTTCACTTACACGTAACTTAAACTCGACGTCAGCTTGATAGCCCGTGTTCTGACAGATTATGTGAACCTGGAAGACAGAGATACATAGGACATATATTAATTGTGGTATTAAACATTTTGTATAGATTGAAAAGAAAGGAATATATAATATATAAGTAAAATAGGTATAGCAAACAGTTTGTTTTTCACTTTTCCATTTGTTGTTGTAATAAGCCCTATTTTTAAAAAGTCGATATTTCAACATCTCTTCAAGTTTCGAGTTATATCGAGTCGGACTTTATTTTTAAAATCTAAGCGTAGTAGCGGTAATTGCGTGCGTGCGTTTGTGTGCGTGTGTGTATGGGGCCGTCCATTAATCACGTGAGGCTCGAAAGGGGGGGGGCTCCCCCCGGGGTTTGACAAAAATCACGAAATTACAAGGGGGGGGGGGGGGGGTATTGTAGTAAGATTATCACGTGTATTTATTTTTTCGTCGCACGTGCGATTTATAAACCGAAAAGCGGCGTGTACGTCACCTTGACTCGCCTGTACATGTAAATTCATGTCGCAAGCATGAACCTAATCCGAACAATAATAGTCTAGAGATGCACAATGTTCGTCCTTTACGCATCCTCACGCAAAGATCGATTGGTGGATCGAGAGATTCTCTGCGTAGTGCGCGAAAATGATGACGCCGAGTGGCTTGATGATACCGACGCTGATCTTCAATAAAACACAGTGCCAACAACTGACTTGCAAGATGCTTATCCAGTTATTAGTGTTGAAAAAATTCTTGCCAATTCGTGGTCCGAGGACAATGTATATTAAATATGTTCATGTACTAGTACAATATTAAATTTATTTAATTTTTTAACAAGTTATAGATAATACAGAGGATATAATATGATACAACATAAGCTTAATGAAAACTTTACCGTGTACCACAAGCCGCCGACATTAAAAATTGACATATAAGCTACACCTTAATCTACAAAATGTGTATAACGCAACACTACTAAACAGCAATTGGCATGGTCAACACGCGGTAAATCGGCAATATATACGTAGTTATCTAATAGTGCACAAGAAAGGTGTGAGTCGATGTAGATAATGGTTAGTTTATGGGTATTCCTGTTGTTGCGTATACAGGGGGTGATTAAAATTTAGGTTTTGTTTCTATCAATTAGTTAGTTACTTAATATTTAATAGTAGACGAATATGATTATTCTTAGATTGTATGTCATATAGGTATATTTAGGAAATATAGTTAGTGGAGTTTTTTTATTACTTTTTTTTTAAAGTCTGATATAGACAGTTCGTATAATAGTTATTTTAATTTGTATTTAATATTTTTATGATTGTATGTTCATATACTATAACAATATATGTTTTTCGCATGATTATACCTTTCCTATAACGTTATTTTTATGCCAGTTAAAAACAACTTGCAACCTTTCTGTCTAGACATTTTTACCATGATCCTTAATTTAGAATAAAACTAGATTATACTTTATAGGTACTAAAAAATACACGTGATTTTGGGTAGGGGAAGGGGGTAGTCTTAAACAACACCACGTATCACCAAGAGGAAGGTGTTAAAAAAGGCTGAAAAAACATCACGTGATTAATGGACGGCCCCCAGGTGTTCGTACGCTAGTAACATTTTCAATTTTCGCTCAATCGCATACATATCCGTTCAAATCTTCATTTTAATTATATATGTAGGTTTTATTTAGAACAATAAATGTATATAATAAGTCAACAATGAGGCCCGACCGAATCGGTACCACACTCGTTTATTTGGTAAATCGACAGTTTGTTCATTAAAAATTAATTGTAAAATAAAGTTAAAATAATAATACGAATGAAATAATTTATATTTACTACAAGTCAATTTTTGAATAAGTTAATTATCTATAATTATCAATCGGTATAATTAGTTGAGCATTTCATGTTGATGTGCCCAATATAAGTCATAACCTGTGAACCGTAAACGTGCGTACAAAATTAACTTATATGTATAGTGTGATCAATCGAATGCAATTAAGCATTAAGCATTTACACATTCATTGAATACGAGCATAAAATAGCAGCTTAATGCTGATGTTTCGTTTAGTAAATGTAGGAATTGAGACATTCCATCTTAGTTCTCACGGGCGACAACGCATCTGCATTTTGATTCTTAACCGTGAATAAATATAGACGTCTATGGGCCACAGCATCCACTTACCATCAGGTGAACTGTGTGCCCGTTTGTCATCCTCATACTAAAAAAATTGTACACACATTGTACACACAGAATGGAAATATACCAATGGATAAGGAAAGCATGCATCCAAATAAAGAATCCATCTATGATGCACTACAAAAAAGAAAAATTTGAAACTTCGAATCTCATTGTAAAGTGAATGATAGTGAACCTGAGCAGACCAACAGGGAACCTGAGCAGAACACCCAAGCATAACCTGAATCTAATGACAACTCACCTTTCCTCCCAGTTCCATACTAAGCGTGCCGATGACGATGCCCTTGCAATGTGCATACGGGGCGGTGGTGACGTACGTTTCGCCCCAGTTTAGGAGGTGGATTCGAGCGCATCCCTCTAAAATAGCAGACGTCGAGTTACCTAAAACAAAAAACACATTTAGAGCCGGAATAATGATACTGAAGACAGTTTACGACGTCTCGGGTTCGAATTCCTGGTCAAGATCTAATCAGTTAACGATGCAAAAAATTCTCAGTAGAAGCCCGGAGGCAAATTGGCGGTGTTTCACCAACGCGCGTCGGAAGGCAATTAAAGCGGTTTGTCCTGCGTCTGTATGGACTAAACGCCGATCGGATATCTCCAACTGGAAGTGTAAATGTGAACAGCCAAAGTGTGCAAGCGAGATGCGAACAGACGCGACATCACTTGTAATGAGATACTTTATCATTAATAACTTACAATATATTTACCTAATAGAGAGAATGCCCCTTATGACCTTCTGACCCCCAGAACCTACGACCCTTTGACCCCCTACGACCCCATGACCCCTACGACCCCCTGACCTATAACTCCTTACGGGGAAGGCCTATGTTCAATAGTGGATTTTTATAAGCTGTATAGGATGGATGAATGAAATACATTTACAGTTATTTATTATCATTTTAATTAGGTTGTTAGTTTTTGACAATTCATTGCAACCATATCCATATTTCCACTGCTACGGCGACGACTAATACAGGCATGCATAGAAGCGGACATAAATATACCATCCAATATTAACCACTTTTTGGGCTCAGTCGCAGTCGGGTAACAAAAGAAAGATAATTTTATTTTTCTTACCGTAAAATTTAGAGCGCGCTAGCAAACTCCCTTCTATAACAAAGCCATCCTTTCTATTTGAGACGTAGAAGGCCGAAATTGGTGGGTGATGAGATACCTAGAAAAGTATAAATAATGATTAAAATTAAAAGTAGGTATTAAGCATCGATATAAATGACAAGTTATGGACTTGCAAACAAAAATTTTTCACGGTTTAAGCATAGAATAAATCGGAGCCATCACTTAAATACTCATGAACTACTACGGAAATAGTGTTTCTACTTATGATTTTAGTTTTGCCCTAGAACCTGCAGAAATACTCCCTAAATTATCGTAAGAAAATTTAAATTGCCTAATTTACCGCACCTAATTTTCAATATTTTAAGGAATAATACCATTCATTATCTTCTTCAATATCAAAACAATACCATTGCGAAAATTTGAATATCATTTCACGATTAAAAATTTTGAGTTTTGTGATGAAGAACACTTAGTCTCATATGAATAACGAATATGTAAATAAGTAAAATATTATACCATTATTCCGATACACAGAATGAAAAACTTTTTCATTCCACACTTTTCTAGCTCTTTTAACCCTATCCTTTCGATAAATCATTAAAAAAAATTACATTTACCATATATTTATTTCAAAATTAATGCTGCCATATTTTCGGCATAACGGAGGATCTTACTAAGCCATTTGAGGTAGTATTTTTATTATTTCCCCTTAAAGGGCACACACAATACTTACTTGCTCAGCTATGTAGTAAGTGTAGGTGTCGCCTTGTCGATCCTTCCAGCAGCAGCGGAAGACCTCACCTAGAACAGGGTTGTAGGGCTTCTTGAGACCCTTGGGCTTTCTGTACAGACCGGACAGGTACCAGCGCAGCACGCACTTGAACCTTTGGTAAGGATCCTCCAAGGTTTGGGCCCTGGAAACAAAACATTAATAAATTAAAAAGGTTAAGGCGGCGGTGGGATGATGAGGTACGGGTGGAAGTTGAATCAAAGAAGAAAGCATGGTTAGATTTACTAGCAACCAAAGCTGGTAATTCTTCTGGTATGAATGATGAGATTGAAAGAAAAAAGGCAGAATTTAGACGTCTAAATAAGAGAGTAAAAGAAGTTGTTGAAAGGAAAAAGAAAGAAAGAATGGATAAGAATGATAGAAGGATATCTGATAATTTCCAGGCTAACATAAAAATGTTCTGGAAACTCGTAAGAACTGCCAGGGGAAATACAAAACAGCCTATAATAAATGCTATAAGAGACGAGAATGGATGTATTCTGAATGATGAAGTTTCGAATTTAAACAGATGGAAGGAATACTTTGAAAGCGTGTTTATGAGTGAAGAGTCGTATGAATTAAATGAACTAGAAATTCCGAAAGAAGTGGAAAGGGGTATGGAGATAAGTGTAGATGAAATAATGAAAGCAATGAAAAGCATGAAAGCAGGTAAGGCAGCTGGATATGATAGAGTATCACTCGAGATGCTAAGGGCTGGAGAGGGAGTGGTGGCAGGCCTGCTGTACACCTTGTTTAATTTATGTTGGGAATTAAAACGGGTACCGGATGACTGGTGTAAAGCAGTTATAGTACCAATATATAAAGGAAAAGGGTCACAGCAGGACTGCAAAAACTACCGCGGTATCAGCTTGCTTAGTATTGTGGGTAAACTGTATGCTAAGGTGTTAATTGAAAGAGTTATGAAAGAAACTGATGGAAAAATTTGGGATGTGCAAGCGGGTTTTAGAAAGGGAATGGGGTGCACAGATCAAGTCTTTTCCATGCGCATGATTGCGGAGAAGTTTTTGGCCAAAAACCAGAAAGTTTTTTGTGCGTACATGGACTTGGAAAAGGCTTATGACAGAGTGGACAGGAATGTGTTATGGCAAACACTGAACTCATATGGGTTGAGCGCTGGTTTGATACAGGCATTAGGGTCTCTTTATAGGGACTCTAGTGCTTGTGTCAGGATCAATGGGGTCTACTCGGACTGGTTTGGCATCCAAAAAGGTGTCAGACAGGGCTGTGTAGCTTCCCCTTGGCTGTTCAACCTATTTATGGACCGGTGTTTGCAAACTTTGAAAGATGAAGAATGTGGTTTAAGAATGGGCGAGTTAACCGTCAAATGCCTTTTGTATGCCGATGATCAAGTCATATTTGCGTCATCAGCGGCTGAGTTGCAAATGATGGTTACATTAATGAACTGGGAATTAAAAGAAAGGGGAATGAAAGTGAACGCAAGTAAGACGAAAGTGATGGTTTTTGAAAGAGAAGAAAGCAAAACGGTATGTGAAATAAGAATAGAAGGAGAGTTAATTGAGCAAGTGGATGAGTTTGTGTATTTGGGATGTGTATTTAGCAGGGATGGTAGATATGATAGGGATATAGAACGACGAGTAAATGCAGGGAATAGAGTGAATGGGGCACTACACTCTATTATGAAGAACCAGAATGTGTCAAAACAGGCACGTATGGTAATTCATAATGCTGTGTTAATCCCCACGTTAATGTATGGTAGTGAAAGCTGGGTGTGGCAGAAGAAGCACGAAAGTAGAATAAATGCTGTAGAAATGCGTTCTTTAAGAAATATGCTAGGGTTTAATCTGAATGACAGGGTGAGAAATTGCGTGATAAGAGATAAATGTGGTATGCAAGATGATGTTGTGACCAGGATTAAGAAAGGAATGCTTCGGTGGTTTGGTCACGTAGAAAGAATGAATGATGAAAGAGTGACAAAGCAAATTTATATAGCAGATGTGAACGGCCGAGTCGGGAAGGGACGCCCTAGAAAAAAGTTTGTCGACCAAATTGGCGATATTTTGAAAATGGGCCACGTTAGAAGTACCCTTAACCGACGAGCATGTATGCGTAGATATATGGATGTAAAGGAGGCGAAAGAGGTATGTCAGGATCGTGCCAAATGGAAGTCCGTAATCTCTGCCTACCCCTCTGGGTGACAGGCGTGAGTGTTTATGTTATGTTATGTTAAGGCGGTACCCCGACAAAAACCTTGCAAAAGTGCGTTTTTCAGAGACTATTATCTTATTAGTTATGAGAAATAAGCTTCATCTAAAAGCACACTATTAATGTTCGATATCCTATCATCACATTCAACGTTTGTTTGTTTTTATGTGTTATTAATACATTTATAATCTAGTTTTTAAAATGACTCAAATTATTGATTACATGCATCTGTTGCTAAAGGAAACGCTCTAATCATTAGAGGATTACACTAATAGATAGATAATTTAAAAATCTATATTATTCACGTTTTATTTAATTTCTTAAGTTCGCTTTTCTTTTTTAATTGAAATAATTCCAACAATTCGGGCGTATTTCTACGCGATATATTGTAGCGAGAGCGCGTGGATTGTATAGGACCGAACGCTCAAGGTCGTTCGCTAGGGGAAACGCCTTAAGTTGAAGCTTAAGGCGTTTCCCCTAGCGTGTTAACCGTGTAGTGGCGGTGTAAAAATATCCACTACCCCATATCGTGCCATGGGTGTCGTAAGAGGCCACAGAGGGAGACTGGAACAGGTGGTGGGCAGCAGCACTTTCTTATAGCAGCTCAAATTAATAAAAGAGCCTGTCGCGACTATGGCAATGTCCTTTCTATGAGGTAATCTATGGCAGAGGCCAGTGTCCAGAAATTGACTTTTAAAGGCTGTAATATATAGATGGATAGATAGCTGTTATACGACCTACTGCTGGAGGACAGGCCTACTCTCATTTCCAAAAGTTATGAAGCAAATACTTCTTATATCCTAAAGTAAAGTAAAGTAAAGTTACAGCCTATATACGTCCCACTGCTGAGCACAGGCCTCCCCTCATTTCTGGGAGGGTTTTAGGGCAAGGAAGTGTCCGCCGCGCTGCCCCAATACGTGTTGGCGAACTTCACATATCTTATAAATATTTTTTTCTTTATTCCTCAGACATGCAGGTTTCCTCACGATGTTTTCTTTCACCGCCGAGCACGTGGTAAATCAGCACTTAAAATTGCAATTAAAAATTTCATTGGTGCCGGCGGGCATCGAACCCGGTTTGCTCGCGTACTGTGAAATTTACTGCGAGTACTGTGAAATTTACTTATATCCTAGAAATACTTAATTTCTTAGACTAATTTACTGGAAACGAGGCATTCCATCTTAATCCTCAGGGATGACAACGCATCTGTATTTTGATGTCTATGAGCCACAGCATCCACTTACAGTAAAGTGGTTTGTGTACTCGTTTGCCGCCATTATACTATAAAAAATACATACAGGTTTCCTTTCGTCGTTTGCCTTGCCTGACTGTATTGATTCAACACGGAACATAGTATCATTAATTTCAAATATAAACATAACTAAAAATAATATGTCTTAAAAATATTTTTTGCGATTGATGACTAATTCATAACGAATATGTTCATTGTACATACACACTAGACATGTGTCTGGTAAAAGTATTGATGGTTCATTCATCTGTTTTTCAATGTTCCGGTACAAACAATCACAAACAATTAACGGAACCTTTTTAACTCTGACTGGTGTGAATTGTGAAAGAGTCGAAAACCGACCGCATACTGAATGATCTGAACGAATTGTTTTTCCTGTAGGGTACTGGAGCCCGTAAAGATCCATTTGAATGATCGATTCGAATTTAGCGGTACGCGTGACGAAATATACTAGAATGATTCGGTCACGAGAAATGAATGATTGACACATGTGTAATCACACACATAGAAGTGAATATAATCCGATGTGGGAAGATCTACACACACACGCAAGTACGCACACACGCACAAAAGATCGCGCGCAAGGACGCACGCACGTACGCGCACAGATACCTACACACCCTAGTTACATATTTGCCAGATATACGCTATTATGAGCGAAGCTGCTTTCTTTATTAATGTTCCTTTAATAACATATTATACAGGTGCCTCACACAAATTGATAACGCATTTGGGCTGGCTTCTGAAACACTCTTACACTAGTTCTGAATAGATAAAACCAAAAAAAAAATGCTTACTCAGCCAAAATATCCGCGTGGTAGTAATTGTCCGACAACTTATCCAGGAAGGACCTCGGCTCAAGGATGAAAGTGGGCAGCACCACTTTACTGAGGTCCATACCAGGTCGGACCTGCTTCAACAGGAACCAGAGGAGCGACTTGTTCTCCTCGGCCACCTCTTCAACTAATTCACCTGCCTAGTGAAAAAAGGAATATTCAAGTCAAATAAGGAATATTCAAGTCAAATAAGTATTATTATATTTATTAAAGTTTAAATATAACAATCTTTACGTGGCAGAACCACGCTGAAACATTAAAAGTTTTAGCATGACTTGGTTCTTTAATTCCATAAAAAAATTGTCCCATGACAGACAAGTAAAAGTAAAGTTAAAGTTACAGCCTATATACGTCCCACTGCTGGGCACAGGCCTCCTTTCACTTCTGAGAAATTTTTAGGGCAAGGAATTGTCCGCCGCGCTGCCCCAAATCTTCGCAATTTTCTTTTTATTTTCCAGATACGCAGGTTTCATAACGGTGTTTTCCTTCACCATCGAGCGCGTGGTAAATCAGGACTTAAAATTGCAATTAACAATTTCATCGGTGCCGTCGGGAATCGGACCTGGGTTACTCACGTACTATGAAACTTACAGCCAGAGCTAAGCTACCACGGCTCAACAAGACTTACAAGTACAGATCAAGACTGAACATAAGGCATAGGAATATTTGCCTTTTTTAATTTAAACGTTAACCCCACACTAGGATTTTCTCCCGTATCGTGGAGGTTTTGAAACAAGTTGTGAGTTTACACAAAGACAAACATCCAGACCCGGAACAATTATTCGTAGGCCATACAAATACTTGTATCCTGCGGGATTCGAACCCGCGGACCCCAGCGCAGACACTCATTGGTAAGCCACTGCGCCACGGAGCCGTGCCATTGTTGCCACGCTTAGCAGAGGGATTGGCAACCGCCGTTTTTTTAACTATTATTGTGTTGTTATCAGAAAGATGCTGCTGCCTATCTCTTACTTCTCTTTTCCTCTACCATCTTTTACGATACCTATTTTACGTGGTAGAGTAGCACTCCAGTTATATCAGTAGTATAGTTGTAGCACGAATGGGTCAGCTTGACCGGGGAAGGGCCGCGCTCTCACAGAATACCAGCGTGAAATAGTAGCTTAATGCAGCTGTATTTCGTATGGTGAGTGTGGAGAACCGGAGACCCTTTTTACTGGAAACGAGGCATTCCATCTTAGTCCTCAAGGGTGACAACGCATCTGCATTTTGATTTGTAATCGAATATAGATGTAGATGTCTATGGGCCGCAGCAACCACTTACCATCAGGTGGACTGTGTGCTCGTTTGTCACCCTATCCTATAAAAAATCCCTAGGGATGTTATGGGGTAGTGGACTCTACACCACGCATTAAAAGAGAAAAGGTGGTTCTATAACCTAGTAAAATTATCTACTCACCACACCAATCTCCCTATCCGGGTCTTCGACGTATAAGTTCTGTATTCTCGCTAGAATTGCCTGCTTCGTCGTTGTTGGGTCATCCTGGGACTGTGCATCCGCCATCCCACCTCGTGATCCCTCGCTGTCCGTATCCGACCCGGCACCCGCTAACTCTGGATAGGAGGGGTGGGATAGTGCAATTGGTTAATGCATTCTAGCATCTTCTAGAATCTAGCATTTCGAGCAAAGGTCAAATATTTTTATTAACTAGGTAACGTAAATTTCTACATAATTCTTCTAGCGTAAACTTATCTTCTAAAATACTGGCAACTTTCTCGTAAACACGTATAGCAATCTAGAAAATTCAGGCCTTATTTATAAGTTTTTTGAAATACGATCACATTTACAAAGTAATACGAAATCCTCATAGTTCATACTCCACGTAGAATGTAACTTATATTACGGAGTTAACTGAGTTTTATTTTAACTTATTATTTTAAAAGACTGAGGGCACAGTCCCCGTATGATCCTGGATAGGTACTGCAAACCGTTCGAAACGTCGGAAATGGAAAATAAGTTAAAATAAAACGAAATAAAAGAAGTAATAATGTGTTTTATAATTATAGTAATAATACATACAAAGTAATTAACTTGCTGTAATTTCTTTTACATTACAAGTATTGGAGTTTCTTCAAACTCAAAGATTCAATTAATTCTAAAGCCAAAATTGACAACATCAACAATGCGAACTAAAGCTCCAACAAAGCATCGTAGAAAGAACAAGATTTGAGTTTTCACAGCCGAGAGAAGAGGTAGGAGTATGAGTTTTCAAACAAACCACAGATGTCTGGAAGTCACAGAAAACTAGGGCACGTATTGATGGAACCCGCCCTATGCGTGTCAACCATATTTCGGAAGTGTTCAAATTTAGTTTATTTAAAAATATGAACCATCTGAGTGTTTGAATTTAGATAGGCTTTCAAAAGTATATATTTTTTAAGGTATAGGTTATTTCGGTTCTTCCCAGGGAGAATTTTTATTCGGAGCAGCGGTAAAAGCATAAAATAACTTTCAATAAGTACTACATGTAATTATGTTATCAATCTATTTAAAATATAATAAAAAATAGTGTTTGTTTATTCGTATTTTGTGATGCCATACCGTTTATAAGGTTGTGGTAAAACTAAAACATTGTCGACTTATTGTTTGCATTTGCACAAAGGTTATAGGCGTAGTACAGTTAACTTACAGTAGGTGGCGCGCATATAGGTAGTTTATTTTTTTAATTTATTCTTATATATGTACATTATTTATATTTTAAATTTTGCTAAACTGTAAGCCAGTTTCTCGGCAACGCAACAGTTTATCGTTTCACACTCCTTAATAACAATATCTGGTACCTATAAATACTTAAATTAACACAAAAATAATAAAAAAAAAACAATCACCACTATGTCACAACGACAGATAATGTTTCCTCAAGACGGATTTGAGCTACGACTTAGTTATACTTTCATCATATATATCCGCCACCTCATTACACAAAGTTCAAAGTCCGTCCAAAGTAATTTTCAGCCCTAGGTATGAGATATTTCCTCCTTTGAGTAATTTGGCGCTTCGGCATTATATAATTATGTCCTAGGTATCTTAAATGTTATCATACCATGCTGCTCTAATATGATAATGGATTTTACTTTCATGTCTATGGGAATCATTTTGCGAATTTTAAATAACATTTCATAATTTTTATCTAGAACTATTTTCGTTTTAGGACCAACTAATATCTTTAAGAATCTTATCTGTATAGTCTTCGTTTTGTTAAGATACTCGTATGTTGGGAATGTGAGTCCACATGCATCTAAGCCATATCCGATCGTTGGGTCTGCTAGGGCATAATACAGCATATACATGATTCCTCTGTTCACAACATATTTTATATGATTCAGTTTACCTTGTATTGCCCTAAGCCTATTACACACTAATTCAACATGCAACTCCCATGAGAAACGATTATCTATAACCAATTCTAAATATTTATAGTTTGTTACACATTGTAGCTTTTCGCAGCGGTAGACAGAGCTCGACTGGTCAGTAGGAACTAATTTATTTGAAAGTTATATATCATTCCATGCCTGGCGGGAGATCTCCCCTTTTCCTTCCACGGCCACAAAAGTATTATCATTCCTTATTAAACAATATAACTCTTCCGAATTTAAAACGATATTCCCACAATTATTTCTTCTGCGGCTGCAACGCGCCGGGCCTAGCTAGTTTTGCATATAAATTATTTCCATCACCTGAAGATTAGACCCTCGTTAAGATTAAATGTTTATCGTTAAAGAATTTTAATAGTTTCAAATTAATTTTACATTAAGAGAACTTAAAAATAGTTATAATAATAACCCCTGGGAAGGGTGATCGCTACCAAGCTATTTCTAATTTGACTTGTGTTGTTAATTGTAAATGGAAAAAAAATAGTCCCGCTGGGTTTCTTCGCCCGTGCGAAACCAAGGCGAATCGCTAGTCATTATATAAAAATCGATCAGAGGTTAATCGACTTTTTTGATTACTAATCTTCAAGAATAGAAATAGAAATAGAAATAGAAACTTTTTTATTCAATGTAGATTATAAAAATACTTTTGAAGGTTTTTTGGAGTGTAACACACATAAAAAATACGAGTACAGTCAGATTGATAGTCTAGGTAAAGTTGTCCCAATCAACTCTCAACTCTTTTATATTAATAAATAATCAACAAAATCCGAAAAGATTGTCCCACCACTATTTATTAGGAATCTTTTTTCCTAGAAGTCTTCCGAGTAGTTGGTACCTTTAACTTTTTTTTCTTACGCGAAATAGCAATACTTGCACTCCTGTGGCAGCGAGAGAGAGAGAGCCTGTATAATTAGAGGCTGTGAGGTATTCCATCTTAGTCCTCAGAGGTGACAACGCATCTGCAGTCTTTATTTTGGATTGCAATCCACTCCAGATGTATTTAAAAAAAACACGTTGTTTTAAGTAGTTAGTAGATTTTTTTATAAAATAAGGGTAACACACAGTCCACCAGATGGTAAGTGGATGCTGTGGCCCATTGATATCTACATTTATACTCGATTAAGAATCAAAACGCAGATGCGTTGTCATCCCTGAAGACTAAGATGGAATGCCTCGTTTCCAGTAAAAAAGGATCTCCGGATCTCTACACTCACTATACGAAACACAGCAGTATTAAGCTGCTATTGTACGCTGGTATTCTGTGAGAGCGTGGTCCTGCCCTGGTCGAGCCAAACCATTCGTTCTACAAACATAATATAGCTGCAGCTTGGATCTACCACGTAGGTGTAGATATTTTTAAACAAAACAGAATCGAAACCACATTTAAACACCAAATGAAAAGTCTATAGTTAGCATATGATCGAATCACACAGATAGACATTTTTTAAATTGGCCGATAATAAGACCGCTTAATCAGTTCATATTTCTGTATAATCTATCATCATCATCATCATCATCACAGCCCATCAAGTTCAACGCTGAACATAGGCCTCCCCCAAAGATAGCCACAAAGCATCTCTTACCAAGTCGTACCTCTAATGAGAGGTTGGCTTAGACTTCGCTTAACATCTATCAATATGAGTGAAGTGAATACCGACCTCCATTGCATCGTGTAAAAACTTCTAAACTCTTCTCGACGACGGCTACGTCGCCGTTCTGCAATTTTCCATAATCCGACAAGATTGCCGAGTCAATTGAATACTTTCTAGCGTATATTTCTTCACCTGGCTCCGAATACTGACGGGTCAACTTCTTCTGACGCTTGAGGAGGGAAAAGATGCTCGATCGCCTACGTATAGCTTTCTCTTTCCCTTTTACAGCGGACTTGTTTGTTTCGTTTTCCATTTTGTAGGCGGCTTTTTTAAATCACTTCTAAGGAATGGTATATAGTTTGTGATTCCTTCATCTTTTGTCGCTCTTCTTTATATAACTCACTTTAAATGATTAGATATGTGTAATATATACGTTGCCCTCATTTGAACTTATACTCTTTAATTTGCAATGCATTTTTATTTTTAAATTGCAGTGTGGTAGGGTCTACCTTTTATATTAATAAATAAATTTAATAAATTTATATTTTATGTGTAGTAACATTACCATAAGATAGACTTCTTATGGTAATGAATACAATACATACACAAACACAGAAAATATAAATTTAAATATATAAAAAAGCAAAACTTTGGAGATTTTTGGAGGAATCAAAAACCTTATAATATAAAGGGTACTTAATGATTATCTTAAATATAACTTATTAATAAATCCTACCCAGGCGCTATCAGGTCCTAGCAGGTTATAGCAGATAAATTAAAAGCCGAAGGCAATCCCCAGATTGATTATCGCATAAATACGTCGACTATCTCCGATAATAAAGGGTTGCCAGGTCCTACCAGGTTAGTTTTGTAATAAGACGGATAAATTAAAAACCCAAGGCGGCCCCTTGGTTGATTATAGCATAAGGACGTCGACTATCTCCGATGACAAAGGATTGTGACATCCGAAATTTAAATTAAGCTTAAATTAAACCCAAAAAAATTACTTAAAATTAGATTAAGTCAAAACATATTGGTATCAAATCAGGAAGGAAGGACATTCATCAGTCATAACTCAGGGTGTAATCGCTTTAAGACCGTGTTAATCATATGTAAGCTCTGATAAGTGATAATAATGGGTACAACACTGTTTGATAGGTGATCATATTAAAAAAATTACACGTCTCTTAGGAACTCGATGCAACCACGCTCTCACAGAATACCAGCGTAAAATAGAAACTTAATGTATTTTTTTTATAGGATAAGGATGACAAACGAGCGCACAGTCCACCTGACGATATGGTTACCGTGATCCATAGACATCTACATCTATCCTCGATTACGAATCAAAATGCAGATGCGTTGTCACCCGTGAGGACTTAGATGGAGTGCCTCGTTTCTAGTAAAAAGGGTCTCCGGTTTTCTACACTCACCATACCAAACACAGCAACGTTAAGCTGCTATTTTACGCCAGTCTTCTATGAGAGCGTGGTCGTTCCCCGGTCGAGCCGACCCATTCGTGCTACAACTATACTACTAACATAATTGCAGCATTGCTCTACCACGTCACGAATTTCAGATGGAACCGGAAACACTCTGTACTGGAAGCGAGCCATTGCACCCTAGACTTCATTATACGGTTAACATACGAATCGGGAGGCTTGGTTTGGACCACGCTCTCACAGAATACCGGAGTAAAATAGCATCTTAATTCTGCTGTGTTTCACATAGTGAGTATAGAGACCCGGAGTCCGTTTATAGATAGTGCAAACGAGGTTCCATTTTAATACTTAGGGGTGACCAAAATCTGTATTTTTATTCTTAATCTATTATAGATGTAGATGTGGCCACATTATCCACCTACCATCAGGTGCACTGTGTGCTTGCACTTATCCCTCTTATTTAATAATAATAAATAAAAAGGACACGTTGTCTTATAGATAAACTTGTAAAATATCTAGAAGTATTAATCTTATCGCGTTGTAATCTCTGATAACAGCGACGTAATAGCGTTTGCCGAAGGCTATACCACGTTTGCATATCGCTTGGGTTGCGTCAACCGTGTCCTTAATTCGACATAAAGCAAAGTTGACGGTATGTTAACTTCGAGTCATACCGTTACAGTTACCGTTACCGCCACAGTTACAACGTATTGAAGTCAACTGCTGCCACAGTTGTCATTCTTGACAGATGAATTGGCAACCGCAGTTTTTTCAATATTTTCAGTTATTCTGAGTAAATATTTTTTTATTATTTTTTTTACCTGGTAGAGCCACGCTGCAGCTATATTATAGTTGTAGCACGAATGGGTCGGCTCGACCGGGGAAGGACCACGCTCTCACGGAATACCAGCGTGAAATAGTAGCTTAATACTGCTGTGTTTCGTATGGCGAGTGTAGAGAACCGGAGACTCTTTTTACTGCAATCGAGGCATTCCATCTTAGTCCTCACGGGTGACAACGCATCCGCATTTTGATTCGTAATCGAGGATAGATGTAGATGTCTATGGACCACGGTAACCACTTATCGGCAGCAGGCAGTTTACAAACATAAATTGCACAAGGACAAACATCCAGTCCCGGAACAATTATTTGTAGGCCATACAAATACTTGTTCCGTGCGGGATTCGAACCCGCGGCTCTAAGCGCAGCCACTCATTGCTAAGCCACCGCGCCACGAAGCCGTCATTGTGGTCGTGATTGTGTCAATTTTGATTCTTAATCGAGGATAAATGTAGATGTCTATGGGCCACAGCATCCACTTACCATCAGGTGGACTGTGTGCTCGTTTGTCAACCTTATTCTATAAAAAAAAATAGATGCTGCTGTCCATAACCTGTATCAATTTCCCTCTGTCGTCTCTTACGACAGCCACGAAGCGATAAGGGGTAGTGGATATCCTTACTCCGCCACTACACGGTCCACTTCGAATTGACCATATATATAATGGATATTGGGATTCGAAACCAGGTCAACCCTACACGCGTCCCCAGTAAGTGATTATTTCGGAACTGATCTGTTCATTCACTCTATGATGAAGATTAATAAATAAATTATATCCTGCAGACCGAATTTCGGTCACGGCGGCCAGCCTCAACGGAGACTAGCCATCGGCGCAGGACAGGATTATAGTGCCCAAGTGTATGCGCAAGCACAGGTGCACTCTCTATTCCCTCACTCTCATAACCCGATGGGACGGTAAACCGACACGACCGGAGAGAGATCAGGCGCAGAATCAACGGCTTTACGTGCTTTCCGAGGCACGGGGGTGAGACACCACCAACTTCCTGACTACGGGTTGCTAATGAGAATTTACATACATATACATACATAAACACTCACGCCTGTCACCCAAAGAGGTAGGCAGAGACTACAGACTTCCATTTGGCACGATCCTGACACACATCTCTCGCCTTCTTCACGTACATATATACCTACGCATACATGCTTGTCGGTTAAGGGTACTCTTAATTTGGCCCCTTTTCAATAGATCGCCAATTTGGTCGACAAACTTTCGCCTAGGGCGTCCCTTACGGACTTTGCCGTGAATTTCTTAATGAGTATTTCTTGACAGAAAAACCTCATGATCAACAATCGTGTTCACGATCACTAGACCAACGAGGAAGCTCAAAGTCACTCAGCAAGCGATTGAGAAGGGGTTTGCTCGGAGTTTATCTGCGTGATAAAATCCGTAACGATTGATATTAAAATAAAACAACGTATTCGCCATTGACGAGTGGCACAGACTAAAGTTTATTCAAAACCATAGAACAAACAAACATGTCTACCGACAATGCACGGCAGATGGCAGCACTAGTAGCATATTGTGTAGATATTAGACCTTTAACAGATATCCACACAAGTACAAGAATAAATGAGACAGCCCAGTCGATCCCTACACTGATGTGGTAATGACCGGTCATATAGCGACCACTATACGTGGTAGCCGTATCATCCCATGTGTATTATAAGAGGCGACATAAAGAAACATAGTATGAGATGGACAGTCTGGACATCTACATCTCTATATTCAATTACGAATAAAAATGCAGCTGCGTTGTCAACCGTGAGGACTAAGATGGAATGCCTCGTTTCCAATAAAAAGCGTCAAGCTGCTATTCTACACCGGTATTCTGTGAGAGCGTGGTCCTTCCCCGGTCGATCACTCATTCGTACTACAACCATAATATAGATGAAGCACGGCTCTAACACGTACAAAGCATGCATCGATTTCGTTAAGGGTTGTTTTTCAATTATAAAAGGTGTTTATTGAATACAATACAACATAAACATATAAAAGTTACAGTTGGATAAATAGTAACTAGATTTTCAAAAAAACTTTGTTTTGTTTATTGATAATCAAGTTTTTTTTAATGATGTTTGTCGGCCTCTGTGTACAGGTTACACTGTGTCAATGTTTTTGTAACTACAAACTTACGTCATCGAAGTCTAACGTGAACCACACGCTACTCTGCCCGCCATTACGAGTTGGATGTAACGTATTGTAATATCGTCGAAACGTGATCAAAACGCAGCCGGTAACTGCTGGTTGATTGCATCGTGATTATGCCGACGCGCAACATACAACCCGTCCGATTTAATAATAATAATATCATCAATAGAATCAAGCGTTAATTTGCGCAAAACTCTTATATTAAAAACTAGCTGTACCTGGCAACTTCACCCGCGTGTGATATAAATAGTAACCTATGTTACTCCTTGTAACATCAGCTATCTACCAGTGAAAGTCCCATTAAAATCGGTCTAACAGTTTCAGAGATTCGCCGGAACAAACAGACAGAGGTTTATTTTTTTTCGCGGAACCCTAACTTTTTTCTTAAATAATAGTAACCTATGTTACTCCTTGTAACATCAGCTATCTACCAGTGAAAGTCCCATTAAAATCGGTCTAACAGTTTCAGAGATTCGCCGGAACAAACAGACAGAGGTTTATTTTTTTGCGCGGAACCCTAACTTTTTTCTTAAATAATAGTAACCTATGTTACTCCTTGTAACATCAGCTATCTACCAGTGAAAGTCCCATTAAAATCGGTCTAACAGTTTCAGAGATTCGCCGGAACAAACAGACAGAGGTTTATTTTTTTGCGCGGAACCCTAACTTTTTTCTTAAATAATAGTAACCTATGTTACTCCTTGTAACATCAGCTATCTACCAGTGAAAGTCCCATTAAAATCGGTCTAACAGTTTCAGAGATTCGCCGGAACAAACAGACAGAGGTTTATTTTTTTGCGCGGAACCCTAACTTTTTTCTTAAATAATAGTAACCTATGTTACTCCTTGTAACATCAGCTATCTACCAGTGAAAGTCCCATTAAAATCGGTCTAAGTTCGGAGATTCGCCGGAGCAAACAGACAGAGGTTTATTTTTTTGCGCGGAACCCTAACTTTTTTCTTAAATAATAGTAGCCTATGTTACTTCTTGTAACATCAGCTATCTGCCAGTGAAAGTACCATCAAAATCGGTCCAACAGTTTCAGAGATTCGCCGGAACAAACAGACAGAGGTTTTAATTTTTTGCGCGGAACCCCAATTCCTTTTCTTACATAATAGTAGCCTATGTTACTCCTTGTAACATCAGCTATCTGCCAGTGAAAGTAACATCAAAATCGGTCCAACAGTTTCAGAGATTAGCCGGAACAAACAGATAGAGGTTTTAATTTTTTGCGCGGAACCCCAATTCCTTTTCTTACATAATAGTAGCCTATGTTACTTCTTGTAACATCAGCTATCTGCCAGTGAAAGTACCATCAAAATCGGTCCAACAGTTTCAGAGATTCGCCGGAACAAACAGACAGAGGTTTTAATTTTTTGCGCGGAACCCCAATTATTTTTCTTAAATAATAGTAGCCTATGTTACTTCTTGTAACATCAGCTATCTGCCAGTGAAAGTACCATCAAAATCGGTCCAACAGTTTCAGAGATTCGCCGGAACAAACAGACAGAGGTTTTAATTTTTTGCGCGGAACCCCAACTATTTTTCTTACATAATAGTAGCCTATGTTACTCCTTGTAACATCAGCTATCTGCCAGTGAAAGTACCATCAAAATCGGTCTAACAGTTTCAGAGATTCGCCGGAACAAACAGACAGAGGTTTTAATTTTTTGCGCGGAACCCCAATTATTTTTCTTACATAATAGTAGCCTATGTTACTCCTTGTAACATCAGCTATCTGCCAGTGAAAGTACCATCAAAATCGGTCCAACAGTTTCAGAGATTCGCCGGAACAAACAGACAGAGGTTTTAATTTTTTGCGCGGAACCCCAATTATTTTTCTTACATAATAGTAGCCTATGTTACTCCTTGTAACATCAGCTATCTGCCAGTGAAAGTACCATCAAAATCGGTCCAACAGTTTCAGAGATTCGCCGGAACAAACAGACAGAGGTTTTAATTTTTTGCGCGGAACCCCAATTCCTTTTTCTTACATAATAGTAGCCTATGTTACTCCGTGTAACATCAGCTATCTGCCAGTGAAAGTACCATCAAAATCGGTCCAACAGTTTCAGAGATTCGCCGGAATAAACAGACAGAGGTTTTAATTTTTTGCGCGGAACCCCAATTCTTTTTCTTACATAATAGTAGCCTATGTTACTCCTTGTAACATCAGCTATCTGCCAGTGAAAGTACCATCAAAATCGGTCCAACAGTTTCAGAGATTTGCCGGAACAAACAGACAGAAGTTTTAATTTTTTGCGCGGAACCCTAACTTTTTTCTTAAATAATAGTAACCTATGTTACTCCTTGTAACATCAGCTATCTACCAGTGAAAGTCCCATTAAAATCGGTGCAACAGTTAAGGAGATTAGCCTGAACAAACAAACAACAGACAGACAGACAGACATAAAAACTTAAAAAAAAAATGATTTTATAAATACTTTCATATGCATTTAGTAATAAGCCGTTATGTTGACATTACAAACAGGCACTTCAATTTTATTTATTTAAAAGTAACTATTTACAGCTATATTAGCTATAAATAGTTACTTTTACAGTTATACATCAGAACTATACTAGTATAATTATTTTCATTGTTATCGTTTAAACGTGCTACTTCAAAAATCATGTAAATCCAAAATTTATTATTTTTAACTTGTACACATTCTTCTAAAAACGACGTAAAGTAATGGAAGAGCGTTGCTCCCTGATACAGGCTCATTAGCTTAAAAGGGCGCTACGGTTACTAATATAATATTATAATATACCCATTGTTTTGAAATAAATATTTATTTATTATATATTTGTACAGGTATTAAAAAAAGTTTGCTAAGATCAGCATAATAAAATTAAATGATGAGTTTTACCTATGTATCACTTAACCACAACACTAGGAAAGACACACCGCTGTTGGTAATACGACATGTGTTTCTCATCTACATGAGGCATTATCAGGTGAAGTAGACTCTACCATTACTAACCACCATCACCCATCTAGTGTAGACGTATTGGGAGTAGTGGTGATGGGATTAGTGGTGACGGCGATAGTGCACGCAGTTGAAGAAGAGTGGAATGTGCTCTTCGAACTAAGTAAGACAAATCATTTTGTTTTAGTAAGCGGATGTGGGCGAATTAATTTTTTAAATCTTTAATAATAATGTCACGTTCACGGCGGCCAATCAGTACAGAAAGATATCAAAAAATATTATCTCCGAAGAAAATTTTTCTGTTGTTGAAAATTCTGTAACTGAAGTTTATTAGAAACCCAAGTTATTGCGCGCGCTGTTGGCTCGATAGGAATTTTTAAGTACTATACCAATAGTTTTATTTGCAGTATTAATATGAAAGAACGTTTCCATGTTCCGAAATTTCCATTCCTATAGCTTTCTTAAACTACAGCGAACAGTGCTCACGTATTTCGCGGCGCATTCAATTCTGTTTTTCCTTGACCGATAACCTAGTATTATGCAGGATTTTTTCCTTATGCACGGAAATTTATCAAATTACAAAGTTTGAATTTTACTAAAGAGTTATTATAAATAGATTTTAGTTTTCTGCACTTCTTCTCCATGTAAATTTTAAAGTTCATTGCCAAATTTTACACTTGTCCGTCCACGCGATATGCTCAAAAAGAGATACAAAGTTTTTCACGTACAGGGTTATTTTCTAATAAGTAATATCGGCAAATAGTTAAAAAATTTAATAAAAAAGTCAAACATTCTGTCCTATGTATCTTTTAAATTCGTAATGCATGGTAATGCATTATTTTAACTGATTTTACTGTCTATAAATGTGCTTCAATTTGAGATAATTTCAAATAAAAGTAGAAGCCTTATTTACTCGTATTTTCAAAAATTGCAATAACGGTATATTCCGTCATTATTTATATATTTGATCATAAGTTTAAATTTTGTCTACTCTTCTGTCTAAACCAATATCACTGAGCTTTAACGTATTATTAAAATGGTTTTGAACAAAATTAAGTAGTTTGAACAAGCTCTGTACGGCGACCATTGGAGCGTTAAAGAGATAAGGACACTGTGTGATGACGAAACGTAATTATTGTATTTTTTATAAAATGGTGGCCACATTACTCAAACACTACTCAGTTTCAAGATTTCGTCATGTCTCACGGTGTCACAGTCACTTTGCCTTAAAGTGATAGAGACAAAACGAGACTTAACGGCATTTTAAAATTAAGTAGTGTTTAAGTATTTGCGCATTATTATTATTATGACAAACAAGCACACAATTCACCTGATGTGAAGTGCATGGCATGGCCTATACATATCTATAGCCAATACGGTTAAAAATGGGATATGGTATATATGATATCAATAAAAGTCATTTTCAGTCTATTTTTCCGATCAGATGCTAAACCACTTGTACATCCAAGCACAATAAAATATTTCTCCATTTTTTAATGTTTTTTTGTCAAAAATTACGGAGCATGAAAATTTTCTAACCAATGCCGCGGAGAAAATTTGTACATTATTCAACTAACTTCACCTACTTGTACTCATAAACAGCTAACTTCGCAGTCACTACACGCCGAAGTCAGCGCCGCTATAAATTCTAAAATTTTCAAAGACAGGCGGGCTATGCTTTAGTACGTAGTGATCGATATCCTGTTCTCTAACCTCCATGGCCCGTACCGTCAACATGTACAGTACCAATAGCGCAAAACCCGCTAACAACGATGTATCGTTATAATTACTAGGTTAATTGGAAATTTTCTATTAATGAGAAAATATTTTTTTTAAAAACTGTACACGCAAGTAGGTACATTAATTTAAAAATAAATTTATAACAAGCGATCCACTCTGACTTTGCCTGGGCGGTTTCTATTAATGTGGTGTTATGTAGAGTTAAGATAATTATTGAAGTCAATTTATTTTATCTTATCAATATTTCTATTTTAATAAACTCTCTAAATTTTTCGGATAAAATTTAGTCTAGATCACTTTTTTTATAGGATAGAGTGACAAACGAGCACACAGTCCACCTGATGGTAAGTGGTTGCTGTGGCCCATAGACACCTACATCTATCCTCGATTACGAATCAAAATGCAGATGTGTTATCATCCATGAGGACTGAGATGGAATGCCTCGTTGCCAGTAAAAAGGGTCTCCGGTTCTCTACACTCACCATACGAAACACAGCAGCATTAAGCTGCTATTTTACGCTGGTATTCTTTTACAGCGTGGTCCTATCCCGGTCGGGCCCGACCTATTCTTGCTAATTAACCATAATATAGTTGCAGCGTGGGTCTACCACGTAACAAAAATGTATGAATAATAATACTTCGTCTTACTAGCCGGTTACGGTTGCCAAACTGCCATTCACTAAAGACCAAACTACATGAAAAGCAGCGCAGCCGGGACGTCCTTACTAGCAAAGCGATAGAGCTCCTGGTTTGGTTCCTAACGGTTATCCGAGAACATCGTGACCACCGTAGAATTTTATAAAAAGGAGTCCGGCAAAAACTACACATTCGTCCAGTACCAAGTATTGTTGTGATTAAACGTTAAAATAGAAACTACGAGATAGAGACCTTTAGACGTGGTAGAGCCATGTTATATTAGTAGTATATTTGTAGCACGAATGGGTCGGCTCGACCGGGGAAGGACCGCGCTCTCACGGAATATCGGCGTAAAATAGTAGCTTAATGCTGCTGTATTTCGTATGGTGAGTGTAGAGAACCGGAGACCCTTTTTACTGGAAACGAGGCATTCCATCTTAGTCCTCACGGGTGACAACGTATCTGCATTTTGATTCGTAATCGAGGAGTAGATGTCTATGTGCCACAGCAACCTCTTACCATCAGGTGGACTGTGTGCTCGTTTGTCACCCTATCCTATAAAAAAATAACACGTTAAATATAAAGTTAAAAATACAACTTTTAAGTACTTTATTAAACGCGTATATTTTGTTATAGTAATCACGTTCTAAATTCTCATATGACTATTTATTTCTGTGGAATGTAAGAGACAATTTCATTGTCACTATCAGATCATTAAAAATAGTTTTAAATTAAGGTATCTAGGCCATGACTCATAAGTTAATTTTTTTTAACTAGAATTAAAAACAACGAACATTAAAAACGAAATGCGCGAAATATGTACTAAACTGCAAACCTTATAATATACTTTCAACACAATTTTTTTTAAATAATTAGTTAAGAGTCTTCAGTTTGTGATCATATACTAGACGGCCATAACCATTACATCAGATTTGATAGACCACAAATCCTCGCGAAAGAACACCGATTCCTACCAAGGATAATACGTGAGGCTATTGAAATTAAAAAACGTCCTAATTTCAATAGAGAAGGAGGCTGGGTACTACCACCTGCTTGGGATCCTATAATCAATAAAATTAAAACAAGTAAAAGTCAGTTCATTTTGCGTAGATCAGACCATAAACAATAATTAAAAAAGCTGAAGGTACTCCGGGTTAACATTGACATCGGGACGTCAGTCATTTCAGTCCCCCGTGACCATGTGACCGTGTGTGCTGGAAAGCACCCGAAACGGCGGAAATTAAAAATAACTATAATTAAACGCGATAAAATCCGTAAAAGAAGTTTTAATCAATAGTTAAGAGAATAAAGTAAAGCCTAATTCTATTAATTATCTAAAAATCACGATATTTATTAATAAAGTTAAAAGTTTATAATTTTTCAAAAAAGGTTGCAATCTACCGGAATACTAAGCTACAGTCTTTATACGTCCCATAGCTGAGTACAGACGTCCCATTTCCGGGAAGCGCAAGGAAAAGTCCGCCAGCGAGGCCCCAATGTTGCCGGATTTGACATCTTAGTCTTCGAAATCGACGGTCGACGACGATCGGACGACTCCGTGGCGCAGTGGCTTAGCAATGAGTGGCTGCGCTGGGGGTCGCGGGTTCGAATCCCGCACGGAAAAATTATTTGTATGGCCTACAAATAATTGTTCCGGGCTGGATGTTTGTCCTTTTGCAATATATGTTTGTAAACTGCCCCCACGATACAGGAGAAAATCCTAGTGTAAGGGTAACGTTTTTTTTTTAAAAAATGAAAAAAATATTTTTATTTCTCAGACATGAAGATTTCTCAGCGATATTCTCCGCCGGTTCCTTCAACGCCGAACACGTAGGAAAATCGCACTTAATAAAATCATTGTAGCCGGCGGGAATCAAACTCCCTTCTAAGCGAACAGCTAACACGGCTATCGATAAGAATACTACCACGTAAAAATACATAACACATTCGTGCATTTTATCACCAAAATTCCGCGATAAGGTTCCGCTGATTAGGTAGGTGTGTAATTAAAAATAACATCCATCACAGATTAAACATAATATCATGTTTAATCTGAGCACAGATAGACACCACCACACTGCAAATCTCACCGCGCTGTTTCGACACAACACAAACATAATATATAACGCACTAACATAGCTATCGCACTGTTATCTATCACTTTTGGAAAGATAAATAAACCCGTGTACACTACCGATGCGGCGCGAGCGCGTCCTTAAACTGAGGTAAAACATTACAAATTATCACAAATTTACAAACGCGTTTGACAACAAATACAATGTTATTACGTTACAATTTCCACATCCGTATACAGCCGCGGTAACTCAGGTGGTTTTTTTTTATTTTATTTATTAAACATAATTATGTTACATTATCTAGTACAATACTAGCATATAAGCCTCTAGGGGTTTATCTACGCTAGAGAGTCTTATATAAACAAAGATGTATTAATATTAAATCACATTATTCTAACAGAAGTACCTACTACAATAAACATGGTTGATTTACTGCAGTTATGTAGTTAGTTTATTAGCAGTATAATTGTAGCACGAGTGGATCGGCTCGACCGGGGAAGGACCACGCTCTCACAGAATACCAGCGTAAAATAGCAGCTTTATGCTGCTGTGTTTCGTATGGTGAGTGTAGAGAACCGGAGATTCTTGTTACTGGAAACGAGGTATTCCATTTTAGTTCTCACGGGTGACAACACATCTGCGTTTTGATTTTTAATCGACGATAGATGTAGATGTCTATGGATCACAGCATCCACTTACTATCAGGTGGACTGTGTGCTCGTTTGTCATCCCTATTCTATAAAAATACATGTGATTGTTTATGAAACATCAAATCAAAAGATTACTCTGAATTACTTACACTTGCTAAATGCAGCCGCTGTCTTCTTTGTTCAAAAGATATTTTTTGGCGCAAAGCATTCAGTGAATACTGAACGTCGCGCGTCGCTCGATAGATAAATGCTAAATGTATGGACAAAAGCCCGTGCCATGATTTTTTCAAGGTGAACCGATTTTTCGCTTATTTTTTATTTGAAAGCTGGTACTTCTCATGTGGTCCCATATATATTTGATCAAGATCTGACCAGTAGTTTTTAAGTTATCCTTAATAATGCGTATTTAATTAACTTCGAATACAAAACGTCGGTTGCACAAAATTTTTAATTTTACCACATGTTTATTTCTCAGCAAGCAAATTCCCGTGTAATGCACTTTTATAAAAATTCCATTATCCGACCATTATAACCCACAAAAGTCCAATGCAGAACATAGGCACCCTATAGATGTTACCACATTTGCCACGTTTGGTTGCCTCACAGTTTCTTTAAATTTTTACCGATTTAAAAAAGGAGGACGTATTCAATTCAGCTGTTTTTTTATGTGTCTTACCTCAGAACTTTTCTCTGGGTGAACCGATTTCGATGATTCTATACGTGATTTTATACGTGGTAGAGCCATGCTGCAGTTATATTAGTAGTATAGTTGTAGCACGAATGGGTCGACTCAACCGGAGAAGGACCACGCTCTCACAGAATTCCAGCGTAAAATAATGGCTTAGTGCTGCTGTGTTTCGTATGGCGAGTGTAGAGATCCGGAAACCGTTTTTAGTGTAAACGAGGCATTCCGTCTTAGTCCTTACAGATGACATCGCATCTGCATTTTGATTCATAATCCGGGATAGATTAGATGTCTATGGGCCACATCAAACACTTACCATCAGGTGGACTGTGTGCTCGTATTTATCCTAAAAAAAAATCTTTTTTTTATCTGAAAGCTGGTACTTCTCGTATGGTCCCATATACTGGGTGATTTTTTTACCACCTGGAAAAAAATAGGGTGTAACAGGTGAGCCGATTAAAAGCCTATGGCACTGATATATACTGATATATACTATATTACGCAATTGATCAATAAATACTACTAATTTGAAATAAACTATCGGTACTAAAAAAATAACAACAAAATTATTGAAATAAATAAACAAATCAATCAAAACCTATCGAAAATAAAATTAAAGTAAAAAAAATGTAAAATATCAGTACAATAGGCTTCTATTCCGTTCACCAGTGACACTCTATTTTTCCAGACGGTAAAAAAATCAACCAGTATACAAATCAAGATCTGCCCAGTAGTTTTTGAGTATTCATTGATAATGCATATTTGATTGACTTCAAATACATTGATGATGTTCAAATTTTAATTATATTGAAGTCGGTTGTACAAAATTTTTGTAATTTTACGACTTGTTATATCACCCGACTGTCCTAGAAGGAACGTAATGCTTTCAGTAAGTCTATTTCTTTGGCGTGCTCTGCACCATAAACGTCTTGATGGATTTTAAGGGGCTATAGTAAGTCAGCTCAAATTCTAATTTCGCCCCCACTTCCCCGCGCGTCGTAGCTATGTACCGACATGTTTGTAATCACTAATACTGTAAGTAGAAAGGTCGTTAGATACTTATTTCATTAGGTTTATCATATTTACGCCTGTTTCTTTACGCCAACCTACTCAGCTTCTTATTTTTATTACGGTTATTTCCAATTTTAATTTTACGTCGTCCTGTTGCGTAATGTGTATTCTGATTGTAAGCGACACAACTTTCCCCTTTCAAAACCGAAGCAGGACTGATGGAGACTGACTGATCGAACGGCAGGAAACAAGCTTCAAGACGCCGATAGTTTAGGTTATTTCTTTTTTATAGTGAAAATAATGGTATTTAAAAAAAATAACATAAGCCCTGCTTTATAGTTATTTCAGTTAGTGTGCAAAGTTTTATGATCTAATTTAAAGTATTTTATGAATACCAGCGGTTTATCGTTCAGTTTAGAGGTAACTTTAATCGGTGAAACATCAAAATGCAGATGTGTAGTCACATCTGAGACCTAAATTTAAATGCCTCATTGTCAGCATAGAGCAGTGAATGGACGCGTCGCGCCGGCTTACGGTGGTGCGACTCTGTGGTTACCAAAAAAAACACTGATTATCAACACCTTACAAAACACAGCAGCATTAAGCTGCTATTTTACGAAGGTATTCTACAAGGCACTGCCCTAGTCGAACCCATACATACATGCTATAGTAACAGTTCTTTCAAAGTTAGGCCAATATATTCACATCCAAGTACACCTCAGCCCTTTATAATAATAACAATACGTTTATTTGTTGATCACAAGTAATTCATTAAAAAGGTGTTAACAATTGCTTATTATGTCCTCTATGATCTACCATTAATTCACATACAAATATTTAAATAGAAATAAATTGTTCGATTTAAAAAAAAAAATTAACAATGCTATAAACATTACTAATATTCCCCTTAACCACTCGTGGTAAGCTTAAATTGCTTGTGTTAAGAGTGGTTCACGCCAGTAGTCGAATGGCAGATTCGAAACCACGACCTTTTTTGAGTTCGCGGTCTGCGCCTTGCCATTAGGCTACTGTCGCTTCACTTTTTGGTCAAACTATTACCAATTTCGGGTCCATCATAACATCATAATTATAGTAAATGTCAAAAGATATAATAATAAAATGAAAATAAAGCATAAAGACGCACAAAAAAACTGTTTAGTTATTCATGAATAAATTCTTGGATTGAGTAGTAAACCTTTTCAACCAATAGAGCTTTAAGGGGAAATATAATGTCAAATGGCTTAGCAAGATCCTTCGTTATGCCGAAAATATTGCAGCATTAATTTTGAAATAAATATATGGTAAAGTTGAGGATTAATGTTAATGATTATGTTAGACGAAAACACGATTTCGTAAAATTTTCTCGATAGAAAAAAAATCCAAAGTTACCTCCAAAATAAACAATAAACCGCTGTTATTCATAAAATACTTTAAATAAGATCATGAAACTTTGCATACTAACTGAACTAACTATAAAGCAGTGCTCATGTTATTTACTTTTTTTTAAAATACCATTATTTTCACGGTAAAAAGAAATTACCTAAACTATCGGCGTCTTGAGCTTGATACCTGTCGCACCGTTAGTATCGCTTAGGCTTTTGAAGGGAAAAGTTGTGTCGCTTACGATCAGAATATACATTACGCAACAGTACGACGTAAAATTAAAATGGGAAATAACCGTTATAAAAATAAGAAGCGGCTGGCTTGGCGTTAAGAAACAGGCATAAATATGATAAACCTAATGAAATAAGTGTCTAACGACCTTTCTACTTACAGTATTAGTGATTACAAACATGTCGGTACATAGCATACGACGCGCGGGGAAGTGGGGGCGAAATTAGAATTTGAGCTGACTTACTCTATCCTCTTAAGTTTTTTTTTTTTTTTGAAGTCTTCTACATATTTCATTTTCTTTAATATTGTTAGGCAAATAATTGTAGATAATAGGAGCTATCCCTAATATACTATGCCGCAGTAGGTACACTAACAATTTTATATTTTAATCGTTGTGTTTTTCTTTTTACCCTCGACGTAAACAATGACAGGTTTGAATGCACAAATGTTGTTACTTCATTTATGTAATAAGCTAGGAAGTGTCAAAATTTCTGTCACTCTCTCACTGCCTCTCTTTTTCATCAAAATACAGACAACGATGACCTCTAACTCTCTTCAAGTCTAACATATAGGGGAGAATTTTGCAATAACAATATTAAATATAAAATAAATTGGCTTTATCACAATTCATCTTTACTTTAAGTGCAAAGTAAATAATTTAAGAAAAAAACACGCACACAATCTAGCGAACTACCTTCAAAATGAGCGAACAAACAACGGCACTAAAGTCAGGGATATTTAACTATTTACTCATTACTTCAGTTATCAAGGCGGAATAAAGCCTGGTTCCTATATTCAACAAAAAGTTTCGTTTACCGTAACGATTAGTTTAATTGTGCTAATAATAGTAATTTATTATTAATTACATAATTTGAATTTGCACTATAGCCCACCAAATCTAAGAAATACCTTTTGACGTTTCACATTAATCATTCCGCAATAACTTTTCACAAGCGTACTCACACGATTTAAAATAACCATTTACGTAAACCCGAAAAATTATAAAGTTATTTATATTTCTTTACATAACGTGTATAGTTTTTAATGATTTCTTAAATTCACGCGAACACTAACCATTGAATTAGTTTTACTAAATTTACGGATTTTATCGCGTTTACTTCACTACTTTTACTTATTTTTAATTCTCGACGTTTCGGGTGCTTTACAGCACCCATGGTCAGGGGGGACTGAGATGTTTGACGTCCCAATGTCGTAGTTAGTCCGGCTACCTTCAGTTTTTGAATACTAATTTTTGGTCAGATTTACGCAAAACGATCTTATAGTATCATGAAGTCTTGCGGTGGTACGCTTGGGTTTGGGTTTAATTTTGTTAATTATAGGATCCCAAGCAGCTGGCAGCCCCCCCCCATCTTCTCTATTGAAATTAGGCTGTTTTTTTTAATTTCAATAGCCTCGCGTATCATCCTGGGTAGAAATAGGTGTTGTTTTGTGAGGATTTTTGGTTTATCAAATCGAATGTAATGGTGAGGACGATCTTGAACATGTTCGCAGACTGCAGACTTCCCGGAGCGTCGGTGCTTCACGTCAGCTATATGTTCTTTCACGCGGGTTTTATGGATCTTTTTGTTTGATCTATGTAAGAGAGACCACATTCACAATCTAACTTGTACACTCCTGCATCTTGTAGAGGGATATTACACTTGACGGATGGTAAAAATTGACTAATCTTCTTCGGATTCTTGTAGAGCAGACTGGGGCTGGTAGTGACAGGGGTAGGTAGTTACAGCGGCAACGGTGGCTAAACTGAGAACGCTGTATTGTCGTGAGAAAGATACAAATGATCACGCGACCATCGGCTAGCACGCCGCGCGAACCTGTGGCGCCAGGGCTTCGCTGAAACAAAGATTTAACTTCACAGTTAGCTACCGTGGGTAAATCTTTGTTTCAGAGAGCACGAGGGATCTGTGACAGAAAACATCTGGCCACCTAGCTTCAGCACGTCAAGCAAGTATTGCAAGACAACGAGCTTCGGATCCGCCTACGTCACAGTGACCGAGTGAAGCCGGCCACAGTCGAGCGTGTACCTTCTGTACTACAATATGTCAGAGAAGTCACAGACAAGGTTGGCTACATCTTGAAGCGAGCTTCCATTAAAACATACTACAAGCCGCCGAAGAAGATTAGTCAATTTTTAACATCCTTCAAATGTAATATCCCTCTACAAGATGCAGCAGTGTACAAGTTAGATTGTGAATGTGGTCTCTCTTACATAGGTCAAACAAATGATCCATAAAAACCCGCGTGAAAGAACATATAGCTGACGTGAAGCATCGACGCTACGGGAAGTCTGCAGTCTTCGAGCATGTTCAAGATCGTCCCCACCATTACATTCGATTTAATAAACCACAAATCCTCGCAAAAGAACACCGATTCCTACCAAGGATGATACGCGAGGCTATTGAAATTAAAAAACATCAAATTTCAATAGAGAAGATGGATGAGTGCTGCCACCTGCTTGGTAATTTCAATATCCTGCCATTTCGGATGCTTACTGTGCGTAATTTTGTGTTTGTCTTCTTATTTTGTGACTCGGCTCTGAATTTTTGAACTGTTTCTTGTATATTCGTTGAAGCATGAGCCCATGTCCCAAAGGAGCACTGGGCAAAAGTGGAAGAAAAAATAAAAAAATATATTATGGATGACTTTGAAAGAGACATTAATTTTGACTGCATTATTGAAAATCAATAATTATTCTAAACATCTACAGCTCAACTACTTGTACTGAAAGTGATTGAATAAATTTATTTTTAATCTAGTTTTAATCTTAAATTATTATAACTGTGCCTCTAGAAATAAGCAGTAACAACTAACACGCGGTTACGCGGAAACGATCGTGTATTTTAATTTTATTCGAGGGTATATTTTGCCAAGTGTTTATCCTTCCTTTGACCTCATATTCCTTCCGTAAACACACTGAGAGGGGAAAGAGGAGAGGCTAGAAGGTGGCGTGATTCTTTCGACCAATGAGAAGCGCGCCAACCGAGATGCATTGGTGGGAAAGCCGAAGCAATATAAGCTCGCGCGCTGCCCTCGAGTGCTCTCTTGTCACGCTTTCTTGCCACGCTCCGCTATTCTGAACCGCATCACCTGGAGCAGTCGCGCTCCAGAAGTAACCGCCTCACATAGTGTGAGATATCGTCGCGCACCGCTCTCTTTCTTCGCACCACTGGCCTGGATCGCATCTCTGGGGCACCCTAGAAGAACCCACCTCACGTCGCATCACAGCAACGGAAACGCCTCAGCCGCATCGAAGTCACACCACGGTAAGTGTGTTTTTCCTATAATTCAGTGCCTGCTTGAGCATTTGTTTGTTAGTTAACCCGCCCCATTTCATTTCTCCTAACGTGCTTAAGCAGGATTCCTTCATAACCTTGGCAAGCAATAGATTTCGGAAGAGCGAGTGCATTGTCAAGGAACCGCGTGCCACATCCGCCATCTTGTTGAGACAGAAGAAGCTTCCCGCGTATACAATCCATCTAGTATAACATCTCGCGTAATAGAGTCAAGGCTCGACCGGGGAATCGAACTCGGGAACCCAAAGGCCCGCCGCCCAACCACGTAGAAACTGATATAAATCTTGTGTTTGAAATTTTCCGTTTTTAATTTAGTCCTGTAATATTCAAACCAAACTGTAAATGATTACCCACTCTAAATAATCGATATCGATTTTTTTAAGAACCGAATATTATACGTTCCCATTTTTAGTTGGCATGTCTGGTGCAATAAGTCTGACAGCTGTCAAAATGTATTTCTTAGATTTGGTTGTGGTTTTGATTTTTGGTTGTATTTTTAAACTTAGTCTCTTTCCTTTTTAAAGTTTAATTAGATTTTTATCATTAAAAAATATGCAAATGTCTCTATGACTATAAGAAGTTATGACGTAGGATGAATAGAACCGGGCATTATTATGCGTAAATCCATTATATTAAAGTAGTGTCTTAGCTTTGAAAAGCAGCTCTCGACATCCCTCATTTGCGCTATAGAGGTCAGTCATCGTAGAGTCTATTTCTCCTGATGATGCTTCGTTTAGAGTATAGGCTTGGGTTAAAAATATCGAAATATCGATATTTTCTCCTAAATGTATCGATATATAACGTTGATATTTTTAAATCTCGATATATCGATATTCGATATCTATTTTGGAGTATTGAATTCGTATCAATTTTGATATATTTTAAAATGTTGTATTAATCGACAAAAAATTAAGCAATAAAAATAGCTACAAAAGTACCCTTGATGTATAGGTTATGTAACTTAAAAAAAACCGTTAAAATCTGTTCACAAGGTTGGGAAGATATCGCGTAAGAAAGATACAAGAAAAAACAGTTTAATTTAAAATGTCCTCCATTTTTTTAAAGAGGCTATTAAAAGTAAATAATCAAACATCCTTCTGACTGCGCAACCCGATACAGTAACACCTCACCGTTCGCTAGTACCGTGCCCGTTATGTAAGCGCTCTCAGTCGTGAACCTTTGGTCCCTCCTCTCGATTTCTGATGCTTCAAAACTCGTGGAGGGTAGCTTTCCGTAATCTATGAGTGAATATTTGCCGCTAGATTCCGTGCCGCGGCGACACGGAGTTGCAATACTATAAAACAATGACTCAGTTTGACAAAAATGATTTTTTTAAGTATCTCAAAACTGTTGAGGGTATTTGACCACTTTCGTTGAGGGTATTTGATATTTGAGAAGTTTTTAAGAAACATTATAAGTATTAGCACAACCATAGAATACTACAATACACAATAGAATGGCTATCAACTTTATTTTATACGAGGGCTGGCGTCGCCAAACCTGATTCGCTGTGTTGACAGACTGAGTAAATTTACACATTTTAGACTTTTGATTAATGTTCAAGATCCTCATTAAATTTTAATACATATTTATTTGTAAACAGGGTGCAATTTGGCATTTTCTAAATAATTTGGAAACGATTGTAACGTCAAAACACATCCCGTGTTGACATTTATACGTGTGAATTGACGTGTAAGTGACATTTTAGTGGCTACGCGGGCTCCGCCCAAGCCCCCGTTCTATTATGTATGTATTATAGTATTCTATGGGGGCAACAGTATACAGTAAGCAGGCCATATGTAGAGTGTTACCTGACGTGTTCTATTATGTATGTATTATAGTATTCCATGAGCACAACAAAACTGTTTAGGTATATAAATTTCAATCCAAAACTTACCGCCTATTAGATTTACTTATATCGCAATCGTCTGTCGAAGACGAACTAGTCTCTCTAAACCTCTCTATAGATGGTGCTGTCTTTGTAATCAAAATATTATCGGAAGTATCGCAGATTATCTCCGAACTGCCCTTAAATTTCTTGGGCAAAGAAGTTTTAACCGCAGAATCGTCATTTTCCGAATCTGTCTTCACGCCGGACTCTCGGAGACGTCTTACCCTTTTCTGCGCCAATTTCGACTTTGAGGTCGGAGTAGAGCTGCGCCTTTTTGGTATGAATGGCCCTATGGACACATTGTCTTCGAGGGTACTAGACGCTGTCAAATTCTTCTCGGCTTCGTTCTTTTTGTCTCCCACAGGCGCTGGAAGCTTAGGTAAATCGAAGTACTTTAAAATTGAAGATTTTCTACATAACACATCTACTTTAATCGGACTACACGCGTGACTTTTATTCTTTTCGGGTAACTCTTTCCTCTTCAAAAAGTCCAGTAGTCCGCCATCTTTCTTATCGCTTTCTGGCGTCTGCGAGTCGCTAGTATCGTGCTCTTTAGCCAATATCTCTATCGATTCAATGAACTGCGCCCATCTCGATATTTTGTTAGTTTTCGATTTTTTCATCGGCTTCGGATCCGCCGAGCTGCATCGATTAGGCGAACAGTCGTAAATCGTCATGATAGGGATCGGAGAACTGCGAGTCGATAGTTCCGTGTGCTTGCCTACTGCTACATCGGCTTAGCATAGCGTGTTTACAATTAGCATATACGTGCAGGGGATTTTAGGAGGGTTAAGGAAAAGTTTGAAATAACGTTAGTAAATTCTGCATAATTTAACAATATTATACCTCACTTGTAGTATATAAGAGCGTACTATGTAATCGACACGCTGCGCCCTCCTTTCTGCCAAGGAGCGTCGCGTCCGTTTACGACTTAAAGATCTCTCGTCAGATCGTTAAACCAATCCCAAAAGTTGGTGTTTAGTGGGTAAAAGTCTCCACATAACCACACAGCCGGCTGTGTGGTATGCCAAGAGCATTCACCACCTTCCTCCCCCGTTACCGGAGGGTTGCCCTAATATGCTTCGGGCGCAAAAAAATCAAAACGCGGACTGACGCGCACCCGAGTTGCTATGACGAATCTGTGGCGCAGTGGCTTAGCAATGAGTGGCTGCACTGGGGGTCGCGGGTTCGAATCCCGCACGGAACAAGTATTTGTATGGCCTACAAAATAGTTGTTCCGGGTCTGGATGTTTGTCCTTGTGCAATTTATGTTTGTAAACTGCCCCCACGATACAAGAGAAAATCCTAGTGTCCCTAGACTAGGATTTACTTTTCACGTTTTAAATTAAAAAAACCCGAGTTGCTATCATTGTAATAAACGACGTATTGAAAAACGGCTGTCTTATTTTTAACGCACTCCCAGTTCGAGTATACCACATTACCTAGTGAATTATGATTCATTTTTTATGTACATATTTTATGAATAAAAGCCCCCTTTGAAAAAAATAACAATACAACAAATAAGAAAACAATGCGGTAATTTTAGCGGGAACTAGAACGCCGTCGAATATTTGCTCCTGTATTTATGTATTATTATTTAAATAATCAGGTGTAAGTGTAAACACCGTTGTCACTAAAACCATAGGTATTAATATAAAAATATATAGGCTTTAATATAAAAATATTTATCAGAATTAAAAAAAACGGTATTATCTTTCATAAAATTCAAAAAGTTTCTGTCCGACACCGTCTGTAAATTCATGGATACCCTATGCGCCCAAGTGACTTAATCACTGTAAAGATCACCACCCGCCCTAGCTACCTACACAACATTCCAATAAAAACACAATAGGTACACATAACCTATGATATAACTTTTCCTTCATACCTTCATCCTGGCTTAGGACAGGCAAAAATTGAGGAATTAAGGAAAAATTGAGATTTTACTAAAAAAAAGGTTGTTATTTTTCATTGAATTTACGTTCTATAAGTGAAACCATACCACTGGTTTCAAGGATAACTGAATGTAAAAATACCTGTATATAAAAATTATTTTTGTTTTTTTTATTCGCTTCTATACCGTTCATCAGATCCCGGTAAAACTTTGTCAACACATTGCTTGCACTTCCACGAAGGTTATATGCCTATAAACTTTTTTGCAGCCGGTAGGTGGCGCTATTGTAGAAGCCAGATATTATCCGTGCGAAGCCGGGGCAGATCGCTAGTTCGAAATAAATAATGCGTTTATTTCGGTAATATTGTTCACAACATATCGCTGTGACTTCCCAGTGAGTAACCAGAGGATACTCGTGTTGGAAATGACCCGCAAGTTCCCTTAAGCGGAAATATAACCTCAAATGGCTTAGCAAGATCCTCTGTTATGCCTAACATATTGCAGCATTAATTTTGAAATAAATATATGGTAAAGTTGAGGATTAATGTTAAGTACTATGTTAGAAGAAACCATGATTCCGTAAAATTTTCTCGATAGAAAAAAAAATCCAAAGTTACCTCCAAACTGAACAATAAACCGCTGTTATTCATAAAATACTTTAAATAAGATCATGAAACTTTGCATACTAACTGAACTAACTATAAAGCAGGACTTATGTTTTATATTTTTTTTAATTACCATTATTTTCACTATAAAAAGAAATTACCTAAACTATCGGTGTCCTGAAGCTTGTTTCCTGCCGCCTGGTTCCAAGCTTCAGGACGCCGATTCACAGTCGAATCATGTTTTCGTCTAACGTAGTACTTAAAATTAATCCTCAACTTTACTATATATTTATTTCAAAATTAATGCTGCAATATTTTCGGTATAACGGAGGATCTTGCTAAGCCATTTGAGGTTATATTTCCCCTTAAGGATGACAGTAAGAATACATAAAGTCCATTATATAGCTCTAGAAAATTCTTAATTTGTACGTGTAAAAGAGTGTGAGAATGTGTTGTTGTGTTGGTGTGCGCGTGCGCATGCGAGTGCGCGTTCACTTCACACTACAACGCAACCAAACGTGCTGTAACAAAATTTTAACTCAGACTTTATAAACATACATGAAATTTATTACGGAATAATCACATCTCATTCTCGTAAAAGAGAGCTTCGAACTTCTCTACTTATCACGGACCACCTGTAAGCTCTAAATGAGTGACAAACGATAAAGAAACCACCTGAAAACAACTATAAACATAGAAGGCTTCAAGGCAACACATCTTTGCCACTCGTGCGGATTTAAGATGCCTTCAAACCGGAAAACGAAAAATGCAGCACTGTTGATGTTTACCCAGATATTAAAGAGGTAGGTGCTTAAGACTGCCTGATTTAAATATTTCTCTAGAGTGGAAACTATTTACTCTTAATTAAACTATCCAAGTTCACAAAAACATGTGTTTCCCCTTTAAACCTGACGAGTCAGTTTTCCAATGAAAATTCTATCGATAATTGATAGAATCAGGCGTTACTTTGCGGAAATCCATTATAATAAAGATACCTTAATATTTAATTTGCAACTATCCGCCTATTAAATAGAATGATGTGTCTTGTAATACCACTACTCCTTGGTACTACTCGTACTGGTGTTGGGAGTGGTGCTGGGATTGGTGGTGACGGGATTGGTGCACGCAACTGAGGGAGGGCGGGAGGTGCTCTTCAATCTAGGTAAGACACATCATTGTATTTAATAGGCGGATTGTTGCAAATTAAATATTACTCTGTTGATCTTTGTGAAAAGAGTATCATAGAAAAATCACTCATAATTTAAACTGGTCTTTATGTTTACTTACATTTAATATAATAGTATGTAATCTTACTAAACAAGTGACAATGTTATGATAAATACTTTCTATTTCTTTCTTTGTACATGCGGACCAGTTTGAGCCGTATGATAGTTATAAAAATTATTTTCATACAGAGACCCCAGGCTCAATCAACTCTTAATTTTAACATTATGTATCAAACATTTCTAGATCAGAGAAATAAAAACCTCCACTATGTTACAGATATTCAAAAAACTATTTTTATTTCCTAGCAACACTTATTTGTCAAGGTAAATCTGTCAAATATCGAAAGTTGTAAGTTAATATAATGCTAAATGAAAATTTGTCATTGGTGACCGCCATAAAGGAAGACAGAAGGAAAACAAATGAAAATTAAATAAATATTTCGTTGATGGATTGCCAGAATATTTCCTACTAATTTGGTAGAAATTTGGTTACCAATTATTTAAGATTTTGAATTAAACTGTCACAAGTTTTCAGCTACACATTGAGTAAAGTAAATTCTTACCGTGTTCATTGAAGTGTTTCTCCAACTCCTCGTGTGAGATGGTCTGGGTGGCCGGCGCTTCCAGCTCCACGGTCTGCTCCGGCCTGGACCGGGAACATCTGAACAAGAATACTGTATTTAGTCACTAAATTTATATACAAGAAACACCATGATGTGACTAAATTTTAGTGAAATTGGGGCGTTTTAGTTTGTGTATCGAAATAAACTGGCAGCTCAGAGGCTAATACTTCCATATCCGATACAATGGGTGCGTTTGGCAGAAAAAAGCGCTAGCAAGCGCTTGTAAGCAAAATGGCGATCGTAAGAGGTAAACGCTGTCAAATCGTAAGTAGCTATTTTCTTCCAGGACACGATGTTAGTTTTAACCGGGGAACCTAACCTAATTTAAATATATGTTTGTAAAGTATTCATATTAAAAACTTACCAATCATGAATTTTTAATAACATGTATATGTTTATTCACGTTATTATATTACTTAAAACTAATATTGCACAAAACAACTTATAAACTCTTCTTCAAAACAAACAAATTAAATAAGCAAAATGGCGGATTGTGTCAGCGCTACTGAAGTAGTAATCGTGTCCTGGCCGAAAACTATTTTAGCGCTTGTAAGCGCTTGCTAGCGCTTTTTTCTGCCAAACGCACCCAATACTCAATACAATCATGTCCCAAAACTCCGACCAGACGGGCATGAGCGCTCACGAACATACTGAATACCAACATTTATTTTAATAATAATCTACATCTATATCTACATACATACACTAATATTATAAAGAGGAAAAATTTGTTTGTTTGAATTGAATAAGCTCCAAAACTACTGGACCGATTTGAAAAATTCTTTCACCATTAGAATCCTACATTATCCCTGATGAACATAGGCTATAGTATATTTTCAAAAAGGTCCTTATTAAAACTTCATTAAATAGAACCCACGGTGTGAAAAAATACCAAAAGAATCCTTATATCGCGTACGCTGCGGAAACTATTGACAATAGAGCAAAGTAATGTATTACAGTTTTATAGAAAATATTAATATCTACAAAAAAGTCCGAATACTGTATGTCTAACTATTACAGTTATGTCACAATAACTACTTTTTTACTTCCCACTAAGATAATCGAAAATTTTCAAAAATAAGGAAGTTATTGGTTTCAGCCCGATTTTCGAAAATCGAGTTTTCATCAGATCTCGACGTTTTGAGATCCCAGGAAGCTATTCTGACTAATTTTACGTGGACGTATGCAATAGTAACGCCGGTACAAACTAGGCCACATAAGAATTGGGGTCTTTCGCAAAAAATTCAAATATATAATCTGTGGGTTGATTATACGCAGGGGGCTTTCAGCGCACTTCGAGTACAGTATAACAATGCTTTCAGGGTGGTGTTGGGTCTGCCGCGATTCAGCAGCGCATCGTGCATGTTTGCGCAAGCGCGAACCGATAGCTTCGAGACGGTGCTGCGCAAACGGACCGCCTCGCTCATGCGCAGAATACGTGGTATGGAGTGTAGAAGTAAGGAGTACAGACTGTGTATTAAAAAGTGTCCATAGAAAACCGTTAAATAAGGGTGTCGCCACTATAGCTACGGGCTAAATTTTAAAGAACGCGCCGAAAAATATTAGTAGGATAGACGACTTTTTCGAGGTTATATTTACTAAATAAAATTATTTTAGATTTTAGAAGAAAGAAAGAAAGAAAGAAAGAAAGATTTATTGCAGCACGCCACAAACATCAGTATGCACTTAAATTTTGACACATCAATTATAAACATTATAACAAACAAAAACAAAAATAGGAAACAAAACAACAATTTGACGGATAAAACAATTTAAAAGTATTAATACTTATAGATTATAATTTAAAAAAAATAGAAAGACAAAAAGAATCGTTTCTCATATTGTACGAGTATGTTGTGGCGCGTCATACAAACGGACCTCACTCAGCTTAAGCGGCCTACATACGACACGATATCGGTGGCGATCTAGGGTGGAAAGAAATCGGGGCTTTTATCGGGGGACCTTACACACGGGCCTGCCTATCAGTACTCGTTCGGACTTGGAGCGGAAAGCATATGCGGTAGAGTTCTTCAAAATACCTCCGACTCTCTTAAAACACCACCGTGTTGGTTTGGCATTAGCCATCTCGGTTAATTTATTCGAAAATAGAAAAAGAGAAGTTGCTGGGTGAAAAATTGGCTCCAAAAGATAAAAATTAAGCCACATAAACGTACTAAATGGCCTGTAATCCAAGGACGTTATTAATTTTCTCCGGATGGATGAAGACAGTTTTTATAACCTTCTAGAAATGATTTCGCCACTTATTTAAAAATGTCAATTTCTCCTACCTATGCTATTTAGTTATTTCTTCTCTTTGTTCATTTCTGCTTTGGTCAAAATCTGGTTATGGTATATATATATTACACACAACAAACAAGGAAATAAAATACTTTTGTATAATAATATGTATACTTTTTTTTTAATGTAATCTTTATTTATGGAGTAAAACTATCAGAAAATAAAATAGCTTATATCTTTTTTTAAACATAAAGAAACCTTTAATTTCGGACATACTCCCTTTTATATAACTTGTTTGTTGATGTGGAGATGGTGAAGGAGTAGGAATTAGTTGTTGAGGAGAGGCTTTATCTTCTCCTTACATACATCATACACTCTACTTTACGAACGGCAATAAAAAAATTAGTTTAGTAGGCATTCTTGACCATGTCACTTCGCAGGGTCACAGGCTAGGGTGGATATGATTTGAATTTCGATAAAATTTCAATTAATTTATTTATTTTATTCACTTTTTTTTTGGTTTTTTGTAAAATATCAGTGCCATAGGCTTCTACTCCGTTTATATGATTAAAATGTAAAAATTTTGTTATATAAAAAAAGGTCATTCAGTATCACTGTTTTGTTAACTTCCTTCCGCGAGGGTTGCCGGCAGCGACTGCCAAAAGAAATCGGGCCGATGCGCCTACACACACGCAGTAAGGAGGGGGCGGTGCCCCGATCTAGGAAGCATCGGCTGATCTAGGAAGCATTTTTGCTCCTGCCAGCCGATTAAGGAGGCGATATCGGCCAACACTTGGATGGCCCTACATACGACACGATTTGTAGGCAATCTTGGAGGCATCCCCATTACTCCACCCTACATCGCCACCGATATCGTGTCGTATGTAGCCCGCTTTATGCTGTCGCCGGAGCAACAGCGCTGGTTTTCAGTGGGCCCGAACGGATAATAACGTACGGACGTCCGCGAGTGATACATAATAATATTCTAAAACCAATCCGTCTAACTATGCTGAAATTATTGATTACAAACCAAACAAAAGTATGTACATGTGCTTATTATACATGCACTTTATTTTTATTTTCAAAAATTTTGTTACCAGTGTGCTCTTACTTTATTAATTAATATGATACATTATTTCAAAAGTTATTATTACGTTGTATTTGTTTTCTTATATTAATATATGTATATTTTAACACTTATTTCTAAAACTTATACATAAATTACCTCAGTTATTGATTGACGACACTAAATTACACTTTTTTTTAGCCTACGGTCAGTGGAACTATCCGAACAGTATCCAATTTAAGGTTATATTATCATCACTCAACTTTATTAGTTGCGACCTTGTCCGCCTGTGCTATGTGCCAGTACCCATTTTGGTGAGTAGTACGCTTCAGCCTATGTTCTTCTGAGTTGATATTAGGTAGTTTTTATATTTTTCTTTAAAGGTTTTAATAGTTTCAGGCTACGAAGCGATTTTAGAACTACTGATCTGTTTAGCAGCACACTTAAACCGGCGACAATTGCTAAGTTCATTTCATCCCAATAGCTACTCCAGCGCTGTTGTAGAGAGTTTTTGAACCGTTATTTACTGCTTACAGATAGCCACTTTTTCAACTATTCTACTATGGAAGTTCATACTCCCTACTTCTACACTCCATAATACGTGGTAGCTCCAACACCATACAGAAGGTTATTAGTGACAAACCAGATTGTCCTGTTATGGGACACTGGGTGACAATGCATGATAAACCTTGTGCCTCAGGCGGGCCTGGATTGTAGTAAAACTAATTATTCCTAATTATTACTAACATAGTTATAACTTTTGTGTACCTACAAACCATATGCCTGTAATAAAGAGATTTTATTTTATTTCTATTTATTTATTTAGCTATACCACCTCTACACGATAAGATCGTATATTGTTGTAAAGTTTATACAGACTTACCAGATGGACTACTGGGTGGATAAGAAGTTCACACGTAGAGTTCGTGGTGGTGTGTGGTGCTTGGTGAGGTAGTGATGGAGGCGGGGGTACCTGAGCATGGCGTTGCTGCATCGCAGCGCGAGCTCCAGCCCGTCCAGCCAGCAGTGGCCGGCGGCCTGCGACGGCGCGCGGAAGATCAGGTGCGCCGTGGGCAGCGGCTGCACCACCGCACCTGCACGCGCACCAGGTAGACACCGTCACACTCATACGAACATGGCTTACCACTATTTTTCACTATTAACTGATATCATCAGACATCACGTCGGGCTTACCAATTTGTCCGAGGAAGTAAAAGGGGAGATCACCTGCCGGGCAATGTCATCAACCCGGAAAGCGGCTAACGCTCAGTAATTCTACAGAGCTGTTCTATATACAACATGTAACAAAAACCCTGTGGTTCCCGTTAACTGCCTTATCAGAATCAGTATCCAAGTGTTTAGAAATATATATTTATTTTAAGCTATTGCATAGCTTTTATAGCGGGCTTTGAGCGCGGCGACCGAATCAAGAAATTCCGTAAGGAAAAACCTCACACCCTAAAACCTAACATCCTCTAACGTCGTTTAAGTTCGGCAGACTTCGGCACGGTGTTTGTGTGCGTGCGACTAGACGTATGCGTGTAGACTAGTTGCATGTATTATAAGATAATAAAAATATTTAAACAATAATACAGTTTATCGCAAGAAGCACATACATACTTTGGATTTATATGAGTCGTCGTCATGCTAGCAACTTTCGTGAATTTAGAGTATTTAATAAACACAAACTTTATAGAAAATTATCGTTTGTCGGAAGAACTCGTTGATTACCATAAACCTACAGTTTCAATGATAAAAAATCCTGAATAACCTATATGTATTGTAAGATAATAAAAATATTTTAAACTATTTTAACTTCTCATTTATTAAATAAAAAGAAAAAAAATTGTTTTCTTATCGGTCACCACGCTCAAAAAAGAATTAATATCAAAGAAAAAAACAGAAAAAAATACCGCATAAATAAAATAAATAAATAATTATAATTGCATAAGTTGATAAAAATGCTATGCTTTACCGCGGCAGTCCCGAGTGCCACCCATATATATTTTTTTTTTTCAGAAAACTTGACCATATTTATTTAAATAAAAATAAATTATTTGCAAATTGTATGTGGTTTTATTTCCTCTAACTCACACGAGTATCGGTAATGAGGGGTCTTTGACAATCCTCTTAATACTCGGCCAATGCGGAAATAATAAAAACACATACAATTTGCAAATTATTTTTTTTAATGAAAATTAATTTTTTTGAATGTCTTTCATTGAAAAAAAATTATTTCTATACGCCTGAATACTGATTCTGATAACGCAGTTAACGGGAACCACACGGTTTTTTTTACATGTTACTTCGGAATTTTGATAGCGTGATTTAGGGTTTGATGCGTTTTACTTGTAACGCAACACAGCGCCGCCACGCCATGTTCTTTATTTAAGAAAAACTCACAAAAATTAAAGGAGCAAAAAAACTTTCAAATTTTTCGTTGATACTTTAAAAAAAGCATTTCGTAGCTCCAAAATTCTAGTTTTTTTTTTTAATCAAAAAAAATTAAATAAAAGAATAGAGAGTGCACTTTTGCTTGCGGTTGCACTATAATGTTCTCATGCGCATATTTTGTTAAGATATTATTATTGTTATACTTGTGGTATAATAATAATGTTGTTCTCCATACAGTGTAGTGTACATAGAATACTGTAATACACAACAGAATGGCTGTCAACTTTATTTTGTACGAGGATTAACGTTGCCAAACCCGATTCGCTGTGTTGACAGAGTGAGTAAATTTACACATTTTAGACTTTTTTATAGGATAGAGTGACAAACTAGCACACAGTCCACCTGATGGTAAGTGGTTGCTGCGGCCCATAGACATCTACATCTATCCTCGATTACAACAAAATGCAGACGCGTTGTCACCCGTGAGGACTAAGATGGAATTCCTCGTTTCCAGTAAAAATGGTCTCCGGTTCTCTACACTCACCATACGAAATACAGCAGCATTAAGTTACTATTTCACGCTGGTATTCTGTGAGAGCGCGATCCCCCTCCCCCTCCCCCGTTCTATTGTGTATGTATTATAGTATTCTATGGTAGTATACATATAAAATTGAAGTGTCCATGTGTAATATCGAAGTAACTGGTACTTTTCATGGACGGAAATCAATAGAAGCAATTAGCAACGAATGCACAACGCAAGTGAACTAATGTTGAGCTGTAATGATGATAAAACTATAAACTAATGAAAGAGAGTTAAAAAAGATACGAGGGGCGTTCAATGCACTCGGTATGAGCATGTTAAAAAAAAGATATATTTATGAAATATTTTTATTTTTCAATATAATCTCCCGTTACATCATTTACTTGTTCCCATTTACTTTTACTTGTACGTGAGAAAAGCTTTTCTAATGCTTCTTTGCTTTTCTAAGACCTCATATATAATTTTCAGCGCCAAGAACAAAAAACTCCCTAACCAAAACCATCTTACTTTGACTATAAACGGAGAAACGTTACAAATAAAAAATCATGAAAAGTACCTTGGACTGTTTCTCGACAGTAATTTGACTTGGAATGCACATCTCACACATATTAAAAACAAACATTCCTCTCTCGTTGGCCGCCTTCACAAAATAGTTCGATATCGAAAAGAGCCCGAATCCTAATATATAACTCTCTAGTAAAACCTCACTTACTTTACCTTGTAGAGGTATGGGGTAATGCAGCCAAAACCAATCTTAAGCCTCTCCAAGTGCTACAAAACCGTATCATAAAAATTTTGTATAACTATGACTTTAACACCAACTAATACAATATATAAGGAAACTGAACTGTTGAACGTTACTCAACTTTATACATATAGCACATGCATACTAATATATAAAATAAAACATAAATTAATCCACCCACAACTCACGTTTTTAACAAAGAAGCAAACAAACAAATACATAACACGCCGAGCTAGTCACCTTGAATTGCCGCCTATAAGAACAAACTATGGTAAAAATAATATAACGTATAAAGGAGCACAGTTATACAACAAACTACCTAAATTTGTAAAGGAGGCGAAATCTTTGAATGTTTTCAAACGGAAGTTACTTGCCTACCTATATTTACAACAGCTAAATACCTAACCTTAATCATTATTAAATAAAAATAAAAAAACATTATTATACTTGGACCACCACCTTATAGTTTGACTAAACAACAAAGATATTCGCTTCTTAAAAGCGACATCTAACAAAGTTATTTATACCCGCACTAAAAATTGTTATTACTAAGTTCATATAGTTATTGTTCTCATGTAAGTGACTATTGTCTTATTGAGAAATAAAGATCTTTAAACCGAATGCTTATTTACAGCGGACTTGAGCTTAATATCCTCAGCAAATCGCTTTCCCCGAAGGTCTTTTTTTAGTTTGGGAATGAAAAGTTGTATAGTTGCCGACACAAAACGTGAGCACAGATGAACTACGTTGGGGGTTGAGCCAGCGTGGGTACACTGTTGGCCAAAATTATTAGGTACTGTTGTTATTTCAATTCATAATTGAATATTTTCGCTGACTTTTTTTCGAAAATCTGAGACGTTAACTCCTGTGCGTAAACATTAGTCGCCTTAGCAGTCTGTATATAAACGTCTATCATGTTTTTCGCAATACCTAATTATTTCATTTAACAAAACACTGAATAGACCATATGTCGGGATTGTCTATTTAACACCGAATTCTTTCTTCTCTGCGTATTTAGACCAAAATCCGAATGCTCAAATTATAACAAGAAAAAATTAACAACAAGAAATATCAAAAACAGTTAAAAACAAGAAATAAACAATCAACAATTAACAACGAGGTAACACTGCAATTAACAAAAATAAATTAATTAAAAAGTTGTCACTAAAATTGCTCTCAAGTGTACAATAGACGACAATAATCGGCTGACGAACCAATCACGTTGAACGTCAGGCTATCGCAATTATATCTAGAGACTACCTCTGTACCCCCGCACCTTCAGCACCACCCGCGCCACCTGCAACACGGGACTAAGTTTCTCGACACAAGATCAAAACGCAAAACTAGTACAGGTAAGTAGTAAACGGTAGGGTGAATCGTTTAAAATATCGAAAGATCATATCATCATCTCAGTCATATTATTATCTTAATATATATATATATAAATTACGTGTCACGTTGTTTATCCGCTGGACTCCTAAACTACTCAACCGGTTTTAATCAAATTTGCACACCATGTGCAGTTTGGTCCAACTTGAGAGATAGGATAGTTTTTTTTTGCCCATTAGTGACCCACATTTTTTTTTAATAAAACTAAATTTACGGATCCGTAAATTTAGTTTTGTTCAATGTGTAGTGTTCGCGTAAATTTAAGAAATTATTATGTGAACAATTTTTTTGCGAATTTAAGAATTTTTAATAGGACATGACAAAGGGTCGTCGAAAAGGGCAGAACAACGTCTGCCTGGCAAGCTAGTTTATGTATAAAATCATAGGCACTAAAGCACTTCATTCAGAAGTTCTAGCCAGAGTTTTGAAGCAACTACAAGTTCGGCTGTATGGTGGGTGGTTTATTTCCTCAAACCCGCATCTCGTATAGTAGAGCATTGGAGAGCCGGTGTGTGGTCATGAAGAAGCTGCACTCCATTGGTCAGCTTTCCTCTTCTCTTTTCTTTTATTGCTCCTTTCAAACGGCAAAAGTAGCTGAGTATTTGTCTGCGTTGATGGTAGCTTTTTCTTCTTCTTTTTGGTTACTCTTTGTTGTGTAAATTCAATTTTTCTTTGTTGTGTGTTTCAATTCACAACATTTTTATCGAATGAGCGACCCTTACGAATGTGTGCGTGCGTAGTAAAACAGTAGGCGTTGAAATGAATGACAATCAATTAAAATAAGGCATTATTATTATTATTGCACATTCTGAATTTAAAAGATTTAAAAAAAAAAAAACAGAATATTTGAGATATTTTTTTAAATTCATTTTTCGTCACCATTACCCTATATTACTTATTCTGAACCTTCTCTGCAAATTTAGGCGATTATTACAAAATAAGCCTATGTAGCATGCGTAGAATCTATAAATAAATAATATACATATATATATATATATATATATATATATATATATATATATATATTATATATATATATATATATATATATATATATATATATAATCATAGAATGGAATAAAAAAAACTTATGGTTTATTTACATTTTGTTTGGTTCTTTTTGGTTGCTAGATTAATTATATTCCTTTGGAATCCCAAAACACGGTGACTATGACTTTACCGGCCGATAGAGACTTAGAACTTCTTTTCTGATCCCTTTCATGCCGTGGCATAGACCCCAGCAGTAGAAGAACCCACGTTTCTTCTGTTGTAACTTCCCTATCGAAAACACAAAACGCTTGTTGTGTCGTCACCATACAGCTCTAGAAGCTGCCTACAACAGTCAACCCCCCTCCCCCTGCTTTTGAAGCCCATTGAATATTCGCGGCAACCAAGTCATGCAATATAGTGTGTATGGTACCAACGGATAGGTTAGTCATTTCTGCTAACATCTTAATTCTTACTCGTGCATCTTCTAATACAAGTGTACAATCCCGCACGGAACAAGTATTGTATGGCGTACAAATAATTGTTCCGGGTCTGGATGTGTGTCCTTGTGCAATTTATGTTTGTAAACTGCTCCACGATACTGGAGAAAATCCTAGTGTAGGGGTAACGTTTTTAAATTAAAAAAAAAGTTTTTCAATAATTTTTACATATTCTTCTGTAGCCGCTGTGATTGGCTCACCCGGGCGGGGGTCATCTTCGATGCTTTCCCTGCCTCTTTTGAATTCACTTGATCACTTCTGCACGGTTGAGATTAAAGGAACAGTCTTGGTAAAAACGGCCACTATTTTTTCATAGATGTTTTTTACACTTTTCCCTAGTTAAGTGAGGAATTTAATCACCGCACGGTGCTCAATTTTTTTCCAACATTGTCGAGTCACATAAGAGTACATAATGAATCATTCACATAAGAAGTAATGAAGTTATCAAGACAAAATTTCACATTTATACCTACCCTCAAATAGTGTCGTTAGCTAAGGAATATTTTTAACTACCCACATTATTAGCAAATCACCCTAGTACCGAGGTTCGAGAATACATTGAACTCCCCTCGTAAAGCAGCCTATGGTTTCGTATTTAATCGTAATTACCTATAGTCTCGTTATGGGGCCCCCTTGGTGCCCAGATGCTCTGCTCCAGAGGATGATATAGCTTGAAACAGAAGCCGTCCTTCTTGCTGGGTCTCTCGATGACTCGGCAGGATGTGAGGAGTACAGTGCCCACCCAGTGGCTGCTCTGTTGAAATAATAATGCATTCAAATTATAGTAGGTGATAAGAATTATTTTGTCTAGACGTATCAGAAGTGTTCTATCTAGAAAAAAGTCTAAGTATCACTGGACATGGAGGGTATACAGAGCCTTAATAATTACAGGCTGGGGAGCATCTTATCCTGAAGATTCTTTTTGTTTGAAAAGTTCGTGCGTGTCTTTTTATTTGTAGGTAGTTTTTAGTTTATGGAATAAAGATGATAAAACAAGAGTCCACCTGATTAAAGGATGCTGTGGCACATAAACGTCTACATTTATCCTTGTTTAAGAATCAAAATGCAGACGCTTTGTCACCCCTGAGAACTAAGATGGAACGCCCCTTTTCAAGCAAAAAAAGGTCTTCGGTTCTCTACACTCACCATACAAAACACAGCAGCGTTAAGCTGCTATTTTACGCGTTACATATCTGCAGCTTAGCTTAAATTTTTTCTTACTGTATTTAGTGTAGCCGCCAATTCAAATTTTTTAAAGGGTTATTAACAATTCACTATCATCGTAAGGTTTAGTTTTCTTTTTTTCTAAAGGTATTAAATCTTAAATATATAAAATAACAATTAAAATATTAAAAATTATTCTTTTTGCTATTATAGGGGATTTGGCCAGCCGTTCTACTCAAGCCAAGATGAAAGTTAGAATAGGTAAACCTTATTAGAATGTAAAATTTTTTTAAATTTACATTAAATTGTTATTATATATTTTTAAAAAAATATATATTTATCAGTGAGAGATGTAGTGCAGCCCCCACGATAGTATTTTTTATTGTACAAGGGTGACAAACGAGCACACAGTCCACCTGACGGTAAGGGGCTGCTGTGGCCCATAGATATTTATCCTCGATTAAGAATCAAACGCAGATGTGTTGTCCTCCCTAAGGACTAAGATGGAATGCCTCTTTTCCAGTAAAATTCATCATCATCATTACAGCCCTTCACAAGTCCACTGCTGAACATAGGCCTCCACAAAGGTAAGCCACAAAGCACGGTCCTGAGCCACCTGCATCCATCGACTCCCTGCATGTCTTACCAGATCGTCACTCCATCTAGTGGGGGGTCGCCCTATACTACGCCGGTACGAGACTGTAACTCGAGAACCTTTTTTACCCATCGGTTGTAGGTTCTTCGAGCTATATGGCCGGCCCATTGCCACTTCAGTTTACTAATCCATAGGGCTATGTCGGTCACTCTGGTTCTACTGCGGATATTCTCATTTCTAATTTTATCACGCAGAAAAATCCCGAGCATAGCCCTCTCCATAGCTCGCTGAGCGACTTTGAGCGTCCTCATACGGCCAGCAGTGAAGGACCATGGCACAGATCCGTAAGTCATCACTGACGACTTTTAATAATAATCGAAATAAATAAAAATAACAATTTCTTTATTTGCTTAGAAACACGGTATTATAAACTGGTACAAGTTTGACAGAGAGGCTATTATGTTTCACAATAATGAAAATAGTATAAAAATAATATATTGAATTGAGGAATGTTATAATTAAATTACATGTCAATCCATACTATTAATATAATTATTATTACCAAATGTATGTCAAGGAATGAACATTAATTAAAATAAAATTTTATATCAATATTAATTTACGTTATATTTTTGGTACAGAAAAACGATTTCATGCTGTAAAAGTTATACTGATTTAGCCATTTGTGCAAGCTGTGTTTAAACATACTGATATTTACGTTGTCACCCGTGAGGACTAAGATGGAATGCCTCGTTTCCAGTAAAAAGTGTCTCCGGTTCTCTACACTCACCATACGAAACACAGCAGCATTAAGCTACTATTTTGACGCTGGTATTATGGGAGAGCGCGGTCCTTCCCCGGTCGAGCCGACCCATCCGTGCTACAACTATACTACTAATATAACTGCAGCATGGATCTACCACGTATAAAATGATATTGAGCATTTTAATAAATATCTCTAGTAATCTTGTTATATATTCTGACGCACATACAGAGGCAACTTTTTGCATACTTATCCGACTTTGGAATGTCATTATATATCATTCCGTGAGGATATCTCGATCTAAAATTATTTACTTTATCAAAAGATTCTGTACTTATGTGTAAAAAAAACCGCAACTTCTTAAATGTAAAGTGAAGGTAGTGGCATCAATCCTAGACTTTTATACAGCGGTTTACAAGACACGTCAGGTAACACTCTACATATGGCCTGTTTACTGTATACTGTTGCCCCCATAGAATACTATAATACATACATGATAGAACGGGGGAGTGGGCGGAGCCCGTGTAGCCACTAAAATGTCACTAACACGTCGATTCACACGTATAAATGTCAACACGAGATGTGTTTTGACGTTACAATCGTTTCCAAATTTCGCATGCAAATTATTTAGAAAATGCTAAATTGCACACTATTTACAAATAAATATGTATTAAAATCTGTCTGTCAGCACAGCGAATCGGGTTTGTATTAGTGACAATACGACGTAATTGCTTGTATGTGTACTCCCGGCGACGCCTATCGTCGTACAAAATAAGGTTGACAGCCATTCTATTGTGTATATTCTATGGTTACCCCATAGTAGGATGTCGAAGTGCAATATCGATTCTATGTAAATGCGATAGGACATAATAGGTCTTTTTGACGGTTACATATCTAACGCGTTTTTAAATAATCTTATAACTCTAACATCAGAAATGTTAAGTGAAATCTCCTCTTGCTATTGGTCTATCTTTTTTATTATATAAGTGCAATATAAAGCTGACTTGGTGACAATAGAGCACTACATGTCCGTTTCGCGGTCGATATGTGCAATAGCAAAACCTATGTGTATAACAAAACTAAAACATCTGTATATTTTAATACCATATTATTTATACAAATAAAGTTTATTGAGAAAACAATACTAGAAATTACGGAAGGAATATTTTGATTTATGTTCTAAATGGTATCTGGTATAAAACCGTCCAGCCACATCCCCTCAGAATTCCATGGATTGATAGTCACAGATTACCAAGAAAGGATGCAATAGTGATTATGAGGTTGCGTTCTAGGCACATTCCATCCAAGGAGTTTGCCTTTCTCGTGAATAAAGTCCCGGCACCGAACTGTGAACAATGCGGTGTTCCCAAGGACCTAATGCATGTCTTGATGGAGTGTGCCCGCAATGCTGCCTTTCGAATAGCTGAGTGTAAAAATATTTTAAAGCAATTTGTTGTCTGTAACATTATTTTATCCAACCTCTATTCCGATGAAACAAAATTATTGGTTAAACTGTATAACATAGTATTCTCCTCAGATCAGTCAACTAGATAGACTTTTTTTTTCATTTTGCTTGCTTGTTAAATTGAATGTTATTTACTTCGTAATGATGTCAAGCGCAACGACATAATCACATTTTGATTAAGCTCTTCAAATAAAGATTTAAAAATAATTATTGAAGTGAAACTTCTTTATCGACGTAGTGGATTAGTACGGTATTAAAATATACGTCACGTTTTTTTTTTGTGACTTTTCGCCGCTGAGGTTGTGTAAGTAACAAAATAAAAGGAAACGAGACACAGAGTCTCATTCTTCTAAGAAAGAGTATTTATTTCATTCTTCTAAAAAGCAAGTCTAACTAAAGAAGTGTGTACACAAACACGCACATTTTTCATTATTATAAAAAATAATAAAATGTTTATTACGATATACATACCTTGGCCTTAGAACTTTTGTACAATAACAAAAGGCCAGGCTTCAACACGCACCACAGCTTGGTCCATGACTTTAGCGAACCTCGGACCTAAAACAAAACAAATTAGGTAGACTTTAAAATGTTTCCAATTTCTTTATAACGGGGCCAAAGTGAAATTATGACACAAGAGATATGTATGGCAATTTACAATGCCGTGTTAGTCCCTACCTTTATGTATGGTAATAAAAATTGGGTGTGACGGAAGAAGTACGCGAAAAGACATAAATAATGTATTCTGTTTTATATTTTTTTTAAATAATGAAGCACAAAAGCAACGCCGTGAACGTGTATCGGTGGTTTAAGAATATCCACAAACCCCATATCATCCCACGGGAGTCGCAAAAGACAACAAACCTGTAGGACAGCAGCGTTAAAATAAAAAGCTGTTGATGCAAATAAAAGGGATATTTATGTAAATATTGATGTATATATATAATATGTAACGTAATTAACGCACACCCTCAGACACCCCAATTAGTATATTATGTTATAATCATAATACATACACTGAATTTTTAGTTATTTTTATCCACTGATTATTTATCAAATTAGTTATACTAGTTCCGGAAGAATGTTGTGGTCACAGTACAAATCCACGAACGCAAAGACCTTTAATGTGCTTGAAATAAAGTTCATTTTTCTTTATTTTTATTGAATGACAGAATTAGTAAAAATACAAATAAAACTGCACTCTTAAAAGTCTTATTGCCTTAAGTTACGGTCCATTTCAGTTTGTTTTGTCTGTACAGATTTAGTGTGACTGTAATTTACGTAGTTTTAATTATTTTTGGGATAAAAATTACCTATATTAAAAATGATAGGAATCGATTCAGTAAACGATTCTGAACAAACTACTTTCTCAAAGTGCGTTAATTATGTTACATGTTGTATATATAAATATTGTATAATATGTAAATATTGTATAATATGTAAATATTGTATAATATGTAAATATTGTATAATATGTAAATATTGTTTACGTGGTAGAGGCATGCTGCAGTTATATTAGTAGTATAGTTGTAGCACGAATGAGTCGGCTCGACCGGGGAAGGACCACGCTCTCACAGAATACCAGCGTAAAATAGTAGCTTAATGCTGCTGTGTTTCGTATGGTGAGTGTAGAGAAACGGAGACCCTTTTTACTGGAAACGAGGCATTCCATCTTAGTCTTCACGGGTGACAACGCATCTGCATTTTGATTCGTAATCGAGAATAGATGTAGATGTGTATGGGCCGCAGCAACCACTTACCATCAGGTGGACTGTGTGCGCGTTTGTCCCTTAGCCGATTTAAAAAAAATCTTATTTGATTATTTCATTTTCCCAGTGTATTGTTAGTCACTTTTTAGGCTCGGTTTACATTTCAAGAAGTGACAAGTGCTAGTGACAAGTGACAAATTTAATGTGAATAGAATATAAGTAGCGGCACGAAAGTCTAGCGGTGACCGTTATTGTGCATAAGGCTGATTGGATCCTCTGCAGTCACATTCGTGCAATTCAATTCATGCGCATCCCCTCCACGTTTCGTTCAGCGCTAGACTTACGTGCCGCGATTTCTACGCACTAAGCACACGTCATTTGCCACTCGCACTTGTCATTTCTCAAAATGTAAACCGGGCCTCAGTTCCTACTCCTTCTAACAATTACGTGTGCTATATATTACCCCAATTCATTATATACGCCCCCAAAATGCAACACAGAAAACGCGTACCTTCGTCGATAATACGACATGCTTTTCGCCCCTAGACAAGGCATCATCATGGAGGCCTATGTTCAGAAGACTTTGATAGGTTGTCATGATGATAATTAAGAGAATATCTTGAAAATGACCCGTTGTTTTGGCGGCGTGGCTTTTTTTTAAGTTATCGAGCAGACGACCTGGAGACAGATTTCTCTAGAAAACAGCCTTTCTAGGTTGTCTTCAATTAAGAATTAAAATAAAAGGCTTATCCATTTGTCGGTGAAGCTCACGAACGAATGAAAGTGATGCAATGACTTCATAGTATGCATATTATGAGATAGCTATACCGAGCAAGCGCTCGGAAATAAGCTAAGTGTGCACCAAAAAACTTTTTTATTCTTTTTAACAAAACTTTGTTATGGATAAAAAATGGTTTATGAGAACTTAGATATGATTATTTACTATGCTTTAAAATAATTTCATGAACTTAATCGCAAAAATATTGTGGTGGCATGGAGAAATTTAACTAATTAGAGACCACTTTAAAAAAAAATTCTATAGAAATAATTACATGTTATCGTGTTTTTCTTTTATTAAATCCAAGGCCATATAGTCAAAAACCACATACTAAAATTTGGTTCGTAATCTATAAAACACAAAAAACTACGTGCAATAAAAAACCACCAAACTTTCGAGGCATCACCTTAATGATAACAGTATATAGGAGAGAGCATTGAAGGTGACTGAGAATGATTTTAATATCGGTATTCTGGTGTAGAGTTAGATTTTTTTTATTTTGTGTTCAATGGAATAAACGATTTTTAAAACCAACTGTCAGTCGTAAGACTGCACGATCAGAAATGAAAACTTCTTAACTTCACAAACTTGTAAACATTATTTTTGGGTTGCCAAGAAATATTTTTAGATACTTTCCTTAATTACAAATTATTTTTATCAACATATTAATATAGGTAATATATTAATATGTTACCTATATTATATATAATACATAACTATATATAATATATAATATATATAATACAAACAAATTTATAAATACATATTAATTTTAAAAAATTAAACAATTGGATTTTAAACATTACTTTCATCAATTTTACGTATCTGGGAGTGAACGTAACGTGAGTTCAGTGCTATTTCCCAATCCCAAAAATGTTTTACCTTTAGCCAATCAGCGAGAACCACAACAGTGGGATCCTCGATAGAGTGTAAGAGTGCCGATGCTGCTCTCTTCTTTTCTCTTCTGTAATGCTGACGCTGAGCTTTGTAACTCTCCTTGCGGGAGAGGGCTGTGCTCGGTGTACGTGACACGCCAGCTGCTGTTTCTGAGGACTGCAACGATTAAAAATATTCCATTTTTATTCTCTTTTTGGTATTTTACAATACACCGAGTTATGACTTTCTACATGTTAAGAATTTTAATACTTGTCTTTATCTATTTACATAAAAATTAATTGGTACATGTATGAAAGATCATCACTTGAGAACGGCAAGACCGATATTATAAAACTATAATGAGGTGACTGGGACTCCGTGACGGACCGCTCCGGGCTCAAATGCAGAAGGCGGTGCTCCTCGATACCGCCCGCATCGTCCGCCGGTTTCTTTCCCCTAACCCTCGGCCGTTTGGTCTCCCCTATCGAGGGCTTCCATCTGGTTGGGCTTTTATTTATTTATGTTATTATATTAAAAATATAATATTTATGTATATTTATTACCTTTTATATATTTATTTAGCCCAACCAGTGCATATATATATATATATATATATATATATATATATATATATATATATATATATATAATTATTATGTCAGTGCATATGCGGTTGAACTATTCCTAAACGGCAAAGCCGATTTTGATGATTTTTTTTTTTGTTTTTGTACGTGGTAGGTGGCGTTGTTGTCGAGATTCAAAATCCACCCGTGCGAAACCGGTTCGGATCGCCAGTATTATATATAAATAATGGGTGGTGCATCTGTTAGTGATCATGTAACTTCTGATTAACTTAACCGATTGAGGTCATCGTCACACAAAATATGTTTTATTGTGACGATGGTTCTTATAGGATGGATTCTATAGGTGTCACTGTAATCTGTGTATATTATATGTGTATTAACGAATTCTATATTTATTAATCATACTTTTATTTTCGGACTCTATTAACTGGATACGAGGTATTCCATCTTAGTCCTCAGGGACGTTTTACTACGTAACGTTTTTATAAAATAAGGGTGTCAAAACGAGCACACAGTCCATGTGATGGTAAGTGGATGTTTTGGCCCATATACATCTATATTTATCCTCAACTAAGAATCAAAATGCAATTATGATGTCATCCGTGAGGACTGAGATGGAATGTCTCGTTTTCAGTAAAAGTAGTCTCCGGATCTCTACACTCACCATACGAAACTCAGCAGTATTAAGCTGTTATTTTACGGTGGTATTCTGTGAGAGCGTGGTCCTACCCCGGTCGAGCCGAACCATACGTGCTAAAATCATAATATAGCTCCTGCGTGACCCTGTCACGTAAAAAATTACTGCATTTGATTTATCATGGAGGATAAATGTAGATGTCTACGGCCCACAGTATCCACATACCACCAGGTGGACTGTGTGCTTGTATGTAACACTTATTCTATAAAAAATCATAATAACTAATATTTAGCATACTAAATTGACTCGTATACATATGTTGGATTAAAAAAGAAAGCCACAAAAACTGCACCCGATAGGTGGCGCTGTGGTTGTGTTATTAATAAATTTGATATTATGTACTCATAGTGCTAACTAACGGTAAGGGAAGACCAAAGTCTCCCGGAAGAGCTAGCTATAACATACTATACATTCCCTTATTTCCCCTTACTTCCTTTTATGTCTTTTTTTTTTCATCTTTTTTCTCATTTTATATGCTCTGTGACCTCTCTGTCTCTCATTGTCTTTAGTTTAATATATCTACAAATAATAATATGGTTTCACCACTCGTTAGTAATGTGTAACGATTATATTACGATTGTAAATTTTTTTTTACTATCCCGGTGCGTTTCTTGCTGGTTCTTCCCAGAACAGAGGCGTTTTCCAAACCAGTGATAAATTCTACATATGGATGACCGTCAATAAGTATTTATAATCTTTAATGAACAAAAAAAATCTATGTCAAATTCTATTTATGAATTTAAAAAAAAATTCGAATCCACATAGTGGCGGTGTAACGTGTGAAGGATAACCAGTACCACATATGGTCCCGTAGGTATCGTAAGAGATGACAGAGGGAACCCACTCAGGAGATGAGTATCTTCCTAACTAAATCTAAAAAATATAAAGCTGCGTTGCAACTGTGGCAAATATCCCCGCTACGAGCTTAATACATGGGGGAGGTCTATATACAACAGTGGACTTTTAATAGACTGTACGGTAACTGTACGGTAACTATACGATAATAATAATAATGTCCTCCAGACCGAATTTCGGTCACGGCGGCCTGCCTCAACGGAGACTAGCCATCGGCGCAGGACAGGCTTATAGTGCCCCAGTGTATGCGCAAGCACAGGTGCACTCTCTATTGCCTCACTCTCATAATCCGATGGGACGGTAAACCGACACGACCGGAGAGAGATCAGGCGCAGGACCAACGGCTTTACGTGCTTTCCGAGGCACGGGGGTGAGACACCGCTAACTTCCTGACTCCGAGCAGCTACTGAGAATTTCTTGACGAAAAAACTCAATAATTGATTTTCTGGCCCGACCCGGAATTCGAACCCAGACCTCATGATCAGCAATCGCACTACTACAACCACTAGACCAACGAGGCAGTCAACTGTACGATAACGGCACGCTAACGGTACGGTAATTCTATTTTTTCTCTAATATCAGTATCTTGGTAACTTACTTTGTCAGACGAAGTGCCGTCCGGCGGATGCCCTCGGCCGTCACCAGAGGCCGGGGTCACCACCGCAGCCCCGGGGGATCTCGGCGGAGGCGTCAATGTCGGCTCACCTGTTGAAGGAAATAATAATCTAAGTAAAAACAATATTCCAAAGTTCAAAGAAATTTGAAAAAAAAAAAACAATAAAATTCTTTTTTATAAAATAAGGGTAAAGTCAAGAAACGAGCACACAGTCCACCTGATGATAAATAAATTTTGTGTCCCATAGACATCTACATCTATTCCCAATTAAGAATTAAAATATAGATGCGTGTCCGCCCTGAAGACTGAGATTATACCTCATTTCCAGAAAAAAGGTTATCTCTCTCTTAGAGTCGGCCTGTTCTCTACGCTACCATACAAGACACATCAGCATTAAGCTGCTATTTTCCGCTGGTATTCTGTGATATTGTGATCCTAACCCGGTAGAGACGACCCTTTTGTGCTGCAAATACAATATAGCCGTAGTGTGGCTATACCAAAAATATTTACAAAACTTGGATATGGTTTTTACGTGGTAGAGCCATGCTGCAGTTATATTATTAGTATAGTTGTAGCATGAATGGGTCAGCTCGACCGGGGAAGGACCACGCTCTCTCAGAATACCAGCGTAAAATAGTAGCTTAATGCTGCTGTGTTTCGTATGGTGAGTGTAGAGAAACGATAATCAATGAGAAGAGGTTCTCGATTGACAGCCTCGTACCGGTTAACGGAGTATAGGATTATCGTTAAAAACAAGCAGATTTTAGTAGAACTAACAGTTACTTACATATTTACGAACAACAAAATAAATGTACTGAAGGCCAATTAAAAGTTCCCAGATATAAATAAAGTAGAAAGAAAAAATTGCACAAGAAACGTACACGAAGACACAATTACACAATAACAAATGATTTCAGAAGTAAAATGAAGTAAACATGGTATATCTATTTATATATATATATTTATTCCTCAATAGATGTTTATTATATATATATTTTAACCACGTCATTTAAACATTTGCTCGCTTTTTTATAGAATAAGGGTGACAAACGAACACACAGTCCACCTGATGGTAAGTGGATGCTGTGGCCCATAGACATCTACAATTGCCTCGATTAAGAATCAAAACGCAGATTCGTTATCACCCCTAAATACTAAGATGTAATGCCTCGTTTTTTTTAAGAATATTAACAATGCTATAAACATTACTAATATTCCCCTTAACCACTCGTGGTAATGCTTAAATTGTATTGTATTTTTTTTATTTTTTTATTATTAAATTATATTTAATAAGCTTAAATTGTTTGTGTTACGATTGGTTCACGCCAGTAGTCGAATGGCGGATTCGAACCCACGACCTTTTTGAGTTCGCGGTCCGCACCCTTCCATTAGGCTAGTAAAAAGGGTTCTCTGGATCTCTACACTCACCATGCGAAACACAGAAGTATTAAGCTGCTATTTCACGCTGGTATTCTGTGAGAGCGTGGACCTACCCCGGTCGAGCCGACCCATTGGTGCTACAACCATTATATAGCTGCAGCGTGGCTCTACCCCATATAAAAAACCACGTATAAATAAGAATGTTCTTATTAAATAAGAATTTTGAAAAGAAAACTTCTTTAGCGGCGTTGGACACTTTCTGTAATGGGTAAAAATTGTTAAACTCGCGTCAGGACACGTGACCCTGATCGAAAATGCGTAAGACGGACGGCATAGGTGAAACGGGAAATATCCCCCTCTCTTTCTACTGCGCGGCGGCCCGCTGTTTCGTTTAGGCGGCGCAGGGCGGTTGCGCGAATGTAATAAAAATTGTCATGTTTGTGTACGATAGCGCAATAAATAAATATTGTATTCTACCACATAAATGATAGTACTTTTATACTGATAATTGAAGCAATTCGTGCAAAATTATTCCCTAACCATTCCGAAATATCAAAAATGCACAACGAAATAATATTCAAGTTTTCACTTCAGCCGGCACTCCCGGAGTGCAACCCGTCGTTTTTTTTTTTCATGTAGTTTTTATAAACTGCCGACACCTATTAGTTTGCATGGCTTGCGTGAAGATGCTTATGGAACTTGTAAACGTATTTGCTGCAACAGTTCTTGGTAGTCGAATTATTTGTGAATGATTAATTAGAAGCGACAGATCCACTATGCGTCTTTTTTTGTCATAGCGGCAAAATGTGAAACTTTCGGCAACGCGTTCTGTAATCCGGTAAAAAGAGAGATTTAGGTCCAGTTTACATCTTGAGAAGTGACAAGTGCGAGTGAAATTAACAAGTAAACACCGTCAAGTGAAAACTAGCAAGTAGGTGTTCACACACGTGGCAAGTGGATATACAGTACATCATTATTATATGGAATTCCGAACCACATAGTATTTCTAGTACTCAAAATGGATAAGCAATTGCGCCAACAAGTTCGTGAAGTAATACATATTGACAGTTTGGAGAATTTCAACGCTAGGCGGCAGAAAGTGGAACTAAATCGATCCAAGTCATTTGCCTAGCTGTTTTATCAAATGGCTGGAGTAATTCAAACCGCTAGTTGAACGGCGCTGTTTAGTAAAGAGGCTAGGCTGTTGATTTAACGGCTTACAGCAGTCACGGGGGGGGGGGGGGGGTGTAAAAACTAATTTAATTTATATGAGAAGTATATAATGATTTATTAAATTTACGCGAACACTACACATTGAATAAAACTAAATTTACGGATTCTATCGCGTTTATTTAACTGATTTACTTATTTTTAATTCCCGACGTTTCGGGTGCTTTACAGAAACCATGGTCACGGGGGGGACTGAGATGTTTGACGTCCCAATGTCATTGTTAGCCCGGCTACCTTCAGTTTTTGAATATTAATTTTTGGTCCGATTTACGCAAAACGAACTTACAGTATCTTGAAGTCTTGCAGTGGTATGCTTGGGTTTGGGTTTAATTTTGTTAATTATAGGATCCCAAGCAGATGGCAGCACCCAACCATCTTCTCTATTGAAATTAGGATGTTTTTTAATTTCAATAGCCTCGCGTATCATCCTTGGTAGGAATCGGTGTTCTTTTGCGAGGATTTTTGGTTTATCAAATCTGATGTAATGGTGGGGACGATCTTGAACATGTTCACATGAACCTTGAACATGAAGTCTGCAGTCTGTGATTTGTCAAATCTATGATTTCGATCAAAATTTGATGTAGAAAATGATTTGTCAAATCATTTTCTACGTTTACTCACCGTAGGTGGGCGGCGTAGCGGGCGCAGTGGCTGGTAGTACTACGTTCAATGGGGGATGATACTGCTTCTGAAAACAATACATTATGAACTGTAAATTATAAAGTTCACTTTAAATGTTATAAGTGACACAAGTCTAATGGTAGGGTGCGGACCGCGAACTCAAAGGTCGTGGTTTCGATTCCCACAATCTACTATAACCGTGTACCACTCCTAACACAAGCATTTTAAGTATTAATAAAGTTAATACAATTAAAAGAAAGCGTATAGTATATTTTCAAAGTGATATTATATTTTTACAGAATACCAGCGTAATACAATAGTAATAATGTTGTTATTTTTTAATAGAGTAAGGGTGACAAACGAGCACACAGTCCACCTGATGGTAAGTGGATGCTGTGGCCCATAGACATCTACATTTATCCTCGATTAAGAATCAAAACGCAGATCAACCCTGAGGACTAAGATGTAATGCCTCGTTTCCAGTAAAAAGGGTCTCCGGTTCTCTACACTCACCATACGAAACACAGCAGCGTTAAGCTGCTATTTTACGCTGGTATTCTGTAAGAGCGTGGTCCTTCCCCGGCCGAGCCGACCCATTCGTGCTACATCCATATTATAGCTGCAGCGTGACTCTACCACGTATTAAGATCCTATTGATCTAGTAAGTAATTTGACTACAAATAAGGCCTTCTCATGACTTCAAATTGGTCATCCTTGAGAACGAAGACCTAATGCCTTACAGCTTGCATTTATACTGGCTCTTTAAATCATTCAAATCAGGAAGCAAAGTGGATGCAGATGGGTTCCTACGTAGAAAAGCACGGCATCATGAAGTTCATCATCATTGAAGTTGTGCAGCCGACAATAGTGTGACAGTTAAACATTTTATTTATAGCAGATGATATATTACACTAATTATTATTCGTGAATGTAGAGAAGTACGAGTACTACCGTGTAGTGGCTGTGTAAGAATATCCACTAATCCATATCATCCCGTGGGTGTCGTAAGAGGCGACAGAAGGAATCTGAAACAGGAGATTGGCAGCATCGTCTTCCTGATATACAACTCAAAATAATAAAAAACTGCGGGTGCCAACCCGCTTTCCAAACGTGGCGACTATGGTAAAATCTCCCCTGTGAGGCAATCTATGGAAAAACCTATGTTCAACAGTAGACTTTCATAGGCTGTGATGGGTATTAAATTACATTCGTATTTAACTTTGACTTTTTTAACTTTGACTTGACTGCCTCGTTGGTCCAGTGGTTGTAGCAGTGCGACTGCTGATCGTGAGGTCCCGGGTGCAAATCCCGGGTCGGGCCAAAAATAATTATTGAGTTTTTCCGTCAAGAAATTCTCAGTAGCTGCCCGTAATCAGAAAGTTGGCGGTGTCTCACCCCCGTGCCTCGGAAAGCATTTAAAGCCGTTGGTCTTGCGTGGGCTATGAGAGTTAGGAAATAGAGAGTGCACCTGTGCTTGTGCATACACTTGGGCACTACAATCCTGTCCTGCGCCGATGGCTAGTCTCCGTTGAGGCCGGCCGCCGTGACCTAAATTCGTTTTCTCATTATTTAACTTTATAGTCATGTGGTAAGAAAATTCAACACCCCATTTCGTCCCGTTAGTTTCGTTGAAGACAACTATGGGAACACCCATCTTGTGACCGACGATAGGCGGTGGTGTACCCATTACGTTTACGCCAGACGTGAAATACTCCGACGGGCGACAGGCAACAGCATCAAAGGTGCTCACATCCGGTACTGAGATTGTCAATCCAAACCGGTCGTATCAGATTGTCGTACTAACAGACTATGAGAGCGAGGGCATAGATAGTGCACCTGTGCTTACGCACTAACTTGTTATATTAGTAGTATAGTTGTAGCATTATACGTGGTGGCGCTATGCTGCAGCTATATTAGTAGTATAGTTGTAGCACGAATGGGTCGGCTCTGGGAAGGACCACGCTCTCACGGAATACCAGCGCAAAATAACAGCTTAATCCTGCTGTGTTTCGTATGGCGAGTAAATAAAACCGGAGACTCTTTTTATAGGAAACGAGGCATTACATCTAAGTTTTCACGGGTGACAACTTATCTGCATTTTGATTCGTAATTGAGGATAGATGTAGATGTCTATGGGCCACAGCAACCACTTACCATTAGGTGGAACTGTGTGCGCGTTTGTCACGCTATCCTTTTAAAAAAACCTACCTTGTACACTATAATTCTACCCTGCAGCCTGCATAGATCTCCGTAAACAAAATTCGGCCTGAGACATTATTATAAAATAATTACCTTATTCACGTAATTCGGTGTGGACGTGTTAAACTGTCCGTATTCACCGGCCTTCAGCGCCGGTGATGAGGGAGTCGTGGTGGAAGGTGACGACGGCTCCACTGCTGGGGACGAGCTCATCGTGAGTGCGTCAGAGGGTCAGAGCATCGTGGATGATGAAGTGCCGACGAGTTGTGATGAGGCGGGAGTTGTTAGGATGTGTATAGGACAAGGAATTACAGGTAAATAAATATAAACGTATTTTAAATTTAATCAATATAAATTAATTAAAATATCAACAAAATCAAAACATTTAATTAACTCTCGTATTTTGCTTGGTTAAATTAAAAATATATAAACGATCATCGATCTCACTTAAAGGATAATTAAAATAATAGTATCTGGAATGAATTAGTAGCAAATTCATATAAAATTATATACATAATATAATTTAATATATTATTATGGAATGGCGAGGGAGAAATGGAAATTTAAGGTGAGGCGGGAATTAATAGGATCCTGAAAACATTCGTAATCAGTTAGTTAAAGTAGTAAAGTACATAACATTATTGGAGACGTAATTATATGATACGTACGAGGAGTTATTGAGTGAAAACAAACTTATTTAAGATTATATTTGCGATTAGAAACTCGCCTCGACTTCACCAGGTGGATCTATTAATGTGGCATTATTTAGGTTTTAACCTCTCAACCCTCTAGCGGTCTCATGAGACCGCGGCCATATTACGTCAAATCCCTAGCGGTCTCATGAGGTCGCACCCACCCACAGCACTTTAATCCATAAAAACTTATATATGGAGACTACTTTTCTGTAAATAAGTTTGGCATTATATAATCAATATGAAATGCTCTATCCTCTAGTGCAATAAAAAAACTGTTATCCTATGAATATTTATTTATAATCTACGTTTATTTCGTACGCCATTTTCGAGTGAATGTGTTGATTTTGGATTTTTCTATATTATAAAAATTGTAATGAAAGTTTTTGTGTGAATATAATTTATCTTTTTACGTAAATAATTTCGAGTAAAATCTTTTTGTAATGAAGTAAAACCTGACTTTTGTTTAGACCACAAGATAGAGAATTTTGTATAGATTTAATAATGCTGTACTTCTTCATAGAAAAGTAGTCTCTAAATATAAGTTTTAATGGTTTTAAGTGGTGCGGGAATTTTTATGGCGCTTGAAGGGTTAATAAAAGACCATCTTTATATATTACATATTCCTTCCAAGTGTGTGTGTGACTGAACTATTCCTATACTGCTTGAACGAATTTGATGAAATTTTATATGTGTGATTAAGTTGATGTGGCAGCCTCGTACCGGTAGGCGTAGCGTAGGGCGACCCCCCCACTAGATGGAGTGACGAGCTGGTAAGACATGCAGGAAGTCGGTGGATGCAGGTGGCTCAGGATCGTGCTTTGTGGCATTACTTGGGGGAGGCCAATGTTCAGGCAGTGGACTTGTGAAGATCTATAATGATGATGATGAATGATGATGATTTAGTTGATTCAAGAATGGTTTAGATTCACAATCGGACCCGATAGGCGGCGCTGTTATCGAGATACAGAAATCACCTTTGTGAAGTCAGGACGAATGAATCACTACTTTAATAAGTTTTTTTCTCACAAAACAATCTCATGTGTGTGTGGGACGTGGGACCGACATAGCCCAACGGATTAGTAAGCTGAAGTGGCAATGGGCCGGCCACATAGCTCGAAGAATCGACAAGCGTTGGGGAAAAAAGGTTCTCGAGTGGCAGCCTCGTACCGGTAGGCGAAGTGTAGGGCGACCCCCCACTAGATGGAGTGACGACCTGGTAACACATGCAGGAAGTCAATGGATGCAGGTGGGACGTATAAGCCTACTAAAATACTGTAGTATTTTTTTAATTAAATAAATAACAAGTGGTAAAATTCAAAATTTGTACAACCGCCTTCAATATAAATAAAATTAAAACATTATCAATGTATTAGAAATCTATTAAGTACTCATTATCAAGGATAACTAAAAAACTACTGGTCAGATCTTGATCAATGTGAGGAATATGAGAAGCACCAACTTCCAAACAAAAAAAGAATGATCATAATCGGTTCAATCAAATCATAAACCTAGAAAAAAGTTCTGAGGTATCACACACAAAAAGAAAATACAGTCGAATTCGGAACCTCCTCCTTTTTTTACGTCGGTTGAAAAATGTAACCATTTCTTGTCTACAACCCAATCTGGTGGTAAGTGCTAATGACGCTCTAGTTAGTAAATAGAACTATCAAATGCTCAAATACCGAAACGCTGCCCAATTTTAAGATGCTGTTAAGTCCCGTGCTGTCTCTATCACCTTAAGTGACTGTTTTTTTATAGGATAGGGTGACAAACGAGCACACAGTCCACCTGATGGTAAGTGGTTGCTGTGGCCCATGGACATCTACATCTATCCTCGATTTCGAATTAAAATGCAGATGCGTTGTCACCCGTGGTTATATTAGTAGTATATTTGTAGCACTTATGGGTCGGCTCGACCGGGGACGGAACACGCTCTCACAGAATACCAGCGTGAAATAGTAGCTTAATGCTGCTGTGTTTCGTATAGCGAGTGTAGAGAAACGGCTACCATTTTTACTGGAAACGATGCATTCCATCTTGGTCCTCATGGGTGACAACGCATCTGCATTTTAATTCGTAATCGAGGATAGATGTAGATGTCTATGGGCCACAGCAACCACTTACCATCAGGTGGACTGTGTGCTCGTTTGTCACCCTATCCTATAAAAAAAATCGTACAGTGGTCCCGTTTTGGCGTTTCATACAAGTAGGGTTTTCGAAAAATCAAAGTATCTGTTTTCCTAGTTTTACTTTAGATTCTTATTTGGAAGCGCCTTTTAATATCACATATTTATCGGTATACCGATGGAATGATAAAACGTACAAAAATTAATGACTTATTTTTTCAATGTATGGAAAAAATATTTAAACCCGATTTGCTCCAATATATGTAAAATACCTGTCGGTGAAAATACCTACATTTAATAACTTCTTTTTATTAATTTCATTATACATACTTACATACAATACTTAATTTTAATTTAAAAAAAAATAGAGATATCTGATGGGTTTTTTTTTCAATCCAAATTTCCAGAATATGGTGATATTTTACTCTGGATCTAGTGACAAGATAATTTGTAAGGTGGCAACTCTGCCTGAACCTTGTTCTCTGCCGCCCAATCAATCAGTCTCGCTCCGGCTTTCGAACGGGAAAGCTGTGTTGATTACGTTCAGAATACACATTACGCAACAGGACGACGTAAAATGGAAATGAGAAATAACCGTAATAAAAATAAGAAGCGACTGGGTTGGAGTAAAGAAACAGACATAAATGTGATAAACCTAATGAAATAAGTATATCTAACGACCTATCTACTTACAATATTAGTGATTATAAACATGTCGGTAAAAAGCATACGACGCGCGGGGAAGTGGGGCGAAATTAGAATTTGAGTCGAGGTAGTATAGGCGCTTAATAACTTATGCTGTAGAGATTTCATACGGTTTTCTAATTCGCTACCGGAGTACTCTTATAGGTTTTTTTTTTTATAGAATATGGGTGACAAACGAGCACACAGTCCACCTGATGGTAAGTGAGTTTTGTAGTGTTTTGTGGATGGCCACATCTACATCTATACTTTGTTAAAAATCGAAATGCAGATGCGTTGTCACCCCTGAGAACTAAGATGGAATGCCTCGTTTCCAGTAAAAAGGTTGCCGGGTTCTCTACATTCACCATATGCAGCACAACGGCTTAAAATAGCAGCACAACACAATAGCGTTAATCTGCTATTTAAGCTGTTATTCCGTGAGAGCGTGATCTTCCTTCGGTCGACCGTAGTACTATATTACTATATAGCTGCAGCGTGGCTTTACCACGTAAAAGAAAAGATAGATTTCATACACTTATCACATTTCCGAATTCGCTATTTTTATGGATTAATGAAAGTACGACGACGCAGGTGTAGCAACACGCAATATAAAATGAAACAAAACGATATTTAGATTAATCTTCATGCATAAATTATGAATACACAGTACACGACTGTGTATTGCCTTGCTTCTATAAAAAAAGTATATTAAAAAATCGTTATCTATACACAGTACTTTTCGTGCCTAGTGTGTATCGTGCGTCATAAAGTAGAATAATAATCGAGGAATAAATAAATTTGACAGGGAACTGAAAATAGGGCTCGTTTATAAATTAAAATTTGTTGACACTAATGTAACCGACGTCGAGAGCCCTAGGTTTGCGCGTCATACGGAGTTATTAATAGAGAATTATTTTCAACGCAATACAAAAAACGAGAATTATATTTATTTATTCTCTATGGCACCAAAGATTTTATACAAAAGGCGAGATTAATGCTATATGTATATGACATTCTCTACCAGCTATCCTTCGTTCGAACAGAAAGTGGGTTACGAGAGATAGGTTGCCGTTATCAAATTCAACAATTTAATTAAAATATTTATGTTTTTAAGCTATTGCATAGCTTCTATCGCGGGCCTTGAGCGCGGGGACCGAATCCAGAAATTCCGTAACGAAAAAAACCTCACGCTCCCCACTCCGACGGGCACGGAGGTGTGGCTTGAAGGCCGTGCATTGTCTAACGTCGTTTCTTTTGGGCAGTCTTCGACACGGTGTTGATAAATATTCCTGAATAACTAACAGCTACTGTAAGATAATAAAACCCACATGTATTGTAAAATAATAAAAATATTTTAAACAATATTAAATTTTTATTTATTTAATAAAAGAAAAAAAAATTGTTTTCTTATCGGTCACCACTCTCATAAAGTGTAACTTGAATTAATATCAAAGAAAAAGAAATACTGCATAAATAAAATAAATAAAAAATAATTATAATTGCATAAGTTGATACAAAATGCTATGCAATAGCTTTACCGCGGCAGTCCCCGAGTGCCACACGTCTTTTTTATTTATAGAATAAGGGTACGAGCACACATTCCATCTGATAGTAAGTGGATGCTGTGGCCCATAGATATCTATATTTATCCTCGATTGATAATCAAAACGCAGATGCGTTGTCACCCCTTTTTTTTTTTTTTGTTACATGGGGAAATGCCTACGCATACCCGCCTCGCGGGGACAAGGACGGGTTATGTCGGACTCGCACCGACTAAAACCCCATGGTGTTCCACCTTTGTCGCATATTGGCAGGGCTACGGGAACGCTTTCGCACACATCCGCGGCCCTACCAGCGCCTGCCGCCCCATGGCAGCACCTCCTCGGGAGAGGAAAATTCCTCCCCGTTCTCCTTCTAGGTAAAGCGCACCAGAACACATGGCGCGCCTTCCTCCACGGCCTCCAATTACGTCTGTGCAACAGACGCCCCCGCGTCCCATGCACAAAGGCCATGGGGCCAGGAAAAACGAGCACTTAGAAGTACTAGCCTTCCCGACCCCAGCGGCGGATCTGGTCTATGCCTCCGCCGCCAACCAAGATTCGGCTGCGGAGGGTAGGGAGAGCGGCGCCTCGCAATACCGACAATCCTCTCCCCCCGCAGCCCCACCACCACCGCATCAACGGTGCGGCCCCGTTTGAGTCGCGGAGGATAGGGCGAGTGGCGCATCGCCATACCAACACTCCTCTTCCTCCGCGACTCCACCTCGGCTGCAGCGGTAGGTGGGGAGGACACACCTTTCACCGCAGTCCACCAACACACATCCAAAGTGGGCTACCCAAGCCCACTCGGAGTGGCCACCTCGGGCCGGCCCTCCACCTCGGACCAGCCATATGGGTTCCTCTTTGTTTCGCCGTGGGTGACCAAGCCACGGCTTCTAAGCCCCCCCGCCACGACAAGGCGGGAACCCGTTCGGGGGGGGGCGTTGTCACCCCTGAGGACTAAGATGGAATGCCTCGTTTTCATACTATACGAAACACAGCAGTATTAAGCTGCTATTGGTTACATGGTTGTGTATGTAGTAATACAGCAGTAGTAGACTGCTATTTTGCGCTGGTATTCTGTGAAAGCGTGATCCTTCCCTGCTTTCATTTTTCCATTCCTGCTACAACAATAATATAGCTGCAGCGTGGCTCTACCATGTAAATATATATATATATATATATATAAATATATGTGTGTGTGTGTGTGTGTGTGTGTGTGTGTGTGTGTGGCGCGCGCGCGCGTACGCGTGCGTGCGTGCGTGCGTGGGTGCGTGCGTGTGCGCGTGCGCGCGTGTGCGTGTGTGCGTGTGTGCGTGTGTGTGTGTGTGTGTGTGTGTGTCTGTGTGCGTGTGAGTGTGCGCGTGCGCGTGCGTGTGTGTGTGTGTGTGTGTGTTAAAAAATAGCTCACTTAAAGTATAGGAATAATATTATTAACTAATAAATCTATCTAAATGTCATTTGATAGATCATTCATATTACGTGCCGTTCATTTTACGTCGGAATACCGTATGCAAAAACTGTTTAATACTTCGAAGTATCCTGTTATGTTTGCGAATAGTGACTGATAGATAGATAGATATACGTAGTGACTCATCACTGTAAACAATTGTTTTTTTTATGCTGATTGATTCGTACGATCAATACCTATTTATGCTTATTGAAAGATTTTTTTTATTCACTAATAAACTCGTATCTATGTACTTTTGCCAGCTGGTGTCATTTATATTAAGAAAAATAATCCTTTATAATAATACGTTTAAAAACCTTTTCAATGTACGATGCTTCAGTTTACATGCGCAGACATTCAATACACAAAACCGCACCACGTTTACTTCAAACCATTATTTGAGCAATAATAAAAAAGCAGCCATTCGCTACCGCTCATGTTCCCTCGGAAACTCTTATTGAAAGTTAAGCAGTTAAAATCGTCAAAGCCTATTAGTTTAAGGCGACACCACGAAAAAATGCACCTCCTTCTCATCGAATAGTATAGGACTATGACACCACTAACGAAACTGGAATTTTGATATAGGCAAAGAATATATACACTACGCGAAAAGAAACGACACTTAAGCATGTGTGCACGTAAAATCGCTTGCGGCTATGTGTGGGTGTCTGGATGTGTGCGGGGGCCTTGAGAGACGCGCGGGTGCGTGGAACGGGCAGTCGCCGACTGCCCTGGCCGAGGGCTAGTAATAAAGATGGGTTAATACCGATATTTGTCAGTATTAGTTAATATGAATATATTTGTCAAATGATATAATATTTCAATTAATATATCAATATTACTGATGTCTTAATACGACGGTTCTACATATTAATATTCTATCTATCTATCTATCTATCTAAATATAACTGTCTGTATATCTGTATATATCTATAAAAATTATAAATGCTATGGATTTTTGCAATTGTTAGAAATAATAATGAAAATTATAAAAGTAATCGAAAAATTCAAAAATATATAAAAGTATATAATACTGATTATTGCGTACTTAAATACTAAGTATTGGTTAATTATTTATGATTACCATTAACTGTCGTGCATATTTGGTATTGTCGGAAGTTTTAATTTTCCCAATTTTAAAGATATTTAATAAAAGTTGATTTAAAATTGAACGTATCTTTCACTACCCAAATACATAAGTTTACATAATATATAACATATACCTACTATGTATCTTCTTTGGTAAAAGTCTATAATATTCCATTTCGGTTCGATATCAACCCTAGCGTTAACACGCTTCGACTCAAGATCACCGGCGCTTAAGCTCTCACGTACAGGGTGTGTCACCGCTGTGATATAGGTAAATTCATGTCTTTATCTTGAATTTGGTTGTACAAAAAACACGATTGTATAATTTTGACTCAATCATAATTATTTGCGAAAACACCTCCAAAAAATCACTATAGTTGAAATTACAACGAAGATACTTAATCTATATGCTTGGAAATCACTCAAATATATTCATAACATCAATATTCATAATTTACTTGCTCATTATTTTGATTACGTAAATCAATATTTTTTATTAAATATTTTAAGATTCTGACAATTTCTAAGGGGTCTTATTCGTTACGAGCGCTACGCAATTTTAGACTTTATGATGGTGTTTTTTGAGTTTTTATAGAAATCATGTATTCACTCGGATCGGTACGGCGATAGCACGGAGCCACTTTTTCGATGTGACGTCTGAAGTCCACCGCTGAACACAGGCCTCCTCCAGAGATTGCCTCATATTTGTTACAGTTGCCACGGTAGGCAAGCGGGTTGGCAACGCAGGTTTTTTTTATTTTTAGTCGTTTTTAGGAAGACGATGCTGCCCATCCCCCTTACGACACCCCCGGGATGATATCTAATATGGGGTAGTAGATGTTCTTACACCGCTACCATAGATAGCAGTTATAATAAAGCATTTTTAATGTTTATATTGAGACGAATATCTTCATTAATATTTTTAGTACCTAAATGGCCAGTACGGAAAACTTCAAATTAAAACACCTTTTTATTAAAAATAAAAATAAGGAGTTAAATTTAAAAAGAAAAACGGATCAAATATAGAACAATTTAATTGTTATTTCTGCATTGATTATTTTGTTACCCTAACCCGGATTATACGAATAATCCCGATCTGTGAATGATGGTTTAATTGAAATTCGGATTAAAATTTGGACAGTACGCGTGTGTAATTTTTACATTAAGAAATTAATTTTAAGAACATACAAGCTTCTTGTGACTAAAACAAACATCCTATGTGGATGTTTGAAGATTACTTTGAAACGGAAGTCGTTAACAGCGTAGGACCAGTGGGTTCATGAAACGGCGTGCATTACGTAAAGCGCATAAGCCATGACTAAGGTTACCACCAGTACTATAATACATAGTATCGTATTATATTTTAGTCAAATAAATAATATATCGTACGAAAAATACTATATTTTTATCCCTAATTCAACTATCGTTTTCCCCTACTATTATTTTAAAAGTAAGTTAGAAGGTAAGGTGGTAAGATCATTGATGACCAAAGATAAAGAGCATAACAAATATATATGGGAAAAATACATTCATATTTGCATTGATACTGTTGCACGCCTAAGTAGGTGTCTGGTATCTGGCACTAGCACCATCTAGTGTCGGGGAACAGAGCGAGGAGGGCTTTCTAGAAAACGCCATTCCTGAACTTTCCACCAACAGCGCCATCTAGTATCGAATAGAAGAACAAAGCTTTCTAGAAAGCCCCCACACCCGAACTTTCTGCACCTGGTCGGCCGGGGCCGGTATTTTTTGGAATATTCTGGATGTTTCGGTGGAGAAGGCCTATAAAAAGCCCTTGCAAGCCGCAATCGGGGCAGTATTGAATTGGCGATACGAGTGAAGCTTTCGGAGTGAAATAAAGTGAACTAAAGTGTTAAGTGTGGTTAATTATTAGTGTGATTTAAGTTTTAATTGGTGTTCAGTAATTAAAGTGTCAATTTTGGTAATTGAATCGGCTGTTTTTATTGTCACGAACCTTAAGCTCGTAACAATACATAAAGGCAAAGATTAAAAATAAATGTGTACTTTTTTCTCCGGAATTTCTAAAAAAGGGAAAAATACTATATTTGTTCACAAAAAGTGGCAGCCCTAGCCATGACTCAATGAGGGTCATGACTCAATGAGGGTATCCACGATTTTTTCTAACACCATGGCAACGCTATTTGTGAAAGAGGTGAAATATTTGACAAATTTCACGGCGAGAAAGTTAATTTGTCAGGAAAATAGGGTTAATGTTACGATCTGTAATATTAGTTATATTTTATACTAATTACATTAGATATAAATAAACCAAAACAAAGGATATTCCTAAAAGAAGCAAAATTTAAAAAAGTTAAAAATAGTGTAAAAAATTAAAGAGCAAACAGGAATTGTTTTGTATATTTACGTAATACTTTATAAACCTATAAACTTTAACTTTAAAAGGAACTACTCAAACATTATGTATGACGTTGTGTAATAATGTTTTATACGTGGTAGAGTCACGCTGCAGCTATATTATGGTTGTAACACGAATGGGTCGGCTCGACCGGGGAAGGACCACGCTCTCACAGAATAAGAGCGTAAAATAGCCGCTTAATACTGCTGTGTTTCGTATCGTGAGTGTAGAGAACTGGGGACCCGTTTTACTGGAAACGAGGCATTCCATCTTTAGTCCTCAGGGGTGACAACGTATATGCATTTTGATTCTTAATCAAGGATAAATAAAGATGTCTATGGGCCACACCATCCACTTACCATCAGGTAGACTGTGTGCTCGTTTGTCACCCTTATGCTATAAATAAATAATAAAACAAAATACTTCACCTCAGCCTAACTAGCGACATCTAGTGAACCGGTGGAAGTGTGTAAACACTCGCGTGAAATGCTGAAAATTCTCTACTCAAATATTTTTTAATCATACAAAATAATGAGGTGGTGACTGTATATTATAATATAGGTATCTATAAAGTTAAGTAATATAAAAATAACAGATTACCAATTTTATCTTGCGGTGTCATAAACATTAAACGATAACGTGACTGATCGACTGATAAAAATCATAGATGATATTCCATTTACGTTCTCAAAATGGCACCGAAAGGCTGTTTATTTAAGTACTTAGTTAGTCGAAAATTGATGGTCGAAACCCAACCATTTACAGCCTATAAAAGTCCACTGCACGGGCCTTCCCCATAGAATATCTCATAGGGGAAATTTGCCATAGTTGTCACCATTTTTCTATAGCATTGGGTGACAAACGAGCACACAGTTCACCCGATGGTAAGTGGACGCCATGACCCATAGACATCTACATTTATCCTCGATTAAGAATCAAAATGCAGATGCGTTGTCACCCCTGAGGACTAAGATGGAATGCCTCGTTTTTAGTAAAAATGATCTCCGGTTCTCTACCGGTACTCACCATACGAAACAGCAGCATTAATCTACTTTTACGCCGATATTTCGTGAGAGCGTGGTCCTTCCCCGATCGAGCCGACCCATTCATGCTACAACTATACTACTAATATAACTGTAGCATGGCTCTACCACGTACTAAATTATCTTAACTCATCAATCTAATAGATTTTGCCCGCCCGCCTGTTACTCGTCGTAATAAGTTTTAACAAGTGATGTCAATACCAATGCGATGATCGGGTATTGGCGAATATTTATTAGAAACACAGCAGCATTGAGCTGTTATTTCACGCTGGTATTCCGTGAGAATGTGGTCGTGCCCCGGTCGAGCCTACCCATTCAAATATAGCTGCAGTATCATTGTAGTATTTATTACGATACACTACGGTGCATACATTTTTTCACTGACAACCTTTTTTCTTCATGAAACACAAAGATAAAATAAATAGATTAGGACCCACTCTCCACTATGGGATATAATATTTTATATTACACCTCGAGATATAAATTAATATCGCTTACCGTACTTTTAAATGAAACCGTTTCCACTGAGATATAATATAATATATTACATCCCAAACTATAATTATTTTTTCGATCGACCGAGCGATATTTTCATATTAGATTTCACTTCCTGTACCCCGCACACCCTTCCGCGACTTCGCTACGTCCTCAGATCCTCCAATGACGAACGCACACTAGTTAAAATATATATCTCACAGTGTGAAGGAGGATATATCAGTTTTATATTCCATAGTGGAAAGCCAGCTTAAAGGGCGAGAAATTGTGTTTTTGAAAAAACCTCCAATGATAAATTATGTACACGTCACACAAATGAGTAAAACTATTTTTTGTCCTTTAATTTAAATAAGTTTAAATAAAAGAAAAAAACCATAAGCGGCTCTGTGGCGCAGTGGCTTAGCAATGAGTTACTGCGTTGGGGGCCGCGGGTTCGAATCCCGCACTTAACAAGTATTTATATGGCCTACAAATAATTGTTTCGGGTCTGGATGTTAGTCCTTGTGTAATTTATGTTTGTAAACTGCCTCCACGAATAAAGAGAAAATCCTAATGTGGGGGGGGGGTAACGTTTAAAAAAAATGTCATTCGTATCGGTCTCGTAATAATTCATCACTAATACATTATATAATGATCATGTTAAAAGATTATGGATACAAATTCCACGTGCTTCCTACGAAGGTACCAGGAAAGCATAAATCGCGTGGCGCAAACGACCAACGAATAAATGAATCTAAACTTGTTTTGACTGATACAGGTCAAAGAGCGCCTTACACGTTCCTAAGTATGCAAATTAATTTCACAATAACACGCAAAACACATAAGCTTTTCGAGTACTGCAACGAGGGCCGACAACCTTACCATTACACTCCACTGCTGAAAAAAAGACCTGCCCACCCCCACCCCCCACCCCCCATAGAACTACCTCTAGTTTGCCATATTTGCAATAGTTATACCACGTTTGGCAGGCGGGTAGGCGACCGCGGTTTTTTTTAGAGAATATTTTTAAAAGACGTTGCTGTCCGTCTTCTGATTTTCCCTTCGTCGTCTTTTGCGACATCCAAGGGACGTATTACGACTCCATATTATATAAACTTTATTGCAAAAAAATATTGTCCTATATTTCATAGAACCTCACCGAATTTACGCTAGATCTATACAAATAAATAAAATTGAAGTGTCTATTGGTAATGTCGAAATAACAGCTTTTTACTAAATGCATATGAAAGTATATACATTACTTATAACAAAAAAAAATTGGAAATTTTTGTACGTCTGTTTTTGCGGCTAACCGCCGAAATGGGTTGACCAATTTTGACGGGATCAGATAGCTGATTTTATAAGGAGTTAAGGAGTAACTTAGGCTACTTTTATTTTAGAAAAGGAATTATGATTACCCGCAAAATAATTAAAACTATTAAGTGTACAATTATTGATCGGAGATATATATAAAAAATACCGAAATATATGATATCGTTCTTCAGTAGTCCATTAAATTACACTGGACATGAAGCCTCTCGGATTGTAGGGAGGATTTACCTGAATCGACACGCCTGGCAGGCGAATAAATTGACGACCGCTGTACTAAACAGGGTTGGCAACCCTACTATATAAATTAAAAACAAAATCAACTTTAATTCAGTAACATAAATCGTACAGTTGTAACCGTTTCCGGAATCTCCTTTTAAGTAAAAAAGATACCCGTGTTAGGAGATTCTGCTCATTCTGTAACAAGTCACTTCCATAAAGTTTGTGTGTACGTGCATGTGTGCGTGCTTGCGTGCGTGCGTGCGGGTGTGCGTGCGTGCGTGCGTGCGTGCGTGCGTGCGTGCGTGCGTGCGTGCGTGCGTGCGTGCGTGCGTGCGTGTGTGTGTGTGTGTGTGTGTGTGTGTGCGGAATGTGCTGTTAATCCAGACTTGAATCATCATCGTTACAGCCCTTCACAATGTACATTACAAAAATGTTGGCAACCCTAGTACCAGACGAATCGCATCTTTGACGTTGTTCGCTGCCGCCGCGCCGGTCTGGATATTTTATGACTAGCGTAAACAAGAGTTATATACCGCTATCTATGGGAATCCATAACAACTTTTTAGTATTTCCTCAAAAAGTAAATAAAGGAGTCAAGAGAGATTATTAGGCGGTAGGATTTCTTACTGACTAGGGTTCGGTCAGCCAAATTTCACGATGAAAAATATTCAGACTATTCACGCTCTCACAAAATACCCTGCTGTGTTTTGTAAGGTGAGTGCAGTAAACCGGAGACTCATAGGGTGACAAAAGAGCACGCAGTTCACCTGTTGGTAAGTGGATTCTATGGCCCATAGACATCTACATCTATTTCCGATTAATAATCAACATTCAAATGCGTTGTCACCCATGAGGATTGAGGACTAAGATGAAATGCCTCGTTTCCAGTAAAAAGAGTCTCCGGTTCTCTACACTCACCATGCGAAACACAACAGCATGGAGCTGCTAAAATAGCAGCTCCATGCGTTGTGTTCTTATACGTTGGTATTCTGTGAGAGCGTGGTCCTACCCCGATCGAGCCGATTCATTCGTACTTACAACTATAATATAGTTGCAGGCATTCCTCGTTTAAAAAGATTCTATGGAATACCATAGTCCTATAGGGTGACAACGCATCTGCATTTTGAGTCTTAATTGAATATAGATGTAGATGTTTTGTCGCCCTTATTCTACTTATAAAAAGACGGCTTTGCAAGCGCAATGTAGTCAACACCTCACACAACATCCGAAAGTCCACGAATAGTACAAGTATAAGGTTTATTCAAGGGTGCGTTTGTGACTAGCTCGAATGCTGATGTGTTTAAATACAACGTGTCAACCCTGCCGGTAACATGACCCAATTTGAAACAGTTCGTTATATTCCACAATTCTAAATACCACTATCAATTAGTATCAATTTAGACGTCAATTATGAGTAACGGAATGTTCAGTGTGTTTAGTTTATTTAAGCTTACTTGAAAACGGTAGTGACGGCAGAGTATATAATATGCTCTAGGTAAAAAAAAGGTTTCAATGGAAATTTAATGCTAAAAATATAATTCAAAATGGCGACCATTTTTACCACGTCATCAGTTCGGAGTTATATTAAACAGTAAATTCAATTTTTTTTTTATGGAAATCCTCGATTAAGAATCAAAACGCAGATGCGTTGGCACCCCTGAGGACTAAGATGGAATGCCTCGTTCCCAGTAATAAAGGGTCTCCGGATTTCCACACTCACCATACGAAACACAGCAGTATTAGGCCTCTTTTCCATTACACGGTTTCTCGCCGTGAAAATCTACGGTTAATTCGCCGCGTGTAGGCACGGTCGTCAGTGTGGTATGGATCACTATATGAGCTTGTCGACATGCACGGTGGCGCCAAGGCACGGCGCCGCGGCCGCGTGCGCCGTGACTGCCCCTCGGCGCGCCGCGTCTACGCACGGCGTGATTTTCACCAGTGTTGTATGGCAGTCTATCGGGGTGTGTCGACGGTGCCGGACGTACGCACGGATTCGTGACCGCTTATATACGCTGTTTCGCGATTTTATTATAAAATGAACATAAATCAAGAATTATTAATTACGTTGATTCAAGAAAGGCCTGTAATATGGGATAAGACCATCGACGATTATAAAAATAAGCGGCTTAAATATGATTCCTGGAAAGAAATATTTATTCATTTCCAGCCCACATTTGAAGATTTAAGTGGTGATGAGAAAAACAAGTTTGGTAAGTTACAGATATTTAATTATTAACTTTTTACTTATGCATAGTTGTTTTGATAGGAGAGGCGACCTTCGTTAGATACAAAATATTGTGCAAATCTGTTGCGAACTTCATTAGCCGCCAAACTTCCGCGAACTGCATTCGTGATAGGTAACTGGATTAGTTCCGATTCTGAATCAAGGGTGGACTCATTTTCACTCGCATTGTGAAACTGAAAGTTTTCCTGCTTATGTATAAAATTTTGCAAAACACAACATGTTTTCACAATATCAACTGCCAAATCGATGGACACATTCATTGGCCGGTGAAAAATTCGCCATTTATTGGATAAAATGCCAAACGCACATTCAACAAATCTTCGCGCTCTTGTGAGTCTGTAGTTAAATGTACGTTTTAATTGATCAAGCTGATGACCACCAAATGGACGAAGCAAGTGATAATGCAAAGCAAAGGCTTCGTCCGCAACGAACACATATGGCAAATCGTAGTCAATTCCAGGCAAACGTGTTGCATCGGGTAGATTTAATCCGTTGTTTGTTAAATTTTTCCAAAATGGGTTCTCTTTAAACACACTGGAATCACACTCCTTTCCGTAGGCGCCAACGTCAACAAATATAAAGTTGTAATCGCTATCTACTACTGCCATCAAAACTATAGAAAAAAAATGTTTGTAATTTAAAAACATCGAGCCACTATCAATTGGCTTAATAAGTCTGATGTGTTTTCCATCGACCGCTCCTAAGCACAGCGGGAAGTTGGAAGATTCTTGAAATTTGCTTGCAATGTGTAGCCAGTCTTCTTTAGATGGCATTTTCATATATTCTTTATACAGTTCTAACCAAATGTAGTGGCATACTTCACGTACGATGCAACTTATGGTTTTTATTCCAATTCTATAGCTGTAGTATAGGTCAGTAAAGGTATCTCCTGTTGCTAGATACCTGAAATATAAAACAAAACGGTTCAGGTTCAAATACTAAAACCCCATTTTAGGTCGGGGTCGATTCAGTTTAGGTCGGGGGTTTTCATAAATTTTGAATTTAATAATTATTATTTATTTATTTTCAGGGCAAATGGTGATGAAGAAGTGGACCAATATGAAAGATAGCTGGATAAAATATGACAAAAAAATTAATGAATGTAAGTCTGGTTCTTCAGCAAAAAAAATAAGAAAATATATGTTCTATGATGAAATGATGTTCCTAAAAAAAAATGTTGAGCATCGCAAGACCGATTCTAACATGACTGAACATGTTCATGATTCTAGCCTCAGTAATGAAAATTTTGATAGTGCAGTCCCGAATCAATCAAGCTCGGGATACACTGAACGGAGTGAGACGCAAAGGGCTAAAAAAAAAAGAAAAAATGAACTAAGTGAAGTTGACATTAGGTTTATGAAGTTTATGGATTCAGCAGAACGAGATGAGAAAAAGAAAAGCCGTAGTATGAACTTTTTTTATGGGAATCGCTGATACAGTTGACAAGTTCAGTGATGAAAATATGATAGACTTTCAGTTTCAAGTAATTTCAATAATTAAAAATATTCAACAAAGACAGTGTACTCAGTATATACCTACATCAAGAAACCAATGGGATCAAGGCCATCAAGGATATTTAAGTGGTACAGCATCCTCAAATGCGCAATCGTCAACATATGGATATTCTACAGCTGCTAGATCGAGCTATGGAATAAGTCGTCCACAGACGTCTTCTCATGATTTTGGACACGGTTCTGGTTTAGAGCCAATCCACTACCGACCCGAATCACAATTATCTGTACATAGTGTAAATGCGGAAAGTATCTCGGCAGATTCTCAAGTTTCTATTGAAGACGAATTCGATTTTAGTACCGCACTTGAGTAGCATTTTCAGCGTAGTGTATTTTTTGATTTACTTGTTCTTAAATTAATAATTATTAAAATTCAATTACATGTAATAATTTTGTTTGTGTGCAATAAACAATTTTAAACTAAAATATGTCATTTAATTTTGTACCTACTTACCTCAGAGTTACAGCCAATCTTTCTGCGGGCGATATACTCTCTCGCATAAAAGTATCTTGATGTTTTAGTTCCTGGGATAATTTTTTGGAGCAAGTTGTCGAATGTAGTTTTCTGCATTCTAAAATAATTGTAAAACTTGTCTTCATCTTCTCTCAATTGATTCTTGACAAGTGTATGAAACGCGCCATATTCCTCCCTTTTTTCTAAAATCGGATGTATCCAAAACCTTACTTCCCTTTTTTTTTCTATTTTCTTTTTCCTATATATGTAATAAGCAACTATAATCTTTTTTTTCGTAAGAAAATTCATGACGCAGCACGTCCTACACAGCCCGAGTAAAAAGCGCTACTAGCCAGTACTTACCAATGTCTCGCGCGGTGATTTTGCCGTATCATGTACAAGCTAGCACGTTTTTTCAACCGTACGGCTTACACACCGTACGTTTGAACAACCGTGTAATGGAAAAGATGCCTTAAGCTGCTATTTTACGCTGGTATTCTGTGAGAGCGTGGTCATTCCCTGGTCGAGGCGACCCACTCGTGCTACAACCGTAATATAGCTGCAGCTTGGCTCTACCACGAATAAGAAGAAATATAATACAAAATGGCGACCATTTTTACCACGTCATCAGTTCTGATTTATATTAAAATGTCATGTCAAAAATATTATTCAATGTGGAAATCATTTTACCTTGTTTACTTCTGTGCTATAGTTTAAGGTTGACGTCTCTAGCTTATCCGAAAATTACTTTAAAAGCGATTGCAAAATTCGTACCGAGCAAATAAAAAAAACAGTCTGACAGGAAAGTGAGCTTATATCGCATCTATGTACTTCCAAGCTACACTGAAAGTTTCAATTCTGACGGAGAAGTTAGTTTAAAATCAAATACAAAATTTGTACCGGACTGCCAAACTAACAAATAATAAAATAGGATGTGCCTGTCAATTCTTCTCTTCGTCCATTTATCACTTTTTTCACAATTTACAGTCTAAGCCCATTTTATGCCCACACGTGGAGTCATTGCAGTGGAGCAAGCTACAGCTTGTGCAAAATGCTTGCTGCATTTTGGACTTTACCTACCCCTCGGGGACTACAGGCGTGACGCTCTGATCAGACAAACAGGAAGAAATCTATTGAATAAAACTATTATTTACGGATTTTATCGCGTTTAATTACTTTAATTTATTTTTATTATTATCCCGACGTTTCGGGTGCTTTACAGCGCCCATGGTAACGGGGGGGACTGAGATGTTTGACGTCCCAATGTCATAGTTAGTCCGGCTACCTTCAGTTTTTTAATATTAATTTTTGGTCCGATTTACGCAAAACGAGCTTATAGTATCATGAAGTCTTGCAGTGGTATGCTTGGGTTTGGGTTTAATTTTGTTAATTATAGGATCCCAAGCAGATGGTAGCACCCAACCATCTTCTCTATCGAAATTTGGATGTTTTTTAATTTCAATAGCCTCGCGTATCATCCTTGGTAGGAATCGGTGTTCTTTTGCGAGAATTTGTGGTTTATCAAATCTAATGTAATGGTGGGAACGATCTTGAACATGTTCGCAGACTGCAGACTTCCCGGAGCGTCGGTGCTTCACATCAGCTATATGTTCCTTCACGCGGGTTTTTATAGATCTCTTTGTTTGACCTATGTAAGAGAGACCACATTCACAATCTAGCTTGTACACACCTGCATCTTGTAAAGGAATATTACATTTGATGGATGGTAAAAATTGACTAATCTTCTTCAGCGGCTTGTAGTATGTCTTAATGGACGCTCGCTTCAAGATGTAGCCAATCTTGTATGTGACTCCTCTAACATATGGTAGTAGAGCAGGCGCGCGCTCGACTGTGGCCGGCTTCACTCGTTCACTGTGACGTAGGCGCGGGACCCGAAGCTTGTTGTCTTGCAATACTTGCTTGACGTGCTGAAGCTCCGCGGCCAGATGTTTTCTGTCACAGATCCCTCGTGCTCTCTGAAACAAAGATTTACCCACGGTAGCTAACTGTGAAGGATGATGGTGAGATTCACCATTTAAATATCGGTTGGTATGGGTCTTTTTCCTATACACAGTGTGACCAATAGTGCTATCAGGATTGCGGATGACTAAAACATCTAGGAAAGCTAAAGAATTATTTGCCTCTAACTCCATTGTGAATTGCATTTTAGAGTTTATGGAGTTAAGGTGGTCTAAAAATGCAGTTACTTTGTCAGATGGTAAAATTGTGAAAGTGTCGTCTACGTACCGCTTGTAGAACCTTGGATTTACAGGAGCAGTAAGAAGGGCTTTTTCCTCAAAGTCCTCCATGAATATGTCGGCGACTATGGGAGACACAGGTGAGCCCATCGCCACACCATCTACTTGCTTGTAGAACTCCTCCTTCCACAATAGATAGCCAGATGTGAGGCAATGTTCAAGTAGTATTGCATATTCTTGAGGCATGTTATTTTCTTCTAGCTTCCTAGTTACAATTGAGATGCAGTCCACAATAGGTAGGCATGTAAATAGTGACTGAACATCAAAACTGACCATAGTTTCATTGTTAGCGAGATGTAGGTCTTTTATCTCACTCACAAAATGGTATGAATCCTTTGTGTGTGCTCTGGTATGTCCTCTTAGTGGTGATAGTATTTTTGCTAAGTATTGTGGCAGCTTATAGGTTGGTGAATCGATCTGGCTCACTATGGGACGTAGTGGAGCGTTTGGTTTGTGTATCTTCGGTAACCCATACAACCTCGGTGGTTTGGTATTAGCGAATTCACGTCGAGATTTAATTTTTCGGAGTATTTCTTTATTAAATCGCTAGTTGTTTTAAGCGTGTTAGTTGTAGGGTCTGTTTTGACCTTTTTATATCTACTTTCGACCGATAAAAGTTGTTGTATTTTAAAATTATATTCCGACGCGTCCATTACTACCGTAGCATTTCCTTTATCCGCGCGGAGAATCGTGAGTTCTGGTCTGTTCCGTAAGTTATTTAGCGCTGTAAATTCGTCTTTGGGAAGGTTTGGTTTCATCAAACATCTCAGTCCCCCCCCGTGACCATGGACGCTGTAAAGCACCCGAAACGTCGGGATAATAATAAAAATAAATTAAAGTAATTAAACGCGATAAAATCCGTAAATAATAGTTTTATTCAATGTGTAGTGTTCGCGTAAATTTAAGAAATCATTAGGAAGAAATCTAGTTAACAAAAACGTGGTAGCAAAAGTTTTTAGGTATTAGTGCCACGCTGCAGCTATATTATGGTTGTAGCACGAATGGGTCGGCTTGACCGGGGAAGGACCACGCTCTCACAGAATACCAAGTAAAATAGCTGCTGCTGTGTTTTGTATGATTAGTATAGAGATTGGCGACCCGTTTTACTGGAGTCGATGTATTCCATCTTAGTTCTCAGGGTGACAACGCATTCGAGGATAGATGTAGATGTCTATGGGCCACAGCATCCACTTACCATCAGGTGGACTGTGTGCTCGTTTGTCACCTTTATTCTATAAACAAAATTAAAAATCTAATAGCATTTAAACAGTGTAGCGGCGACGTACGAATATCCACTAGCCCACATCATTCCAAGGTTTCGCAAAAGGCAACAGAAGGAAACCGGAGATCATAGGCAGCAGTAGGTAATCGATATTCTTACACCGCTATCACTACACGGAAGAAAGGTTCAAATGGCAGCGTACCGGTAAGCGAAGTGTAGGCCATCATTATCCTCTTACTGGATAGAGTACCTGGTAGGAGATGCAGCAAGTCGATGGATGCAGGTGGCTCAGGGCCGTGATTTGTGAAATACATCATTAATGAAATTATGATCTCACCTAACGTAAACGTGCAAACATAAAAAAATAATAGTACGTACTAAACGTAAAGGTGGAGCGAACACCTCGTCCCGTGGGTGTCGTAAAAATAAAAGGGAATGCCAAATGCTTTGTAACAAATGGCTCCATAATATGACCTGAAAACATCTGCGGTGTGAACAAAATGTGGCCACTTATCAAATGCCAAGCACGTTTGCCAACTAACGATCGAGGTGTAGCGAACGAAAAACGTGGGATTTCTGACGCAGGCTCAGAACAACAATAAAGGACAGACCCAGCACTGCTTAAATATTAAGTATTTAATAGAATCAGGCGTTACTTTGCGGAAATCCATTATAATAAAGATATTGATTAATTTGCAACCTTCCGCTAACCAAATACAATGATGTGTCTTACCTGGATTGAAGAGCACCTCCAAGTATTTAGTTAGCGGAAGGTTGCAAATTAATCAATATCTTTATTATTAAGTATTTTTTGCGGTCTCGGAGACTAGCTGCACAGAACAGGATTATAATCTCGCTTTATTCCCTCAATCTCATCGTCCGATAGGACGGTAATCCTACACGACTGGAGAGAGATCAGGCGCAGGACCTACGGCTTTACGCGCTTTCCGCTGCACGGGTGTGAAAAGACCGCCAACTTCCTGAACAACTCAGGGCAGCTACTGAGAACTTCTTGATAGAATAACTGAATTTTGTCCCGACCCAGGATTCGAACCCAGTATCTCATGTTCAGCAATCGTTTTACACTAGACCAACAAGGCAGTTTTTTTTTAAATATAGCAGAGGGAGAAATCGAGCATGCGGCTCACCTGATGTTAAGTGATGGCCGCCGCTCGTGAACTACTGCACCACCAGGTAAATTGCAGGTACGTTGTCGGCCTTTTAAAATAGAGTCAACCCTTTCCATGAAGGTCCCAAAATCGTATAAGCCTGGTTAATATTTTTTGTAGCCGATTCCACAAAAAAGTCGTGCGAGGAAGAAAACTTCCGGTAAATCGCACAGTGGTGAGGCACGCGAATTTAGTGATGCCGAAACCATGCTCAACTTCTTGAAAGGCACTTACTCACACATTTGCAATGTTTCTTTACCAGCGCTTAAAAAATCACTATTGGACGCACATACATGGTTATAATGTGGATTTATACATCGTAGAGCCACGCTGCAGCTGTACTATGGTTGTAGCACGAATGAGTCGGCTCGACCGGGGCAGGACCACGCTCTCACAGAATACCAGTGTTAAATAGCAGCTTAATGTTGCTGTGTTTCGTATGGCGAGTGAGTGAGAACCAGAGACCCTTTTTTTTTACAGGAAACGAGGCATTCCATCTTAGTTCTCACGGGTGACAACGCATCTGCGTTTTGATTCTTAATCGAGGATAAATGTAGATATCTATGGGTCTATGGGTGAGTGATCTTAGCTACATTTTATTTGAAAAACTGAGAGCTTTTTTTGTGAAATGGTAAAATTAATAATATAAATGTTCATTGATGATAATGTTGAAAAATATGCCGCCACATTAATAGATTAATAGACGGATCAGTAAGCTGAAGTGGCAATGGGCCGGCCATATAGCTCGAAGGACCGACAACCGTTAGGGAAAAAAGTTTCTCGAGTGGCAGCCTCGTACTGGTAGGCGAAGTGTAGGGCGACCCCCCACTAGATGGAGTGACGAGCGGGTAAGACATGCAGGAAGTCGATGGATGCAGGTGGCTCACGACCGTGCTTTGTGGCATTACTTGGGGGAGGCCTATGTTCAACAGTGGACTTGTGAAGAGCTGTAGTGATGATGATGATGATGACATTAATAGATGAGCCAGACGAAGCCGGGCCGAGTCGCTTGTTAAAAATCGTATGGTATAATGCGATTAAACAGAACCACTTCGTTTAATTTATTTTTATGTACCTATTACTTGACATTTTTAGACGTAAGTTTCCCAATATTATAAAATAAAACAAGTGGTAAAAGTAAACGTTGCGGGAATTCATGATAATAAATGGACGTAGAACGCTGAGTACTTAGCGGTCAGCCGCCGTAGAGTCTACATCTCCTGAAGATGCCTCGTGTAGAGGCGAAACACGTGTCGTATTATCGTCGATGGTGTGTCTTTCCTGGAATAGTGGTGTTGGAAGAGTGGTGCCGGAAGTAATGGTGTTGGGAGTAGTGATGGGACTTGTGGTGGCGGGATTAGTGCACGCAATTGAGGGAGGACGGGAGGTGCCCTTAAATCCAGGTAAGACACATCATTTTATTTAATTAATGCAGATGGTTGCGAATTAGATATTAGTCTTTATTAAAATGAGAACATCATCAATGTAGCCGAAGTAAATTAAATACGCATTATTAAGGATAACTCAAAAACTACTGGTCAGATCTTGATCAAATTTATATGTTACCACATGAGAAGCACCAGCTTTCAAATAAAAAAATAAGCAAAAAAATCGGTTCATCTAGAGAAAAGTTCTGACGTAACACACGAAAAAATACAGTCGAATTGAGAACCTCCTCCTTTATTCGAAATCGGTTGAAAATAAAAAAAACTTGTAAGAGGAGCCATTGAAATATTAATTGCAATTTTAATGACTGATTTTCTTTTGGTCGACGGTAAATAAAAACATCGTGACGAAACCCGCATGTCTAAGACATAAAAGTATTTGCTTGACAGGTAAAGCGAAGTATAGGGCGGCCCCCCACTAGATAGGGTGACGACCTGGTAAGATATGTTGGAAGTCGATAGATGAAGATTGTTCAGGACAGTGCTTTGTGGCATTCCTTGTGGGAGGCCTATGTTCAGCAGTGGACTACTGTAAGGTGTTCAGCAGGTACTGCTGTGAAGGACTGTAATGATGATGAATGGTGAGGTGAAGTCTGCCATCACGCATTGGGGATATCTATTCTCTATGGTAAGGACGTAAACAGGCAGTATCTTTAACATAACATAAACACTCACGCCTGACACCCAGAGGGGTAAGCATAGACTACGGACTTCCACTTGGCACGATCCTGACACACCTCTCTCGCCTCCTTCACATCCACATATCTACGCATACACGCTCGTCGATTAAAGGTACTCCTAATGTGGCCCATTTTCAAAATATCGCCAATTTGGTCGATAAACCTTCATCTAGGGCGTTCCTTCGCGACTCTACCATTCACATCTGCAATATAAATTTGCTTTGTCACTCTTTCCTCGTTCATTCTTTCTACATGACCAATGCAGTATCTTTACTTTCATATAATGATTATCCCGCCATATTTCTAGTGTTATTAATCTTACATCCCACCATACGTTCAATGCTGATCATGCCTTCCCCATGCATTGCCACATGCGGGGGATATTTCCTATAGATGCCACGCTTGGCTAACGGGTTGGCAACCGCAATTTTTTTTAATGTTAAAGTGTAATTAAAAAGACCCTGCTACTAAACTCCTGGTTTGTTTCCCGTTCTTTACGATACCCACGGGACTATATGCGGCAGTGGCAGCACGGCGGTGTATGGATACCGCCGCACACAATTTAAATCTTAGAGTATAAAAATAAGTAGCTTTCTTATAAATACTTTAAGTCCACCTGATGGTAAGTGGATGCTGTGGCCCATAGACATCTACATTTATCCTCACTTTCCCTGAAAACGACGATAGAATGCCTCGTTTCCAGAAAAAAGGGTCTCCGGTTCTTTAAACTCACTGTAAGAAACACAGTAGCATTAAGCTGTTATTTTACGCTGGTGTTCTGTGAGAGCGTGGTCCCACTCCGGTCGAGCCGACCCGTTCTTGCTACAGCCATAATATAGCTGCAGCGTGGCTCTACCACGTCTATGCTGTTGGGTTGTAATTTTACAGCCACGTTTTTATCAACTCGCTTTCCTCTCGGTTTGCCTGGTCACAGCGTCACGCCTGTTATCGCCAAGGAGTAAGCAGAGACCATATTACAACAAGAGACTGACTCCACGTATAACCATAAAATATGGATTTAAATTGAAAATAATGAAAATAGTGATAGGTGGTCAAGGCTGCCAACCATATTATAATAACGTATCCTACTTTATTTTTGATAGAATAACACACTTTATACTTTTAGCATAAAAATAAATATGCGAAAATACTTCATTTTGAATCTTTACTGTGATGCCCAAAACGAAACAATCGTAATAACGTCCAAAAATAATCAAAAAGCAAAAATAATCTCCAATACGTAATTTTTTTTCCTTAGGTATCGATTTTATCGATACCTAGGGAAAAACGGAACGGATTATCAAAATTGAGAAAAAAAATACTAGGTACTCAAAAATGGCAATATTTTTTTTTATTGGAGAGACGGCAAAAGAGCATCCGTCTCACGTGATGGTGTGGTTTGTTGTTTTTTTTTTTTTTTTTTTTTGATGGAAGTGATTACCGCCGCCCATGGACAACTGCAACACCACGGGACTTGCAAATACAACATATACTTCAAAATGGTTGCGATAACTGATAACTCACCAAATAAAAAAATCTCTTTTACTTTCTATTAGTATTTTCGATAATGAAAGTGAAGCGACGATAAGAGAAATAGATCTTCCATAAATTTAATAAAAAAATAATTATCCCTCTGTTTAAATCTAAACTTAGATTGTAATACTGTAAGGATTATAAAACTATGAAGACACCAAAAGCACAAAAAATATATTACATTATTACATATTTAAAGGGTCTTTTAGTCCCCCCCCCACTAGATGGAGTAGCCCAACGGATTAATAAGCTGAAGTGGCAATGACCCGGCCGTATAGCTCGACGAACCGACAATCGCTGGAGAAAAAAGGAGTGACAGCCTTGTACTGGCAGGCGAAGTGTAGGGCGACCCCCCCCCCCCCACTAAGTTGATTTATTTTTTAAAAATCATAAAAATCGATTCAAAATTAGCATAGATATCGTGCAACATACGTACAAAAAAAGAACATGTGTGCAGTTCACACGAGGCAAAAGTGAAACCTTCAACCGAGATTAATATTTCACGGCAAATGATTTATTGAACAAGGCTTTATTGAGTAAGGTACCACAAGTGCGGCATAAAATCTTATATAATATAAAATTTAATGTTTATTTGTTCGTATTTTATGCGCTGCCAAACCTTTCATCAGATTTTTACGTGGTAGAGCCACGCTGCAGCTATATTGTGGTTGCAGCACGAATGGGTCGGCTCGACCGGGGTAGGTCCACGCTCTCACAGAATACCAGCGTGAAATAGCAGATGCTGCTGTGTTTCGTATGGTGAGTGTAGAAAACCGGAGACCCTTTTTACTGGAAACGAGGCATTCCATCTCAGTCCTCAGGGCTGGCAACGCATCTGCATTTTGATTTTTAATCGAGGATAAATGTAGATGTCTATGGGTCACAGCATCCACTTAACATCAGGTGGCCTGTGTGCTCGTTTGCCACCCTAATACTATTAAAAAAAAGATTGCGGTAAAACTTTGTCAATACATTGCTTGCACTCCGAGAAGGCCATAGGCATAGTAGGACCCGGTAGGTCGCACTGTTGTAGAACCAAGATATCAGCCGTGCGAAGTCGGAGCAGATATTCTATTTCATTCTCTCGCAGGCTAAATCCTATTGATGTATATGTTTGTCTCCTTTTAGTGTCGCATTGTAGTTTCGTCGAGTTTCAAGTCACATCGATTCTAAAAACGTTTTCACTTCAAAGAAAACTTTTTTTTTACGTCGGCTAAAGTCTTTCATAAACATTATAGATTATTTATAGGCGAGGGGGCAAACGAGCATGCGGCTCACCTGATGGTAAATGACTATCGCCGGCCCATGAACAGCTACAAAACCAGGGGAATTGCAGATGCGTTGCCGGCTTTTTTAAAAAAGGGTAGGCTCTTTTCTCGAAGGTCCCTAAGTCGTATCGGTACGAAATCTCTGGTAGTAGTCGATTACTCAAGGAAGTTGTGTGAGGAAGAAAGCTTCTTCTAAATCACAGTAGAGGATCGCCAATCATCCATATGGTATCGCGAGTTTGTTGCGATGTGCTATGGTGAAATTGAGCAGCTAGAATTAGTCCCAACAATTCCTCAGAGCACTCCCCACGGTGGCCAGTAAGTCAAGCCGATCAGAAAGAGCTCTGTCGCCGACGATTCGAAACGCTCTGCGCTGGATGCGATCAAATGGAAGGAGTGCCACAGCCCAGAGATGGGAACAATATTCCATGTGCGACCGAACCTAAGCCTTGTTGCAGGCGATGTGCCGCCATAAAATATTGTCCCGGCCTGCGGAGCACACCAAGCTTTTTAAAGGCCAATTTAGCCTTCTCTTCCAAGTGACAACGAAACTGCACGTCGCTCGATATATCAACGCCGAGGATTACGATACTAGCTGAGGCAACAAGGGGAGTGCCTTGAAACTGAGGAGATACGATAAAGGGGTTTTTAGCGGTAAACGCGCAAACTTGTGTCTTCTGGGGATTGAACTACACTAGAGACAGTCGCCTCCAGTCCGATACTCTGTTCACCAAAGTCTCGACTTCAGACTAGACATATGTGTCAATCATGCATGATTCGTTCGTTTGAGCTGGTACACTTAAAAGTATTGATGGTTCATTCATCTGTTTTTGAATGTTCCGGTACAACCAATCACAAACAATTGACGGAACCTTTTTAACTCGCGATGGGTGTGAATTGTGAATGAGTCAAAAACCGACCGAATCCCGAATGATCTGAATGAATTGTTTTAGTGAAGGGTACTGGAGCCCGAAATTATCCATTTGAATGATCGATCCGAATGTACCGGTACGCGTGACGAAATGTACTAGAATGATTCGGTCAAGAGAAATGAATGATTGACACATGTCTACTTCAGACACAAGTTTGTTACCGGTACTTAATAATATAGGTAACTAGAAGCATCAGAGGCGCTCAAATCTAGTACAGCCATCGTCGATCAGTCTGTCAAGCGAGGTGGTTAAGGCGATTCCCCCAAACAAGGGGGAAAAATAAGTCCAACTGTGGACAGGGGGTTATTACGGATTTATGAAGTACAAAACTATGTACCCTTTTTTAAGCATACTGCGCGCATGGAGGAGTGTGATGTGAGGTTTCACATAAAGTTTATATAATGGAATATGGCGGAGTGCAGAACGCTAAAATTTATATACAACATGTAACATAATTAACGCACTTTGAGAAAGTAGTTTGTTCAGAATCGTTTACTGAATCGATTCCTATCATTTTTAATATACGTAATTTATTATCCCAAAAATAATTAAAACTACGTAAATTACAGTCACACTAAATCTGTGGAGTCAAAACAAACTGAAATGGACCGTAACTTAAGGCAATAAGAATTTTAGGAGTGCAGTTTTATTTGTATTATTACTAATTCTGTCACTGAATAAAAATAAAGAAAAATGAACTTTATTTCAAGCACGTTAAAGCCTTTCGTTTTTTGTTTGCGTTCGTGGATTTGCACTGTAACCACAACATTCTTCCGGAATAAGTTAACTAATTTGATAAATAATCATTGCATAAAAATGTTTAACTAAAAATTCAGTATATGTATTATGATTATAACATAATATACTAATTGGGGTGTCTGAGGGTGTGCGTTAATTACGTTACATATTGTATAATATATGTAACAAACACATTTAATTAAATGAAATAATATATACATTGTTAACGTTCATACTGACAATGTGAAACACATTCAAGTGTCGCTTGTACAAATTATGTCGTTTGTAGACGTTCATTTTTATAGAATAAGAGTAACAAACTATCATCAATTTTATCAACAAGATATCATCAACTAAAAATCAAAATTTAGATGGGATGTCACCTCTGAGGACTGAGATGGAATGCCTAGTTTCCGGTAAAAAGTGTCATACTGCCAATGTCTAAGAGTATATAATCACCGTTCATTACCGTTATAGGCAAAAAATCGTTTATTACTTATTCTATATATTAGATATTATCTGTGTTATTAGAGCGGAGCTCCCATGGCGCAAGAAAACGATTCTTTGAAATCTATCTCCGCCGTAATCCGTAGGCCAATTTACATAATTTTTCCGGCAATATTTGTAGCTCAACGCAGATAAGAGATAAGGTTTGTAAACAATAAAAATCTGAATATGATTTTTTTTCTTTTATGTACTATCTAATCAATTCGCTAATGATTTCTTAAATTTACGCGAACACTACACATTGAATAAAACTATTATTTACGGATTTTTTCGCGTTTAATTACTTTAATTTATTTTTATTATTATCCCGACGTTTCGGGTGCTTTACAGCGCCCATGGTCACGGGGGGGACTGAGATGTTTGACGTCCCAATTTCATAGTTAGTCCGGCTACCTTCAGTTTTTTAATATTAATTTTTGGTCCGATTTACGCAAAACGAGCTTATAGTATCATGAAGTCTTGCAGTGGTATGCTTGGGTTTGGGTTTAATTTTGTTAATTATAGGATCCCAAGCAGATGGTAGCACCCAACCATCTTCTCTATTGAAATTTGGATGTTTTTTAATTTCAATAGCCTCGCGTATCATCCTTGGTAGGAATCGGTGTTCTTTTGCGAGAATTTGTGGTTTATCAAATCTAATGTAATGGTGGGGACGATCTTGAACATGTTCGCAGACGCTGTAAAGCACCCGAAACGTCGGGATAATAATAAAAATAAATTAAAGTAATTAAACGCGAAAAAATCCGTAAATAATAGTTTTATTCAATTCGCTAATTTACATCTGCGCAATGTCACACTATTTAATTGAATCTTCTGATGAAATAAAGATAGTTATGACTTTAGACTTACTCCGCTCCGTTTATGATGCTAGTAAAAGGTTTTACCTTTGCATTTCCATCGGTTCTAACATATTAATGTTTCGCGTAGTGTATATATTCTTTGTTAATGTGCCGTTGAAAGTAAAATACATCTTGCTTACTATACAAACGTAAAAGTTTAGTTAATTACAGTCCACCAATTTATTATTATATATTACCAATAGTTTTTACATAATCGACACTTTATATCGTTTTTCTTAGTACATTTGCGAGATAAGATTAACATGTTGTTTTAAGGGGCTGTGTCAGAGATAAACTGATAGTAAAACATAAACTTCACAATATGAGATTTTCTGTCAGTAGTGTAGTGATAAAAGATTGATTTTACGGTATACACAAATAACCCTGAATTCATATTAATCTAAGCACGACGTCGGGCACTCAAATTGGATTATATTTTAGTGGCGATGCCTTTTACATATTATCGCCAGGCCTGACTATCCTTGGCCATGTCGGCTTTGTCCATGTAATGTTGGGATGTGTTCAATGAGAAACGTGTGTTGATCTGTCTAGGACTTTAATTAAACTAATTTTCTTGCTACAGTTAACATCAATATATTCTAATATTGTCATGTGGTAGAGCCACGCTAAAGCTATATCACTACGTCAAATAGCAGCTTAACGCTGTTGTGTTTCGTTTCGCGATGGTAGAGAACCGGATACCCTTTTATACTGGAAATGGGGTGTTCCATCTAAGTCCTCAGGGGTGACAACGCATCTGTTTTTTGATACTTTATCAAGGATAAATGTAGATGTCTATGGGCCACAGCATCCACTTACCATCAGGTGGACTGTGTGCTCGTTTGTCACCCTTATTCTATAAAAAAATGTATAGATATACTAGATATACTAGTAATAGAAACTGTGTAGTGCGTGAAAACTGACGTGAAAACTTTATAATAAAGTTTTCACGTCAGTTTTCAAGCACTATACAGTTTCTACTACTAGTATATCTACCTATACTGTTTAGTATATCTAGTATATATAACTGTATAGGTACAGTATTCACGTGGTTGAACCGTAGGTAAAACCACGTGCGAGAAAAAAAACATACATGTCTCTACCGTCCTCCTCATTTGAGTCAGCTATACGAACACTTAATAATCAAGTATTATGAGAAACATTTCAATCTTGAACTTGTGATATTCATGGATGGTTGCCAACTTACACTCATTGTTTAGAAACGCTTTGATGTTAAACTGTTATAAGATGCAACGATATTGTGTTTGTAGAGCGATAGTTTGTTAAATATTTGTATACCTACGACTACATAAACATTTCCATACTGTAAAGTGGCAAGGGAACATGCGCTGTTAGATTAAGTACTTAAAATAAGATGTTGCGATTTGCCATCAATGGTACATCTTCTAGATTATTTACTAAAAAGCTGTTATTTTGACATTACATTGACATTACAAACAGACCCACATATATATCTTAATATATATAAATTACGTGTCACCTTTGATTATATACCTGTCCGTGTCACGTTGTTTGTCCGCGATGGACTCCTCAACTACTTAACCGATTTTATTCAGATTTACTTTTTTTGAAATTACATTCATAAATTACATACTGATGAAACATAAATAATATTTTTTGATCTTATTGACAGAACAGAAAAAATTGAACTGGTTATTTGAATAAAAAATCATGAGTAAAAAATTATTAAAATTTTCGTATTTTTAAAAAATACTAAAAAAAGGGCTTGAAATAATAGATTTTCTCACAAAAGAAGGGAACTTGAAAAAAAATGAAAAAAGGCGGACCAGAAACAGGACGCGAACCACGGAACTCCGATATCAAGCCCGACCGACTTCCCACCTGAGCTATTACGATCGTTAGTTGTCTGACAAAATTTGCCTTCTTATATTGTAGCAGTTTTTTTATTGCCTGAAAACACGGACAAAAGGACATTTTCTAAAAATAAATCCTAGCTAGATCGATTTATTGCCCCCGAAACTCCCTGGACACTAAATTTTATGAAAATCGTTGGAGCCGTTTCCGATTATATATATATATATATATATATATATATATTTTTCAACTCGTACGAATTAACTTGAGACCTGGGCCGATGACGTAATTGTCAATGTACGGTGTGCAAAATAATGCGTCGTAATATTTTTTTATTTGAAATTTTTGAGATTTGCATGGGCAAGGGGTGAAGTAATAAGTGATATACTGTTGCCATTTTTATATATTTTAAATATTTATGTTTTATAATATATATAATATTATTTTTAGTTAACGCGTCAAGGAAGGACAAAGAAATAAACATACACACTTTCTCATTTATAATATTATTAATTTATTTATTATACACTTTATTGCACTATAAAAAGTGTTACAGATTCGTACACAATAAAAATACAAAGCAAAATACAAAGCGTATCCGTAACAAAAATGCTATCGGTACTGAGCGCGCACGGCCAGCGCGGGACGCGGTGCGGGGAGTCGGGAAGGGGGTCGCATTCCAGCGGAGTCTCAAGTTAATTCGTACGTGTTGTATATATATATATATATATATATATGTACGTAAATCAAATAAATAATAAAATAAGTAGGTTCGTACATAACTTTTATTGAAAACTCAGTCTCACACGTTTTAATGTTAATTATTCTGGACATGGAACTTTGGTAAAAAATATAATCTGAGGTAGCTATTTAAAACTAAACAAAACCTAAGTACTACTACTTTTTATTACTTTTAACTTTTTCTAATCGTAATGCAGAGTAGTGACACAACAAAATAAAATATTAATAATATTATTCTTAGTAAACTTTAAAAAAAAATCAAATTTTAAGTCTCTCCCTTAGCATAACAAAAAAAAACTTAATTCTTGAATAAAGTTTGTTAAACTACACGCATATGGATTTTTAAGACAAATAGAACATACTTGTTTCCGTACTTAAAACTAAATTGTTATTGTTTTTGTACTAAAAATTAAATCAAATTGTTATTTTTCTGTACTTAAAATTACAATAAATTGTTTTTTTCCTGTAATGTTATTAAATAAAGAATCTTTATTCATGTAATAATTTGTTAAAAAGAAATACTCAATTTGAAAAATTATTGAAGGCTTTTTAGAAAATTAGGAGTATTTTCTATTTTTTAATTTATTTGCAATTATTTGCTATTTTTAACCAATGGCTAATTGTGATGCAAAAAGACCAAAATCTCAGCCTTATCTGGTTGAATTCGATTTCTTTTTGTTTCGTAGATCCTAGATATTCCTTGCCTCAGAAAAAAGTCAGCAAAAAATCAGCATGAATGTGTGCTTATGTGACAATCCCTGCACTAGAGTTACTGCGTCTTTAATACTGTTTGTCTATATCAGTCTTGGTATTTAACTATCTTGTGTAAAGGGTCAGAAGCCATAAAAACCAGAACAAAATACAGTGATGATTCTCGTAGTAGAGCCACAATGCAGCTATATTATGGTTGTAACACGAATGGGTCGGCTAGACCAGGGACTCGCAGAGAATACCAGCATAAAATAGCAGCTTAATACTGCTGTTTTGTACGGTGAGTGTAGAGATCCGGAGACCCTTTTAATTGGAAATGAGATCTTAGTCCTAATGGATGGAAATACAACTGCATTTTGATTCTTAATCGAGGATAAATGTAGATGTCTACAAGTCACAGCACCCACTTACGACCAGGTGGAATGTGTGCGCGTTTGTCTATAAATTACTTATTCTATAAAAAAAAACAGATTGACAGACACGGATAAAGAACTAATTAAAACTATTAATTATTTCAGCATGTGGATTTTAATTTCTGCTCAAATGAAATTTTTCACCCAATCGCACCTCTTTCACTTATCAAAATCCACAAGCTATAATTAAATGATAATACAGAAACAGATACAACAGCTGTCAAGTTCCAGTCATAACCCCTTCTATAAAGGAAACAATGTTAACAGTAAAGATAACACGGTCTTATCTCTGCAACAGCTACTGTACAATTAACTTTTTATTGAATGGAAACTTGTTGTCAATAAAAATGCACAAGCAGAACAATTACATCATGGATAATTGAAGACAGTTATCACACACATATATTTCGATTTTAATAACAGGAAATTGGATAACCCTAGAATAGTCTCATACACCATGCGTTTTTTTTTAAATAGAATAAGGCTGACAAACGAACACACAGTCCACCTCATATAATAACTAAATGCTGGGCCCCATAGAAATCTACATCTATCCCCAATTAAGAATCACAATGCAGATGCGTTGTTATTTCTATGTACCAAGATGTCTCATATATTATATGTGGTAGAGCCATGCTGCAGTTCTATTAATAGTTATAGTTGTAGCACGAATGGGTCAGCTGAACCGGGGAAGGACCACACTCTCACAGAATACCAGCGTGAAATAGAGCCTAACGCTACTGTGTTTCGTATGGTAAGTGTAGAGACCGGAGACCGTTTTTACTGTAAACGAGGCATTCCATCTCAGTCCTCAAGTAATGGAGGATAGATATGGATGTCTATGAGCCGCAGCAACTACTTACCATCAGGTGGACTCTGTGCTCGTTTGTCATCTTATCCTATAAAAAAAGTATATAAAATAGAATTACCTTGTAGTTGTGGTGCAAGACAGAGGCAAGAGAAAAAAATAAAACAAAAATAGGCAGCCACATCTTTGTGACAACAACACAAATTATTATATAAAACCTGATTGCAAATCCACTAGCCAAGGAGTGGTAATTATATATATGTGGCAGGCCTGTGCTCAACAGTAGACTTTCCATAGGCTGTAAAGAATGAATCCGCTACCCTAAGTGTTTTGTGAGTGTAGTAAGGGCGACAGAGGAAAGAAACCAGGAGATGGGCAGCAGCTTCATGCTATTAATAACTAAATAACACTGTGCGGTGGAGTGGTAAATTTCGTGTACTTTATTTTAGCATATTTATGTTATTACATTCGATGAACGGACATCAGTGCGCCATCTAACGTCATTAGTCCGAAGTAACTAGAAACCTACATTGACGAATTGAGCTAGCTAATTGCATGCAATTGACCTTTCGTGTTAATTCGAAATCCTACCACGGATCGATGGTGGCACGTAGCCCAAGGGAGGCCGAGTCCTTTTTGGAGCGAGCCGTTGTAATGATCGGACACGCACATATATAATTTTTGAATCGAAACGCCGGAACATGAATTTAAAGTGACGAGTACTTGGGCGTCCGCCCCATTAAACACAATGTCTACAGGCAGTTTAATGTGTTCAAACACATCATCCCATAAGTTGTAAGTACTTAATGTTTTCCAGGCGTTACTCACCAGCTACGGTCATCGGAGAGTTAAGAGACTTGAGTATCAATATAAAAGTATCCCAGGGCGGCTGTGGTTGGATGATTAGTAAATGAAAATTCAAAGATACATATAATGATACAGACAACAGATACAGACAAAGGGTAGTTTATTTCCTTCTAAAGTTCATACGGCTTTTAAGTACTTTAAAGCTCTAAATATCAAGTTGTCACTTTAAAATACACTGAGAACTGAGGTTTTGACTAACCTGGTGGATTACACAATATTACACTGATTATGGTCAATCCCGCGAAGCAGTGAGGTAACAGATGTCCTCCAGGTGTATTCCGGTCGCAGTCTCCATGCCGCCCAGTCCCAATATAGCCACCAGTTGAAGCTGTCTCGCCTCGTTCACATAGTTAAACTTGATAATGGACCATACTCAAAGTAAGGATTAAGGACCCCTATGACAACACAAAATAATCTATGAAATACCATGTACCGTTAATTAGAGCACATGTGCTTTTAAGAAGACAAAAACATTAAGTACTTAAAATTTATGGGATGATGTGTTTGAACACATTAAACTGCCTGTAGACATTGTGTTTAAGGGGCCGTACGCCCAAGTACTCGTCACTTTAAATTCATGTTCCGGCGTTTCAATTCAAAAATTATATATGTGCGTGTCCGATCATTACAACGGCTCGCTCCAAAAAGGACTCGGCCTCCCTAGGGCTACGCGCCACCATCGATCCGTGGTAGGATTTCGAACTAACACGAAAGGTCAATTGCATGCAATTAGCTAGCTCGATTCGTCAATATACGTTTCTAGTTACTTCGGACTAATGACGTTAGATGGCGCACTGATGTCCGTTCATCGAATGTAATAACATAAATATGCTAAAATAAAGTACACGAAAATTTTCGTGTTACAAACTATGTCAAATATCCACCTATGAGGCAATCCTAGGCCTATACTAAGTATAGTAACTATGTCAAATATCCCACCTATGAGGCAATCCTAGGCCTATACTAAGTATAGTAACTATGTCAAATATCCACCTATGAGGCAATCCTAGGCCTATACTAAGTATAGTAACTACGTCAAATATCCCACCTATGAGGCAATCCTAGGCCTATACTAAGTATAGTAACTATGTCAAATATCCCACTTATGAGGCAATCCTAGGCCTATACTAAGTATAGTAACTATGTCAAATATCCCACCTATGAGACAATCCTAGGCCTATACTAAGTATAGTAACTATGTCAAATATCCCACCTATGAGGCAATCCTAGGCCTATACTAAGTATAGTAACAATGTTAAATATCCCACCTATGAGGCAATCTAGACTATTGACGCGCGTTTTGGTGTTCTTATACATATTTTGGACTTTTGTTAGGTAATACTCTGGGACATTTTAGGCTCTCATGACTTGCCATACTAGATTTCAGGATACTCTATCAAAGGCCTTTTCTAGATCCCTCTGTAGTTACTGCATTGGGCGATATCCCATTTTTGTATATGTCGGTACCTGCACCGTTGCACATGCAGCAGCGCCTCTGTGGGCGCTAGTAGGAATTATTGTAAACAACACGTGCATCGCACACCTGCGCGTTGCACCTGCAGTGGCGCTCGTGTAGCTACTTGTTTCGATTGTATAAAAAGGACGGAGCGGCCGCCAAAGAAAGTCAGTCTTAGCACTGGTGTGGCACAGTGCACTTGTTGTATCCCGGTAACGGTAACGGTATTAACAGCAATGGCGAGTACATCACTCGCCTTCGATTTGCCGACGATATAGTCCTTATGGCAGAATCGCTGGAGTACCTTAGCACTATGCTCAATGACCTCAATGGTGTCTCCCAACGGATAGGTCTTAAGATGAACATGGACAAAACAAAGATCATGTTCAATGTCCATGTCACACCTATGCCGGTAGTTGTTGGGAGCACTATGCTCGAAGTTGTTGACGAGTATGTTTACCTGGGACAAATAGTCTGACTAGGTAAGTCCAACTTCGACTGAGAGGTCAATCGACGGATTCAACTCGGCTGGGCAGCGTTCGGGAAATTACGACACATCTTCTCGTCAGGTATACCTCAATCTCTGAAAACTAAAGTGTACAACCAGTGCGTGTTGCCAGTGATGACTTACGGATCAGAGACGTGGTCCTTCACTGCTGGCCGTATGAGGACGCTCAAGGTCGTTCAGCGAGCTATGCTCGGAGTTTCTCTGCGTGATAGACTCAGAAATTTGGATATCCGCAGTAAAACCAGAGTGACCGACATAGCCCAACGGATTAGTAAACTGAAGTGGCAATGGGCCGGCCATATAGCTCGAAGAACTGATAACCGATGGGGAAGAAAAGTTCTCGATTGGCAGCCTCATACTGGTAGGCGTAGTGTAGGACGACCCCCCACTAGATGGAGTGACGACCTGGTAAGACATGCAGGAAGTCGATGGATGCAGGTGGCTCAGGACCGTGCTTTGTGGCGTTACTTGGGGGAGGCCTATGTTCAGCAGTGGACTTGTGAAGGGTTGTAATGATGATGATGATGATGAATAGACATATACATGTTGTTAAAAATTCATGATTGGTAAGTTTTTAATTACTAAGTAAATTTAATTTTCGGATCCCAATTAGATATTCTCGTAATTACTAAGTAAATTTAATTTTCGGATCCCAATTAGATATTCTCGTAAATAATAATAATAAAATATTTATTTCATAAAACATTAATTTTACATCATATGATCATGTGATCGAAGTCACCTAGTAAGCGAAATAATGCCTGTAGCAGGTGACTTCGCACTTCCATAGCTAAGTATTACAACATTATTTACGAAATAAAATATCTCTAAAGTAAATAATAAAAACATCACTTTAGTATCCTACCATCAGTCTCAAAGCATTAAAACATCAATAATATAATATATTAGGGTAGTATTTTACATCCATAGAGTGTATGTATATTTAGTAGTTGTAGTATGTGGTGTGGTATATAAATTTGAGCATGTTGTATGAGTAGTGTGTGAGTATGTTCTGAGTATTTATGTGTATGTGTTCATTTAGTATCTGTATTGTAATAATGTCTGTTTTCTCATAATTTAAGGGAGTTAAAAAATTCGAAATCAATTTCTTACATTCCTTTTTTGTTTTTCTGTAGATCTCTAGTTCTATGTTTAATTTGTTATGTAGTAAAACGGAGAAGCTTGAGTATTGTTTACCAGCAAATGCAGTTTTAAATTTCTTTAATGCAACGACAGTTTTTCTTCTTTTATGTTTAATGCTGTCATCGTAAGTTAAAGTTTTATGTTTTTTTAATACAGTGAGTAGAACTTAGAGCTTTCTCACTGATAAGACCTTACTAATGGAGTAAAGTTTATCAGTTGGAAACCTCCTTTTTTTGAAGTGCATTACTTTAACTTTTTTTGCAAACATATTTTTAAATTAGGTTAGGTTCCCCGGTTAAAACTAACTTCGTATTCTAGAGGAAAATAGCTACTTACGATTTGACAGCGCTTATCGCTTATGAGCATATGTTGTTAGTTTTATTTTGAGAAATGAGCAAGTCAAGTAGCGTGCGATAATTTTAACATTAAGTATGGTTCAAGTTCTTAATTTAGACAAAGTTTCATTTCTAAAAAATATGTAATGTATTTTTAATCAACAATAGATATAAATGTCAGGTAAGTAAGTATAACGACCGTTTATGTTCAAAAAATTTTTTTTATTTTATTATAAAAAGGATACATATCCCTAAATTATGAATTAAAAACTGTTTAATTGTTAATTAACCCTTCCATGTTTAAATAGCACCAACTTCACTATTTGTTCGATTTACGAATAAAAATAAGGACAAAAACCGGGACTGGTAATGACATAAAAGCGATATTCGCATGCGACTGCTACATAGGCTGTTTATTCGAAATTTCTAAACATTGTAGTACTTTAGTAGCTTTGTATTGCATCCTCTTTCTTTGGTTTATAATTTTCTATAAGTAAAAGTGTGATAGAAATCATTGTAGCTGGTTATTTTACCCGACAAATACGTAGTCGCGGATCAGCCAGAATCTGGTAGCTTGCCAGACGCGCGTAATTAACCATAAGCCAGAATCTGGCCGGTCACCACACAAGGGGTTAATCAGATAACTTAAAATGTAGCCTATTAATAACTTTAAATTAAGATTTCTTATATTTACGCGAACACTACACATTGAAATAATACTAATTTTTACGGAATTTATCGCGTATATTTAACTTTTTTACCCGACGTTTCGAGAGCTTTACAGCACCCATGGTCACGGGAAGGACTGAGATGTTCAACGTCCAGCTGTCATAGTTAACCGCGGTTACCATAGATTAAAATTTAACTTTTGTACCGATCTACACAGTATGAACTTATGGTATCATGGAGTCTTGCAGTTGTATGCTTGGGTTGGGATGTAATTTTATTTATTATAGGATCCCAAGCAGATGGTAGCACCCAGCCATCTTCCAGCTATGACAGCTGGACGTTGAACATCTCAGTCCTTCCCGTGACCATGGGTGCTGTAAAGCTCTCGAAACGTCGGGTAAAAAAGTTAAAAAAAAAAAAAGTTAAATATACGCGATAAATTCCGTAAAAATTAGTATTATTTCAATGTTTAAATTAAGACTTATCCTAGATCACCTTGCACCTAAAATCGTTAGTTTTTATAATAGTAGAGGAGCTCAAGAACAATACTAAAGCAATTGGTTAAACATACTATGTAAAGTAAGTCATTCATCATTAAAATTTTATTAGATTTAATAAGAACTACAGAGTTTAGGTCATATATTCAATAGTCTTACTTTAGCATTACTTTAACTTAAACAAAATAAAAACTACAATTGAGAATTCTAATAAGAATCTTACTGGCACGTTATGTATTCATAATATAGTATTTATTACCTGTGAACCACCTCTGTGTAATTGGATTACTAACACTACCCAGTTATTGCGCTTTCATGTAAACACCTAATTTATTGAAACAAGGAATTACTTACAGACGTTAGAATTGTTGACGCCGCACAAGTCTGTCATCAACTTAGCAGGCTTCCACTGATTTGAAAAAGAGGAACCCGGGCACACATTGTAAAACTTCGTCCGGTTAAATTCAGTTAGAAATTGTTTGAATTATTTAATAGTATAAAATTAAATCCTATCGGCCGCAAGCACCGCGTAAAACATACACCACCATCCAATTATGTATACACAATGGAAATGTTGAATTTAACAATGATGTTCGGTCATGTTGTTAACACGGAAAATACAATTGAAAGCACATTTGTTGTTGATTTAAAGAAAATCTCTTAATTTCACACTCAAATATTTCGCAATTTTCGAACAGCGATGGTTATAAATTTAATGCTCCAGCGGAAAAAATATTCGTTTTCTGACGTTTGTATGTCTCGCGTGAAGTGAAAGTGATGTGTGTTTTCGGTTGTCACTGATGTCAAAATAAAAATATTTAATCGATTCACTTTAGAATCGATTATTCATAGCATAATTTAAGCAATTACACACATTTTCTTGTTTTCATTTTAATTTAAATTTAACATTTTTACATACAGTAAGCAATTACAAATCTATAAATTGTATAATGACCCCAAATACGACACCAAGATAGTATAATCGGCGATAGGTCTCACTAATATGACAACGATAGTACGGGAACAATACAGGTGATAGGCTAATAAGAAAAGCTGTTACCTAGCTACAATTACTTCCATGGATAGGTAGTACTTATTATTTCCAAAAATCTTCCGGCTGGCTTGGGCCACTAAGCTTTAAAGTGAAAAATGCCATTTGGCTAGTTAAACGAGGTCAAGTAAAGACTGCTAAAAACATTAATCAAAACAAAAATTCTGGATACATTTTGTTGCGCGCCACAGTTGATGCCTGGTACATGGCACTAGTACCATGTAATGTTGGGTAGCAAAACGAGGAGAGCTTTCTAAAAATGCCATGCTAGAACTTTCCACCTCCGGCGCCATCTAGTATCGAATAAAATAACTAAGCTTGCTAGAAAACTCCACACTATAAGTTTCTACATCGAGTCGGATGGGACCGGTATTTGCTGGAACATTCTAGATGTTTCGGTGGAAAAGGCCTATATAAAGCCATTTAGGGCCGCGACCGTAACAGTATTGAACTGGCGACACAAGCGAAGACTTCGAAGCGAAATAAAGTGAACTAAAGTGTTAAGTGTGATTAATTATTGGTGTGTTTTAAGTTTTAATTGGTGTTCGGTAATTAATGTGTCAATTTTGGTAATTTAATCGGCAGTTTTACTGTCACAAACCCTAAGCTTGTAACGATTGGTGTCAGGTATGGGGTAAAATCATGCCGATTTTATCTAAGGGGGAAATGGAGGGTGTCCGTACCCAAAGTCAACGCCAGCAGGAGACGGACCAGAGACGATTTGGTGGTGCAATGACGCAGACGTCGGAGGACCAGCCGCCAGCCACGGAGGCTGGTCTGTCAGCAGCTCCTACATCTGCAGCACCTGACTTAGGTGCTCTGATGATGATGCTGCAAGAACAGGCCCGCCAGCAGGTGAAACAGGCCCGCTGATTGGAAGAGCAGCTACGGGGTGGACAGGAGGAAAAGGCACGTCCAGTTCGAGGCTGTTATGAAGGCGAACGGCTGTAATAAAAGTCAAGCCATGACTGCACTCAAACGAGGCCTGCGCGATCAAGACTTAACTGTTCTAGAACAAGAAGCAACGCATCAACGAAAACCTGCAGCAGTGGGCCCTTGAGGTGGAAAAGCTGGTTTGAAAAGCATACTGGTCTGTACCTGTACTCATTGAAGGGAACATGGTGCATACATTCATCGACGACATCCGTGACCTTGAAGTCAGAGCTGCTGTGAGGCTCGGGCACCACAAGATGCTTAAGGACGCCTTGGCCCGTGTACTGGAGGTGGAAGCCGTGCAGCAGGATCATCGTTTCCATCACGTCAGGGAGGTTGCAGCAGCTACAGTTCGCGAACACAAGACAAGTTACCGCCTAAGGTGCTACGGCTGTGGGGATAGGAGCCATGCTTCATCCAGCTGCCCTAAGCGAACTGAAGAAAGGGAAGGTGATCGTTCTCGAGGGGGTGGTGCGGCTAACAGCACCACCCAGCAGCGGCAGCAGGAATACGACGTTACTATCGAACACTGCAGCGGGAAATCGCATGGCAACACAGATAGATTGTCAAGAAGACCTTATCGTGATGATTGCAAGAATAGTACTAGGCAAGAGGGATTCTCGAGTGGCAGCCTCGTGCTGGTAGGAGTAGTGCAGGGCGACCCCCACTAGATGGAGTGACGACCTGGTAAGACATGCAGGAAGTCGATGGATGCAGGTGGCTCAGGACCGTGCTTTGTGGCGTTACTTGGGGGAGGCCTATGTTCAACAGTGGACTTGTGAAGGGCTGTAATGGTGATGATGATGATGATAATTCATTACAAATATTAAGTTATAAAGCAAGTTGTATACCACATTTTATTTATTCATTCAGATTTTTAATAAAAAATATTATTATTTTTCGAAAAATTCGAAAATATGGCACGATCTTGACATATGATATCCAGGATATCATATTTCATCCACCGTTTCATGATCATGCCAGATTTTTTTTAATAGTTTTTTTTAATAATTTAAATAACGACTCTAATAGGGGTATACTGAAGGCCACTCCTGAAAGATAAAGTTTTTGTTTTTTCTCCCCCAACTAGTAGTGACAAACATACATATACTGGGATTATTAATAATTACAAAACTTGTTAGCATTTTTTTATTAGCTAAATAAATTACTAAATTATGCATCTTACATAAAGTAATAATTAAAAAATACATCCCTACCATTATACTTGAAATAAGTTGTGAGAATGCTGAAAAAATTATAATATTATAAGTGACTAGTGACACAATCTATCAACGTAATTCATTGAATTATTGTCAAAATATAAAAGTATTTATGTGACGTTACGTGACGTGATGAAATCATGCCTCACAAAATTATTTTGATTTAAAAATCAATTGCCGCACATTAGTTTTGCAAAAAATGAAATGCCTCTCAATTACGAGTTACAATGAAATCAATTTTAGGTGGTTAGGGTCATCAAGTAACATAATAAAATATACATTGAAGAAAAACACCTACTATCAGATAAGATGAAGGCACTGCACTACACAACAAAAAACTTTTCGCATGTAACAGTTTGACAGCAGATCTATCTCAAAACTCGGCATCGCTTAACATGGCGTAGCAGTCACGCATGGATGAGCTAATGACGTCACACGAAAGTGTTGTCAAAATAAGCTTTTGACAAACTGTAGTTGTCTCCCTTTTCTAATGACAAGTGTGCGTAGAAATTATAGATATTTGTATAACTATTATTTCTATAGTAGAAAGTGCCGCCTAAATATGTACTATATCTCTATATAAATAAACGATTTGTTCGGGTGTGCTCGCTACTCGGTCGGAGTAATGATGACAATTCTTTCCGAAAAAGGTCGATTTTTAAATCGATTCTTATCGAAATTGATGATTCGATTCACGTAAAAATTGAGGTCTAAAAGATCGATTTCTCAAAAATCACTCTTATTTATTTGCTTTTATATTTTAAATTTACAATAACAAAAGATACACCGAAGTACAGATTACAAATGTAACATATTTTTTAATTCTTTAGTATTAGGAAGAGGTGAAAGTGGTGGTGAAACAACAGTAAAACATGTAGTGTAACAACAAACAATATTACATTTCATCGGTAAGTACATTTCCTTATATTACCAAAATATTTTCAACATTTTTATTGCGCAACGAGGGTCAAGTTAAACTAGACAGTTCCGCCACGCGTCACTCCCCGTCCTTTTTGCAGTTACTGCAAACATGTATGTCTGTCTCTCCTTATCATAATTAGCCTCGTGACGCTAATGACTAGTGCAGTGCGGTATATTTATTTCGTATTGTCGATAATTATCCTCAAAATGATTATTGTATTTAGATATCGTTGTTTTAGATATATTGGATATAGGCAGATACATAATATATATATATAATTTTATATCAAAGTATTACTTAGAGTAGTAGATTATTATTTACTATTCTTAGTAATAATTTTTAATAATTATGATTATTCTTTTCGTGTATGAGCTTTGGATAAGTACGATAACAATGTTATTTTATTTAAACTGTATGATTTATTCCCTGTCGGTTTCCAAAAGATGGTAATATGAAAAACAAACGGATAAACGTTACAAAAAGAGAAAATTGGTTTCCATCAAAATATAGCGTCATGTGCTCAAAACATTTTACTGAGGATTGTTTTTTGATGACAAACAAGAAGCGGCGAGTAATGAGAAGTGCAGTACCTACGCTGTTTTTGCCTCAGATGCAATACCTGTATAAAGGCTTTAGTGTCATTAAAATAAAATAAAAAGAGTCTCATATTCTACAAAGATAATGGAGGGTTAATTTATCCCTCACAAATGGTCGTTAAAATATGTTGGCATTGTGAGTCCGTAATCAAGAAAGATTTTATTAATAGTGACTCTAAATGAAAAATCACCGCAGAACAGCTGGTGACCCATAAAACTCTTAGCAGCGTTACAGAAGAACAATTATTCCCGGAGTATACACATCATCAATTTTACGCCGAAGAAACCAATCATATTGTTGATTTAACGAAAAGTGTAATGAAGAAATATATTGACACAAGAATGACATTTATACTTAAAAATCAAAAATTGGAAGGAAAATGTGCAGTTAGGAGAATATCAATGTGTTAATTTTACACTTGATCAAACGAAATGTGCGGATAATAGATAAAAAATTATCGGTAAATTTTTTTTATGTAAACTATTTAAAAAATAAAAGAAAATATTGATAACGTATAGTTGCGAAAGTAAGATAAAGAAAATTATCGGAGGTTAGTATACCCACATACAATCAGCCTGATCAGCTGAGAGTTTGGAAAACCTAATAGCCGATTAATTTTCTAAGGTTGTTCGGACACGATTAAATGCGGAATAAGTTTTAATGTATTTTAATGAGGGAAACGATTATTTATTATAAATTGTATAGGAATATTGTCCACTATCTTGATTATATATGTACGCGAGCCGTGTACGTGAAAGTTATGGTACGATTAAATAATGAATTACATAAGCTGAAATGTAAAGAAGTGAATTAAATGATATTGGTACTTTTCTTGATCATGTATATACGCGAGCCGTGTACGTGAAAGAAATGACATACATGTGTAATGAATAGCCAAAGTACTAGTTATGGATAAAATAGGAAAATAAATAAGTAATGGTTAACTAAGAATGAAGTAAATATATGAAAAAAAGAATAAAATAAAATATTGAAATGTAAAAGATTATGAAGATTAAGAAAATATTATATATAATACTAGCTACTAGCGAGGCAGAAGTTGTTTTGCTCTTTTCGATGACCCTTTGTCATAGCCTATTAAAATCCTTAAATTTGCAAAAAATATGTAAGTCACTCATGGTCAAAAAAACTATCCTATCTCTCAAGCTGGACCAAACTGCGCACGGTGTGCGAATTTTATTAAAATCGGTTGAGTAGTTTAGGAGCCCATCGCGGACAAACTACGTGACACGTAATTTATATGTATTATCATTATTGTCCTGACTAGATAAATGGTAGGCATAATAACAAAATGATTAAGGATACGAATAAATAATATCGTAAATTTTCGTAAAAATCAAAACATAATTTTATGTTATACATAATTATGCCTGATTATGTCAATTATACTACTGTGACTATGCATTTTTGCGTGCTAGATATGTCTTAGATTGTAGTTTTCATAATGATATTAACCTTTTTTAGAATAATCTTAAGGATCTATTTTAAGAATTGATAAAAAAATATAGATAGCATATTTATAATCTAAGACATATCCAACTAAACTAACTATGTAAAGTGGGCTGATTCTCTGTCGGAAGGATACGTGTTGGAGTGCGGGGTGAGACAGGGGGGGTTGACGTCTCCCAAGCTCTTCAACATGTATGTAAATGACCTTATCGTGGAGTTGAGCGGCATGCGCGTCGGATGTCGTATAGATGGCCTTAACATTAATAATATAAGTTACGCTGACGATATGGTGCTGCTCAGCCCAACGGTGGGAGACCTAAGTGAAATGTTAAAGGTATGTGAGATGTATGCTACTGAGCATGGGCTCACATATAATGTCAATAAAACATAGTACATGATCTTTGAGGCCGCTAGTAAATGTCACAATATCGCAGTTAATGTTACCCTTAATGGCATGAACGTGAAACGAGTCACTAAATTTAAATATCTGGGGCATAATATTACTGGTGACCTCAAGGATGATGTTGACATCGAAAGGGAGCGCAGGGCTCAGGCGGTTAGAGGTAATATGTTGGCTCGCAGGTTAACCCGTTTCAATGCCATCATACGAAAAAAAACCGCATCCCTTATTAGCAGGGTACGAGCCAGTCACAACAGCATTCTGAGGACCGTAGCGGACAGATATACATCGCCGCTGTGGAAATGTCTTGTGCAGAGACTGATAACTGGGCCCTATGCACCCCTATGATGATCTGCCTCGGCACAGTGTATTTATTTTATTTCCCTAGATTTTAAGCAAACCATTGTTTTTTTTACTAACCCTTGTTATTATAATTATTGTTATTATTATTGTGTTACTAACCCACATATGGATTTTAATTATCTGAATAAAGAATTTATTTATTTATTATTTATATTTTTTTATTCTTTTGTTTCGGTGGGAGGTGTAGTGTAGTGCTCCCACGTTAATATACTTTAGTGTTAAGGTAGAATAACGAGGCAGTCTAATTAAAATTTTAGTACCAACCACGTCTCCTTCATTGACACCTTTCCTATATTACAACATCATAAAGCTACTATTTTATGCTGGTATTCTGTGAGAGCGTGGTCCTTCCCTGGTCGAGCCGACCCATTCATGGTACAATTATACTACTAATATAACTGCAACATGGCTCTACCACGTATTAAATATTTAATTTTTTTATGTTAAAGTAATTTTATGTTAAAGTTCAACAAATTATTAAAAGTTTATTTTAAACTCCGTTATTTGAATCTTGAATTTTTTTCGAAGTTGGCATTTATATTTTACCTGAGTATACTGCTTGAAAAGTTAGTACATTTAAAATTGCATTTCTTAGTTGCACAGGAAAATTGAAGTCACAGTCAAAAGCTAGTTACTGATACTGAAAGTATGTATTAAAAAAGCGAAAAAATTTGTCAATATCGATAGAAATCATAAATTCATTACAATACACGCCCTAGCGATCGTGTTCGGAATCTCTTCGGAATAGTTCGGAGTACTTCGCAGCGATCACAACTCCCCCCGCACCCTAATTCTATAGTACGTTTCTAGGGCAGGCGGAAAAAAGTACATTGACCTCAAGTATTATGTTAGCATCGCAACAAAACGACAGTTATTGCTTCCATACATTTCTTTATAGATTACGTATTGTTATGCGCTAAGCGTGTCTCATGGTACGGGGTAGGGTAGCAGGTAGGTGAAGGAAGCGGCCATTCAGAGATAATAAACCTGTGTCTCACGCCGTGCGTGATGAATTTTTATTAAGTTTGTTTTGTTAATTGTATCATTACGTTTTGTATTATAGAATTTATTATTGTTTTATGACGTTTTGTATATTATCACTATTATGAAATCGGGTCCATCGACATGAAAATCTCATAAAGCCTTTACGTCACCACGAAAGAAGCGGAAATTGTCGCATATTTCGGAAACCGAAAAATAATGATTGTAAACATCTATAAATATGTAAAAGAAATGTGGTCTAGTGACGTATATCCATCCAAAACGGATATGAAAAAGAAGACTGTCGATATTTTAGGTTATAATCAAAGTGACGGACTCTTCTACATCTACATCATCGTAAGATGACTCTGAAATATATACAGATGAATAGTCTGTCAAGGGTCCCTGACAATCTTTTATGAGAAGTTTTATGTATGTTTCAAGGTTGGCTGCTGAAGAATACTTAGCATTAAAATTTCGTCTTTTTACTTACCTACCTACTTATTAAAGTACTTACCTACTATTAACGTAATAATCAAAATTGTAATAACTCATGATTTATAAATAATAAACTTAAATTAATATTAATTTGATTTTTAATTCATTTAGGTACAGGATAATCTCAGTGGCATAGCTAATTTTTTGGGGTGACACCCACCCGGTCTCTCAACTTTAAGAACAATGTACAAACAAAAAATAAATAAATCGCTAGTACAAAAATTTCTTTTTCAGGGATTCCTCCACAAGCACTAGCTCAGCTCTATGTATAATTCGGGGATTCCCGCAAAAGACCCTGACGCTCTCGAAGTCTCTTCAAGATGTAGCTTCATTGTTCGAGATCGTACAAACTAAAGATTTGCTTTTGGCGAATACTGAAGAACTGAAATTAGCTACATCTAAATTTACTGATTTTTATGATTAGATCTCTGAAACCGAATTACTTTTGTAGATACCAAGACTGCGAAGACATTTAAAAGCCGCTAATGTTACGGTTACTCATTGGGTGTCTCCAGATTTTTTAAAACTTATTATAATTTTTTTTTAATGTTATTATATATAGATTGCTCTGAAATTGTTCATGACGGTTTGCGTGTCCGTAGCTTCATATGAGAGGAGTTTCAGAAAATTAAAATTAATAAAAAAACTGTTTGCGGGCAACAATGACCCAATCGCGACTTAGCAATCTTGGTATATAGCCATCGAACACGAGGCAATACAAAATATAAATTTCGATGAAGTTATTGGTGAGTTTGCAGCTGTCAAAGCTACAAAGAAGAAATTTTAATTGTATAACAATTCCTTTTCTGCCTTAGTTATTATTGTGTTTTGTTATTTCTTTAATATTATAAATAATAAATGATTCATGTCCTTTATCATATAAAATTTATTGCTTTTTACTTTCGATGGGGTGACACCACTAACTTCCGCACCGGATGCCACCCAAGGTAGCTACGCCACTGGATAATCTTCTTTCTTTATTATATAATAATATACATAGGGCCTGTATAGAACTTAGCACTCGGCACCCTTGCCTTTCAATCTGATGATGTATGTAATGATAAAAGGATTAAAAAAATTAACCTAAACAAAAAAGATTGCCTACCCCGACGGTATTGTTAAGGTCAATGGACTTTTTTCCGCCTGCCCTAGAAATGTACTATAGTTGACAAAATTGTTTTCTTTTAAATTCGCATGTATTATAGCTTGCTACATATTTATTTATCTATGATGTATTACTTTACTTCTCTCATTGAGCTATTATGTACTATGTACTAGAGGCGACACCGCATTCAGCTACTCTGTTCCACTCAACTGCGGTGCATACACCGCACTTTAATCAGTCACTCGCTAGGCGCTTGTAGAGTTGTCACATGTTGTGTTGATTTAAAAAAAAAATCTCTTGATAAAAATATGCCGTCGTGTGTACTTAGATATAGCACAAATAATTCAACAAATGTCAGTAAAAACCAAGGAATTACTTTTCATCGATTAATAAGATACTTAATGAATAAAAAAAGTATTAAAGATTAATAATAAAACAAATTATTCCTAAGACGCGATCTCGTGTCATGGAATATAGATTATGAAATTGATATGTTCAGAAGCGATATTTCTGTTGGTACTTAAGTATAGGACGAATATATTAACATACACATTTTTTATGTAGAAACACATATATGTTACTATAATTAGGCTAAATTTTTCATGTTTAAATCTGCTTATTATTCTTTTATTTCATTTTTAGGTTTCCACATCAAAGTAAAAGTGGAATAAATTCGTCCATTTTTAACTTTCGCGTGCCCAGCATTTATGAACGACTCTTATTCTAATTTAAGTAAATATATTTGTAATTTAAATGTTATGTTGATAAGTTTTGTTAAACATACATTTAGTATGTTTTTTTTCATATTTGACATACCTTTTAAAATATTCAGATAAAAATATCATTAAAATGTAATTGTGATATAATATTTTATGTAATATTATAAATAAGCAAATATAATATACAAAATAAATGACAAAATTTAAATATTGTTCTCGATATAATTTACTTATTTAACAAAACAATCTACTATTACCTGCGGATCATTCTACCTATATATATTCTATGATAAAAAAAAACAACCGCGCGAACACAGAGTAGCGCACGTTTTTTGTTTGAGATAGCTGTTCCATATTACTTCAATGACTTCTCTATAGGGTTAAGTGCTCGTAGCTAGAGACTAGAGAAGTAATCGTAGACAGATAAACCTATAGACAAATTGACGCCTTCTTTCGCATTCGCACACGAAAAAGATAGATTTTTGCATACGTCTTGCATAGAAATGAGATAGAGCGGTGTGATTGTTTGTCCCTTTCCCCGTGCCGGTTTTTTTGTTTAGCAAACTCTACAGTTTGCTAAACAACTTTAACAGCGTAGGGTTTTAAGGAGTTTACAAGTTGGTTTAAGTGAGAAAAAAGTGTTTTGTGAGCGTAAGATTGGTGAATCTTGTTCAGTTCAGTTCTTAGAACAATTAAAATTTTAATCTAAATGTGTTTAAAAGTCATAAAGATTATTGGATAACCTAAAAATTCGTTATCGTCCTTTCTCACTCGAGGCCACGCCGATCATTAGTCTCTAGTATATAGTCAGTAATCTATGATTAGTCTAGAGGTTTCTCTGTCTACGGAAGTAATAGTGTTTTTGTTTTTGGTTTTGTGATTGTTGCTAGCTTGCTATATATTTATTTATCTATGGCCTGTGTTGTGAACCATTGTGAACTTTAAAAGGGTGTCTTTATTAATTACTAGGTAAGTAATTATAAGAGTTTGGGAGCATTGTGATACGAACACCCGTATTCACAAACGTTACTATGCAGTCTCACAGTGCGCTCGAACGCACAGGGTACAGAAAACGTATTCATAAACAACACTTTGTGTCAAGTTATCTGAAACTAAAATAAGTAAATCATTAACAGGTCATTGATAATAATTATAAATTTTACCAGGTAAATTAGGTATTCTGACCATTTATACTAACTTTTTATAGAATTGGAGTCAATAACCCCTGGAACAGTTAAATTTATAAATGGACAAATTGCATCCACAACATTATCTGATAATAAAGCACTTTCTGGTGGTCCTCCACCTGTATGTCTCATATTAATTGATTCAAGAGAAAGCTCCTTCTTTCTTTGAGATTCTATATTTCCCCAACATCTTTTTAATTGTGTGTGATTCCTAGGTGTAACATAGGACTGTGCATTATAGGCAATCGTCAGTTCATTCCAGGCCTTCTTCTTTAATTAATTCAATGTTTTGAGCGTGTGTACGCTTGTCCTCAATAATGGGCCGCTCACGAACTAAAGCGACAATTAATTCCCTTTCCGAAGAAGTAAATGGTAACTTCTTTGAACTGTAAGAAAACAACACGTGTTATTATTTGCACGAAATTGACAACGAAATAAACAGAAAAATAAAATGCTGAAATGAGAACTTACCATATTTTAGGTGATTTCACATTAATTATAGGCAAGCAACTCGTATTCATAATGAAAATTAAACGAAAAAGTAAACTATCTTTAGAATTCAAATGACAAAATAATATCTTGGTCTTGCTTGTTGAGTGACGTGTGACCAATAGGAGTAATAGTGTTCTGTGGAAATATCTTACTTAACATAGTGTTGCTGCCGTACTTATGTAGGTATCGTTTGTGAATACGGGTGGAAAACAATTCTAAACTTCTTTTTTTATTGATACAGCAGATGCAGTTCATTTTATTCAGTATTATTTGATTTTGCTCTTTAGACATACTGCTTACAGTTAATGTTAAATAAAATTACAGCCTGTGTACAGGCACATACCTCCCCTAATTTTTGTCGGGTTGAGGCACGGAGCAAATATAAAGAGGAGACGGCCTAAGCGACTGTGCACTGTGATTCTAACTAGTTCCCGACGTCATCACAGTGAGCGTGGCTTTAGTTAGTATACTGCACAGAACACTAATACCCTTAGGCGGGGTATACTGTCAGCGTTCGTCCTGTGCGCATCGGTGTCGAAAATTGCAAATCAGTGTATTTTCGTATTATTAAGAAGAAAAGGATGAAGTGTTGTGTTTTATCGTGTAAAAGCTACTCAGATAGACGCTCTGATGCTATGGATGGTATCACATTTCATGTGTAAGTAATTATATATCTAATTACTTAAAATAATTCTAGAAAGATCTCTTTGCATCGGCTTTCAAATATAATTAAATATATTCGATACTAGATGGCAGCACTTTGTGTCGTGTGAATTAAAAATATAAAGGTAAGTCGAGCTCAGTATTGGTAAAACAATCATACGAAGGTGCTGAAATTGTTTTTTTTTGAAGTTGGTTTCAGTCCTAAAGAATTTTTTATCGCCAAAATATTACCTTTATAGATTTTATAATCATTTTGTAAACAGGCCGCCATCTACCGTCAAGTAAAAGAACAATCAAAATTAAAATAAAAAGACAGGGCCGTAATTAGAATCCAATTATTTTACCCAGTTACCCACGGCTTAAAATGAAGGAAATATTACTTAGGCTGATTTTTTACGAAAGGTTTACAATGTATATAAATACTTAAATATTTAACATTTTGTAAAAGTCAACCTTCAAGAAATATTCATTTTATCCTTAGTAAAATAAAGACTTCTTGAAATTAAATATTTTATGTACAGTATTCAGTCTCCTTGAAACTTTTCTTAAGAAAGACAACTATTATAACAGTTGTAGTTCAGTTAGTTAAAAAGCTCATCTAGGTTATTTTATTTACTTTATATTCTAGATTTCCATCCGAAGATAATCTTAAACAGCAATGGATAGCAAAAATTAATAGAAAAGACTGGACTCCGACAAAATATACAAAGATTTGTTCGTGCCATTTCAATGATGACGACTTCACAGTTACAAAAAAAGGCTTTAAAAAATTAAAGCAGGGAACTTTACCCAGTATTAATCTGGATATATCGGTTCGTTTGGATGCACTTTGTATTTTACTAGTTTTCTTATTTTGGTAGAAGGAGTTACTTTTCATATTGTTGTTTTATACTTTATATTATAGATTAAAAGAAAATTACCAGAGCCCTCAATATCACCACCTAGGCCTACCACAAGTGATTTAAATGAATTTTTAATATTTAACGATTCCCCTAGAAAGAAGAAGCTAAAGCGAGAGATAGAACAACTTCGATGGAAATCGAAAAAAGATGGGCTAAAGATCAGAAGACTTCAAGTGAAAGTTAAACGTTTGAAAAAGAAGGTGCTTATATAGTAACAATACTTTCGCTTCACATACAACTTTAAGATGTTTTTTTCTAAATGTAATACGCTTTAAGTACGTTTCGCTTTTGTTTTAGGTTAAAAATTTAACTGCCTTAATTACAGAATTGGAAACCAAACATCTTTTACTGGGAGAGGATTCCGAAATTTTATCTTCAATAAATGTAAAGTTGAAAGACTTGGTTGGGCGTCAGTTATCAAAAATTAAAAAAGTTCCTTTGAAAAAGAAATATTCGCCAGCCCTTAGATCATTCGCTTTAACGCTTCATTATTTTTCGCCAAATGCGTACTCATACGTCAGGAAACTTTCGATACATGCTTACCGCATCCGAGAACCATTTCTAAATGGTATGAAAGTGTCAATGGTGAAGCTGGATTTACAGATGAGGCTTTTAATGTATTAAAGCACAAAACCAACTCATCACGTAAACGTGCTTTGTGTAGTCTTATTATGGATGAGATGGCTGTTAGGAAGCATGTTGAATGGGATGGAAATAAATATCATGGTTATGTTGATCTCGGGCTTAATGACGTACAAAAGGATAACTCGGATCAGGCGTCTCAAGCCTTAGTTTTCTTACTTGTATCTCAAACAGAACGGTGGAAATTACCTGTGGGTTATTTTCTGATTCGGTCTATGACCGGAGAACAACGGGCCTCAATAGTTCAACAATGCCTTTACAAATGCCAAGAAAATGGTGTAGACGTTGTTTCACTTACGATAGATGGTTGCGCAGCAAATATTGCTATGCTTAAAAAGTTAGGATGTTCGTTAGATCCTCAGAAAATAAAATCAACTTTTAAACACCCTAGTGCTGACTACGAAGTAGCAGTATTCCTCAACGCATGCAACATGCTAATACTAGTGCGCAATACCTTTGAAAATAAAAATAAGTTTCTTGATTATCGGGGCAATTATATCGAATGGTCTTATCTCGTCAAACTTAATAACCTACAAAAGTTTGAAGGCCTCCATCTCGGGAACAAGTTAAAAAACAAGCATATACATTTTCAGCAACAAAAAATGAAAGTAAAATTAGCCAGTCAGCTTTTTAGTAATAGCGTAGCCGACGCACTCCAAGTTTGTGAAAAAAGTAATATTGGATTCATAAATGTGGCGGCTACAATTAGTTTTATCCGTCTAATTAAGAATATCTTTGACATTCTTAACTCCAGAAACATGTGTCGGTATAAATACAAAAAGCCCTTATTTGAAAAAAATATTTCGAAAACAAAAGATTATTTGGAATATGCTAAATATTACTTAATTTTTCTAGTAGCTCCTGACGAAGATAAGCCTGTTATCGCTACAAATCGAAAAACTGGCTTTATAGGTCTTTTAACATGTATCAATAGCACACTTTTCTTGTATGACCGCCTGATTGAAAAAGAAAACATACTAAAATATCTAACTCTATACAAATTTTCGCAAGATCATTTAGAACTATTTTTTGGGATAATAAGGGCACATGGGACGACAAATAATAATCCAACCTCACGTCGGTTTAAAGCAGCTTACAAAAAAACCCTGATAAATGCAGAACTGAAAGACGGTTTCAGAGGAAATTGTATTCCTTTAGAGGATATTTCCATTTTGAATGAATCCTCGGTAAAAAAAAATTAATATTACTTCAGAACGTTATCAAATTTTGCAAAATGACTTGAGCGGGGAATCATTAGATAGCACGGATGTTGAACCTATGCCTGATGATTTACTGTTAGAATTTGATGCGCAATTAAATACAATGATAGGTCATTATTTGCGCCGTCATATTGTTGCATATATTTCTGGGTATGTAGTCAACTATTTACATTCGAGGATCAAATGTGAGACCTGCCTTCGTGAATTATATGCTGATGGTTATGATGATGATGACCTTTATTTGATAAAAACTAAAAATAAAGGTGGCCTTACTTTTCCTTCTAAAGATGTCATAAATATATGCGTACGAACCGAATGCAGCATCCGTTGTGTTAAATCACAATCTTTGAATACTCCCAATTTCAGTAAACATAAAATTGTATCGAATACATTAAAGTCTCTTATTGGACAAGATTATTTCAAACAATCGGTCAATCATATGTTTGACCAATCACCGACTGATAATCATATTATACTTTTAATTAAATCTATAGCTGAAAAATATATAGATATTCGTTTTAAGCATTTTGCTACCATAGAAAACGATAGGGCATCAAACCGACAACAACTAACCAAAACAGGTATTTTTGCGGGTAATTCAATTTTAAATAGAATTTAGTACTGTATGTCGAGTGCGAGCGCAACAAAATAATTTAAATAACTTTACGATAGCGTTAATCGAGTTTATGTTTATATATTACTTGTTCTTCCATAGAAATATTAAGTAGTATACCGACACATACATACGACATAATAGTCCAGCCGTTAGTCAGCGTGAAAAAATAACACATTTACAGTACATAATTAGCGTGGGATAAGGTCAAGGAGAAAGAAAGAGCACACAAACTTTCGCTTTTATAATATTAGTGAAATTATTAGGATTATTGTTATAGAAGGAGTAGGATTTTTTTTATAATAATATCGGTATTTCAATTTAGAAAAAAAATGTAATTACAAGACGATTCACAAAATTAATCTTGAAATAAATACTCCCTGGTACGAAATTTCTGAGTACGTCCCTTTATATCCCAAGCGTAAGGTAGCTAAACTACATTGGGTGCGTTTGGCAGAAAAAAGCGCTAGGAAGCGCTTATAAGCGCTAAAATAGTTTTCGGCCAGGACACGATTGCTACTTCAGTAGCGCTGACACAAGCCGCCATTTTGCTTATTTAATTTGTTTGTTTTGAAGTAGAGTTTATAAGTTGTTTTGTGCAATATTAGTTTTAAGTAATATAATGACATGAATAAACATATACATGCTATTAAAAACTCATGATTGGTAAGTTTTAATATGAATACTTTACAAACATATATTTAAATTAGGTTAGATTCCCCGGTTAAAACTAACATCGTGTCCTGGAGGAAAATAGCTACTTACGATTTGACAGCGCTTACCGCTTACGATCGCCATTTTGCTTACAAGCGCTTGCTAGCGCTTTTTTCTGCCGAACGCACCCATTGCAACATCGATATGGAACGATGCGAGTAGTTTTACTATTTACCGGTAGATGGAAAATAGTTAAGTGGGCGGCGCTTAATACCCCCTCACCCCGCAAATTGTCGCGTTGTTACATAGTGTAATCCACAGACTACTAAGGTGGAATCACACCCATAACACCTCCTATTTGCTCCGTGGGTTGAGGGGCAATAACTATGTCACACTTCCAGTGCACTGTGTCATCGAAGTATTATATTTTTACATCAGACATACTGGTTTCCAGAACTTTAAATTGCAAATAATAATTTGAAATCTATATAGGCTTTTTATGATACTTCTAATTTATCTCTTTTTCAGACTGACATAAAGGGATTTTTGAATAAGAAACAAATGGATGATAATAGTAAGGGTATTGCTAAAGACGTATCTGTACCAATAAAGTGTTCTGTTGTTAAAGTAGAAAAATGTGATCATTATTCTATGAATGAAAATGGTCCAGTTAAAGAAGTTGTTAATTATGGTGGCACATTCAGCATGGATGAATGTGGTGTTAATATATCTGAACCTGCAGGAATTGGCACAGGTACATCTATTTTTATAAAATAATACACTAGTATTACTTCTGAGCGTTACCTGCCATGATGTCAGTATCTACTTTAGTTCGAGTAGCATCTCTCACCACCGATTTTAGCTTGGCATACCAACTTTAGAAAATAAAGTTAGATATAATAGATTTACAACACTGAAATAATTTTTTTTTATTCCTAGCCCAATTAGGGGAAAGTAAATGAATTGACCACAATTTGTTCTATGAATGTTGTAAGGAGTGACTATTGGAAATGTTAGCTATTGGAAATCTACAGGTCGAGCTGACCCATTCCTGCTACTATAATGATATAGCTGCAGCGATTTTTATATGTGGTACAGCTACACTGCAGCTAGTTTAGTTCAGTTTAGTTTACGACTGGCTGTTTTCCGCAACTCAACGTCTCAGCACGTATTTTGCGTGTAATATTACACTGCAGCTATATTATGTAACACTAATGGGTCGGTTTGACGGGTGAAGGACCACACTTTCACAGAATACCAGCATATAAATGCAGCTTAATACTGCTGTGTTTCGTATGGTGAGTGAAGAGATCTGGAGACTCTTTTTTACTGGAAACGAGGCATTCCATCTTAGGCTTCAGAGGTGACAATGCATCTGCATTTTGATTTTTAATCGAGGATAAATATAGATGTCTATGGGTCACAGCATCCACTTACCACCAGGTGGACTGTGTGCTCGTTTGTCACCCTTATTCTATAAAGAAATGGCTCTACCATGTATAACATAAGCCACATGCTGCAAATGTTGTTCGTGAAAGTCTAATATCCATAGAAGAGGTAGTGTTATTTACCATAATTAATACTGGCCAGTATGAGTATGAATCCATACAAATTCAATTTCAATTATTGACCATGGTTTTATTGGTGTAATCCATTCACCATAACAAGTTTTTTTAAGCAATTTTTCCAAACATTTTGAACAGCCTCTCACTGGCGTCCCTATATCTTTATTAAAATTTGGTACATAACTCTTTGTTAGTGCTTTTGTTTGCACTATTCCTGTGTGTTATGCAAAATTTGTTAAGTTCTATAGTGCATTAATATTGATATTAATAAATGGCAGTTCAAAAATATAGTGATCTTATAGCTCTGTATGATGAAGCCAAAATCGGTGTAAATCTGAGTCTGCTTTTCCAGCTGATCAACCAATAAATTCAAATAATGTTTTATTGTATTTTGTTTCTATTGATGTGCCTTTAGCATTAAATGAAAAGTCACAGTGATCAACAAAACCAATGATGACTCGTTTTGGTTGTTTGTGTACTGGTTGCAGTCAGCGACTTAATCTCCTGAGATATAAAATACTGCTTTATTCACAATCTCATATACATGGGATATTAAAGTAATTGTTAACAAAGCGATGGCTTGTAGTCTATAATTTCCTGATGAAAATGTCAACCTTTGAGGTAATTGTGATACTTTTTATGCCAAACATAATTTTTTTTTATGGTATAAGGGTGACAAACGAGCACATAGTCCAACAACATAAGAATACCAGCGTAAAATAGTTTAATGTTGCTGTGCTTCATATGGTGAGTGTGGTGAACCGGAGACCCTTTTTTACTAGTGACGAGGCATTCAATCTTACGTTCCCACAAGTGACAATGCATCTGCATTTTGATTTGTTATCGAGGATAGATGAAGATGTCTATGGGCCACAGCAACCACTTACCATCAGGTGGACTGTATGCTCATTTGTCATCCTATCCTACAAAAAAAAACTTATGGAGGAGGCCTATGTTAACAGTTGACTTCAATCTCCAACTACATTTTGTGGTATAAAACACTTAACCCAAAAATTGTTACAGCCTATTAAAAAAAAACGAGTATATTTTCCACTACAATGAGCAGCTATGGTTAGAACTAGTCTAAGCATTATCTTGAATTTCGAAACACAGCTTAATTTCAAATATAGTATATATATATATATATATATATATATATATATATATATATATATATATATATATATATATAATGTATGTATATATGTATATACTATCTTATGAGTTAAAAATATCATTTTGGACAGCAGCATAAAATATGAGATAGGTATAAGGTATAATAAATTTTACAGCAAATGATTTTTACAATATTTTTTAATGTGAAACCTATTGAGGTTTTTAAAGAATATTTCCTTTAGTCCCTCAGTATATAAAAATTTTATAGCGCCACATACTTAATTCAAGTGAAGTGAAGTCATTTTATCGAACGAAAATTGATTGATTCTCACGGTGGTACGTAAAGATTACGCTAGATGGCACAACCACGCTATTGGCTAATTTAATAATTTAAGAGTTATAAATATCATTTTGTACGGTTTATTAAAATTGAAAATGAATAATTATATAATAAATAGTCATTATTTTATGGTACAAAAAATTGTAAAGCTTTATATTCTCAGTATACCATATCTAATTCCTGTCGTAATCTGTTCTATGCATATAACTTAAACAAAATAATTTCGATGTTTCACATCTGCCAGGCGTCCCTTTTTTAATTTTGTACATAGTTTGGTTGTACTTTGTTCTTGTTTTTCTTTTTTTTTTCATGTATTGTATTGTATGTAAATATCTTTTTCTTTCGCTCAGGCAAACCCAAACGACTCTTTTCAAATTCACTGAAGGTATGCAATTGCATATGTCATACAATCGATCTAGCCTTCTGTGTGCTTTGTTAAACACGTCCTTGACAGCACTGAATATGAAACTAAAGAGTGGAGACAGCTCAAGATTGGTGTATTTTTATTAACTGCTAAAAACAACAAAACCTTATCTTGGGCTTACCCTAGTTTGGAGCCCTAGTTTCGTTCATCACTGTATGGCGGAAGCGTATGTTCAGCTGTCGACTTCTAATAGGCTGTAATGGTAACACACTGGTGAACATAAGCTAGAATTGATGAAACTACTTCTATTATTGTAATTGTTTCCTATGGGTTAGAATGAAACCCAGGTACTGCATTATAATGGACGGGTCGTTAGATCACACCTACACAGATTCAACAGATTTTATAGTGATGAATTATATTTCTGAAACATGGTATAGGGCTATTTGAGGAAGACCAATGTCGTTCAGCACTATAGAAAGGTCTATGCTTGGATTTTCTCAACTTGATAGAACTTCAACAACTTGATCACTATCACCACATTGTATCCCTTCTCCTCCTCCACCACCACCACCATTAATAATAATAATCATCATCACAGCCCTTCACTAGTCCACTGCTGAAAATATGCTTCCCCCAAGGAATGCCACAAAGCAAGGTCCTGAGATAATTGTATCCATGGGCTTCCTATAATAGAACTTATAATGGAGATATTCGCAGTGGAATAAGATTAATGGCAACAAACTCACCATATTCATTGAAGAACAGAGAACCGATGGGGAACAAAGTTCTCGAGTGGCAGTCTCAAAATAGTACGTGTGTGTATGTATTCTAGTGGCTCAGAACTGTATTTCGTTTCATTCCTTGGATACCTTGTGCAAATGTTGTAATGATGATGAAGTGGCCTAAGGGGATTTCAGCCATTAATATTAAAATAGTTAATCACAATGTGAATTCAGGAAATATTGTTTAACCAGCTGTACAAGTCCACTTGGTTTGTAGTTCAAGTTGACATAGGGCTCCCCTCTATTCGCCCTATCTTTCGAGATTTTAGTAGGGCCGCACCGCTGATGCGGTGGTGGAAGAGTGTCGATATCGCGAGGCGCCGCTCCTTCCTACCCTCCGCGACCTAAACTTGATTGCCGGCAGAGCCGTAGACCAGATCCGCCGCTGAAATTAGGAAGGCCTGTCCGTGCTAGACTCAGGAGAGGCCACAGGAAGGTGCATCTAGTGTTCTGGTGCGCCTCACTTGAGAAAGAGGAGGAGTTGTCCTCTCTCGAGTAGAGGCTGCTATGGGGTGACTAGCACTGGTAGGGCTGCTGATGTGTGCGAAAGCGTTCCCGTGGCCCCTGCCAATATGCGACGAAGGTGGAACACTATGGAACACCATCAAGTAAAAGTCGTTGCAATTCCGACATATCCCGTATTTACTTCCGCGGGGAGGGTATGCGTAGGCATATCCGGTGTATAAATAAGTAGTCCCGGGGCTGCACTATTTGTGAAGCTTGAAGTTAAGTAAAGTTTAAATATGAACAAAGTTGAATTGTCTGTCTGTATTATATTGAAATAGTTGCCTTATATTGATCGTAGGAGGTAATTTACGTGTCATATCTAAAAGCTATATATTATCTGAAAAACCTTGAACATTTTCAGAAGAAAGATTATCTTTATTCTAAATAATAAATAATGCCACATTAATTGATCTTATCCAGTTGAATCAAGGACAAGTCGCTAGTTAACAATAAATGTTTTTTTTGGCTTATTTGCTAACAGATTTTTTTTGTTTTGTGTTTGTTTGCAGATGTTAGTACCTACGAAATACATTACGGGAGAGATTGTTCACTCGGAAACAATTATATTCCTGGTGAGTTTTAAGTTTATACCAGGCTTTTTTTATATGGTATAACAAACAATTGTACAATATAATCTTATCATTAAACACAATATTATATTTAAGCTTAATATTGGGTCTGTGTACTTAACAATTAAAATTATTTAATGTTAATTAAAATAAATGACATCAGAGCTCAGATGCTTAGTGCTCGCTGTAAAGTTATATTACGCAAGCAACCCGGGCTCGATCCCCGCCTGCATCAATGAAATTGGTAATTGCAATTTTAAGTGTTAATTTAACACATGCTCCGCGGTGAAGGAAAACATCGTGAGGAAATCCGAATGTCAGAAATAAAAAAAAATATATTTTGAAGACATGTGAAGTTTGCAAGCACGGCGCACACTTTCTTGCCCTAAAAGCCTCAGAAATGAGAGCGAGGCTTGTGCCCAGCCGTGGGACGTATTTTTTTATAGGATAAGGGTGACAAACGAGCACATAGTCCACCTGATGGTAAGTGGTTGCTGCGGCCCATAGACATCTACATCTATCCTTGATTACGAATCAAAATGCAGATGCGTTGTCACCCGTGAGGACTAAGATGGAACGTCGCGTTTCCAATAAAATTGGTCTCCGGTTCTCTACACTCACCATACAAAACACAGTAGCATTGAGCTGGCATTTTACGCTGGTATTCTGTGAGAGCATGGTCCTTCCACGGCCGAGCCGACCCATTCGTGCTACAATTATACTAATACTACTAATATAGCTCCAACATGACACTACCATATTATAAGGTCATAGGCTGTAACTTTAAGACATGAATAACCATTAGTAAAATTTTTGTCTGTCTGTCTTAGTTTATCTTCAAATCGGCAGAACCATTTGTGATGTAACTTGACGATCAGATAGATAATAATATCAGGAGTGATCTAAGCTACATTTGATCTGAAAAATATTATGTAATTTTTGAAGTGGAAACTTCTTTAAGACAGCTGTGACTTGAATCTCGATGGAAACGTAAAAGCGACACTGAAAAGAGACGAACGTATACATCCATGGGATTTAGCCTGCGAGAGAATGAGATAGAATACAGTATACACATATATTTCGTACGTCGTAGAGCTATGCTGCAGCTATATTAGTAGTTTAGTTGTAGCACGAATGGGTGGGCTCGACCGGGGAAGCACCACCCTCTCACAAAATACCAGCGTAAAATAGTAGCTTAAGGACGCGTTTACAAAATGGATAGGTATAGAATCGCACTACTACATTGACAAAAGTCACACACACACTAGTGTACGCACGGTTGGCTGTGTGAATCGTAGTCAAATGAAATTATTTTGATAATTTGAAAGATTGAATTTGTTTTTCATTTCTTATACCTACCTCAGAAATATACTTCGATACGAAATATGAATACCTGCTCCAAAGACTGCTTGGCACTGGAAGCCCTCTACTGGTAGTGAGATGTTAGCTCTGGACTTTGAACTGGTTTTGTCAGTTGTAATAAGACCTTACCTACCTGCGGACTTGATGGAGTGACCTGAAGGTGTAATTTGGTGATTACAACAGGAACTCCTAGACTAGTGGAACTGGGTGTGCCGAGTTTGGGTTTGTTTTGTTGGTTATGATGAGACCTTACCACCGGACTTGATAGAGTGACCTGAAGGTGTAATTCGGTGATTACAAGTGGAACTCCTAGACTAGTAGAACTAGGTGTGCACTAGGTGTGAACTAGGTGTGTGTGAGTTTGGGTTCGTTTTGTTAGTTATGATGAGACCTTACCACCAGACTTGATGGAGTGACCTGAAGGGGTAATTCAGTAACTACTGCTGGAATTTCTGAACGAGTAGAACTAGGTGTGCCGAATTTGGGCTCCGTTTTGTTAGTTATGACGAGTCCATACCTCCGGACTTGATGGAGTGACCTGAAGGTGTAAATCGGTGATTGCAACTGGAACTCCTAGACTGGTAGAACTAGGTGTGCCGAGTTTGGGTTCGTTTTGTAGGTTATGATGAGACCTTACCACCTGACTTGATGGAGTGACCTGAAGGTGTAGTTCGGTGATTACAAGTGGAACTCCTAGACTTGTAGGACTAGATGTGCCGAGTTTGGGTTCGTTTTGTTAGTTATGATGAGACCTTACCACCAGACTTGATGGAATGACCTGAAGGAGTAATTCAGTAACTACTGCTGGAATTTCTGAACCAGTAGAACTAGGCGTAACTAACAAAACGAAACCAAACTCGTCACAAATAGTTCTACTAGTCTAGGAGTTCCATTTGTAACCACCTGATTACACCTTCAGGTCACTCAATCAAGTCCGGTGGTAAGGTCTCATCGTAACTAACAAAACGAACCCAAACTCGGCACACCTAGTTCTACCAGTCTAGGAGTTCCAGTTGCAATCACCGATTTACACCTTCAGGTCACTCCATCAAGTCCGGAGGTATGGACTCGTCATAACTAACAAAACGAAGCCCAAATTCGGCACACCTAGTTCTACTCGTTCAGAAATTCCAGCAGTAGTTACTGAATTACCCCTTCAGGTCACTCTATCAAGTCTGGTGGTAAGGTCTCATCATAACTAACAAAACGAACCCAAACTCGGCACACCTAGTCCTACAAGTCTAGGAGTTCCACTTGTAATCACCGAACTACACTTTCAGGTCACTCCATCAAGTCCGGTGGTAAGGTCTCATCATAACCTACAAAACGAACCCAAACTCGGCACACCTAGTTCTACCAGTCTAGGAGTTCCAGTTGCAATCACTGATTTACACCTTCAGGTCACTCCATTAAGTCCGGCGGTATGGACTCGTCATAACTAACAAAACGGAGCCCAAATTCGCCACCCCTAGTTTTACTCTGCAAGAAGTTCAAATAGCGGTCACGAAAGTACACCTTCAGGTCACGCCATCAAGTCCGGAGGTAAGGTCTCATCATAACCAACAAAACGAGCCCAAACTCGGCACACCTAGTTCCGCTCGTCCAGGAGTTGCAGAAGTAGGTAAGTTTATATATTCTACTTATTTTTAGCTAAATAAAAAACTGTGAGTATAAAAATAATAATTTTATCACTTGTCAAGTACTTATGTTTCCAATTTGTTTTTTTCTAATATTTTGTGTATGTACAGCGATCTTTTCAGAATGAGCCGCTGCAAACAGGCGATACAGTGTCCACTCACGACGGCGGCCGAGCGCGGACTGTGGTTTCATCGAAATCTTTGTACAATAAATCAAAGCAGGCACCAACAATAAAATAGCCCTTATTGCAATAGATTATGATTCATCCGTATTGTTACGAGCTTAGGGTTCGTGACAATAAAAATTGCCGATAAAATTACCTAAATTAACACTTTAATTTACTTTACACAAATTAAAACTAAAAACACTAATAATTTAAACACACTAATCCACTTAATTCCACTCCGAAGCTTCGCTTGTTTCGCCCAAATCAACACTGCCTCGATCGCATCTTGCAGCGCCTATATATTTAAATTAGCAAAGAAATATCCAGAATGTTCAAGTAAACACGGGCAAGGTACCGAGCGTTCGAGTTTCGACTAGGCGCTGTCGGTTGAGTAATTTGTGATGTCATTTTCTCAATGCTCCCCTCGCTCTCGTTCCTGACACTAGATGGCGCTAGTGTATCGTTGACTGGAGCGCGTAACACTGCCCCCTCCTAAGACATGCTCGTCCCGAGCATTATCGGCCCCATAATAACGCGCCAAGCGATTCACATGGACGATCTTAGGAGTCCCTCTTGCGCCTTTCTGTAACGGCTCCGCAATGTCAAGGGCTGTCCTATCCCGTGGTGCACCAACATTGTACAATTTCGGTGCTCCTCTACTACGTGTCCGAGGTCCCCGCTCGGCCGCACAACTTGTGCATGTACGACACCAATCCTCGACATCGTCACGATAATGGACCCAGTAAAACTGTTCTCGGACCTTCAGTAGAGTTCGTTTAACTCCCAGGTGGACTATTGAACGACCATTATGGCACAACTGTAGAACATTCGGCACTTTAGCTTTAGGGACAACCATTTGCAAACGACAGCTGTCTCTTCGACCATTGTCCCATTTACGGCACAGGACTCCATCCTGAATCAGCAAGCTGTCCCATTGGGCCCAATAGCTTTTCGTGGTTGAACTCATCGCTGAGACGTCCCTCCACTTAGGCTTGGTAGCACGGGCCTTCATCCATCCCAGAATCGGCTTGATGTCCGGATCTTCCTGCTGTGCATGTCGTAGGTTGTCCTTCCATTCGTTGCTGAGGTGGTCCGTCCTGAGCATCCTCACGGATACCACCTCCTTACTCTCTTGCCTACTACAATGGTTGCAATCTTCAGGACAAGGTCTTCTTGACAATGCATCCGCGTTGCCGTGAGATTTCCCGCTGCAGTGTCTGATAGTAAAGTCGTATTCCTGCTACTGCAGGGCGGTGCTGTTAGCCGCACTTCCTTTCTGAGACCGTTCACCTTCCCTTCCTAGGGTGTGCTTAGGGCAGCTGGACCGAAGATGGCCCCTTTCCCCACAGCCATAGCACCTAGGGCTGTATCTTTTATTGTGGTCGCGAACCGTAACTGCAGTAACCTCCCTAGCGTGAGGTGAACGATGATCCTGTCGCCGCCAGGCAGTGCCGTTAGCTGCACTACCCTCTCGAGATCGATCAACTCTCCTTTCCACGGTTCGTTTAGAGCAGCTGGATCGAAGATGGCCCTTTTCCCCACAGCCATAGCACCTTGGGCTGTATCCTTTGTTGCGGTCGCGAACTGTAGCTGCTGCAACCTCCCTGACGCGATGGGAACGATGATCCTGCCGCACGGCTTCCACTTCCAGTGCATGGGCCAAGGCGTCCTTAAGCGTCTCGTGGTGCCCGAGCCTCACAGCAGCTCTGACTTCCAGGTCGCGGATGCCGTCGATGAATGTCTGCACCAGGTTCCCTTCAATGAGCGCAGGTACAGACCGGTATGCTTTTCGAACCATCTTCTCCACCTCAAGGGCCCACTGCTGCAGGTTCTCGTTGCTGCGCTGCACGCGATCTTTAAGCTGCGCGCGAAAGACGTGTTCCAGATGAGCGTCGCCATATCTCGCTTCCAAGGCCTCAAGAAGCTGCTCATAGGTCACTTTCTTACCGAGAGCTTCCAACACAGTTAAGGCTTGGTCACGCAGGCCTAGGGTGAGTGCAGTCATGGCTTGGCTTTTATTCCAGCCGTTCGCCTCCATGACGGCCTCGAACTGGATTTTGTAGGCCGACTAGGAAGAGGTCCCGTCGAACGGCGGCACTTTGAATCCATGTAGCGAAGGTGCTGCAGCTACTACGGGAGCTGTAGTTCCATCCCCAAGTTTGAGGTCGTTTAGTGATTTCTTCATGTCAGCCACTACGTTGTCAACCCGATTGTTTACTTGGTCGATTCGGGTTTCAGCTTTCTCGATTCGGTTTTCAGCTTTCACGATTTGGGTTTCGGCTTCCGACAGGCGGTTGTCATGCTGAGCAACCCTATCCTTCACCTCCTTTATCTCCTTCCCGAAGGTAGCGTGAAGGTCCTTCATGAGGAGCATCTGCTCTTCCAACCGACGGGCCTGTTCCTCCTGTCCGTCCCGCAGCTGCTCTTCCAATCGGCGTGCCTGTTCCGCCTGCTGGCGAGCCTGTTCCTCCTGCTGCTCTTTCAACAGACGGGCCTGTTCCGCCTGCTGGCGAGCCTGTTCCTCCTGCTGCTCTTTCAACAGACGGGCCTGTTCCTCTCGTCCGCGCTGCAGCTGCTCCTGTAGCATGGCCATCAGAGCACCTAAGTCAGGTGCTGCAGATGTAGGAGCTACTGACGGGCCCGCAGTCTCCGTGGCTAGCTGTTGGCCCTCCGACGTCTGCGGCGTTGCACCACCAAACCTCCTCTGGTCCGTCTCCTGCTGGCGTTGACTTCGGGTACGGACACCCTCCGTTTCCTCCTTAGGTAAAATCGGCATGATTTAATCCCACTTCTGACACCAATTGTTACGAGCTTAGGGTTCGTGACAATAAAAATTGCCGATAGAATTACCAAAATTAACACTTTAATTTACTTTACACAAATTAAAACTAAAAACACTAATAATTTAAACACACTAATCCACTTAATTCCACTCCGAAGCTTCGCTTGTTTCGCCCAAATCAACACTGCCTCGATCGCATCTTGCAGCGCCTATATATTTAAATTAGCAAAGAAATATCCAGAATGTTCAAGTAAACACGGGCAAGGTACCGAGCGTTCGAGTTTCGACTAGGCGCTGTCGGTTGAGTAATTTGTGATGTCATTTTCTCAATGCTCCCCTCGCTCTCGTTCCTGACACTAGATGGCGCTAGTGTATCGTTGACTGGAGCGCGTAACAGTATTACCAAAATATGTGAAAAAATGTGCATCAGTTTATATTTTTTTTACGACTATTTGTGACATTTTGTTAAAAAATAAACCCAGGGTTTTTTTAATTGAATATGTCTGTCATCTTATAGTATTTTTTAAATTTTTTAAATATGTTGATAATAGACCAAAACATGTACCGAAACACAAGCCGGTATCGTTAATTTTGTAGAAAATGGCAACGAAAGTTCGTTTTTACAATATAAAAAACTACTATTTTCAACAATAGAGTTACAGATGTTTGCAGATGAAGAACCAATCTATACATGGTAGTTTTTACTTATATTTGATTTGGTTTAGTTTTGTCACAAAATGTACCGAAAAACACCCTAATTTTGGTTGATTTGAAAACGCGTCCTTAATGCTGCTATGTTTCGTATGGTGAGTGTAGAAAACCGGAGACCCTTTTCACTGGAAACGAGGCATTACATCTTGGTCCTCACGGGTGATAACGTATCTGCATTCTGATTCGTAATCGAGGATAGATGTAGATGTCTATGGGCCGTAGCATCCACTTAACATAAGGTGGATTGTGTGCTCGTTTGTCACCCTATCCTATAAAAAAATTGGTTGTCTGTAAAGCCGGTTTACGGACAATAGTGTAACGTGAAAACGTCATAACAAAACGTAGATTAAATGATTGCATACTTTTATGAATAAAATAGTCGATCGTGCCTGTGTTTGCGCTCTCGCTCCGATCGTGATCGGCTCGGCTGAAGCGTAACGGGACAATGAGTCATCCTTTTTCGTGCATGCAGCCGGTGTTCGTTGATTTATTAGACGTTGTCACGTCAAAAAATACAGTGCTTATTATATATATATATATATAGTTCATAATATTGTAATGTACCTATTTCGGATGGATCCTTGTTAGAATCAACCGATTGAACTTTTTATTCACAAAAAAAAATGTTACTTTCGTACTAGGATTTCTTCTGTATCCTGGGGGGCAGTTTACATACATAAATTTCACAAGGACAAACTTTCCCGGAACAATTATTTTTAGGCCGTAAAAATACTTGTTCCGTGCGGGATTTGAACCTGCGGCCCTTAGCGCTGCAACCCATCGTTAAGTAACTTCGCTACGGAGCCGATTACAGTTTGTCAAAATACAACTGAACATCCTCCATAGATTGATTGGTGGATATTTACCATTGTTGTCTCTCCTTCATACTTTTCAATCTTCATCATTATCCAGTAAGAGGTCGCCTCTGGACATAAGTCTCCTGTTGCATATAGGATTTGCTTTAATCGTTTGCAGTACCAGACGTGAACTCCTCTCACGCTGCTCCTCATCGCCGATCTGGGTGTTGACGTTTGATTTGACGTGTAGTGGTGATGTAAGATTATCCATACACCATATCGTTCCGTGCGTGTCGTAAGAGGCAACATAGGGAAACATACCAGGGGTATAGCAGCAGTTGCAGGTTACAGTTACTCTTACGTACTCTTCAACTACTTTTCTCATTTTTAATGTGAACAATATTTTTGGCTGTTTTACAATAATCTTTCTTACTTTTATTTGCAGAGAAAGATTTAGAAGTTTTTATGAGTGGATTAGAAGATGGTGGAAGTAATTCCAAAGAAGTCGATGACGACATTATAATCTTAGATGATGGTGGGCCTGTGCCAGTTTCGCCAAATGAAAGTGAAAAATGTGAAATAAATACACTGCAAGAACAATTAGATGCAGAAATACAAAAATATGTTGAAATGGATGCAGCCATATCTAAAGTTTTCAAAACATCCAATTGCTATCGGAGGTTCAAGGAAAAGGAAACAGAACAACCTTTGGAGGATAATGTGTATGATGATAATGATGATGATGACCTTATGCTTCTAAACAACTCTGATGAAGTAACAATAATATCAGATTCTGATGACGAAAACAAGAATGAGAACTCTAAAGAATTTGTAGAAGACAATGTTAAAATTATAAACTCTATAGAAAGAGAAGAATCTAATACAAATTTTAATACGAAAGTGAAGGAAGAACCAAACTATGATGCAAATATTTCATGTCGGAAAGATGGTACAATAGAAGCGCATCCAGAACATAACGAAAAAGTTGACACTTTAACTGCAAAAGATAATTCTGAAATAGAAACTTATAATGTGGTGAAAGAATCTCATTCAGGTCAATCTATTATTGCCAAAAGAAAAAAAGAAGATAATGTGACATGTCCACATAACGAGGATCGCAATACGGAACTAGGAACTAATGTGAAAAATAAACCAAAACATGTTAATATAAAGATTTCGGGTCTGGGCAATGGCACGTATGCCTCATACCTACAAGACAAAGATTGTAGTATGAGGCATAGTATAGAAGTAAAAGAAGAACCAGGGGACGCTTCATGTCTACAAGATACAGAATTAAATTTGCATCATAGTCCTGGTGTGAAAGATGAACGAGAAGACGAAATAATTATGTCACATTCAAGTGATGATTCAAATGCATCATATCCACAAGATGTAGAATTTAATTTGAATCATACAACTGAAATAAAAGTAGAGGCAATAGATGATATAGTTATGTTTTATTCAGGTGATGAAACTGCGTTATGTCCACAAGAGGTACATTATGACAAGGTTAATATTATCGGGATGAAAGGTCCAGTATGTGATGCTGCATTATCGTGTGGCGAAAATAAGCAGCTAGCAAAGAGGAAATGTATCGAAAACTTAAAAAAATATGCTGTTAGAGGAGTATCAGATAAGGGGGATTCGAGAGAACCTATTAAAAAGAAACATAATGTATCTATTGTAAATGTTGAAGTCTTCTATTCATGTAAAAAGTGTCCGTTTCGAGGGTGCTACAATGATTATATTGAACACATAACTTCGAATTGCGTTGCTATGTCTTTTTATTGTTCAACTTGTATTACAGTCTTTTCGACTTTAAAACTTTACGTGCACCATTTAACACGCCATAATTACAAATTTTTAACATGTCCCAATTGTAAACGGCAGTTTAACGAGGACTCGAGGTTGTGCTCACACATAATTTCACACTTAACAAACTTCTACATGAAGTCGCAAGATGTACAAAACATGGATCTATCACCTTCACAAAAGAACGATATCCTTCAGTGTATTGAATGCAAGAAAATTATTAAATCAGAACAAATCTTCATTCATTGGGACTTGCATTTGAAAATAAAAAATGATAAGAGAAAAGTAGATGATAACAAAGATAGTGATGATGAAGCGGAAATGAACTCCAACCTTACAAAAGAACTCTTAGGTACTGTCCTTTATTTTACATATAACTCCTTTTTAACCTCCGACGGAAACAGAGGGTTGTTATAAGTTTAACGTATGTTTCTGTGTCTGCCGGTCAAACGAACAAACCTTTTGATTTCATAAAGATATTAATAGTTATTTTGCAACCATCTGCTAAATGAAATAAAATGAAGTGTCCTCCATAGTTTGAAGAGCATCTCCCGGCCTCCCTCAATTGCGCTAAGGACTTAGCGGTCAGCTGCCGTAGAGTCAACATCACCTGAAGATGCCTCGTGAAGAGGCGAAACACGTGTCGTATTGTCGTCGATGGTGTGTCTTTCCTGGAATAGTGGTGTTGGAAGTAGTAGTGCTGGGAGTAGTGGTGCTGGGTTTGTAGGTAGTGGGATTAGTGCACGCATTTGAGGGAGGCCAGGAGGTGCTCTTCAAACTAGGTAAGACACATCATTTTATTTAATTTAGCGGATGGTTTCAAAGTAACTATCAATATGATTAAAACTACTTTTACGGATTTTATCGCGTTTATATTTTTCGTTGCGCGTTTATATATATATAAACACGATAAAATCCGTAAAAGTAGTTTTAATCATGTGTAGTGTTCGCGTAAATATAAGAAATCAGTAACTATTAATATCTTTATTATAATGGATTTCCACAAAGTAACGTCTGATTCTATCAATTACCTTTTGAATTAGTTGATTTTGGTTGGAACATGACTTAATCGAGAGTGTTCTTAGCTATGATTCAAGAAAATCTGCTTAGTTGCTTGAAGATCATGTCGGAAAATGCTAGAAAAAATTATGGCTTCTGATAGATGGCAGTTCTCATGTACCATCCCATGTACGCCAGACGTTAAAGACCCGAGGCGGCGAGTCAACTCTGTCAAAGGTGCTCACGTCTGGTTATGATCTTCAATTCGCCAGTCAAGTGTGAGGAGTAAGGCAAATGGTTCCTGCACTGGGAGAGGTCCATGTCCAGCAGTAGTGTTCACTTTTACAGGCTTCGAATACATTGATGATATTCTCATTGTATTCACATTGAAGTTGGTTGTACAATTGTAAATTTTTTTTATACAATAAGGGTGACGAACAAATACACAGTCCACCTAATGGTAAGTGAACGCTGCGGACCATAGACATCTACATCTATCCTCGATTATGAATCAAAATGCAGATGCGTTGTCACCCGTGAGGACTAAAATGGAATGCCTCGTTTCTAGTAGGAAAGAGTCACCTGATCTCTACACTCATTATACGAAACAGCAATATTAAGCTGATATTTTACGCTGGTATTCTGTGAGAGCATGTTACTTCCCTGGTCGAGCTGACCCATTCGTGCAACAATCATAATATAACTGTAGCATGGCTCTACCACGTATAAAAATTTACCACTTGGTAATCAAATAGCTTATATTGAATTTCCACCCTAAAGGTTGTGAAAATAGAGGTTTTTAATGTAATTTTTGCTACATTAGACTATATTTTAGTTGTTACTTTGTGCATGTTACATTCCTTGATTCACTCAAGAGTCAAGAAATTTCCAAATAGTATAAAGAAGTGGCTTCCCGCCCGCTGTACGCTTAGATCATTTAAACTACGCAACGGATTTCGTACTCTAGAATAGACAGAATGATTCAAGAGAAAGGTTTATTTGTATATTACATGAATATATTTTCGAGATCCAAAAATCATCCGTGCGAAGTCGGGGCGGACCACTAGTGAACTTAATAAAATGTAAAAGCCGACTTGTAAAAGCAAAAGTTATAAAATAATTTTCATACAATAGCTTCCGAAGTCGGGGGTAGTTATTATTTTATACATTGTCTTAGCAACCACTGCAAAAGCGATTATGTGAAAATTATTTTATTAGTTTTAATTGTTTGAAGTATAAGTGTTTAATTTTCTTATTACACGAAGACTACTAAATGTATTTGCTACAGCTGTACCCAGCTGTGGGGTGTGGGGTATATATAATATATAATATGCTGTATGTAAATATCTCAGTAAATGAAATACAACTTTTCAGATATGCTCTTAATAAAGAAAACAACTAATATGCCCAGAAAATGCATTGTCTGTAACAAAACCTTTCGTAGACCAAGAGATTGCAAGCGGCATTTTATCGTGCACCTTCTCTTCCAAGCGTTAAGGTCTAAAGTAAAAGACGACAACCAGTTACTGTGCCAGCTCTGCGGCGCTGACCAGAACAATCCAGCTAAATATAAGGAGCACATGAGGGAGCATGCTTCCATGGCCATACATAAATGCCAAATTTGCGCCAAAACCTTCAGTGACAAAAGCAACTATTGCAAACATGTGAAAGTGCACAATCTTTATTCATTTATCTGTGACAAGTGTGGTAAAAAATTTCACCTGAAGAAGTGCCTAATTGACCATTTGCAAGTATGTATTTTTTATGTACGTTACGCGATATATTCGTCAATTGTAACCAATTTTAATGACTCAGCAACACAATAGTCCGGTCGATTTAGACATAATAATTGTGGTCAAATAACAAAAATTTCGACAGAGCCAAATTTTGGTGGAGACCTAAGGCTTACCCTAAAGAATAAAAATTTAAAAGTCCCCATCAATCCCATGTGAGCTCAGAAAGTTGTTCGGGTCAAAGGTCAAATTTCAGGTTTTTTTGGATTTTTCTCGAAAACGGTAAATTTTATCACAAAAATACTTAAGACCAAAGTTGTAGATCTTAAAATTCTCTACAAAAATGGTCTTTATGATTTTTCTCTAAGTATCACCGTTCCTGTGATGTCACAATTGTAAGAGTCATCATATTCTACATAATATGCACGTGTTTGCCACATAATATATACATATTCAGATGCTCAAGCGGGCAAAAATACCTATTCGTGTCTCTTTTATGTACAAACTATATACTATGCTGAGAAAGTATACATTTAAAAAAAAGTCAGTCCCTTACACAATCCCCTCTACCCGCATGGCTTTCAATAACATCTGGCTATTCTATTGTCGTTGGTGTCACTCGTCACAAGGCATTCTTAAAAATAAGCGTCATAATTTGGATCATTTACAGTTAGTTTGTACAAATATTTGCCATAGCATAATGACTGATCAGCCTAGAACCTTTAAGTGTAAACTACATACAACTGGGTCTTTCAGTTTTTTTTTCATTTGCGGTTTGGTCCGAAACGTCTCATACAAATTTTCTCGTTTTTTGGTTTATCGTAATATCGTATACGTATTTGGTTATCTTACAGTGAAACAATGAACTATGACGCTGCAGCAGATTTCAGTCGCCCACCTCACATTTTATCACCAGAAACCGGTACATTCTTCAATATGTTGTATACAGTGCTGATATTAATGTAAATACAATAGGATACTGTAATACATACATGATAGAACGGGGGAGTGGGCGGAGCCCGCGTAGCCACTAAAGTTTCACTAACACGGTCAATTCACACGTATAAAATGTCAACACAAGATGTGTTCTTTGTAGTGCGTACATCAAAAGAGTGGACAATCTAGGGCTACATAACGACTTATCGTCAGGTGGGACTATGGTCAAACACGAAGCAAAAAAAAACTTGACTGACACACTGTCATAGTCTAGATAATAAAACTAAAATAGTGTGTATAAAACTAAACACTGTTAAACAATTATACGTTTTAATGTCTGCCTTTGATTTCAGATGCACGAATCACGCCCGCCCGCCTCTTGCCTACAGTGTGACATGTCATTTTCTACCGGATCAAAGTTGAAAAGACACTTAAAGTACAAACACATGCGCGATTGCAGGTATTATGCATGTATGATATGCAAGAAGAGGTTAGGGAGCTTGAAGGAGAAATGGGACCACATGTGGCTGGAACACCAAGAGAGGAAGATCGAAGTGGACTGCTCTTTATGCAACATGAAATTCAGAAAAATCAGTGACCTCAAGCAGCACGTAATGAAGGTACATTTGTCACACTTAAGCCGTAATAGTTTTTCAGAATTAGTCATGCTAAAGAGAGACTATGAATGAGTAAAATTAGAAACTTATATTGATTTTTTGACATAGATTGTGATGGAACACATTTTATTTCATATTGTGTGTTATCTCAATTGTTTTATAATCTTTGAAGTGAAACTTTTTACGGGAGGGGTTGGATTTCTGATCCTAAACTTTTTAGTGTGATGAAAAGTGGTGGGGGACAAACACAACGTACCGGTTCATTCAGGTCGATCATTCAAATCGTGAACGCGGGTCATTACGTACCATAAATTATATAGTAATTCAATTCATGATTACAACAGTCTTTCGTTCAAACAAACAAATTCGTTATTTTACCTCTCAACAAAATCCTATACCTTTAAACGAGCAATTCTTGTGTGTGTGTGTGTGTGTATATATATATATATATAATCGGAATCTCGGAAACGGCTCCAACGATTTTCATAAAATTTAGTGTCCAGGGAGTTTAGGGAGCAATAAATCGATCTAGCTAGGGTTTATTTTTAGAAAATGTCTTTTTGTCCGTGAATTTAGGCAATGAAAAACTGCTACAATATCGTTAGAATAAGAAGGTAAATTTTGACAGTTTATTAATGATTACAAATAGCTTAATTGGTATATTAGGCAGTCACAAAATCGTAATACCATGGTTCGAGCCCAGAATGACCGACCGATTTTTTTTAAAATTTTTTCAAGTTCCTTTCTTTTTTGAGAAAATCTATTTTTTCGAGTCCTTTTTATAGTATTTTTTAAAAACACGAAAATTTAAATTAAACCAATTGCACTCATGATTTTTTATTCAAATAACCAGTTCAGTTTTTTTATTATGTCGCTAAGATCAAAAAATATTATTCGTATTTCATCAGTATGTAATTTGTATCTAAATATAATTTCCAAAACACACGAATTAAAAAAAAACGGAGCGAAAAATACCGAGCAAAGCTCTATCAACCGGGTACTAAAATAAATTGTCAGTTTTCGTATTTTATTAACATGTACCACCACGAAAGACAACAGTTTTGTAAAATTGTAACTTAAGTAATTTTTATGATTATCTTAAAGTCACATACAAACGCGTAGCAGCCCCGGATCTTCAATTTTTTTTAGGCGGGGCAAAAACTGAAAAAAATGCCGCCCTCGCACACTTATTTTTATTTTTACCTTTATCGTCTATAATTTCAGCTATCAGATGTCCACTAATTGATTGACGTTTGGACATAGGCCTTCCGGAAATAATTCATCCATCGCTGTTCTTTCTGTGTTAAGTCTATTTATTTACAGATATATAGACATGAACATGTAGGATATGTATTTTATACACAGCACATGATAGGATTTAAAATAAAAATATGTATAATAAAAATAAAAATCAAATATATTATTGCATTTGTTAATTAAAATTACAATTTTACTCTTCGAGCTTTTTGTTCAGCAAATAAATCTATGGCCTTGTCATAATTTAACTCGTGGGCAATTTGATTTTCTATGGCTAAGATTGCAAGACTTGATAAGCGTTCCTGGCTCATAGAAGATCGCAAATAATTTTTAATTAGTTTTAGTTTGCTAAAACTTCGCTCACAGCTTGCGGATGTAGTAGGAAGCGTAGAGTAAATTCGCAGGGCAATACAAATATTAGGAAAAGCATCCTGCAAATCATGCGCATAGATCTGTTGCAAGAGATAGAAACTGTTAGCCTTTTCTATATCACCAAATAAAAGCGGAGCTTGCTCTTTTAAAACGTAGAGTTCCTGGCAGAATTCAACGGAGCTTAAATCTCGCTCGTATTTTCGAGCCAAATCTGCTCCATACTTTTGCAATTCTTCAATTGACATTCTCAAAATATTAGTACCATTAAGAAAAGCAAAATTCAAATTCAGCATGGTAGCACAATCAAACCTCTTTTTAATTTCTGATATGATTCGATCAAATACCATCATTATTTCATTAGAAAGTAGTTGAACAGGTTGCAGTGTATGTAATTCGTCTTCACACATCTCATCAAAATGTTTTTTACGTTTCGGAATTCGTTTGTTTTGCAATATAGGGTCAACACCACTTTTTTCAGCAACTTCTCCAGCCTCTTTTTATCCAATATTCCATTGGATTTTGTCTCATTTTTTGCAAAGTTTTGAGCAAACCATCCATTAGTGCGACGGAACGGGCAAGGATAATATCTTCTTTCTGAATTTCTATATTCACTCGATTGATTTCGCGGAGAATATTCGCCCAAATAGTTAAATTAAGAATAAATTTAAAATTCTTTATAGCAGTTAAGAGATGACCTGCTTCGTACTTAGCTTCTGGAGCATGAGAAGCTTGCTTAACTTCTTCTAAGGCTTCCGCTATTTCTGGCAAATTATTTAATAGGGCATTCACAGCAACATATTTCGCCGACCATCGTGTCTAACTACTTCCTTTTAAATTTGTTTTAACGTATTTTTTCGTTATTTCCCACCAAGTCAACAAAAAAGCAATATACTTTTTGAATCAGTCCAAATAGGTTAATAGCTTCCTGGCATGATGAGGCAGAATGAACACCTACAAGATTTAGGGAGTGAGCCAAGCACGGTACGAATTCGGCCAGCTCATTCCTTTCTGCAATCCTGGCTTGTACTCCTTTATGGATGCCGGCCATATTGGACCCATTATCATAAGATTGGCCACGACATTGTCCAATATCTAAATCATCAGCTACCAATTTTTCTAAAATCTGTTGACAAATGCCCTCTCCTGTCTTTCCAGCAACTTCTATGAAATCAATGAAACTTTCTTTTATTTCACACACATCGCCAGTTCTTTTTACATATCGAATTACCTGGCTCATTTGTTCTGTATGGGATACATCTGGAGTGCAGTCGAACATTATCGTGTAGTATTTGGCTTCTTTGATGTCATTTAAAATGCTATTTTTAACTGTTTTTGCCATTATGTCAATTATTTCATTCTGTATTGTCTTTGATAAATATGATATGTGTCCCTTTTTTTAAGTGTTCTAATTGAAACTTAAGAGTTGAATTATGTTTGGCGAGCAGAGAAATTAAGTTCAAGAAGTTACCTTGACTAGGCCGAGGACACTGTGTGATGAGATCGCTAGGAGTTTCGTGGGACCCGCGAAAAGAAAGGCAGTTTATGGATAGATACAATACAGCATCCATAACAATACGCAGGATCTATCTCCATTTTTCTTTCTCTGATTGAATTACTCTCTCAATGTCTTGATCAATACCCTGGCATGATTTCATTTGTTGTACCCGTGTTTTCCACTTGATCATACACTCTTTATGCATTTGACTTGCTTCGTGTTCGGTTAATCTCTCTGAAACTTTTTTTCCAATTAATAAATCCTGTAGAACACAATGCAGATGTGGCGGTAAAAGACGGTTTCTGGTAAATCTTGCAGCACGCACAAAATATTGCATTTTTTGTCTTAGAATTTAGATCCTTCGTATTCTGGCTTTGTTTTTTCAAGTTGTTCTCCGCACATCGATAAAGATGGTGAAGTTTGCACTGTGAAATCGGACTGTGAAAAATCTTGATCCGTTTGATCGGGCAAAGTGCGAGAAACATCCTCTAACTGAATATCAACTTCGGACGTTGCAGCAGATACTGACGGGTCACCCCCTCTGAGAAGCCAATTTTTCATATTATCTGCACATTGTTTTCCCTGCAACTCCTTATATTTAGCCCTTTTCCTATATTCCGCTCCCGATAGCTTTTTTCTTGGCGCGCTCATAATTACAACATGTAAACAAAAATAATCAATTTCCAAGGGTGGCAACTATGGCAAATATCCCCGCTATGAGGTAATCTATGGGGGAGGCACCTATGTTCAGCAGTGAACTATAACAGGCTGTAACGGACAGACGGACGGAAAAATACTTGTTTTGTAGCCATTCCGCGCGACAGCCGCGAACCACCCGCAAACCGTGAGTGTAGAACCATTTCGCGTATTCTTCGCGGCTTCGCGCCTGTTTCGCGAGTCGTTCCCCGATTTTTGTCGGTTTTTTGGTTTGTTGGAGCGTTACACTACAATTTACGAGCGGCGTAATGATATCGCGGAGCGCGCGCGATCGCGTGGCAACCACCCGAGTTATAGGTACTAGTAATGGTAATTAATGCGATTTTGCATAAATTTCATTAGCATGCGAATTCTTGAGCCTTAGCGTGCTAATTGCTATTGCTATGCTATTTGCTAATATAACTATAATTGATATTACCTAAATAATTATATGAATTTTGTTATTATACGAATTAAGAGCGCGTTCGGCTTATGAAGGAAGGAGGACGTCGAGTCCTACCGTGCGTTTAGTTTCCTCGCCGATAACGTTTTATTTCTACTAGTACACTTGCATTGTGTTGTGATTAAGATAATGAATGATCATATTATTATAATTAAAGATATTTAACTAATTTAAAACCTTTTGATGTTTAAGTTTTTGTGAACCTTCATTCATACTTTATCCAGGCTTAGAACTAGCAGTAAAATGTTATAAACTGGCGTATTTATAAGTTCACTTGATCGTATTTACATGATTTAGTTTTTACATATAATGTACATTATTTACAAATTTATTCAACATTTTATACAATACGACGCGCGCCACCCACGTGTCACACAAATTATTATTAAATAATCACACGCATTTATTCAATATACGACTTTAAATACTAGCAAACCAAAGATAATAAGGTAATAATTTACTCAATCCCATACTTCGCATCACCCTGCTAATAACTTTAACGAATTAAACGATCACACGCATTCATACAATATACGACCCTAAGTACGAGCAAATCAAAGATAATAAGATAATAATTGCCTAACCTTATTCTTCGCATCAAATGCACCTGCTAAAAGTCAGGGTCACGTGAAACAGATAGATTTAGTATTCCTGTGGGTGCGACGGAGAGCGCATGCTGCCGCTGTCTCGCTGAGTGCCGCGTGTAGTATGAACTATGAACGAAGTACGAAACGATTAATTCACTTCGCACTTCACAGAATTTCGCAACTACATTTCATTTGTTAAATGCTAAATGAGCATTCGCATGCTAATAATGAATGCTAATGCTAATTAATCCATCACTAATAGGTACCTACGCGCCGTCGATATAATATATAATAACGGCTGCTTATTCGTTTTAACCCTTAAATGCATGACATACCCAATATCATTGGAAAAATTATATGTTGTGTAAAATGGTTTATAGATGCTGGAAAAAATAAAATAAAAAATCATTATTCAATATAATTAGTTTTATTTTGAAAAATATTCTGGTATCATTTTTGATACAACATGCAAAAAACTACAATTTTATTCTCAGTTCTATTGTGTACTACTTCCGTTAATTGACTTATTGTTAATTATTGCAAAGCACTAATGTGCAACCAAATGATCACAAAAATATGTCCTATAGATGAAAATCATTAAAACAGTCAGTTGTTTTTTTGTTAGAACACAAATACACCTTACATTTTAGACACATAATACTACTCAGCAGTTTGCAGCCTGGGTTCATGCACCTCATACGATTTTGTTGCCTCGATTGAATATGATCCACTCCATCGTACCGAACATCTCTCGAGGGCATTACCTGCTGGATGTTTTTCCTTTTAGGTGCTGGCTCCTCCGAAAAGTTTCGGCTTGGTCGACCTCGTGAAGGTACAACATGTTCGCCATATTTGCAGAGAGCATCCGCCAATTCAGCTCTAAACTCTGCCAGATTCAAAACCTGCTTAGGGTTCAAATTCTTTTTAGCAGAGACTTTCTTATATAATATCCAGGAGTTAATTACTGATAGGTCGAGTAAGTGGTAAAAAATTCGCATGTACCATTTCCGAGACTTTACTTTTATGTGATACCTGCCTAGGAAAGAGTCCATGAGGTCTACTCCACCCATGTGTGCGTTGTATTCCTTTATTATTTTTGGACATGGTATGGGCACCTTTTTCTTTTGGTTTTTGTCATATCTTTCAATCGTTTCTACAGGTTCAGCGCCAATATAAGTGGAAAGTAAGGTCACCTGCTTGTTATCTTTCCAACTGATCGCAGAAAAATCCACACCATCGAGACTTGTCGTGTTTTCAACGTAGGATCCTCGGGGTACATTACTGTTCATTACTTCTTTCTTTTTAGGCAACTTACAAGACTTTCCTAGACGGTTTAGCTGCACCGTACCTAAGCACCATATGCCTTCCTTCGCCATGTAATACATTAGTGGTAATGAAGTGTAATAGTTATCGAAGTATATTACATGGTTCATCATTCTTGGGACTCTTCTAGTTAACTTTATTACTGTATTACCGGTCACTCCAATATCAGGTTCATTACTACGCATTGGTTCTTTGTCTGTTCCACTATATATTATGAAATCATAGCAATATCCTGCCAAGGAACACAACGCAAAAAGCTTGAACCCCCCACTTGTGGGGTTTATTGGGTAAATATTGTTTCAAGAAATGGCTGATTTTTGTTGCGCACATTTGTTCGTCAACTGAAAGGCGTTGTTCCATTGGAACACTAGAAAATTTCATTGTCAGATGATCTATAATGGGTCTTAGTTTGTGAAGTTTATCATGGTCGGGGCTACCAACTGGTTTGTGTAAATTATTATCATTGAAATGTAATATGCTTCTTACTTTTTCAAATTTGTTGACAGGCATTGCTTCTATTATTGGTCTAAATCCAAATTTACTGCTCCAATACGATCTAACGCTTGGGTAGCGATAGACAGACATGAATATCAATATTCCCAAATATTTTCGAAGTTCTGTAAGGCTTATTTGAACGGGGCGATCAATATTGGTCTGCGTCGAATATTTATTGGTTTCTTCAACAATTTTTTTCAACAAGTCTTCTGAAAAGTACTGTGAAAAGAACTGCAGTGGGGTTTCTAGTTTCATTAGTTCAGGTCCTAATTCTGTACTACCCAAGAAAGCAATTGATTCCTCTTTATACTCCAAAGAGCGTTTTTTCCAAATCAAATTTCGTGTATTTATTTGCGGAAATACATTAGACCGAGAAGTCGAAGCTTGTTGATAGATTTCTTCATGAACCAGGGGAGGATCCGGGCATTCTTCAGTTTCAGGCACTTCCTCTTCATCACTTACTTCTTTATCTTCGAGTACGGCTTGTAGATCTTTGCGAGACGGATAGAAATCCAAGTCATCCTCATCTGATTCGGCATCGTCTTCTGAAATTTCGCCAGCCTCTAACCGCATTAGCATATTTTCTATATCATCGTCTTTCAATTTCTTTCTTGTAGTTCTGCAACAAATTTGTAAAGTTCAAAGAAGCGTAAATAAAAACAAAAACGCGAAAATCATCAACATGCATAGAAATATTTTTTATGCCTAAGTGCATGGTGTCTCATTTTCGATACAAACTAAAAACTCTTTTGTTTATGAGAGAAATCAATTTTTCGTAAAAAATACATAAACCTACTATAAACACAAACACTTACCTTGACATTGTATATTTTTTTTGATATAATTTGTCTCAAATCCACTCCGATTCGTCTGGATAAAGTTAGAATTTTTCACAAAAACATTCACTCGCTGACAAGAATACTTTTGACAGCTACGAAACAAATATGGTGGACCAATACGAGAAACTTTGTTTTTTTTTTCCGATAGACAAATAGTCTAAGGGCATCGTAACATACAGCCTAATAAAAACAAACAATTGGCTTTAAGTTTTAGTTAAAAAATCTCAACGTATCGTTTTTGATACATTATGCATTTAAGGGTTAAACTGCTGCATTGCATTGTATTGAATTAATAGCTGGAATAAAAAGGCTGTTTTACTTCTCAGTCATCCGATGGCTGCCATCGTGTAATAAACAAAACACGACGTAAAAATTTTAAGAAATAGTTTAAATAACAACGAATTGACGACGTAAGTGATTGCACGTATTACATTGAATTTAAAAAATAAATATAGGAAGTTAAAAAGCATAAGATAGTTATGATAAAATACTTACCTAGAAAGGCGATCGATGAGCTGTGATAGATTTATTGATGCGACACTAATACAATCAGTATTTTCCCTTCGGTTGATCGACAAGTACTAAATTTTAGTAAATAATAAACATAAACAAATGTTTAATACAAAACACTGAAGAGATCGACGAGGGAGTTTTCGAATATAGCTTCATCCCTTTCGCACGCACGGTAACCAGACGCGTGCTGCCGCGATCTGCGATTCCTCCGGGCGAGCGGGCCCGAATTTTGAACTATGCCTACTAATAATGTTCGTGGAGCGCGTCTCACTCCGCGCTCTCGTCGCGCCCGATCACATGGTCCGTGTGCTGTGTCCCTGGGTATCGGTCGAGTTGATATTGCCGCAGTAAAACAAGAGTGAAATTTCTGTACTCGTACTATTATTTATTCTGTGCTCAAAGTTAAGTAAAGGACGAGTTGTCCATTCGTCTGTAAAGTGTGAATTTGGCCGCCCTCTGAACTTGCCGCCCGGGGCATAGGCCCCGGCTTGCCCCCCTAGATCCGGGGCTGACGCGTAGTCTGCAGTATCTTGGCTTAAATTATGTATGTTATATTAATTTTATTTAAAACAGATACCAACGTGTTTATTTTAGAAAGAGTGATCGCATTTGACACAATATTAATTATTGTATAGATAACAAAAACACGTATGCAGCGCACACGCAGCAGTAGCCAAGTAATAACGCCATCGACTATATTCTATTGGTAAAGTCATTTTATCATAACAAAAACTGATTGACTCTCAAGGTGGTACATAGTAAACGAAAAAGAAGTAATATTAATCGGTAAGTTTTGATATCATGGATGGTTATGAATGGATTGGACAAACATGATAATTTTATTCAACATTATTATATATTTTATCTATTTAATAAATTTGTTTATTTTTAATATCTATTATTATATTGATATTGATTTAATAATTTACGTGTAGTGGGAGTCAATCAATTTTGGTTTGATAAAATGACATAACTTTAAGAATGAAGTAGATGGCGCTATTACAAAAAATGTTAATTGGTAGAAAATATACTTTTGATTTGTCATGTATAAAAATAATAATTACCCAAGATTATATACTTTAATGCGGCATAAAATATGTGTTATAAATAAGATTACCAGCGTGTCCTGTGAACGGATATTTTCTAAAGCAGGTCGAACAATAAACAAGGGAAGTCATTTTAAGCCCAACAAGGCAGTGCAGCATATTAACTAAAAATGTACAACTAATATTTTTTTTGTTGGCATAATATAAAACTTTGGATTAATTAAAATAAAATAACAAATTATAGATAATTACTTAAATAACAAACTTTAACTGAAGATACTGGCACCGATGCTTATTATATTCATTTTAATAAGCTCAAGGAGTTAAAGGATGTTGATAAAAATGTAGCCGATTAAGAATCTAAGTAAATATCTTCCATATTATCGAAAAATATTTCTACGACAGCGTATTACGCATTGATATATTATAAGAAAAATAGGGAATATGAAATATGGTCACGTGATCGGAAGCCAAGTGTGTCTCATATATGGCGACGACTCCGCCCGCAACAAATAGTGTTGTATTCATTTTGTCGATGTTTTCAGTATCGATGTATTGTAGAAATATTATGATGTATTGTCCTAGTATAGGTAAATAGTAATAAACAAATATTACTACACTATTGCATTAGGTTAATCCTTTAATAATAGTTGTATTGAGATAATAAATAAATAAATCTTAGGTTCAACTCAGAATAGGAAAGTTTTAAAAATGTAATTGCTTTAAGATATGTCGAAACAACAGTTAAAAATGAGCGAAGAGATCAAGAAAAGAGCACCATGTATTGAAGTTTAAACTCCTTTCTGGTCGTATTATGGAACACGTATACGACGCGCACCGGAGTATTGAGTTCAAGCCACGAGCTAACGTTTTTCCGTTTAATATGAGTCCGAATATAGGCATGCAACGCCGCTCTACAGAGACAGGAAATAGATTGAAAACTCAGAATCAAAACTCCATCCGTGCGTCCTTGAGTCGACGCACGCATTTTTTCTCCTTTTCAGAGATTAACGAAATCACCATTACAGGCTATGTATTAGGTTTCTTATGATTTTTTTTGTCTAACCCATGCTGTCCAACTACTGGGTAAAGGCCTCCCCTAAGTTTTCCCAAGCGGTCTTGTCCTGCGCCAACTCGAACTGGTCCTCACGGTATACCTCCAGGTCACGTGAGTTATTAACTCAGATGAAGTAAAAAAAGGTAGATACAGCGCGGTCTTTTGGTAAAGCCAAAAAACTCCGCTCATTTATGTAAACACACGCGTTCACGCACACACTTGCATCAAACTACGCTCATTTTCGGCAGTACATCACGGGGCGTCGTAAGGTAAATTTGCTTGCAAAATGCCGTGCTGTGTAATAAAATGGTGCAAATACAATACTAAAGTGAACAAAAAGTCTGAAGCAATATCGTTTCACTAGTAAACACTCATTTAACTATATTCTATTTTGTTATTCCAACACAATTTTGAAGGTTATTTGAAGTATGAATGTCAATGGTACGAGATTACGTAATGGGAGAATCTTGCCAGTATTTCTTATTTATAACCAACTTATTTATGTCCAAGTTTGGGTAATTAATTTTAGGTTAAGTTTTAGAAATATATGTAGTCAGCATATTTTGCTTTAATTTCGTGTAATTTAACTCACTGATGTTCTGTTTTAATTCTTGAGTACTTACAAACTGTTTTATTATCAAAAATATTTATGATTTTAGACTTCCAACGAATATTTTAATAAAACTAACAAGAATGAAGGGTAGCTGCTATAAGACTGAGCTGAAATGAATCAAAATGACAACCATCCCCCAGCTCGAGACACAAATCTTCGTGTATTTAATAACCATTGGTCAATTGATGATTCAAATTTTGAAACAAACAACACATTCCAAAATTCAATAATTACAAGGCATGTGACATCAATCAACGGGCACGGGCTCCATGCTTTGAGTTCAATGTGTGTTAAACAGTAACTTATTAATAGAAAATATACTTTACTTACTGGGAAAATAGTGGGAACCACATCATCCTTAAGCCGAACTACATCAAACGTTCTGTTTATACATTCTCTTTCAAGATGCAAGGAGCATATTCATTCTTCTTACTGCTGCTGGTTTTACGTTTACCTGGCTTATATTATCAATCCACAATTTCTGAAGGCCTTCGTTCTTTGGGAACCTAAAAAATTATTATGCATCCTTAAGGCCGAATACGAAGAGAACTGGCGAAAATTAATGTATTTCTCTTGACTAGAACTTTGACCTGAAGTAGTTCTGAGCTTTAAAACATTTTTGTAGGTTTGTTCGGGTCCTTCACAAGGTCGTCGTCATTTTAAAATAAATGAATATACCAACAAATAAAAAATGTTAAGAAATGATATATAAAATTATTGTTCTTCCAAAACTCTGTGAATTTTAGTTTAGGAAAAATTCTTTTACGTAAAAATGTTTATATTGCGATTCCGAAGGTACCTGCTATCTTTATTTTCGATACAAGATATTATTTATTAACATAATTCGTTTTAATTAAAAACACCTAATAATAATATCGTATATTGCCAGATAAAAGTTTGCCGTAATAAATTACCAGGCGCTTCGACGTGTGACGTAAGGTAACAACAGTCGATGTGTCTGTAGCGAAAATCGTTAATTCAGTGTTTTATACGCGTTTAAGTGTCTATAAATGTAAATATGGGTAGGAAAAGAAATAAATGTTACCTAAGTGGTAAAACAAAGAGAGTTTATCGCATGAACGCTGCTCGAATGTTGTATTTTGAGGTTAATACTTATATTTTTGTAAGGTAATTTTTTGTTTGAGGCTGCCTAATAGGTTGCATTTTTACATTTACATTAGCCAAACTGATCATTTATACTTTTCTAGTTTCAAGAGAGAAACACTAAAAATGTACCTAAATATCAAGACCCAGTCGGAAAAGAATGTACAGAGTAGTGCAAGCACAGAGACCGCAAATAATGTCATAGTCAATGTATTGTCCGAAAGCATGGGGTAAGTACATAATTAAGAAAAACCGAAATACTTCGGATGTGAAGTGATTGACCAGTCGGAGTAGTCTTGTGAGAATTTACATACACAGTACCTATCCCCACTATGGGGCGATCACCGACTTTTTAGTTTTTTTTTCTTTATTATTTATGCAATTTGCATTACGGCATCTTGTAGGACTCACAAGAACAAACATTTTCAGTTATATGAGGTTCTTTCCGTACGATGCACAAATTAAGAAAAAAAATCGTTATCAATTCTTTCGAAAAACTTTTCGAACAATATTTTATAACGAATAAAGTACAGAATTTATAATCTGTAGGAACTAATATTATAAATAAGAAAAATTTATTTAAGAAGTAAGCAATGCTCTCTGTGTTCATTACTCTGCATCTGAGCTAGTTCAGTCAAATATAATCAAAGCGTAGGTACTGGCGGCGCGTGGTTTGCTGCGAAACGAGCAAGGTCATTCGCGTCGTATTCGGCCTTAAGTACAAAAGAAATAACCTCATAAAATCTTTTGAAGAATAAAACTATTATAGAAAATTCTTGATTTACACTATTTTCAAGTTCTTTCGTTAAAGGAAAGGCTCTCAATCGATCGTTTTTACGTGTCGTTAAATATACAGTTTACGTATCTAAATCGTTATTTGATCATAGCACTATATTATCAGTATTACTGTTAAACATTATATCGATAATTTCAAAACACGATGTTGCGTAAGGACAACATTACATTAGCATAGATTAATTCATTAACATAGATATTAAGACTTTCCTTATATCTATGGTATAAATGTAAACAATAAAAATGTTTACTTTTTAATTTTACATGATAATAGTCCTTTAAAATTCTATAGTTCGTGCCAAATCGATTGAGAAAAACGAACATTGACCTTTCGGTCGTTTAACCAGGGGCTACAAACCTTCAATATACAGTATGTAACAAAAACCCTGTTGGTCGTTTCAGGGACGTATAGGTGTACACATAGGCATGGTAATTATGATAATGAAAATTTTTTTTGGTCGCTGTAAATGGGGTTTTTAGCTTTCTAATAAGATAACTTAAGAAATATTGCTTCTGAACTTACGGACATGTGCCGACATATTATTATCTACGTCACAGAATAAATAATAGTCTACGGCCGATATGAGGTCACTGACATGGCCGACTCAAAGCAAACCGCTAAGCGGCGCGTGCTTCCCCAAGGTTTTTGTGTAAATCTTTATACCTATCTAGACTCAGTTATTCTCAGAAAATTTTAATTTCAAAAAAAATAGAAATTATAGTGAAATGGTTATTATTTCAACCCCAATACACATAGTATTTTTTTATAGTATAAGGAGACAAACGAGCACACAGTCCACCTGATGGTAAGTGGTTGCTGCGGCCCATAGACATCTACATCTATCCTCGATTACGAATTAAAATGCAGATGCGTTGTCACCCGTGAGGACTAAGATGGAATGCCTCGTTTCCAGTAAAAAGGTTCTCCGATTATCTACACTCACCATACGAAATACAGCAGCATTAAGCTACCATTTCACGCTGGTATTCTGTGAGAGCGTGGTCCTTCCCCGGTCGAGCCGACCCATTCGTGCTACAACTATAGATGTATAGTATCATTATGTATATTATAAGTATCATTTGAATACTTATGTTATAAATTTCCACTTTTTTGCTAAATAGATCTACGAAAATATTTAAAAAGGTTTATTTCATGCATAAAATATCGTGATTAATTCCAAATTTGCATCTATTTGTAGGAGAAATTTAGTACGTATTTTTCATATGAAATATTATTCGAAAAAGAATTTATGTTAGTAATTATTTTTTTAAATAAATTCATATTGTCGTTTATTGCTAGAATATAATAAACATTGAGTTATACAAGACTAGAGGAGCAAACCACATTGCCGCGCGTCGAACAAAGTGTAACCACTATCCAAATGCGACGACGTAGCTTTGAAATCATTAAAATTTTTAAGTAAACATATATCTGTCTCACTTACACAAGTCGCGGAAAACAATATCGTCCCTAAGATTAGATAAAGATAGACACACAAACATGCAGTGGCGGGTTGGTGTTGCATACTTTATGAAATTTTACCCAAAATGAGCAATATAAAGGAGTTTTTTTTTAAAGTTGCAGTAAATTGTTTTTATTTTAAATTTGTATATTTTCTTATTAGATGAACAGAAGTAAGCATAAGTAATGAAATAAAATATGTTTTTATATATTATTTTTATTGTGCTAATAAATCAAACAAAAAATAAAGCAAATAAAAAAAACAATTTTAGGTTTCTTAAGCGAGATCTGTGTTGAATATGCATAAGTTGTGAAATCATCACCAAGTTTTTGTCTCTTAAATTTAGTCTCATGACATTAGCTACAAAAACTTTGGTTATCAATAAATTTCGTTGATTTTCTTGTTTATAGAATTTCTAAACTACTTAACAACTTTAAAAAGTTTTTATATTTTTTTTGCAACAATACTGAGGATAGTTAATGGATTCAGGCGTGACTCTGCGGAAGTCTATTTGTAAGATAATATAAATGGTTTTAATCTGTAATACTAATCCGCTTAAATATTCATAATAGTCCATGCTCTCAAACTCCGCTATGAAGCATCAGTTTGTTATATAATTGCCTTTTGGATTCTTTTTTTAGTTTAGTAACATAGTTTAGTAACATTTAGTTTGCATTACACATTGCTATAAAAGTTTTAAATAAATAAATAAATTATTTATTTGCCACAAATCTTTTAACAATTTAAATGGAACCCTGGCTTCTAAACTAGTTGTAATAACTGTATATGTGAGAAACCAGTACCTGTACAAACCAGTGCTTTCAATAAAATTTGGTTAACAATTAACTAACATGCAGTAAACGAAAATCAAGGAATGAGAAAAAGCATTAGTCGTGTGCACAACGTGTGTGTGTGTGTGTGTGTGTGTGTTTTGAATGAGTGAATATTGAGTTTAAGAAAAGGTATTTTTGACAAATATTACCTATGTTGTGACAATATGAATTAACTACCTTATTAAACATTTACTTACTACAATCATTGGAATTGCTTCGTTAGACAAATGAACACGGCCGCAATCGCTTTTTGGTTCAAGTATGTCTTGATTCCGGAAGTGCTTAGAACAAATGACAGTAGATTTAGAAGGCACCCAGTCAGTCTCCTTTCTTAACAACCTTATTATTTCCACCCACTTCTTACGGCGTGCTGCGTCTTTAGGTACACTGCAAATTTATTAATATAATATAAAATAATAAAATATAATTAATAGACCATTCATGAATAAACTAAAATAAGAATAATTATTTTGTATAAAGGTTGAAACATAGTTTTTATTTTTAAGCAATCAATTTTACTTGTTTATTTTAAAACAAAATTAACTTATTCCATAAATTATACAGTCTCCCATTAATGTGGAAAAATCACAAAGGCGGAAAAGTGGCAACATTGAACCTAAATTGCAATATTCGATATTTTATTTAATTTTTTAGTGTTTTAAACGTTAATATGAATATATAAATTAAAACTTACGTATGGAAAGTGATTCCGCTTGATTTATTATGTTTTTGTGACCTTGAAACGCATTCTTTCACTACGCATTTACCCATTTTTTGTTGTGAATCGTTCGGCTTAACTCGGACGGCGTCACCTTGAACACTGAACCGACGTTCGCTGAGTATAAGGCTGTGGCCTTATGTGAAGTTACAACGCTTTGGCGCGGAAATTACTTATCTAGTGTAACATATAAATCAATGATAATAAACAAAACAAAATTAATAGGTAATATACGCGGCGTTTTGCGCGCTCTTTGAACACAAAAGCGAAAGCCGACGAAGGACTTAGGTACTAGGAAAAACCCAAAAAAAACTCCACTCTTCGAGTGATAAAAAGAAGCGTCCGCTATATGCCGATTAACTAATTTTGATCCAATATCTATTATTTATTCTGTGCTAATATTTAGTAGTAATATTTAAAACATGGGAAGTTTTATGAACATAAAATTTTGTCACAATTCAGTGATCAAGAATAAAAATAAAAATAAGGGTTGTTTATCGTCGGTCGATAAAACATATAAGCCGGTGCCGCAAATGTGTGAGAGGTGGACATATTGAACAACATCTTTGTGGTCGTCGTATCTATTATTTATTCTGTGCTAATATTTAGTAGTAATATTTAAAAACATGGGAAGTTTTATAAACATAAAATTTTGTCACAATTCAGTGGTCAAGAATAGTAATATAAATAAGTATTGTTAATCGTCGGTCGATAAAAATTGCTAATTATTAGATTTTGAAAAACATAACAGCATAATAGTTTAAGTATTTGTTATTGTGTGGATTTATAACACAATTTTTTAAATGTTTCTTGTTATAAAAGTGTTTTAATGTATTTTTATTATTTCTACCTATAATTTAATTTCTTAATAACACTTACGGACGCTGTCTGATATGAATAAATAAATAATAACTATTATTAAAAAAATAACATAAAAAATCACGAAATTTTTATCGATTTAGAAAATATCAAAATTATGTTATAGAGTACAATAGCTTTGCCACGTCTATGCAAACAAACAAGCATCAAGCACTGATATTGGCGGTTGTGTTTTATATTGCGAAATTAATATTCCGCCGTGAGTGACTTGTGTGCGATGACTTACTCACGACACAGCAGCACGAAGACTTTACGGGGAGTGCTTTGCTACTCCACGAAATATACAATTGCCGTCGGCAATGACGTTCCAACGAATTCACATTCGTATGTACAATAATGGCAGTGTGCATGGCCGTGAACAACAACGTACAGATTCAGGAAGACCGAGGATGTACAACGACGACATCGAGGAGCACATTCTCGACATGTTTGAGGAAGATGCGACGTGGAGCACGCGCTCGGTGGCACGTGAACTAGGTGTGAACCATATGCGCGTTTGGAGAGCCCTCAAAGATGATGGCCAGCACCCGTATCATTATCGTCGAGTTCAGTGTCTTCTTCCTAACGACTACGAGCCGAGAATGGATTACTGTAGATGGTTACTTGATAAGGTTGAAGGAGATTCTGAGTTTTTGAACCGCGTACTTTTTACGGATGAATACTCTTTTGTAAGAACAGGTGTATTTAATGCTCATAATGAACACTTACGGTCAACGACAAATCCGCATTCGTATAAACTAAGCCACTTTCAACACCGATGGAAAATCAACGTGTGGGCGGGAATTATAGGTGACAAAATTATTGGTCCGTATTTCCTAGACCACACAATGAGCGGTGAAAACTACGGACGTTTTTTGCGAGAAGAACTAAGCAATGAACTTGACGAAATAAAGGGGGATGCCCACTGTTCATAGACACTTCGGCCATGGGTGCCCACATATAAAAGCATATGGAAATGATAATATGCAATTAAAATAATGAAATGGTTAAGGAATTGGTTTAAAAAAAGTCGGGATTTTTATGATATAAAGCTTTTTATTTTCACAAATACAGCTTTTTAACGACTATTTTACCAATTTTATTGCTTTTAATTTCTTTAACTTTTAATTCCCGACGCGTGATTTTTCTTTTGGAGGCCTATGCCAAAAGGCACACCAAACAGAGGGACTTACTTTAACTAGTGTTACAATAGGAACTCAAACACAAATATTATGTAACCCCAAAGTTCGGAAATAAAGGGCTATATTATTATTATACTATTATTATTAATTCCTGACGTTTCAGGTGCTTTATAGCACCCATGGTCACGGGGTACTGAGGTGACTGCCATCCCAATGTCAGTATTGGGACATGGAGTACCTTCAGCTTTTTATTATTATTTTTATAGTCCAATCTACGCAGATTGAACTTACTCTATCTTTAAGTCTTGCAGTGGTATGCTTGGGGTTTGTTTTAATTTTATTAATTATAGTGTCCCAAGCAGGTGGCAGTACCCAACCGCCTTCTCTACTGAAATTAGGATGTTTTTTTAATTTCAGTAGCCTCACATATCATCCTTGGTAGGAATTAATGTTCTTTAACGAGGATTTGTGGTCTATCAAATCTGATGTATGTCTATCTGGTTGGGGTGACACCCTTGACATACGGTAGTACAGCAGGCACACGCTCAACTGCGGTCGGCTTCACTCGGTCACTGTGACGAAGACGTGGGACCCGAAGCTTGATTTTGTGCAGAACCTGCTTGACGTGCTGAAGCTCCGCGGCCAGGTGCTTGTTCTCACAGATCCCATATGCTCTCTGTAACAAAGATTTGCTCATGGTAACTAACTGTGAAGGATTATGGTGAGATTCACCCCTTAAATATCAGTTTGTATGGGTCTTTTTTCTATACACAGTGTGACCTATGATGTTGTTAGGATTTTGGATAACAAAAACATCTAGGAAAGCTAAGAAATTATTTGCCTCAGATATAATATCATAATTACTGAATAGAATTTGGCACAGAGAGTGGTAACGATGGATAAAATTCATAGGAACAACATCCTGATTTAATATTTCTTGGGCCATATTCATGAGCCGCTCTAATTTGTTTCTTGGTACTTGCAATAATGCCTATATGCATTCATCACTATCTCCTGTTCTTACTTTTATCAAATATACAGCAAGTGCAAAGCATCCACTATGTTTACTTGACATTTTGGGCACTTCAGACAGAATTTATTGGCATTGTGCCTTTGATAAGCGTAGATAATAATGTACAGTATATTCGGGCATATTGTAAATATTTTCAAAGTCTATATGATGGTAAATATTATCTTACAATAATGTAGAAAAATCTATAATTTGTGCTACACTAAATGTTTTAATATGGTTATATATTAATTCTAAAAGTAAATACCAAGAGTTACTATTTAAATGGTAGTTACTGATTCTACATTCTGGAGGTACATAGTAATTGTATTCACAAAAATACATACCCGCAATGCTGATGGAACAGTGAGTTGATTGGAATTGTTACAACCAGGAAAAAACATTGATTTTGTGTGAGTGGTGCTCTTACAAAATTAGGCAGCAGTATATTGTATGATGTATGATCTAAGCTTTGTTGTTCTAGGTTCAATACATTACTCACTTTATAGTATAAGATCCCGATATAAAACGACCTTCACCGAGATGCTTATTTAATGAAACGTATTTTATATTTAATTTAATATGTCAATAAATATAATCCATATGGGTTGCCTAGCAAATTTCAGTCCAGAGTATGTTTAATTAATAATTAAAAAAAAATATTTTTTTAAACATTTCACCGGTATGATTATTAGACAAATTTTATACCAGTCGAAAGTATGAAGCCCATAGAATATGCAAACGTTAGGTTGCCTATTCTTTTCCGGTCACAACTATCGGGTTGCCGGGTATAAACAGGTAAATCTGTACTAGCATTTTGCAACGGTCTGTTTATTGAATGAAATTTAAACGAAATTAAAGATTATTTTATTCTGAACACGGTGGTAAAGGGTTGCCTGCGAAAAATCAGTCCAGAATTGCGGTTGTCGAATTTTAAAAAGTAAAATATTGCTCCGAGTGAATGTGTGCGACTGAGAGGTCCCAACCGACCTTTCCATGCGATAGAAGAGGACACAACATAGCAGCTGTTTAAAGTCCGACCACTTAAAGAAAGAGAGTGCGCATGCTATTTGGGCTTGAAAAAGAAAAGGATAGCGATAGACTCGTATATATTATGCATAATTTGGAGTAGTTTATTATTTAAATAGAGAAATGTTATTTAATTTTTTTTAATCAATTAATTATTTGTGTGTATATTTTTTATGTGACACTAAAATATATATACATCTTTAGTAAAAAAGAAGGTTATAGTGATACATATATAATACTACCCTGATTAAAAATATTGATTGAAAAAAATTAAAAAAAAATTACTACATGCAAATTATAAATCTATAAATGTAAACAGAGAAATTGAAATCAATTGAAACTATTGGAAGAAAATTCAAAACCCATAAAAGTGAATTTTTTTTAATTAGGGTAATCTTGCAAATTTTATTTTTATTATAAGAAGACAAAATAAAAAAACAACAATTAAAAAATTACTTCTATTTATTGTAAAAAATTAAAAATACAATTTTTTTTTTAAATTATTCAGAATCCGAGTCATCGGACATAATACTACGATCTTCAACTTCTGAATCTTCTTCGTCATCACTCTCTGTTTCACTTTTTTCGACAATGTCTTCTATCTTTAAAGGTGTATGATCCCCAATGAATCCTACTGGTTTTAAATATTCATCTAAGAACCATCCGCAGTTCTCAGGCTCAAGTTTCACGCATATTGGATCCGTTGCATTAAGCCACATGGAATTTACGAAAATAGTTCGTAAAATTTTCTGAGTTAATGATATCCAGCATGGTGGTATGGAGTTGGAGTCGAAGCCTTTTATTTTTTTTAAAAAGTGCTCGCTGTCTTCTTTTGCAGAGTAATTTTTCATAAATATACGATGTCTCGCATCATTCACACTGGTGCAGTTCCTGATACCGTACATACTAGCCGTAAATTCTTGAACGGTCTTCATTTTTTCATCAATGAAAATATCAGCAGCATCTGTTAGTGATGCAAAAACTGTTTGATATTTTTCATTTTTCGAAAATTGCTGAAAAGGTTTTACCTTCCCTTTGTTGTAAAAGGCTGCCGTGTAATCGCAACCTGTAAATGCATGGAAGGCGGGAAGACTTTGGCATAATTTAATTCCCAACTTCAACGCTAAATCGTTGCAATTAATGCAATCAACAGTTTGACTATTAGTCTTTCTAGTTGCTGAACCGGCAAGCCAAATTTCTGATTCGATAAGTTTGTGAATATTTCCTAACAAAATTATTAAAACGTCAGTATCAGAGGCTTTAATTAAAATCCTTGAGCCTGGTTCCGCTTTAGAAGCATGAAAAATAATCCTTGTATCTGCCTCTTCGTGATGACATTCATAATTAGTTTCTTCAGTTTTTTTTACGGAATTTTCCTGAACTTGATAAGAGTAGCAGTGATGGTCGACGGTTAAAAAGATTTTTTTGTTTTGGATTATTGTTACCAAATGGTCATTTTCCCAATAATCAGCCAGAAACAGCACCAGAGCCTCTTTAAAGCGATAATTTTTAAGGCTTTGCAAAAAAATTTTTTGGTCTAGTTTGTTGAGGTCCCGAAATATTGTACGGATCTTGAATATCTTCGAAATCAATTTCATGATTTCCAAACTCTAACAATAAAGCTTGATATCTTAAAAATAATTGAGCCAAATACATAACCTTGTTGTTTTCAATTATTTCTGTTTCAATGAAATTCGATATGGATTGAAAGGCCAACTGATGTAACTGTCTATATTTACTATAGTTGGAATGGGTAGATTCTTCCGTGGACCGCTTATTTTTCGATTGATACACTGCGTAACAAGGCAGATGGTACGCGATAGTTTGATGTTGAAGTTTGGAGAGAATCACCGAATCGTCAAAATTTTGCGCTATATTTTTTATCTGTAGTGGTACTTTGTCATCATTAGGGACAGTAAGATTGACCAGCTTCTTCCCACATCTCTTTTGGCTGTGGTCACAAAAAAGGCAAATAATTTTGCTTGATGTCGATGCTGTTGATGTTGACTGCTCCTAAAAGAATTAAATCATTCTTTGAGTAAAAATCGATGAAAATAAATATAATTGAAAATACAAGTTCAATTAATAGATTTTCATATAATTTTTTTAAAAGCTTAAAAAATAACAAAAAATATTTTATTACCTCGTCAAAGTCCCCAGAAGTTTGGGACAGGTCTTCAACATTACTCGTTTCATCTTCAGCAACTGTAGCACAGGAATCGACACTAGGGTTCAACTGTTTTGATTCTTCTTCAGTAGTAGATACATTGGTATGCTCCTAAAAAAAAATTGCGATTAAATGAAAATGTTTGATATATAAATTTTATAAACTTCTTGATAAAAATAGTTGATTGAAAACATCCTCATTATTTTACATTATGCCATTGTTACAAAAAAAAAGGAAATCAGATCATTTTCTTGTTTAATTTATAAATTACCGTTTTTAAGTAAATTACAAAAAAATTATGTGTGTCGAAAATTAACAAAACCATAGGTGAATTTTACTAACAATTATTTAAACATGAAAAAAATATAGAAGATGTATTAGCTAAGATAATTTTAAAGATTCAATTATTATGTACTTACTGTATATTCAGCACTAAAATTAAGAAATTCTTCGTTATATTTTTTATTCAAAACTGTCACTTTTTTTGTAGCACGCGGTATGATAACCTACAAATTGAAGAGACGCTCTGGGTAGCTCAACAAAATTGTATTTAAAGTGTTTTTTTTACGAAAAGCTAACTTTAATACACAGTTTTTAAAAGTTTCATCATTAAAATCAATTATTACATCATCCAATCCACACAAAAAACACTTTTTTGCCATTTTTTCCAACAATAAATAGTAGCACGTTTTTTGTATTTATAGTGACACTCTACTTCAAAATGATGCATAGTATATACGAGTCTATCGCTATCCTTTTCTTTTCCAAGCCCAAATAGCATGCGCACTCTCTTTTCTCTTCTCTCTTCTCTTTCTTTAAGTGGTCGGACTTTAAACAGCTGCTATGTTGTGTCCTCTTCTATCGCATGGAATGTCGGTGTGGACCTCTCAGTCGCACACATTCACTCGGAGCAATATTTTACTTTTTAAAATTCGACAACCGCAATTCTGGACTGATTTTTCGCAGGCAACCCTATACCACCGTGTTCAGAATAAAATAATCTTTAATTTCGTTTAAATTTCATTCAATAAACAGACCGTTGCAAAATGCTAGTACAGATTTACCTGTTTATACCCGGCAACCCGATAGTTGTGACCGGAAAAGAATAGGCAACCTAACGTTTGCATATTCTATGGGCTTCATACTTTCGATTGGTATAGAATTTATCTAATAATCATACCGGTGAAATGTTAAAAAAAATAATTTTTTTTTAATTATTAATTAAACATACTCTGGACTGAAATTTGCTAGGCAACCCATATGGATTATATTTATTGACATATTAAATTAAATATAAAATACGTTTCATTAAATAAGCATCTCGGTGAAGGTCGTTTTATATCGGGATCTTAGACTATTAGATTGCTACAAGGATGGACTAGATGATTCAGATGGTTCCCGTTCTAAAGTTTAACGTGTTGCTGCTTTATCAATCCTTCGCAATCATGACACTCACGCGATGACGATGGCAACTGAAATAATATTAAATAAAAAAAAATAAGACAAAGTAAACAAAATAAAATAGATTTGTTTACTTTAAACTCAAATATAGGTAAATGTTACTTAAAACTTAATGCCCTATATTATTTAATAATTAAGGACTGACTGCCTACCAGTAGTCCAAAAACAATTAAAAATCGACTGTCTTATTTCATTTCATCAGCTAGTAATTCGCTTGTTTAATTATCATAACATCATAATATCCATAGCGATTCGATTATTATTCGATTAATAATTTCATAAAAAGAGAATAATCTTGGAGGTGTTTTAACTTCTGCTCGCTTTTTAAAATGTATCTTCCTTTTTTATTTAAATTCTATTTTAAGTGTATTTTTAAGAACAGTTAATTGTGCAGTAGTGTTTTATGAAGCTCTAAAAAATTCATGGTATATCAGCTAGAAATTCACTTGTTTAATTATCGTAACATGATTTCATTTTAAATGTATTGTTAAGAAAAGATAAGAATAACAGTTATATTGTGCAGTAGCGTTATGTTATACTGCATAGAATTCATTGTAAATCAGCTATTAAATCGCTTATTTAATTATCATAACTACAGATGTGAAGGCGGTTGTTAACGTTTTCAACCAAGCCGTTAACAACGGTTGTTTTTGTCTTGAAATTGATAAAAATTGTGCAGTTGCGTTTTGTTAAGCCTTAACCTTTTGAGCGCCACGCCAAAAACGCATTACCGTGTCCTGTACGCCAAAGCGCCAAAACAAAATAGTGTTGCCAAGAGTTGATATATCGATAACGTGAAATAACTTGTTTTTGTTGGTTTTTTATGCTATAAATGACTCTTAATAAACTGTATGTTTTATTTAATCTTGTGCCGTCTTCCACTCTTTTTATATATGTACTTTGTACATATAAACATAAATAAAAAACAAACAATAACAATAAAATAGTAGTAAATATTAGCACTACTCTCCATCCTAATGACGACACTGTCGCGACTGGACGACAACGGCGTAGCTGACCTTCCCTTTTGAAACATTCTTAGAATGTTGTGTATCGATTTCAAAATCGATCTAACCGAAATATACAGACATCGATTCATAATATTTTATGTGTCGGGGAAGGCGTAGGCCAAGTGACGCACAGAAGAAAAGTCTTACACTCTTATGACAATGGGGATTTGATATGATGCTGATGCTGCTAGATGATTTTGAGACTGAGAAAGAAAATGGCACAACACAAAATGAAAAATTGCTCTTCACACCCTAAGTAAAAAAAACATTAATTGTAATTTTGTATTATTATTAAAAAAGGTACATAATTATTCATTAATCAACAATTGTATATAATTATTCGCACTAGGTAAATCAGCCTTATAATACTAAAATCTTGGTCATGGAATAAATAAACATATTTGTTCACCAATCAATCAAAAATTCAATTCATCAATCAAAAATCAAAATTCATCATCATCGACGCTTTCCAAAATCCGAATAGTTCTGAGGAATCGTTCATGTTGCATTGCTCTACTTTTCTCGGTAATCACTTATGACGTCATCAGGGTGTCGTCTATCCTTGATCACGGTGCCCAGTGAACTGATTTTCGATGACGCGTTAAAGATGCGCTAGAGTTGAGATATTAGATTTATTATGCGAAGATAATCTGATAACATTTTTTTATTCATGTAGCTAATTATAGTTTTATGTTTATAACCTTTAATTTTATTCAAATATCAATAATAATAGAAAAAAAAAACACCATTGAGCTGAATATTGGATAGTTTTCAAGAAATCTATGCCTCCCGCGTTTGACACTAGCGGTCAACCATAGACGACTTTGGCGTGCTGGACATAGTATTTGCTTAGATAAAAATCCATTTTTATTAGTTCAATGTTTCTTAGTACTTGTGGCTCTAGAAGACTTGTTTTTTATACTCACATGTTGCTGGGTTATTCCTATTTTGAGGAGTGTAGAATTAAAATACCTGTAATAATTTTCCAATATCTATATTTCATATTTTTCGGAGCCGGGTTTTTTGTCAACTATAGACGTCGTTGGCGCTCAGGGCCCGCAGGTGTTGGTCAAGTATAGGCGACTTTGCCGCTCAAAAGGTTAAAGGATTCATGGTAAATCAGCTGGAAACTAACTTGTTTCGTTATCATAACATGATTCTATTTTAAATGTGTTGTTATAAACAGATAAGAATAACTTAACCGATCTTCTTTAAAAACAGATAAGAATAACAGTTCTTATCTGTTTTCAAAGAAGATCGGTTAAGATTAACAGTTAAATTGTGCCGTAGCATTTGTTACTCTCTAAAGAATTCATTAGAAATCAGCTAGTAATTCGCTTGTTTAATTATCGTAACATCATAATTATTTAAAAATTATATTAGCACTGTAATGATGACACCGTAAATAATCGATCGAAAAAGAGAATCGATTTTTTAAATGTGTTTTGTGATTGGCAACACTTTTTTTATTCACAAACTAATGACATAATGATTTACCTAATTTTTATTATTATGTTTCCGGTACTTTTAATTTGTGCAAAAATATTCCCATTGTTTGAGGATAAATGAATACCGCGATTAATAACCATAAATAAAGATATAATTTTTTAACAAATTCACATTGTTGGGCGTTCCATGGCCGAAAATGGGCGTCCCCCTTTAGACCTCGTTCGTCGCATGTGGTTTCAACACGATGGTGCTCCACCGCATTTCTCCCGTTGTGTAAGAAGTTTTTTGGATACTGAGTTCGGTGAAAGATGGATTGGCCGCGGTGGACCGGTCAACTGGCCGGCACGATCACCTGATCTCACACCTTTAGATTTTTATCTCTGGGGTACGATTAATCAGATTGTATTCCAAAAAACATGCGATACCGAGGCAGAAATGCGTATGCGTATAGTCGCAGCCTTTGAAAAAATAAAGTCCGAAATGTCTGTTATGCAACGCGTGCGTTCAGACATTATAAGTCGGTGTCACAAATGTATAGAGGTACAAGGTGTACATATTGAACAACATCTTCGTGCTCGTCAAGTAGACATAGTGATAAATTAGTGTTTGACTATAACAGCTGTGATGTGACGAGGTCACGACTTCAGTGTGCAGTTAGTGTAGGTAAGACGCGCGCGCGCGCCGCCCGTCTTTGATGTACGTCACCGCCGGCCGCCACCCGCCGCTGTCGATAATTCCAGGCAGAGGTAATCAATCCACATAAAATTTACAAATATTATTTAATTAAAATTTAATTTGATTATTTTTATGTCGAGTTTTCTGAAGTAAAGTTATTTCTATACGTTTGAATACTGATTCTGATAACGCACTTAACGGGAACCACAGGGTTTTTGTTACATATTGTATAGGCACTTTTTATATGTAGTACTTTCTTTATTTATAATGATTTTATATTATTGTTTATAATGATTGATATAATATCAAGAAGATAAAGATCGCTATAGAAGAAAAATCATCTATTGTTATAAAGTACTTTATTCATTTAACAACAAAAAGCATTAATTTATAACACATATTATAAAGATTCGAGTGATAACGACACCGAGTAAGTACGTACTTTATTTCTAGTTTATTTTCAATATTATATAAGAACTTTATTTTTATTGGGTGCAGTCATCACTCGTATCTTCACTTGATGTGTATTCGGATGAACTGTCTGTAACATTCATTATAAAGGGATCTGCAGTTTGGTCAATTCTATCATCCATGCCACATGAAAAAAGGTGACGCATCTCTGGCTATGTGTGTGTGTGTGAACCGCAAGCACCAAATACGTTGTGTGGTTTATTTTATACGACAAGTTTCAATACATTACAAGTTGGATGTTTTTGGTGACGAAACAAATACTAGTCTTTTTTAGTAATATAAAAAAGAAAATGATAACACTAATTTATACGTAGTAGAGCCATCCTGCAGTTATATCAGTAGTATAGTTGTAGCACGAATGGGTCGGCTCGACCGGGGTGGGACCACGCTCACAGAATACCAGCGTGAAATAGTAACTTAATGCTGCTGTTTTTCGTATGGTGAGTGTAGAGAACCGGAGATCATTTTTACTGGAAACGAGGCATTCCATCTTAGTAGTCACGGGTGACAACGCATCTGCATTTTGATTCGTAATCGAGGATAGATGTAGATGTCTATGGGCCACAGCAACCACTTACCATCAGGTGGACTGTGTGCTCGTTTGTCACCCTATACTATAAAAAAAAAACTAATTTCACCAAGAACATAAATGTGAAAAGGGAGCAAATTCCTTACAAACGACGTGGCTTCGCAGATATAAAGAGTTAACATCAGTCTATAGCAGTTGCTTGAATCTTAGGATTTACCTATAAGAATGTACAATGTTCTTAGAACTGCCAGTGAGTGATTAATAATGGTGCTTTTCAGACATTAACTCAAGATTTACAAAAGTTTCATTCATGAAGTTTGAGCTTCAAGGTATGCAAAAAATAAGGTCTAATAGTTTTATTAGTTGTAGTTAAAGTAGCTGGAAATGGTTCATGTTGATCGACGGCTCCCGTGGTGCCAGGGGCTTAGCATTAAGGGGTATCCCTGACCAAAATGTTGCGAAAGTGCGTTTTTCAGACTCTATTATCTCATTAGTTATGAAAAATAAACTTCATCTAAAAATACATTATTAATGTTCGATATCTTATCATCACATTCCATGTTCTAATTTATTTTTATGTGCTATAAATACATTTAAAATCAACTTTTAAAAATGACTAAAATTCTTGATTACATGTATTTGTTGCTAAACGCAACGCTCTAATCATTTGAGGATTACACTAATGGATAGATAATTAAAAAAATCTATATTCTCCACGTTTTATTTACATTTTTAAGTTCTTTTTTCTTTTTTAATTGAAATAATTCCGAAAATTGTGTGACTTCTATGATAAAGGGGCGTGCGCAGCGTGCGGGCGGCATTACGCTGTATGCGTTGGTAGGAGGTGGCCACGTCGCTCGTCGCCATCGTCGACGTTCCGTATTTCGCCGCAAACATAATATTATTTGAGTACCTACCAACCGATGCGCTTACGTCACGGTAATATTATTTATACAGTATTGTAACTCGGCCGTATCTTTCAAATAAATCCTACAGCCGTGCGGTACGTAAACATGCGATAGGGCTGCCTGTCTCCAGCATTTTTACATTTACCTATTGATTTATATGTTGTATAACTCAATGCATTTGCCTACTTTGTGTTTTCATTTAGTTTTATGATTGTACTTAAATATACTTTTTTATATAAACAAATATATAATAGGTACTTTGTGAATTGAATAGGAAGTGTTCAATAAAAATGCGTGTCGTTTTTTGATTGGTAGATTTAATTAAAAAACCATGTTTATGTTTGAATAACAAATCGGTCTTATAAATTTGCGGCCGAAAAATATTTGCGCCTCGGCTGAGACGTACGAAATTCTTTATTATTAAAATATTGAGTATAAAAAATCCGCATTATAATATAAAGCTTAATTAAAAATTGTTTTGGGAAACATGGACAAGTTGGAGTAAAGGAATATCTTTTACTTGGTTGTAGATACCTGCAGCTACTTTACAATTTATATGTTTGGTTTTAAATGAAGTTTGGATTTATAATTTTTTTATTTCTATTATATTTTCTGAAAGGGTCCTAGAAAAGGAATTGTCCACCGCGCTACCCCAATGCGTGTTGGGGAACTTCGCATGTCTTCGAAATATTTTTTTTCTTATTTCTCAGACATGCAGCTTTCCTCACAATGTTTTCCTTCACCACTGAGCACGTGGTAAATAAACACTTAAAATTGCAATTACAATTTCATTGGTGCCGGCGGGGATCGAACCCGGTTTGCTCGCGCACTGTGAAAATTTCAGCAAGCGCTAATCATCTGAGCTACCACGGCTCCTCTCCTCTCGAGCTAGAGACTTTATTTTATTTATGGTACGATTTTTGTCGCATGCCAGCCCTTACTTTTGGTTCTGGCAAAATATTGTGAAACGTCTATGAACGTCAGAATTGTGCAAATGTTGGTCGCAGATTGGTAGACGTCGAGCCTAAGGTTGCCGAAGTCTAATTCCCCGGTCGAACCTTAAAACCTATTACGCGAGCTATTAATCTAAGTGGACTGTATCTACTAAATGTTTCTACACTTATATAAACGGCAACTATAGCATGCGGTACAATGCACTCGCTCTTCCCTAAAAACGAACTATTATTTGCCAAATCGATGAAAGGAATCCTGCTTGATTAGGAGAAAACAAAATTGGAGCGGGTTAAAATACAATTATATCAAGCAGGCAATATTGTTAGGAATATTGACTCACCGGGGTTCAGTCTTCTATGCTGTTGAGCACTATAGCCTTGACATCTGGAACGTCTTCTGGACAAACACTCTGGAGAGAGGCGGTGCGCGACTATATCTCCTATACTATACAGACTATATTTTACCTGCACTTCAAAATTTTATTGTGTGAGTATTTTAAACTATTTTTACGGATTTGATGAACCATATTAAATAAAAAATAGTCTCCTATCTTTCTCTGTATGTTTTGATCTCCTAAAACGAGTTTGAGTTGGTAAAATCAAGGCAAACTTAGGGTAGGGTTGTCAATTATTATTTTGATAATAAAACAAATGAAATTCCGCGGTTTTATATGCGCAAGCGTGAACGTAGTAGAACATAATATAACCTTTATGTTTTACATAAATATCCTAAAAAAACTTATTATTTTAATATGTTACTAAGTACCTATAAAATTAACAAGTTTATTGCATTTTTATTTGAGTAATTTTTTTATGCAATTTCTTTATTTACGTCTATTTTTAGGAACCTTTATTTAGTCTGAATCATGCATAATACTATATTACTGATTTACTTACTTATACGTAGTTTTCTTTTTTTGCAGTTACAAATATCTTGTGAGGTTGAAAAAGGCAGTAATGAAAAAATAATAAGAAGAATAATAATTGACGTCAGCCACTTCTTTTCATAAAAATTTCAAATTATGGTCCATTAGGTTGCTGCTTCACCGAACCACAACTTATAATAATAATAATAACAATAATAATATAATATTATTTTGTATTTATTTTATTTTATTGATATTTATGTATATTTATCTTTTCATTTTAATTTATAATTTTTATATATTTAAATATTTATAGAACCGAACCAGATGAGAAAATTATATGGATCCCCCCCAGGATATAATCGGAATCTCGGAAACGGCTCCAACGATTTTAGCGACGAACGCTTGGATTTATTTTTAGAAAATGTCCTTTTGTCCGTGTTTTCAGGCAATAAAAAAACTGCTACAATATAAGAAGGTAAATTTCGACAAATCACTAACGATCGTTATAGCTCAGGTGGTATGTCGGTCGGGCGTGAGCTCGAAGTTCCGTGGTTCGCGTCGTGGCTCTGATCCGGCTGTTTTTCCTTTTTTTTTTCATGTTCCCTTTTGTAAGAAAATCTATTATTTCGAACCCTTTTTTTTAGTAATTTTTAAAAATACGAAAATTTTAATAAAACTAATTGCACTCATGATTTTTTATTCAAATAATCAGTTCAGTTTTTTCTATTCTGTCAATAAGATCAAAAAATATTATTTAAGTTTCATCAGTATGTAATTTATAAATCTCATTTCAAAAAAAAAAAACGAGCAAAGCTCGATCATCCGGGTACATTATTTTATATATATATATATATATATATATATATATATATATATATATATATATATATATATATACACATAACCACTTATATATATGGGCGTATGTATGCACATATGAGTTCATTTAATAGCTGCAGCTGTTTGTTTATAATTTAAGGAAGTTAAAAAATTTGTAATCAATTTCTTACATTCAAGATAATAAAATTGACTTTATATTTTATTTTGTTCCATTTATTAATACCCACCCAGTATTACTAATCACAAATAATCACAATATCTCATTAGTTATTGTAATTGGGTAAAAAATATCTACTCGTATTTAGTTACTAATGCTATATTTATTATTTTAATAATTACCTACCCAGTAGGTAAATAAAATAATAAATGTAGCATTGTAAACAGTAAATCTCCGTCAAACTCAATTTACTAATATTGTTCCTAAATAAGGAATAGCAGATAAAAGATTAGTAATAACTGTTGCTCCTCAAAATTATATTTGACCTCAAGGTAAAACATATCCTAAAATTCTGTATCTAAATAAAATAATAATAATAATAATTAAATTAAAATTAATAATTAAATAATTAAATAATAATTCAAGTATATTTTCAATATGTAAGTAAATAAAAATAACCAAAAAATTAAGCACCATTAGCATGTAAAGTTCGAATCCATAATTAACATTTCGACAAATATTGTAATTTACACTATAAAAAGCTAATTCAATATTAGCAGTATAGTATAGAGTTAAAAATAATCAAAATAGTCATTTTTATTAATTAGATAATATATAAGAATACATATTGCTAATATAATGTAACTAATATACCGAATAAAGAAAATTAAAATACATTTATTTTTCATTTATAGTTCATTGTCATTGAAAAAATAATACTACGTTCGTAGCAGTAGGTGGCGTCTTGCAGATTTGATTTGATTTGACCGAACGCTCAAGGTCGTTCGCTAGAGGTATCGCCTTAAGATGCCGCGCTGAGGGCCGCGGGTTCAAATCGCGCACGTATCAAGTATACGGCCACACAAGGCCTACAAATAACTGTTCCGGGTCTCGATGTTTGTCCTTGTGCAATTTATGTTTGTAAACTGCTCCACGATACTGGAGAAAATACTAGTGTGGCTTTTTTTTAAAGAAATATGTAAATATACAAGCTGTCGGTGTTTCGCCCTTATCCTTTTTGGAACTTATGCGCAGGAATTTTGTCGATATTCCACGCATTAGAACCAAACGGTTTGCTTCGTTTTTTGTAATGCGTACAGCAAAAAAGTGGAATAATTTGCCGGAGTCTATCTTTCCGTGCGAATACTCTCTGGGCGTCTTCAAGGCAAAAATGATTTATCACGCTAAGACAGTGTGATATACAATCTAGTGCTACGACACCACATATAACCACGTGGGATTATGGTCAAGCACTGGATTGTATGAAATAAAAAAAAAACTAGACATTGTTAAACAACTACGTATCTTAATGTCTGCCTTTCATTTCAGATGCACGAAGCACGCCCGCCCGTCTCTTGCCTACACTGTGACATGTCATTTTCTACCGAAGCAAAGTTGAAAAGACACTTAAAACGCAAACACATGCGCGAGTATTTTGCATGTTTGATATGCGAGAAGAGGTTCGGTAGCTACAAGGACAAACGGGACCACATGTGGCTGGAACACCAAGACAGGAAGACCGTAGCAGATTGCTCTTTATGCAACATGAAGTTCAGAAAAACCAGCGACCTCAAGCAGCACACAAGGGAGGTACATTTGCTACACTTAAGCCGTGAAGGTTTCAGACCAATTAGCCAAAGAGAAAAAGATATCAAAAAAGAAGCTAAAGATACTATGAATGAGTAAAATTAGAACCGCATCTTGATTTTTGGACAAAGATTTTGATGGAACACATTTTATTTCATATTGTGTGTTATTTCAATTGTTTTATGATTTTTGAAGTGAAACTTTTTACGAGAGGGGTTTGAAATTTTTTTGCGCCCGAAGCAATTAAAGGGCTACCCTATACGTAGGGAGGCGGAAAATGCATTACGCATACCACATAAGGGACTCACATCCTACCGGGGAACCTAAGTGATACCCTCTAAAAACCGCCTTTGGGGACTGGCAACTGGCTGATTAAGCTTTATTGTGCCGTATCGTGAGCGACCCTCTTTTGGGAAAAGAGGGCGCAGGCGGCTATGAGCCGCTGAGGGAGTGCCTACGAAGGCAAATTAATTGTGAAAAAATAATTTAATTTAATTAGAGTTGGCCTGAGCCGCCAGGAGGCAGTTCAGGTCGTTTGATAGTTTATTAGGCGGGTCCGAGTGAGAGTTTCTCGGCCTGCGGACTCGATAGCGAGAGGGGGGTGGGGCTGTAAGTAGCTGGCTCACGAATTAAATGGTTGGAGTGCGACTCTGAGGCTTTGAAGAAGTTCTCAGAAAGTTTTTTGAGAAATTGTTGAATTGTGGGGAGCTCTAGGTCCCGATGAAGGTCGGCATTACAGACGTACCAAGGTACGTTCGCAGCTCGACGACAGAAAAGGTTTTGAACTATTTGGAGTTCATTAATAATTTTAGGGTCGGCGTGGGCAAAAACGGGGCCCGCGTAGGACATGAATGGTCGTATACAGACCTTATGTAGGGTACGCTTGTTTCTAAGGGACATTTTACTGTGTCGGCCCAACATACTGTTGAGCCTACTCAGGTAAAAACGTGCGTGACAGGTTACTCTTTTGACGTGGGGCCTGAAAGTGAGCCTTGTGTCTAGAGTGACACCTAAATATTTGGCAGTCGTATGCCAGGGGACATTGGTCCCTAGCATACGTATTGGTGGAGTGTTTTTGAGACGGCGTCGTTTATAATCGAAGTGAACGGCGGAGCTCTTCTCCGGGTTCACATCGATGCGCCATTTTTTGAACCAAGCTCCTAGGTCGTCAACTGACTTTTGAACCTTGTTCCGTATGAAAGGTAGCGAGATACCTTTGCAGTAGATAGCAGTGTCGTCTGCGAAGAGGGAGAGCTGAACACCTTTCGACGGGATGGGAATGTCGTTGGTGAACAGGATGTACAGCAGAGGAGCAAGTACTGAGCCCTGAGGGACACCAGCTTTGATAGGGCGCTGTGAAGATAGCGTGTCTTCGTGTCTAAAACGAAAGGTACGATGCTTTAAGTAAGAAGCCACGAGACGTACTAGACGGTCGGGGAGACCTATTTTGTACAGCTTGTAGATAAGGCCTGTATGCCAAACCCTATCGAAGGCTTTAGCTATGTCGAAAAAGACCGCGATGGTCTTATGACGACAAGGATAAAACTTTTTGGGGACATGAGTGTTGCGCTCGGAAACCGAATTGATGGGGAATGATAAGAGGGTCACCGTCTGTGGGAAACAGATAGCGCCTCATACGAGTTTGGATGACTCTTTCGAAGAGCTTGCCCATTGCCTTGAGGAGGCTAATGGGGCGATGACTGGAGGGGAGGTTGAGAGGCTTGCCTGGCTTGGGAATACCAATCACAGTTGCCTCTTTCCACGTAGTGGGAAAGTAACTAAGGTTGAAGCAGGCGTTGAAGATAATAGATAAAAAAGGTTAACATCAGTAGTTAGGTTGTACCAGTTCTGGCGCACGACGTTCGTCGACTCACAATCCTAAAAAATTTATGACATTTACCAAATCATTGTATTTTGGAAATTTGTATTCTTCAATATTAAAAATTCTATCATTCGTCGTCAACATTTTTAAAAATTGTTTTTCTGTTGAACCACCTTTGTATGCGATCACTTCGTCTTTGCACAAATTTCTAATATACCAATTTAATATGGGAATGATGTTCTCTTGTTTGTAGGCACATTTTAATTCTTCGGTCACATCAAAATATGGAATGCCGTGCACGTGTATTTGACAATAACAAACAGTTTTTTGTCTTTTGGTGACAAATAATTGAAAGGATAACTTGGCTGAAACAAATAATGATCGATAAACGAATCATTTTTATTAGATAGTTTTACGTCTAGAATAGCCATTTCTCTACATTGAAAATGTTTATGAGGATATGTAATGTAAAATCCGTCCATGTCGATGATGTATCTAACATTTTTTAGATTTTGTGTCATTTTGAACCAAAATGTTAAAAGTATTTACACGTGACTAAAAAAAAAATATTGGTTGCCTGTAAAGTCGGTATACGGGCGAAAGTTTTACGTGACAACGACTTTGAGTGGTAAAATAATTTTAATGTGAATATTCATTCGTATAGTAGGAAGAAGGATGAAATAATAGTAACAATTTAAAACATTTATTTATACAAAGAATTATATTTAAAACATTAATTTATACAAAGAATCTCGCACTGAATTTCATATTAACAAAATTTTATTTTTACCTTTACACATACATACGTATTTATATACAAATATACATACAATAACTTGCAATACATTTGCGTACAATGAAACAGCGTTTACTACAACTTAACTTGTTCCTATCTGAGTGATTTTGTTGAGGACAGGGCGATGATAGGAGAAATATGAAATGAAAGGAAGTGTTTCTGCTGTAATGTGCCTAGAAAATGTCAAGTCAATGGTTGTTCCTTTTAACGTAGTAGACTTAGACATATCTGATACGCAATCAAGATTAAACGTATCTTTAATGAATTTGAGAAACTTGTCATCAGACTTCACGTTTTGGTTGAAGTCACCGCATAGAAGAATCGGCATATTAGGATCAACTTGCAGGAACGGTGGCACGTACTGGCTGTTATGCACGTATGGAAGAAGTGCCTGGTGTAGCAACATTCCGATGTCTTGTACACTTAATCCTGGATGAATATAAACAGCACCGAGCACAAATTTGAAGGTAGTATCAGCGGTAAAGCAAGTAACTTCAGCCAAGCACAAGTCACCGCAGGTTTTGATAACTCGAGCAGTGTCTGTGACCGCAACATCGATCACTTTTCCTGTTGATATTGATGATAACCTACGATAGATCGCTACTCCACCTGCTGCGTTGGTGTCTGAGTTTGTTCGATTATTCTTCCTTGATATGCACTCATAATTCTTGATTGGATGTGGTTCACAAGTGTCGCGCATCCACGTTTCGGTCAGTACTAAATAGTCAGATCTTGGAATCACTGTATCTGTTTCAATGTCTGTGGCATGAGCACTCAAACTTTGACAATTGATGTTCGTCACGATAGTTTGTCCAGCACTGGTAGCATCGTCACAGAATTTGACTGCCTTTTTAGTGGTGGTTTGCAAAGTGTGTCCTTGGAGTCGAATATATTCAGTGCGAATATCTCGTGTAGTTTGTGAGTCGTTTCCTTCGCGCCCATGTTTGAAAATCAAAGGAGAGTCCTTCTCCGTGATGATATACAATCCGTTGATACTCGTTACGCGGCTCATGGCTACATATACTAATTGTTGTGGTTGCTTGGAGGAGTACTTATACACGATTACATCAAACGTCCCACCTTGTGATTTGTGAATCGTAATGGCACAAGCAGGTACGCAAGGAAATTGTTTGCGTTTGCATTTCACTGTTTTTGTCAATGTGATGTTGACCACTTTTTTGTACACCGGCACCCAATCAACGGACAAAGTGTTTGGTTTGCTGAGTACATGTGGTCGACTTTTGAGTTTTGCATTGGCACCCGTACTTTTGTCTGGAAACTCGAACCAAAGAGTGATAATTTCATCTTTTGTGGGCGGTGACGTCGTGCTGGTCGATGGTCCTGCTTCGGCTGGATCGGCTGGCTGACGTTCGATGTGTCGCAAGACTCCAATAGCGCCGTTTACCAATCCATCTCCTACGTTGATGTTAGACGTTATCATGTAAGGGTATCCCACTGCTAAGGGCAGCATGTAAGGCAATCCGTCTGTCTCTGCAACCGACATCTTGTGAAGTTTTCCTTGCTGTTGGCCCCTCTCAGAATTACTGGAATATCCGAGCATGATATCAGTGGCAATACAGTTGTGTGCGTTGTTAATTGCTTTTCGATTGTATGAATCAACCTCAAAGTTACTGTAAAACAACCGAACAGCGTCAGGTACGTTCTCTTTGCACCAGGACTCTGACTTATGTCTGGATTCTATAAGTTTGATGTTATTGACACTTAGTTTAAGTCCATCTCCAATTTTAGTCAGAATTCTCGAAAACAGCTCGTCAGTTTGTCGTACAACACGGACCAATGGGAAGTAGTCGATGCTTTGCCACAGTATAGGTCCTCCGAGTTGGTTGATTGGCACTGTGTAACACGGAGTAGCGCGTACAGGCGGCAGCTGTCTGAAATCGCCGCATAAGATGATGTGAAGGCCTCCGAAAACTTGGTCGTATATGCCGGTTATCTGTTGCAATCGATAATTGATTTTACCGAGGATAGCTGCACTCAACATGCTGATCTCGTCAATGAAAACTGCTCTCACGCCAACGAACATATTTCTATAGGCTTGCAAGTTTTCAGCTGATAGAAGTCTTGTAACTCGAGAAGTTGTTAGGCGAAATGCTGAGTGAACTGTTGTTCCACCAAGAGGTACAGCTGCTTTACCTGTGCTTGCACAAGCAACGTAGGCGTTGTTGAGTGAGTTGTGGTTCTGAGTGTAACGATTGTACGTTTCCATGAGGGCCTTCAATGTATACGTTTTGCCACATCCTGCTGGTCCGGTGAAGAAGATTTGTAGAGCCTGTAGGAGCTCATCTCCGCAGCCATGTAAACGATGTATAGCCTCAAGAACCACCTCACGTTGTTCAGCATTTGTAGTTCGTAGCAGCTCACAATATTGTTGTTTTGGCATCACGTTGCTCCGTTTTTTTACAACTGACAATCCGTTTTGCGGCACGATTTCATTAACATCATCGTTATTTTCAGCTCCCTCTCCTCCTAACAACTGTTCTACAAACACTCTTCTTGACTCTGTTTCCGTTGGTTCTGTGGTGTCTGAATTTTGCAAAATCATCATTGCTTCTAGCTCTTGCATCACTTTGTCGATGTCAATATTGTTCTCATAAAGTTTTCTGCGTTCCATGATAGTTTCCTTGTTGTCATTGAATAATTGTATAAATTTATTACAATCAACAATGTCAGCGACTTCGTTGCGAAAGGGCAAGTACAGCAGTACCATCTCACGTTGATAATTGACAGTTTCATCTATGTCGTAGCATCTGTATCGTATGATTCGACCGATCAGACGTTTGCGATATCCTCTCGATGTCGTTCTTTCTCCAGTCGGCGGTTCAGGATCGTCATCTTCATGCACGTTCAAGTCGTCTTCATTGTCAATGAAATCACGAGAGTTAGCATACCACGACGCAAACTCGGCCAAATATACATCTTGCAAAGATGGAGGTCTTTCTTCATACCGCTGAATGATGTTTTTGGTCCACACGTCTGTGCTGTCCTCTGCGATTCCTTCGCGATCCAATTGTTTCCGACGTTTGTGGCAACGTTGTCTCTCTGAGGGCCACACTGTTGGTATGTACACAATTTGACGGCTTGCTTCGCTCATCGGCTGTCGTAACAAATACCATGCTGCTTCTTGCGCCGACATTTCAACTGCATTGAGAAGTTTGACACTCAATGCTTTTAATTGACCAGTGTAATCGCGGTCAGGATGTTCTTCCATCATTTTAGTCAACTCTCGATTCAAGTTACCCATTTCACGAGCTGATTTGTTCACGTATTCCACGACGTACTGTGCGCAGCTGTATTCATCTAAGATAAACTGAATATCGATGTTGGAATTAATTTGACCAGCAAGGTAAGGGTTGAACGTGTTTGTCATAAGTTGATCGAAGTTACGTTTAAACAACAAAGTTGGCCTGCGAAGGGTTGAACGTACTATATCAAGATATGCATCAAATGTCAGACCATGTTCCCTCAAAAAGTCATTCATGCTAGGGTATGTACGTTCGCTGAGACACGTTCGTAGCTCCTTGGATTTTTTTTGGAATGTTGACCGGCGTCCATCAGTCTGAGGCATTGGAACCAAGACTCGAGTAGCAGGCATTGGCCAGTACGGGATCCCAAATCTGCAAGTCGTCTCACCTCGCTTCGTGCAGGTGAAAGTGTGCTTGTGAATTTGATTGGCGTAGATGGTCTCGTTGGGCATATCTTCTTTGGCGACAGAACTCAGCTTTTCCACGAGCTCGATGGTCATTGGCATATTTTCTGACACGGCCTCGTGTGGATCATTATTCAACCACACCAAAATGTGTGCGTGGGGGGCTTCCTCGATGCTGGAACTCAATGCGAAAGAAATAATCTTTAACAAAGTACTGGCCAAATGGATTATATGATTGTTTTGCCTTCAGCATATTCATCAATGTACCGACGAGTTTGTGGAAATATATGCAGCACGTAACTGGATCGTCGCTCACTAAGTTGCACCGCTCTGACGTGTTTAGATCTTCAGCGACTTTTCCAGGATACTTGTTACTCAATTTGAGGAGTAAGTTCAGTAATATCAACCAGCGTACTTCGTTTGCACTTAAAGTGAGAAATATGGTCGGTTTACCTAGTTGACGGAGCATCGCAAACAGATCTCGTTTGCGAGAGGCCCAATACTGGACGGAATTGGGTACTGACTTCATGAAGGCAAGATTTTGAACGACAAATTCTTTAAGAAATTCCGGGTCCTCCAACATGCGTCGAGTTACGTTTTCTGTGGTTGACACATTCCGAAATGTGCTGTAAATGCCATCCACCATGCGGAGACGTAGAATCTTCATAGCAACGTACAAGACTTTTTGAGGCGTGGCTCCGCGTCTGTCACTTCGTCGTAATTCACTGGTTGCCATCATGTAAGGTGTCACTGAAACTCCCATGTGGAAGCGACGAGGCTGGCCGTAGTATATTGCAGGAAATGATAGTTCTTCAGCATGACGGTCGTAAATGATGTTCAGAGGCATGGCCCGATGTCCTGGTGCGATGTCGAGGCAATCCTCTTCGTTCCACAGTAGTGTATGCTGCCTGGAAGCAAGAATTTCTGACTCCGGAGTACACTCGGCGGCGATTGTTTCGATTCGATGAGCCGAGTCATCCTGCAAATCTTCCTCTGGTGGCACGACAGTTTGCAGCCTTGACAAATCTACTTTGATATCGTACAAGCGATATAGACTTGAATTTTGAAGTACATCCAACCATTCTTTGATTGTCCTTTTGGACATGTAGCCACTGATGTAATTTGTTTTGTGTGCGAGATTCCGTTTGATGTTGACATTAATCACGTCGTCCTCATCTAAATGCCGGGGCAAGCATTTTACCATGTCTTCTACGTTGACTGGAACGTTGATCACTTCACCAATAATTCCATAAGAGAAGTCATGCCGCAGACGACGCACTTGCATGAATGGCAGACGTGGTGAGATTAATCGTTCACTAATTGGATCCAGTGGCGGTAAGCCAGGAGGTATTTCTGGATATGAGAAGCCATTCACTTTTGCAAGGGTAGGAAGCTTATGTTTGTTTAGCGAAAATCTACAGGTGTTGCAAATATGCGTATAATCCTCCTCGCGTAGTTGCCTATTTTCCTTAACGAACCAATCCGATATGACCTGTAGTTGTGCAGCAGTGATGATTTTAAGGTCATTCTTGAACCACAATCGGTCGCAAACAGAGCAAGCGTGGCCAAATTCGTTGTCCAGAAATGTAGTTTTAAACCTCTTTATTGACGACGACCATTTGATATTCCAGGTTGATTGTTCCGGTTGCACTGCTGTGTGAGTCGGTGGAGTGCTTATTTGTGAAACAATTTGAGCAGCTCTACGCTGTCTGTAAGCACGTTGTCGCTGAGCGCTGGTCTGGGCAGTAACTGTTCTTTCCACTACCACAGGAGCAGACACTGTGGCTGACTCTAGTGTGCCGGTGTCAAGAGCTGAGTTGGCGAGTCTACGTTGCTTGCATCTACGTTGTCTTTCGGCGGCTGCTTTTGCAAAATCTGCTGCCTCTGCAGGAGTTCTTTCCGCGGCCTTACGTTTTCTATACATACTTTGTCGTTGCGCTTTGGCGTTATGGGGTGTGTGTGGCACAGCGAAAGGTATGGCAGACGTTGGTGGCACGATATCATCAGTCTCCATCGGTGTACTGGACGTTGAAGGAATTTGTACATCTGGCTCCATTGTACTAAAATTGAACAAATTAGAAATTATTGTTTCTCATATTTTTAAATGTTTTCAAATACAGTGTAAACTCTTTATAACATCATTCTTTATAACGATAAACTCTCTATAACATAGAAAAGATCACAATTTGGTTGGTTTAGTTTTAAAAAGTTACTAATATAAATAATTAATTTAAATTTCACAAAATTTGTGTATGTTAAATTCATTTTTTATTTCAAATTTTTGCATAAATTGAACTTTGTTGAAACAGTTATTAATATAAATAACAAATTCGAGAATTCATTAATATAAATAACAAATTCGAGAATTCACAAAATTGGTTTATGTTAAATCAATCAGTTGTTATAAGTTATTAATAAATTTAACTTGTTTTACATTGTTATAAATATAAAAACTAAATTTAAAAGTTAGAACATTTATTTAAATCACATTAATTGTTAATATCAATCGATTTTAATTCAAAGTGTATTTTCTAAAAGGAGAAAACTAATTCACATTTGATCTTTGAATTTGTAAATCGCGCGCTTACGACCTTGCGCAGTGATTAGTCGTCTCGGTTTGAATGTTTGAAAGTTTCGATTTGACAGGTTGGAGGTTAAACATTGTTATTTCAATTTTTTACATAGCAAGTCGCGCTCATTTTTTCAAGTTAAACAAATTATTATTGGTTGAGAAACGATTTATACTACTTTTTTGATTGAAAACTACCACAACAATGTGATTACTACAACATAACCTATTCACTTATGTCTTAGTCATTTATTTCATCATGTTATATTATCAGTCTGAAATTATTTACCTTTGCTGTTTGAATTGTTGCGATGGACGAAACTACCTTCACATTATCACTACACAATCGTTTTACAATTAACTGACAACGTGTAAACTTGTATGCAGGCGCCTAAGCGAAATAGAAGCGCAAGACATGAACCGGTGTGTATGCCTATCTCTCTCACTCTCTCTCTCTCGCTCTGTCTCTCTCGCTCTTAGGCGGGCTAACTGTGCTCGAGTGGAAGGGACGCGTGCCTTTCACTTTTTATGTCTGTCTCTCTCGCTCTTAGGCGGGCTAACCATGTCCGAGTGGAAGGGATGCGTGCCTCTCACTCGCTCTCATTGTGAGCGCATAACGTGAGCGGAGCGTAACGCAGTTTCTTGAAGTGTCACCCGGCAAACCAATTTGTAAGACGTTGTCACGTCAATATATTTGTTCCAACAAACTTCACATAACAATTCATTCCTCATTACTTCCCATCACCCCATTTCTTCCTTCTGCTCTTTTCTTCCTGTAATTTAAGAAAACAGAATCACATTCACTAATGATCAACTAATGACTGTCATTGTTAAAAAAAGTATTTTTTAACTTTTTACTTTCTGCTATTGTCTTTGTATTTATGGCTAGGAAATGTCCGCGGCGCGGTCTCAATGCGTGTTGGCGAACTTCACATGCCTTCGAAATTTTCTCAGACATGCAGGTTTCCTCACGATGTTTTCCTTCACCGCCGAGCACGTGGTAAATCAGCACTTAAAATTGCAATTAACAATTTAAGTGGTGTCGGCGGGGATCGAACCCGCGTTACATACTGTAAAATTTACAGCTTGCGCTAACCATCTGAGCTACCACGGCTTAATCATGGGGGTACACACACAAAATATTTAAATATAATTTGTTAACACTAAATAATAATAATAATAATATTCCACAACTATCACACAACGCCATCTAGTCCCAAGCTAAGCAGAGCTTGTGTTATGGGTACTAGACAACTGATAAACATACTTATATATTTCTAAATACATAAATATTATAGATAAATTACACCCAGACACAGAACAAATGATCGTGCTCATCACACAAACATTTGTCCTGGGTGGGAATCGAACCCACGACCTCCGGCATAACAGTCAGGGTCACTAACCACTAGACCAACAGGCCTGTCGTTCAAAATCATACACACGTAAAAAAATAACAGAAAGAAAAGTAAGTTTGTCAATAGATTAAACACTTACATCTATGGCCTTTGATGCGTTGAAGTAACGCAAATGTATTATTGATAGATACACTGCGGTCAAACGACCATACACTAACTCCATGACTGCAGTTGCTTGGTCTTATATAGTACCAGTAAGTAATAATTCTAATCTAAAGAATTTCTACAGTAGAATTGATAATAACTTTATGCGTCAACAACCTTATCTCACATTCTTCGTGTTGCGTTTAATTCAGTGTATTGATGACTCAAATACGTTTTGTATAACAGAAAAAATGCAATTTAATATTTAGAAATCACATAATTGATCATTCCTATGTTAGTCATTGAGTAGATTGTACTGTAGTAATCTACTAATAGCAGTAATATCATGGATACACTAGATGTACAACAACATCTGAAAAAGATTCACCCCACTCTAGAAAATAATGTTTATGCTGCTAACACACTGCCCAAGTACACCCACGTACCAACGTATATACCTAGTCAGGTCATAAGTATTGTCACACAGTAAAAACTTCTTTTAGAATGCTGGCCACAAAAAAGTTTATTGAATTCGAATTGTTCATGAAAATAAAACTGTATACTTTTTAGAATTTTACTCATTTTTACATATGGAGTGGACGCTTAAAAAAAACCGTGTTGCAGTTGCGATTACGCGCCAATTAAATTTTTTGATATACTGAAAAATTTGAATATAACCAAAAGATTCGTTTATCGTACCATCAAACGATACAATGAAGACTCTAGTGTAGATGACAGGTCAAGAAGTGGTCGCCCTCGATTTGTTAGGACTCCAGCAGTGATAAAAGCTGTAAAGGTGCGAATTCAAAGAAATCCCAAACGTAAGCAGAAACTGTTGGCCCTTCAGATGGGGTTAAGCAGAACCACGGCGTTAAATGAAGACTTAGGGCTTCGGGCATATCGAAGAAAAACAGGACATCGTTTGAATGCTCGTCTAATGGATCTGAGACTGAAGAGATGCCGCGCTTTGGTGAAGCGGTACGCGGGAAAAAAATATCGGGAAATTCTTTTTTCGGATAAAAAAATTTTTACCGTAGAAGAGAGCTACAACAAACAAAATGATAAGGTGTACGCACACAGTAGTGAAGAAGCGAGCAACCGTATTCCGCGTGTCCAACGAGGTCATTTTCCATCCTCGCTCATGGTATGGTTGGGAGTTTCTTATTGGGGCTTAACAGAGGTACATTTTTGTGAGAAAGGTTAAAAACGAATGCAGTTGTGTATCAAAATACAGTCCTGACGAACCTTGTGTAACCTGTTTCTCATACCATGTTCAATAACAGGCACTGGGTATTCCAACAAGATTCGGCGTCAGCTCATAGAGCGAAGAGCACACAAGACTTTTGACAGCTCCGTGGCGTAGTGGCTTAGCAATGAGTGGCTGCGCTTGGGGGTCGCGGGTTCGAATCCCGCACGGAACAAGTATTTGTACGACCTACAAGTAATTGTTCCGAGTTTGGATGTTTGTCCTTGTGAAATTTGTGTTTGTAAACTGCCCCCACGATACAGGAGAAAAACCTAGTGTGGAGGTAACGTTCTTTAAAAAAAAAAAAAAAAAGACTGGCTGGCGGCGCGTGAAATCGACTTCATCGACACAAAGACCAGTCCAGATTTGAATCCGTTAGATTACAAGATATGGTAACACTTGGAGGAAAAGGCGTGCTCAAAGCCTCATCCCAATTTCGAGTCACTCAAGACATCTTTAATTAAGGCAGCCGCCGATATGACATGGACCTCGTTCGTGGTGAGATAGACGACTGGCCGCGCAGATTGAAGGCCTGTATTCAAAATTACGGAGGTCATTTTGAATAAACTATAGTGTCATAAGAATCTATGTTTTGTTAAGTTCATTTTGGTATATAAATGGTTACATAATGAATAAACTTGTTTCAATTATTTTACATTAAACATGTGATAGAATTTATGACCTGACTAGGTAATATGCAATTTGGGTACAGATGATAAACCAGGGTCACATTGGGTAGCTTTATATATCGATACGAATGACGTCGGTGAATATTTTGATTCATATGGACGGGCACCTGTACGAAATTGTAAAAGATGGAACTGGAATGTTGATAGGACTTCAGTTTGTGGCGAATATTGCTTAATGTATTTGCTATATAAGTTTCAGGGATGTTCAATGCATAGTTTTACGAGTATATTTACAGAGAACACATTGTACAACGATATGTTAGTGGATGAGATGTTTCGCTCCTATTTTATAGATAATAAGTAATAAGATTTTGTATTTTATAAATAAAAATTTTAACAAAATTAGGTAATGTGTTTAAAAGATGGAACTGGAATGTTGATAGGACTTCAGTTTGTGGCGAATATTGCTTAATGTATTTGCTATATAAGTTTCAGGGATGTTCAATGCATAGTTTTACGAGTATATTTACAGAGAACACATTGTACAACGATATTTTAGTGGATGAGATGTTTCGCTCCTATTTTATAGATAATAAGTAATAAGATTTTGTATTTTATAAATAAAAATTTTAACAAAATTAGGTAATGTGTTTAAAAGATGGAACTGGAATGTTGATAGGACTTCAGTTTGTGGCGAATATTGCTTAATGTATTTGCTATATAAGTTTCAAGGATGTTCAATGCGTAGTTTTACGAGTATATTTACAGAGAACACATTGTACAACGATATGTTAGTGGATGAGATGTTTCGCTCCTATTTTATAGATAATAAGTAATAAGATTTTGTATTTTATAAATAAAAATTTTAACAAAATTAGTTAATGTGTTTTATTGATGATTCAGATTAGTGTTGTAGATAGGAACAAAGGAGTCTAATACAATAGCATAAGCCGACCCACACGCTGACGAATAATAGATAATGACGGTAGTCAATCAACAATAGATAAGTAGATAAGGACAATGGAGCGCTAATGACGGTTGAGGCTCGCAGCGGATATCAATTAGATAAGAGTTAATTGATCTGCACATCTCCGGAACCGTGCATCCTACGCAAAAATGGTCCGCAGATTCGTGATCAGAGTATGCCAAAACTTTTTTTTTTTTTTTTTTTTTTTAGGATGAGTCGACGAACGTCGTGCGCCAAAACTGGTACAACCTAACTACTAACATCTGCTCAGTAAAGTGTTTTAGGGCTTGGTTGGAGATGCCATCCGCGCCCGGAGCCTTTTTAGTCTTAAGTCCTTTGATGAGGGATGAAGTCTCATCATTGGACACAGAGATAGGTTCGGAGGCTGTAGGGGGTGAGTTCCGGCGGCGGACCTCTTCCTCCACTGTCTGGACGTGTGAGGGGTCGACGGGTTGAGAGCTAGGAGAGCATTGTGCGGCAATGCTATCTGCAAAGCACTCAGCCTTTTCCTCGTCCTCGAAGGCAACCGTACCGTCGGGACGGGAGAGAGGGGGAGTTTGGGTGATAGCGTCTATGCGGAGGGCTCTGGCCATCTGATAGTACGCTGTATGAGATGGAGAGATATTCTCTATGAGTTTACTCTTTTCGAGGTCTCGAAATTCAGAGAGGTGGAAACGGAGTTCTTGTTGTAGACGATTGGCCGTGCGCCTATATTCGGGGGTGGGATATTTTGCTGCTCTCTGGAAAGCAGCCTTTTTGGCTTTTGATAGGTTGCTAATATGTAGGGGGAAGCCCACTATTGTTAGCAACCGGGACGACCCTTTGGTTCTCCTTAAGGGAGGATTTAATCAGGGTGGAGAGTGAATCGACCGCGGTGTCGATTTTTTCGGGACTCTCTAAGTCCGACGGTAGGGAGATGGTAGAGTCCTCTGAGTCCAGACCTTTAGCTAGGGACTCCTTGAATCCCTTCCAATTAGTGAAGGTTTTCGTGTGTGTTGGGGGAGGTGGCTGATGGCCAAGAATGAGGGAGACCGGTCGGTGATCGGATCCTAGATCGTCTAGTGTCTCGATTGCTCTGAGGTTGAGAGAAACTCCTTGGAGTAACGCAAAATCTAGTACATCGGGGACGTGATCGGTGTTATCGGGAAAGTGAGTAACACCGAGAGGACTATGGACGGTAATATCAAGAGACTGCGTGATGTCGAGCAGTATCTTGCCACTAGGGGACGTAGTACGGCATGTCCATTCAGTATGCTTGGAGTTAAAATCTCCAAACATAATGACTGAATTGCCTAAAGATAAAATAGCCTCAAAATCTTTTTTGTGGGGATGGGTTCCTGAAGGGATGTAACAGGAGGCTATGAGGATGGACTGATGTCCAGTCATAGCTAGCCTGCATACCGTGGCTTCCATGTTGGTAAGCTGCGGAGTAGAAATGGGCGAGCAGTGAAGTGTCTTCTTGTAATAGATGGCCGTTCCGCCGCCGCGGGTCTCTCATTACGAAGAAGAGAGAAGTTTTTAATAGAAAGGCCTTTAAGTGGGTGATAGATGTACGAACTAAAAGTAGGCGGTTTTTAAGATCGCGAACTTACTTGGCTCGACGTCGGCGACACACGCGCCAACTTACTCATACCGTATCGCGATGTCGTCCACTGAAGAAGCTTTGTGTTATTTAGGAATTATATCGTATTACATTTCAAAAACTAAAAACAATAGACGAAGGCGAAAAGTGTGGGTTAAGAACTGGCTTACAAAAAGAGAGCGTTTATCACATGTGAATTTAGTAAGAGAGTTACGTGAAGAGAAGGAAGATTTCCAGAATTATTTCAGAATGCCTGAGCCTGTGTATGAAGAACTTTTGTGTTTAGTCACACCAATTATAGCTAAACAGGATACTTGCATGAGAGAAGCTATTTCACCGCATGAACGTTTAAGTGCAACATTACGATTTTTGATAACTGGTGGAACATATAAAGATGTAATGTATTCGTCAGCGATATCAAGACAGTCATTGGGGTACATAATTCCTGAGACATGTGACGCAATCTACTCTGCACTGAAAACATATTTGAAGGTATGTATCATTTATTACATACTTTATAAATAAAATAACTCAGTACAAATAATCAGACTTTATTTTGCAATGGCACATTAACATTAATGCTTAACAAATAAATTTACTCTTGAACATATACAAATGTAACGTACTATTTTATTTATTTTTAGTTATTATTATTAAAGTTTAAATATTCAACCAGGGTGTCCGGGATACTAATAGTGTTTGCGAGTCTTGTGTCAAGTTAAATGCTTGTGTTTCTTGCAGCTGGACTGGAACAGCTGGCATGTGTATCAATGGTCTTTGGGGTACCTGGACTGGAACTGGATTATGTATACTTGTATTGAATGTTAATTTTTCAAACCGTCCCAAAAAAATAACTTCATTGATGAGCTTTTCAGCTATGCCTTGTTGAATAGCAGTCATGTTGCGGAGTTTAATTGCGACATTTTTTCCTATAGCATCATATTTATCATCTGGGTTTTGTAATCTTTTACCTATTAACGATATTGTGTCTTCAATGGCGGCATTGCCGTGTCGCTTACGACGTGCAGATGAAGCAACAGATGTTGCAGATGTCACAGGTGATGACACGTTGCAAATGGTACTCTGTAAATAAAAATGATATCATTTATACTGAATTATGGGTTTTTTTTGTTACAGTTCCCGAGTTCAGAAGAAGAATGGCTAGCAATTGCTGAAGAGTTTGAGCGTACATGGCAATTTCCAAATTGTTTAGGAGCCGTCGATGGGAAACATGTAGCTATAGTCCCTCCTGCCGGAGCCGGCTCACATTTTTTTAATTATAAAGGGTATCACAGTATTGTACTTATGGGAATTGCAAATGCAAATTATGAATTTATTTATGTAGATATTGGAACAAATGGACGTATTTCTGATGGAGGTGTATTACAAAAAACTACATTCTTTCAAAGATTGAATTCCAAGCGCTTAAATCTTCCTAGCCCCAGAAAACCAAGCGGTCATTCAGAAGAATTGCCTTATGTATTTATTGGCGACGAGGCTTTTGCTTTGAGGACAGATTTTATGAAACCGTACCCACAAAGGCAATCACAGGCTAGCTCAAGTATGCAGGGCTAGAAGAATTATAGAAAATGTTTTTGGAATTCTGGCGGCAAGATTCCACGTTTTTCGATCGCCTATAAATACCAGTGTGCACAATATTAACAAAATAGTTTTGGCATGTTGTGTATTGCACAATTTTTTAAGGAAAAAATTAAGACAAGCTTACAGTCCACATCAGCACTTAGTAGTGAAAATCACGAAAATGGAACTATTGAATTGGGGCTGAGACCACAAAATGGAGAATTACAGTCACTACAACAAACACATAGTCGTAACCCCACTCAAAATGCAAAAATTATCAGAGAAAAGTATGAAACCTACATTAATACTAGTGGTGCAGTGTCATGGCAACAAAGAATGATATAATAATAGTATTTTTACCTGGGTATCATTTTCAATATGTTCAACATCAAATGTATTTTCATTATCATTAGCTGTCTCCTGTTCGCTGCTGTCTATATTGTCAGTTGATTGTTCACCTGTAATTAAATAAAAACCCTCTAAATTTACTTTTGGTCTTAATGTTCAACATCACAATGTCATTATTGTAATGAAACAAAGTGCTATAATAGGTACTCTATTTTAGGTACCTACCTAATTTAGGCACAGGCATAACAAAGAATCATCATCATCATCATCATCATCACAGCCCTTCACAAGTCCACTGCTGAACATAGGCCTCCCCCAAGTAATGCCACAAAGCACGGTCCTGAGCCACCTGCATCCATCGACTTCCTGCATATCTTACCAGGTCGTCACTCCATCTAGTGGGGGGTCGTCCTACACTACGCCTACCGGTACGAGGCTGCCACTCGAGAACCTTTCTTCCCCATCGGTTATCGGTTCTTCGAGCTATATGGCCGGCCCATTGCCACTTCAGCTTACTAATCCGTTGGGCTATGTCGGTCACTCTGGTTTTACTGCGGATATCCTCATTTCTGAGTCTATCACGCAGAGAAACTCCGAGCATAGCCCTCTCCATAGCTCGCTGAGCGACCTTGAGCGTCCTCATACGGCCAGCAGTGAAGGACCACGTCTCTGATCCGTAAGTCATCACTGGCAACACGCACTGTTTGTACACTTTAGTTTTCAGAGATTGAGGTATACCTGACGAGAAGATGTGTCGTAATTTCCCGAACGCTGCCCAGCCGAGTTGAATCCGTCGATTGACCTCTCGGTCGAAGTTGAACTTACCTAGTCGGACTATTTGTCCCAGGTAAACGTACTCGTCAACAACTTCGAGCATAGTGCTCCCAACAACTACCGGCATAGGTGTGACATGGACATTAAACATGATCTTTGTTTTGTCCATGTTCATCTTAAGACCTATCCGTTGGGAGGCACTATTAAGGTCATTGAGCATAGTGCTAAAGTCCTCCAGCGATTCTGCCATAAGGACTATATCGTCGGCAAATCGAAGGTGAGTGTAGCAGCCAGATTAATCAAACCTAAACGGGAATAAATAATATATACTCCGCTGCTACCATAACGCGGAAGGCGAGAATAAATAAAAAAAACATTTTATTTCCTAATTATTCTTGGCTACTGAGATACTGCGGACTGTATATAGATAATTTGACGTTCTTATAAAGAAACAAGAAGCAGCCGCAAATATCATTGAGCGCCACACCGACTTCACACGCCGCTATCGTCACGTATCCGTCGACCAATGGTGAGCCGTTTCTTCAACGCCGCAGTTCGTTTCCTCTTGCTGTTCCGGAGCTGTATTCCACACCGCCGCCGCCCGCCGACTACGCGTGCGCACCGATCTGCATGTCTTATATAGCCCGGTCCAGCGACGTAGCTTCGTGAACAACAAACAAGTCTCACGCCGGGAAACGAAACGTAGATAATTGTATATTTTAAATAGTTTTCATTTGTCATAAAATAAGCAATATAATTGGCTAGGCAAAATATTAATTGTTACCATTGGCAAATCAATAGTGAGCCAGCCATATAAATATAGGCAAGGTTGATGCAAAAGATATTCCATTCCGAATCCCATTCGACAGTACCTTCATAAACATAAACAGTAGTTTCATTTCTCCACCTTAGAGAAAACCACTCGGAGTCTGTTAATAGTGGACAGTTCATCTCCACTATTACAGTGGTGACCCCGTACGAACACCGAGGGGGGAAGATCCTATATATATATCCTATAAGATATATCGAATGATAGCTTCCGAATTTCTTCGAGAAGAAACTGGGTATCATTGGCCTTTGTTGAAGTGCCTTCGATGATCGATATGTGTGAGCTACTGCTGTTTTCGATCATCTTGTCCGCCAGGAGTGCCAGTTCGTCGAGCTTCGTCTGCGTGCTGAATGTTTCGCTGACTGCTATTACCGATCGAATATGTGGTGGTAGGTGGTTTACCCACATTAGCCGTAGTGTTGAATCCGGAACTTTATCTCGCGCCAAAGTACGCATTTTGCGTAGGAGTTGTGTGGGTTTCTGGTCTCCAAGTTCTATTTCTGATAGAAGTTTTTGTAGCTGTCGACTGTCGGATTCTTCATATGCGGAGATCAGACGATCCTTCAGTGAATTATACTGGTCGACTGCTGGTGGGTTGTACAACAGGTCCGCAATTTGTTCGATGTCTTGTTTCTCAAGTTGGGCTATCACCATCTGTGCTAATTGCGCTTGGCTCTTCTTTAAACCATTCGTTGCGGCTTCAAAACTGACGAACCAAAGTCGTGGTTTGTCTCTCCAAAACGGTGGTATTCTTAACGATAGAGATATACCGGCGATTTCTGGTTCCTTTACCGGGTTTGATGTATATGTGTTTGCCTCCTGCTCCATAATGACGGCTTGATTACACTGATTTTATATAAACTGAAGTCTTCCTTCTCGGTGTTCGTACGGGTTTCCTTCGCGGTGTTCGTGCAATAGTAGTGGTACGTCGCAGGGTGTTCCTTCTTGGTGTTCGTACCGGATCTTCCCCCTCGGTGTTCGTACGGGGTCACCACTGTAATAGTGGAGACGAACTGTCCACTATTAACAGACTCCGAGTGGTTTTCTTTAAGGTGGAGAAATGAAACTACTGTTTATGTTTATGAATGTACTGTCGAATGGGATTCGGAATGGAATATCTTTTGCATCAACCTTGCCTATATTTATATGGCTGGCTCACTATTGATTTGCCAATGGTAACAATTAATATTTTGCCTAGCCAATTATATTGCTTATTTTATGACCAATGAAAACTATTTAAAATATACAATTATCTACGTTTCGTTTCCCGGCGTGAGACTTGTTTGTTGTTCACGAAGCTACGTCGCTGGACCGGGCTATATAAGACATGCAGATCGGTGCGCACGCGTAGTCGGCGGGCGGCGGCGGTGTGGAATACAGCTCCGGAACAGCAAGAGGAAACGAACTGCGGCGTTGAAGAAACGGCTCACCATTGGTCGACGGATACGTGACGATAGCGGCGTGTGAAGTCGGTGTGGCGCTGAATGATATTTGCGGCTGCTTCTTGTTTCTTTATAAGAACGTCAAATTATCTATATACAGTCCGCAGTATCTCAGTAGCCAAGAATAATTAGGAAATAAAATGTTTTTTTTATTTATTCTCGCCTTCCGCGTTATGGTAGCAGCGGAGTATATATTATTTATTCCCGTTTAGGTTTGATTAATCTGGCTGCTACATCACTCTCCCCCCAGCGAAAGCGTACCGGAGGCTTGACGACTCGCCCGTATTTCGTAGTTTTTAAAATAGGTTTCAACTGGGTTGATGTAGATGATGAAGTTTCAAGCTTCCTCGCTGGTGGTTTTGATGATGATGATGAATCCTCTGCAGTATCCTCGTTAATAATATAGGCAGGCTTTAGTCGGTCGATCGATATAATCGTAGATTTCCTTCCGGGTATTTGTAGTTTAAAAGTCTTGCTATTTCTCTCTAATACTTTATACGGTCCATCGTAGGTAGGTTGAAATTGTTTTTTCATTGCGTCGTTTCTTACAAAAACTTGTTTGCATGTTTTCAAATCTTGGTGAATGAATACTGATTTATTATTTCTGTGTGATTGCATTTCGGTGCATTTCAACGATAAGGCTTTGTTAATTGATTCTCGAAGTTTAGTTACGAAATCGTAATCCATTTCTTGTTTGTTTGACGCTGCTGAACTGAAGAAGTCACACGGCAGCCTTATGCTGCAGCCGTAGGTTAGCTGAGCGGCGCTAAGACTAGTGTCTGCACGCGGTGTTGCTCGTAGTCCGAGTAGCACTGTAGGTAGCTCATCAATCCACTTTGTATGTTGAGATAAACGAGTTTTGAGTGCAGTCTTTAATGTACGATGCCATCGTTCGATTATTCCGTTTGACTGAGGATGGTATGCTGTTGTACGCGTCTTCTGTATTCCCATAGTTTGAAGAAGTTTGAGGAATAGGTTGCTTTCGAAATTCCTTCCTTGATCCGTTGTGATGGTTTTAGGTGATCCGAAACGAGTAATCCAATCTTCATAAATTATCTTCGCGACGGATTCGGCTGAAGTATCATCGGTAGGTATTGCTTCTGGCCATCTTGTTGTTCTGTCGATCATTGTTACGAGATAACGATGTCCTTGCGGTGAAGTAGGTAATGGTCCAACGATGTCAACGTGCAAGTGTTCGAATCTCTCCGTGGGTGGAAATGTAGCTAGACTACTTGATGTATGCCTTTGTACTTTGCATTTTTGGCATTGAATGCATTGCTTCGCCCAGTTGCCAACATCCGCTTGCATTGCAGGCCAAAAGAATTTTTCAGTGATGAGTTTTCTTGTTGTTCTAACACCTGGATGACTAATGTTGTGCAGTGCATTGAAGACTTCGCGACGACATTCTTCTGGTATGTATGGTCGCATGGTTGTCGTTGAGGCTTCACAGTATATAGGTAGATGCGTCATTGGCATTGTAACTTGCTTGATGGACAAGTTACCTTGCTTCGATAGATGTTTTATGTTGTCACTATCTCTGTCTTGTGCTGCGGCGATCTTATGATAGTCGATTGATGTAGGGCACGTTACACTGTCGATTGGTACGCGACTGAGTGCGTCGGCAACTATGTTGTCCTTTCCACTGATGTGACGTATGTCGGTCGTGAATTCACTTATGAAAATAAGTTGTCTTGCTCTTCGTGGTGTTTCCGATAGTGATGGTTTCTTTGGAAGTACATATGTTAATGGTTTGTGGTCGGTAAAAACGATCAGGTTTCGACCCTCGAACGTTTTTCTGAAGTGCTTGATAGCCATGTAAATAGCGAGTAGCTCTCGGTCGAATGTACTGTAGTTACGTTGAGTATCGGAGAACTTCTTCGAAAAATATCCAAGTGGTTGCCATTTCCCATTGCTGTATTGTTGGAGAACTGCTCCTGCTGAGAGATCGGATGCGTCGCTGAAGATAGCAAGGGTTGCTTCGTGTGATGGGTGAGCGAGTAAAGCTGCATTTTGGATCGCAATTTTACAAGCTTCAAATGCCTTCGTGGCTTCATCGTTCCATTCGATTGACGTTTTATCTTTTTTCTTCGTGTTGTGAAGGTAGGCGTGAAGTGGTGCTTGGATTTCAGCGGCTTTAGGTATGTGTTCTCTGTAAAAATTTATCATCCCAAGAAAACGCCTTAGCTCTTCGATAGTTTTAGGTTTTGCATAATCGATGATTGCTCTGACTTTTTCGGCAGGCGGTTTTATTCCTTCCTTGCTGACGGTGAAACCAAGAAATTGAACTTCTTGCTGTCCAAATATGCATTTCGAAGGGTTGATTGTGATTCCGTTGTCTTCTAATCGCTGTAGCACGGTGCGTAGATGGGTTTCGTGCGTTTCTTTATCAGGGCTTGCAACAAGGAGATCATCAATAAATGCGAAAACGAAATCCAGTCCATGAAGTACTTCGTGTATGAATCTTTGGAAAGTTTGACCTCCGTTCTTTAATCCTGGGATCATTCTTGGGAATTCGAATAATCCCATTGGGGTAATTATTGCTGTCTTCTCTATGTCTTCATCGCGGACTCTTATTTGTTGGTAAGCTCGGTTGAGATCGATGGTGGAGAATATAGTCTTGTCTGATAGTTGATGAGTGAAATCCCTGACTCGCGGTATTGGGTAGCGGTCAGGAGTGGTAATAGAATTCAGTCTTCTGTAATCTCCACAAACTCGTAATTCTCCGTTCTTCTTCGGTACAATGTGAAGTGGTGATGACCAAGGGCTTTTGCTTGGACGGCATATTCCTTGCTCAATCATGTTTTCGAATTCCTTTCGAACTTGCTCGTATAGGTGTGGTGCGATTGGACGTGCACGACAATGAAGTGGTGGTCCATTGGTGTCGATGAAATGCTCAACGTCGTTCTTCGGTGTTAATTTCATTGAAGTTATTCTTGTGATACCAGGGTATTCTTCGAGGATCTTGTGATACGGTTGTTGCACATCTATGCTTCTTATTGTGGGCAGATTGGTTGCTTGTACAAAAGACTGAGATGCAAGATTGGTTTTCCCGTCGATGATTCTTCTATTTTTGATGTCGACGACCAACTGGTGATGTTGAAGAAAATCAGCACCGATGATTGGTTTGCTGACTTTAGCGACGATAAATCTCCATTTGAATGGTCGGCGTAGATTAAAATCAAGTTCCATTGTTTTTTCTCCATATGTAGGAATAACCGTATTGTTTGCTGCATAGAGTTGAAAATCTAGTGGCTTCAACTTCTGTCCTTGCTTCGGCGGTAACACTGAGATATTTGCTCCGGTGTCGATAAGGAAAGTGAGCTTGCTTTTTTTATCGGTGACGAAAAGACGGTAGGACTTTGCTGTTACGCTGGATCCCGTCGCATCGAGCGTACTAGTTAGTTTTCCGTATTCGTATTTTCATTTTTGAATGTACACGGTGCTGTGCATTTTCTTGCCTCGACCCCGAAACGTCGATGATAGTAGCAGTAAGGGGATCTTGATGTTGAGCTTATTCGACTTCTACTTGCAGAGCGGTTGCGACGAAAAGGTGATCTTCGGTGTTGCTGATTGCGCTGGTTGTACTGTTGCTGGTAAAAGGTATGATGCTGGGAAGCTTTGAGAGAGCTTTCTTGCAGCGCGTCTTGAGCTGTAGTCTTCTTAACTTCGTTAACGTCGTTATTTTCTCCCATCGGAGAACCACCTTCTTATTTTAATGTGCTGCACCGTCGCCGCCTTGCGCTGGTACCGCTGCACGCCGTGACCACGTGCCGTCGTAACTTGAAATCCCACTTATTTTGAGACAATCCCACTTCTGACACCAAAATTGTGTGGGATTTTGGAAGAACTCTTAACAAAATCGAGAATAATCAATATATTCTTTTAATTTCACTTTTTAACACTTTAACACCTTTTTTAGTTTAAGTCACGCACGCTTCCCTTCCTCGTTCCAAAAAGAAAAGGCCACCTTCCTCCCTCTCTCTCTCTCACCTCACGTCCTCCTTCTCACACACTTACGTTCCGTTTCCACTCCATTAACTTACGTTCCATTCCTACATATATATATATATATATATATATATATATATATATATATATATATATTTGCGATCACTTCGTCTTTGCACAAATTTCTAATATACCAATTTAATATGAGGATGATGTTCTCTTGTTTGTAGGCACCTTTTAATTCTTCGGTCACATCAAAATATGGAATGCCGTGCACGTGTGTTTCACAATAACGAACAGTTTTTTTTGTCTTTTGGTGACAAATAATTGAAAGGATAACTTGGCCGGAACAAATAATGTACGATAAACGCATCATTTTTATTAGATAGTTTTACGTCTAGAATAGCCATTTCTCTACATTGAAAATGTTTATGAGGATATATAATGTAAAATCCGTCCATGTCGAAGATGTATCTAATATTTTTTTAGATTTTGTGTCACACAAACACTGAACTCATTTGGGTTGAGCGCTGGAAACACTGAACTCATTTGGGTTGAGCGCTGGAAACACTGAACTCATTTGGGTTGAGCGCTGGCTTGATACGGGCATTGGAGTCCCTTTATAGGGACTCTAGTGCTTGTGTTAGGATCAACGGGGTCTACTCGGACTGGTTTGACATCCATAAAGGTGTCAGACAGGGCTGTGTAGCTTCCCCGTGGCTGTTCAACCTATTTATGGACAGTTGTTTGCAAAATTTGAAAGTTGAAGAATGCGGATTAAGAATGGGTGAGTTAACCGTCAAATGCCTTTTGTACGCCGATGATCAAGTTATACTTGCGTCGTCGGCGGCCGAGTTGCAAATGATGGTTACATTAATGAACAGATCATTAAAAGAAAGGGGTATGAAAGTGAACGCAAGTAAGACGAAGGTTATGGTTTTTGAAAGAGAAGAAAGTAAAACGATTTGTGAAATAAGAATAGAAGGGGAGTTGATCGAGCAAGTAGACGAGTTTGTATATTTGGGCTGCGTATTTAGCAGGGATGGGAGATATGATAAGGATATAGAACGACGAGTGAATGCGGGAAATAGAGTAAATGGGGCCCTGCACTCTATTGTGAAGAGTCAAAATGTGTCGAAAAAGGCACGTATGGCAATTCACAATGCTGTGTTGGTCCCTACTTTAACATATGGTAGTGAAAGTTGGGTGTGGCAGAAGAAGCACGAGAGTAGAATGAACGCAGTAGAAATGCGGTCGTTAAGGAGTATGTTAGGGCTGAATCTTAATGACAGGGTAAGAAATTGTGTAATAAGAGAAGAGTGTGGTTTGCAAGATGATGTTGTGACCAGGATTAAGAAAGGAATGCTTCGGTGGTTTGGTCATGTGGAAAGAATGAATGAGGAAAGAGTGACAAAGAAAATTTATGTTGCAGAAGTGAATGGCAGAGTCGGAAAAGGGACGTCCTAGGCGAAAATTTATCGACCAAATTGGCGATTTATTGAAAACGGGCCAAATTAGGAGTACCCTTAACCGACGAGCATGTATGCGGAGGTGTATGGATGTGAAGGAGGCGAGAGAGGTGTGTCAGGATCGTGCCAAATGGAAGTCTGTAGTCTCTGCCTACCCCTCTGGGTGACAGGCGTGAGTGAGTGTGATTTTGTGTCATTTTGAACCAAAATGTTAAAAGTATTTACACGTGACTAAAAATATGTTTGTTCCAACAAACTTCACATAACAGTGCTTCATTACTTCTCATCATCCCATTTCTTCCTTCTGCTCTTGTCTTCCTGTAATTTAAGTAAACAGAATCACATTCACTAATGATCAACTAATGACTGTCATTGTTAAAAAAGTATTTTTTAACTACTCTAGTATTCGTAGATGCGGTACACACAGAATATTTAAATATAATTTGTTAACACTAAATCATACACACGTAAGAAAATAACAGAAAGAAAAGTAACTTTGTCAATAGAATAAACACTTAAAATTGCAATTAACAATTTAATTGGTGCCGACGGGGATCGGACCCGGGTACTGTGAAATTTACAGCTTGCGCTAACCGTCTGAGCTACCACGGCTTAATCATATACACACACACAATATTTAAATATAATTTGTTAACACTAAATCATACACACGTAAGAAAATAACAGAAAGAAAAGTAAGTTTGTCAATAGAATAAACACTTACATCCATGGCCTTTGATGCGTTGAAGTAACACAAATGTAGTATTGATAGATCCACTGCGGTCAAACGATCATACACTAACTCCATGACTGCACTTGCTTGGTCTTATATAGTACCAGTAAGTAATAATTCTAATCTAAAAAATTTCTGATGTGGAATTGATAGTAACTTTATGCGTCAACAAGCTTATCTCACATTTTGTTGCTTATCTCAACATTACTTCGTGTCGCGTCTTGTTCAGTGTATTGATGACTCAAATATGTTTCGTATAACACAAAATAATGCAATTTAATATTTAGTAATCACTATAATTGATCATTCCTATGTTAGTCATTGAGTAGATTGTACTGTAATAATCTACTAATAGCAGTAATATCATGGATACACTAGATGTACAACAACATCTGAAAAAAATTTACCCCACTCTAGAAAATAATGTTTATGCTGCCAATAAACTGCCCATGTACACCCACGTACCAACGTATATAATATGCAATTTGGATACAGATGATAAACCAGGGTCACATTGGGTAGCTTTATATATCGATACGAATGACGTCGGTCAATATTTTGATTCATTTGGACGAGCACCTGTACGATATCATATAGAGTTTTTAAAAAGAAATTGTAAAAGATGGAACTGGAATGTTGATAGGATTCAGAATGAGTGGACTTCAGTTTGTGGCGAATATTGCTTAATGTATTTGCTATATAAGTTTCAGGGATGTTCAATACATAGTTTTACGAGTATATTTACAGGGAACACATTGTACAACGATATTTTAGTGGATGAGATGTTTCGCTCCTATTTTATAGATAATAAGTAATAAGATTTTGTAAATAAAAATTTTAACAAAATTAGGTAATGTGTTTTATTGATGAGTCAGATTAGTGTAGATAGGAACAAAGGAGTATAATACAATAGCACCACGCTGAGGAAGAATAGAGACGGATAATGACGGTATTCAATGAACAATAGATAAATAGATAAGAACAATGGAGCGCTAATGACGGTGGAGGCCTTCACCGGATATCAACTAGATAAGAGTTAATCGATCTGCACATCTCCGGAACCGTGCATCCTACGCAAAAATGGACCGCAGATTCGTGATCAGAGCATGCCAAAACCTTTTTCTTTTTTTAGGATCGTGAGTCGTACTTGTACCACTTCTGACTCAGTGAGCCAGAACTAGTACAACGTAACTACTCAGATGTATCTGGAAATATTAAACTACCGATGCACAAGCGCACTTTTACGTGTTTGAAACAGAAGAAGTTTTTTTGCTGTTACTCATCAGAAGTCTGCACTTCTAATTGTATGTAATGCAAATTTGAAGCACCATTTACGCTATGCAGATATACTATCACACTCACACCCATAAAAAGGAAGAGAATTTTCTACGTACAAAAAACATTAGAACACGATTAGGACTAACTTGGAGAACAAAGACTACATTGATATTGAGAGTTTCTATCAAGAAAATCTATCTGATTTTTTGTGACGATATATATCTGATGATTTGTGACGACTACTACATGAATCTGCTTCGTGCGGCATCACTCGTCCAAGATTATTTATTAAAAGTCAACCCATGGAAAAATGGCATAGCCCATTTAATCCACTCATTTTCAATGTTTTAAAATCGAACATGAACATACAGTTCATCACCGAAGAATACTCCTGTGCTGCGTACGTAGTGGAATATGTCAATAAGACTAACCATGGATTTAGCAAACTTACATCGTAGAGATAATGGATGAACATCCAGAGTTCGATATACTAGTTGAGATTACTAGCAAAATAAGCATTGACATGCTAAACACAGTTAAGGTTAAGAGGATTATAAATTATAATTAACAAACTTGGCTGTTATCGTTATCAGAACTTGTTTACTTACTTTCACTGTCAGACAGATGAATAATAAAATGATGGGTATGTTCCGAAATACGTCCCAGTACACTGGCAAATGCAAATGACGTCATCAATTGACACTATATTGTACTGGCGTGCCGCCGCCATATTGCGTCGGATATCCGGCCACGATAAAACAATTTTTAATTGTGTGTGCCGCTGAATGAAGCATGGCAGAATGTGTTTTTATTTATTCAAATACAAAAAAAATGTAGAATACCTAATTGCTGGTATCTCCATTAGGAAGATATAATGATTTTTGGAGCACAAAATGACGAAATAATCGCCAACACTTTTCCAATATGGCGTAAATGTATGATCATATTAGACTGTCCTATGTTTTGAAACAAATCACCAATATAGCGTCGATTCATGACGTCATTTGCATTGGACAGTACACTGGGTTCTATTTTGGAACATACCCATAAATTCATCGACTGTTTTGTCGATATTATGGTCCAGGTTGTACTATTTATATAGGTTATAATTTTTTTTGCATCGTTGGTATTTTATTGTTGTCTTATTATGTATCATTGTCATTCAAATGTGTAGAGGAAAAAAGAAAAGACATTTATTGTTACAACGAATTTATTTATTAAAACTAAATATTTATTTATTTTAAATTAATATAAAGTTATAAACATGATAATACATGTAACTTAAGCTATACATTTATCTCTTACTTACTTATCAAATACTGAAATTATTAACAAATTTTTAAAATTAAGGAGCACTTACATATTTTTCAGCTCCACATAGTTTATCCTATACTATTAAACGAGCAATTCTTGTATACATATATATATAATCGGGATCTCGGAAACGGCTCCAACGATTTTCATAAAATTTAGTATTCAGGGAGTTTCGGGGATAATAAATCGATCTAGCTAGGATTTATTTTTAGAAAATGTCTTTTTGTCCGTGTTTTTAGGCAATGAAAAAAAAACTGCTACAATATCGTTAGAATAAGAAGGTAAATTTTGACGGATTGTTAGTGATTATAAATAGCTTAATTGGTATAATGGTCTGTCACAGAATCGTAAAACCCCGGTTCCAGCCCTTTTCGACCGACCGGCCGACTTTTTTTAACTTTTTTTTCATGTTCCTTTCTTTTTTTGAGAAAATCTATTTTTTCGAGCCCTTTTTTAGTATTTTCTAAAAACACGAAAATTTAAATTAAAATAATTGCACTCATGATTTTTTATTCAAATAACCAGTTCCGTTTTTTCTGTTATGTCGCTAAGATCAAAAGATATTATTTACCTACATTTCATCAGTATGTAATTTGTATCTAAATATAATTTCCAAAACACACGAATTAAAAAAAAATCGAGCGAAAAATACCGAGCAAAGCTCGGTCAACCAGGTACTTGGTTGTATCTTTCCATACATTAACCAATTTTACATCCACTTGTTTTCGTTTATTCTCTATTGTCTTTCCAAAAATAGAATTGTATTGTTTTTTTATAATCTCTTTCAAAGTCTAAAGCAGCGTTTTCTCTATGTGTTTTATTTAATAAAATATATGGTGCTAAAAATGTATTTTGACTAAATAACAATATCCTATAAAATTTGAGCAAAATGAGTCCATGACGTAAACATTCTTTTAAATGCTGATAATGAATAACATATTTACATTTATCGTACAAACTATCAATTTTTTATGCTTGCTTCCTGGCGGAGCAAATTTTGCTGCTGCAAATGGTAAATCTGAATGATCATCATGTATTTCAATTGGATAGTGCAAGTCTACTTCAAGAATATACCCAATATCACTATCATCAGGAACACTCGTTACATCAAATTCATTAATTTCTTTTTTACTTAGAAATTTAAAGTTCCCCGTTGGTAACTTTTGCATCATAGCAAAACCATATAAATTTACACAATCAAGATAAACTAAAAAATTGTTTTTATCCTTGCTGCCATAATAGGACATGTATTTATTGTTTGCTTTTGCATATCTTAGAGAACATTGAGCAAGACCACCGCGAATTCCTTTCTCTAAAAATTGGTACATTTCAATATCTGAAAGTAAATCTAATTGTATGTTCGTATGAAACAACGTAGCATCCCAACTTAATGATGGAGATGAGACATAGTAACATGGGTCAAGACTATGTAATGTTTTAAACTTATAGCTCGGAATTTTTCAAAAACATCACACAACAGTAATACGTCACATCTATACATATAATAAATCTGTAGAAAAGTCGTGTCTGTAATTCTATTATTTTTTGAAAAAAACAAGTCCAGGGGACTAAACAAGCGGTACTGAAACCAAATTAGTAGTTTTTAGAATTTTTGTCTGTCTGTCTGTCTGTCTGTCTGTCTGTCTGTCTGTCTGTCTGTCTGTGTATTACGGATTCACTCATAAACTACAAGACGGATTTACATGAAATTTTGTAAGTGGGTAGTTAAGAACCCGGGGCAACTTATAGGCTACTTTTTATCCGATTACGGAGCATCAAAAAAGAAGGTTATGTTTTTTTACCTTTCTTTGGAGTTAATTTTATAATTTTATAATAAGTGCATAAAATGTCATTAGTCTTAAGGTAGATTACATAAAGTTCTTAATTTGTAATGTATATTTATAACTGAAGCTTAATATACTATGTTAACCGTTGAAACTTAGTTTAAAACTTCACCGACTACGTTGTATGTTTATAAGACAGTGCCATCTATTATTAAAATGCAAAAAGTGTTACGTTTTCCCTTCAGGCACTAATAAATTATTTATTATACATATTAAAGTTTTATTAAAAAATATAAACATTTATAGAAGCTTTTTATATGTATGTATTGCTTTTAAATTTTGTCTATCGTTATGAAAATCAAGTTTAATTTAAATACATAATAGCGCCATTTAAGAAAAAGTAAGTTACAATGACGGCATCCACACCTTTTTCTGCCACCAGTGTGGCGCCACTTGTGAAGGTGAAGTGAGGTATAATATTTGACAGATATCAGGGCGGGGAAGTTAATTTGTTCGAAAAATGTAAAGGTTAATGTTTCTTTCTGTACTGTTGCTATATTTTATATTTTTAAAATTAAAAATACATAATATTCATGAAAGTAGAAAAATTTTAAAAAGTTAAAAATGTGCAAAAAATTAAACAGCAAACCACTGACTCATTGTTTTGTGTATTAGTATAATACTCTAGAAACTGATAAACTTTTATTAAAAACTTACTTCTCCATTAAATGACATTGTGTAACAAAAAACTTTATCTCAGTGTCAACTAGCGACATCTGGTGAGCAGAAAATTATTAGCCCTCATTAAACAGTATGGTTCTCTAACTACGTCACTTCACGGCGACTATTTAAATTGTATATATTATTTAAATTGTATATATTATTTGTATAAATACATAATAAACAATTATAATTTTTAGTTAGGTCCTTTTCTATCCTATAATAGGAATATAACTATTTTTTTTTTATGAAATATATATTGGTACAATGATAATTGTTTTATTTCACTATTTTCCGTTACGTTCCGTTAGATGTCATTGCTGAACATCTACCTCGCGTAGGTAAGATTTTTCGTGAGTTTTCTTAATGACACATTATTTTATATCTACTCAATATGATAATTTGTAAAAGTTGTTATATTTGTGATAATACTATAATACTGTGTGCTAAGTTTTCTATTCTTTTACCTTTCATGACATCATATTACGGATTTACTGATATTTTGTCTTACGATACGGAATTAGTTGTTTGGATTTTTTTAGACTGTAATAATATATTAAATTTAAATTAAATTAAATTGAATTAAATAATATTATTATTGTAGTCTAAGGTTAAGTGATCACTAAATTGTTACATACGTGATTACATTTTCGGATAAGGATTTTATTTTGTGTTTTGGTTGTTGAATAAATTTTAAATAATGCCGCAAAAAAAGAAAAGTAGTCTTTCTCAATACACTAGAAGGGCTAAAAGGATGAGACAAGTTCGATCGCAAGAGACAAATGAGGACCGTGAGCACCGTTTAGCTTACAATAGAGAACAAACTGCGGAATCTCGGGCATCAGAGTCCAGTTTTAATAATGAAACGCGCTTAGCTACAGATCGCGAACGTCACGCGTTGTCTCGCGCTTCGGAAACATTAACAAATTACTCTCAGCGTTTAAAAGTAGACCGTGAACGTCATATCGAGTCTCGAGCTTTAGAGACGTTTACGGAGCATTCAGAAAGGTTGACTGCAGACCGTGAACGTCATGCTGAAAGTCGCGCTTCAGAAACGTTTACGCAATATTCAGACCGCTTGACAGCAGACCGTGAGCGTCATGCTGAGTTTCGCGCTTCGGAAACATTTACGGAGTGTTCAGAACGGTTGACTGCAGACCGTGAACGTCATGCTGAGTCTCGCGCTTCAGAAACGTTTACTCAATATTCGGAACGCTTGACTGCAGACCGTGAGCGTCATGCTGAGTCTCGCGCTTCAGAAACGTTTACTCAATATTCGGAACGCTTGACTGCAGATCGTGAGCGTCATGTCGAGTCTCGCGCTTCGGAAACATTTACGGAGTGTTCAGAACGGTTGACTGCAGACCGTGAAAGTCATGCTGAGTCTCGCGCTTCAGAAACGCTAACTCAATATTCGGAACGCTTGACTGCAGACCGGGAACGTCATGCAAGATCACGTGCTTCGGAATCATTTACTCAATATGAAGCGAGGTTAGCAGCAGATAGGGAGAGCCGTTCGGTAAGTAGGACACATGAAACCCAGCAGGAGCATGACTTACGCTTAGAATTGGCAAGGGGATATTATGAAAATTCGCTTCAACACCGTAACGAACTTTTGTCTTTACAAAGGGAAAGAGTGCAAGCAATTAGGAGTAACGAGACAGAGAGTGAACGTGCAATTCGGTTACAAGCTGATCGTATTCGTACTTTTATAAATCGTTCACCCACCTTTACTCCGCCATCTATGGACAGAGAGAACTACACTGATCTCCCTTGGGTTGATAAAGAAAATAGTGGTTTTACCTACACTTTTAATATTGACTATAGTGAATTTGCCGAGATCGGAAGAATGATTCGCACTTGTAGTCATTGTCAATCACTTAAGTGGTCTAAAGAATCAAACGGGTTTTGCTGTTCAGCTGGCAAGGTACAATTGGAAATATCTCAAGAGCCCCCAGAACCTCTTAAATCGCTACTTAATGGGGACCATCCACATTCCAAGCAGTTTTTAGACAATATCCGTTCATACAATGGGGCATTCCAGATGACTTCTTTCGGGGCCAAGCAAGTGGTACATGGAACATTTATGCCTACTTTTAAAGTGCAGGGGCAAGTCTACCACTTAATTGGTTCGCTTTTGCCTGAGACAGAACCAAAGTTTTTACAAATATATTTCGTTTCTGATTACCATGAACAAGCCAATATAAGGAGGCAGAATTTCCCAAATTTAAACGCTAATGTTATCTCAGAGCTTCAGGGCATGCTTCATCAGGTCAACCCTTATGTATCCAATTTCAAAGCTGTACTAGAGTCGATCCCTCAAGATGAATACAATAATTATAAGTTTGTTATTAGCGCGGATAAGCGACCTTTAGTGCAACATTCCGGCCGTTATAATTCTCCATCCACCAATGAAGTGGCAGTTGTCCTGGTGGATCAGCAATGCGACAAGCGCGACATTATAGTACGCACGCGTGATGACCGCCTGCAACGAATTAGTGAGACTCATCGTTCTTACGACTCCTTACAATACCCACTTATTTACTGTCGCGGTGAAGATGGTTACAACTTTACGGTTTATCAAGTTGACCCCGCTACAGGAGCACCTCGGTTAGACAGAAAAGTTTCGGCTCTGCAATTTTATTGTTATCTCATGCAAATAAGACAACGTCGTTTTGTATATTTACAACGATTTCGTGGCTTATTTAACCAGTTTATTGTTGATATGTACGCAAAAGTTAAAACAGAGCGTTTAGTATTCATTCGTACTCATCAGAGACAGTTGCGTGCCGAAAATTATGTGGATCTTCATGATGCAGTACAGGGACATACACACATAGAAAATTTAGGACGTTTAGTTATATTGCCTTCCAGCTTTATCGGGAGTCCCCGAAATATGAATGAACGCGTTCAAGACTCATTCTGTTATGTTCGCAAGTATGGTAGGCCAGATCTTTTCATAACAATAACTACTAACCCTAAATGGATCGAGATTTCTCAAGAGCTGCTAGAAGGTCAAGCATCGTACGATCGACACGATTTAATTAGTCGAGTTTTTTATTTAAAGTTAAAGTTGTTAATCAACTTATTAACCAAGCAAAACGTTTTTGGCGCTACGTCATGCTATACATACAACGTGGAATGGCAAAAAAAGAGGGCTGCCCCACGCTCACATTCTTCTATGGTTATTACAAAAAATTCGTCCTAATGACGTTGATAATATAATAAGTGCAGAATTACCAAATCCCACAAATGATCCTATTTTACACCAAATTGTTAAAACACAGATGATACACGGGCCTTGCGGTGCATTAAATAATAATTCTCCGTGCATGAAGGATGGACAATCTACGAAAAAATATCCAAGACCCCTTTTAAGAGAAACAATCACTGGTGAAGATGGTTATCCCAAATATCGGCGGCGTGCTCCACAGTATGGAGGATTCACCACAAAATTGAGAATGTTTGGACAAGATGTAGAAGTAGATAACAGGTGGGTAGTGCCGTACTCACCTGTGCTATCGAGAACTTTCCAAACCCATATAAACGTAGAAATGTGTAACAGTGTTGAATCAATTAAATACATTTTTAAGTATGTAAATAAAGGGACGGATCAAGCAACACTTGCAATGAGCAACGACAGATTTGACGAAATTACAAGATTTCAATCAGGGCGATACATAAGTTCTTCGGAGGCAGCATGGCGAATATTCAGTTTCCCAATAAGCGAGCGTAATCCCCCGGTAATGCATTTAGACGTTCACGTGGAAGGCGGACAACGCGTATATTTTCACCCAGACAATATTGTGGAGCAACTAGAAAATCCTAGACAAACAACTTTACTGGCGTTCTTTCGATTATGCGAATCTGACGATTTCGCAAGAACTTTGCTTTATGACGAAGTTCCAGCGTATTATACATACGATAAGCAACACAGGATTTTTAATCGTCGCCGACGTGGTATTCCTGTTGAAGGTTTTCCCAACCTTTTTAAAGAACATGTGCTCGGCAGAGTGTACACTGTACATCCCAATAACTCCGAATGTTTTTACGTACGTTTACTTTTGCATACAGTACGAGGACCCACATCATTTTTGGCTTTGAAAATGTTCAACAACACTCAATATCCTTCTTTTCAAGCTGCTTGCCGGGCTCGAGGGTTATTGGACGACGACCAGCACTGGGACAACACCCTCGCTGAAGCATCTGTTAGTGATAGCCCGCGTCGTTTACGGAATTTATTTGCGGTGTTGTTAGTATTTTGTGGCCTTTCAGATGCTAATCAACTTTGGGTTAAACACCAGAAAAGTTTAGCTGAAGATTACATTAATTTTGAACATGGTGAACTAAATCAAGAGATGCTCAATGATGTATTGAATCGTTGTTTGTGTGATATACAAAACACAGTTTTTTCAATTGGTGGTAATCCCTTAATACGCTATGGATTACCTGAACCAATCTTAAATGTCGAACAAACTAATCGAGAGTATGCAACGGAATCCAATTACGACTCAGAGGAACTGGCCCAAATTCTTCAAGTAGGTGTACCTATCATGACCCCCGAACAAAGAATTATTTTTGATCGTATATGTAACAGCGCTTTGAACACCTCTGGTGAAATGTTTTTTTTGGATGCCCCTGGCGGTACTGGTAAAACATTTCTTACGAAACTTATCCTTGCGCAAATACGTAGCCAGGGAAAAATTGCATTGGCCGTGGCATCGTCCGGAATTGCAGCTACCTTACTTCCAGGAGGCAAAACTGCACATTCCATGTTCAAAATACCCACACAATTAGACGTCACTGAAACCCCCGTTTGCGACATTTCATGTAATAGTGACATAGCTCGAGTACTTCGTGAGTGCACCTTAATTGTATGGGATGAATGTACAATGGCGCATCGCAAAGCAGTAGAAGCCGTCAATAGAACGCTGCAAGATATACGACACAACAATGAACTTATGGGCGGAGTCACTATGCTCTTCTGTGGAGATTTTCGGCAGACATTGCCAATAGTTACACGCGGGACAAGAGCCGATGAAATTAGCGCATGTTTAAAAAATTCAATTCTTTGGCCCCATATTACAAGGTTAAATCTCACCACAAACATGCGAGCGCAAAGAGGCGAGAACACAAATGCTCAAGATTTCTCACAGTTATTATTGAGTATTGGTGAAGGTAGGTTTCCTGAGGTTGATGGTAGAATAGATTTAATTAATAATTTGTGCAAAACAGTCCTTAACATTGAGGAACTTATTATATCTGTTTATGAAGATCTGGCTGGTATAGTAAACCAAGGAAACTCTTGGCTTTGTGAGCGCGCTATACTTACGCCTCGTAATGATCAAGCTGTAAGTATCAACATGACCATTTTAGAACGTATTGAAGGGGAGAATGTTACCTATACGTCAATAAATAGAGTAGTTGACCGTGAAGAAGTAACAGCATATCCTGTAGAGTTTTTGAATGCATTAACGGCGTCTGGGCTCCCTGCACATGAAATTAAACTTAAGGTAGGGATCCCCATAATTCTTTTAAGAAATTTAAGTCCACCAAAATTATGCAATGGTACTCGGCTCAAAGTAGTTGCTCTCCAGAGACATGTGGTTGAGGCAGAGATACTTACCGGTTGCGGTGCGGGTGAGAAAGTTTTTATTCCACGAATACCGATTATTCCGAATAACTTTCCGTTTCGTTTTAAACGGGTCCAACTGCCGGTGAGTGTTTGCTTTGCAATGACGATAAATAAGGCAGGGTCAAACGCTAAGCAGAGTAGGCGTTGACCTTACGAACAGCTGCTTTTCACATGGGCAGCTCTATGTGGCAATGTCGCGTATCAGCGATCCCACTAATTTGTTTATTTTAGCACCACAAAACAAAACGGTGAACGTTGTTTATGAAGAGGTCCTTTGTTAACTGAATATATTTTTTTACATTTTCTTTTACTTTTGAAGTTCTAACAAAACCGTGATTAAATAAATAAAACCATTAAATTAAATTGCATATTTATATCTCCTTTTTGACTCCTTGTTTTGTATTTATTAAGATTTTATTATTCGAAAACCAGAAATGGATGAGGTGGTAGATAGCTGGCATTAGGTTTTCTTAAAATGTGGATATTATCATAAAATGGCTAATCGTTGCCATCAAGTCATCCAAAATTAAAAGTAAAAAATTTGATCTATTTTAGCCTTTTTCACGAAGCTAACGTTCAGGTAGGTATAAAATAATCTGCTTGATTATAATAAACATATAATTATATATACTCTGTTTGAAAATATAAAAGAATTGGAGAAAAAGATTACATGCGAACGAAGTCGCGGGCACAGCTAGTTTTAAATATAAATCGGTGTATTCACCTAAGTTACGGATTTTAAAATCATTCCATACCTTCAATGCATGACTGTAATCTTCATCTGAAACAGATTGAGATGTAAGGTGATTGACAAATTTCGATTGTTCTGGTAATTGATTTTCTTCATACCGATCCCATGAATCTATATACTTAGTCATAAGTTCGAAAGAAAGTAGATACCTTTCTTTCGAACTAAATTAAATAAATGTTTATCTTCAAAAAAACTTGCGTAAATTTTTAAAATCTTTCGCTTCTATCGTTTTCACTAAATTATCTAAACAACTGAGCTGAGTTCTTATTATTATTATTTTCTATTGGAATAAACTTAGTAAATGGAATAAAGTTTTCTTTATTTCTGGGTATTAGATTTATACGACCACAAATGGCTGAAAGTTCCTTTATAAATAAATGGCAATCATAACCAGAAAGGTTGTGAAATATTGTAGGTATGAATGAGCATGATGTCTTAGCTTTTAAATTACATTCGTTATGAGCAGGTCCTCTGTATTTTCCAGTTAAGTGATCATGATCTGCAACTATGATATCTGTGTTACTAAATATTTTTTCACACAAATGACATTCCTATACATTATTCAAACAGTCTCGCCCCATTTCACCGATTACCAGAGGTGTATTATTTGAAAGTAATTTATGTAACCGTTTAACATCTTTACTAATTGATTCAATAAATTTTTTAGCACACTGACCCTCGATAGGAAACTGATTTATTGAGTTCGGGCTTAGAATCACAAAATATATAATATGCAAAACAACTGGCCTCATGTATTTGAATATTTTCCACATACGCAGTTTATTTTTGTCTGAATACTCATGTAATAAACTCTCAAAGTCGCCGTATACAATAGGAATTCTTTGAGTCTTTTCATAGTTTGAAAAATAAAATTTAGTATTTTATTCTGGTAAAATGGTTTGGATCCTCGCACAATCATGATTAAAAAGTTTTTCTGCAGTGTTAAAATAATAAAAAACATTCTTCACATACATGTATTTTAGATTTATGCTTAGTTAATTGCTTGTATACTAGTTTATCAAACCTTTTTATCAAACAAAAATGATGTTTGAAATGATGATGTTGAAAATGAATCCAAATGTTTGGGGCTGGTCAACTGGCGGAACAAGCAATACTAGTGGTGGAGCGTTTTCCGCGTCCATACCATTGAACAAGGTATTAGGATTTGCAGAAGATTATGAAAAAATTATAATTAATTGTAAACATGCGTTAGTATTATTAAGCATTAGAATTATAATCAGCGATCAAGTTAAATACAGGTGAAGTTGTAGAAGATATTATAATAAATATAATTGTTTGGCGAGTTACACACATCAAAGTATCAGATCGTGTAAGAATAAACCTATTAAAACATTTAGAGAAAGATCGCGCTACTCCATTGCCATTCCGTTGCTGGAACTTATGAGTATCCATTGCTACCCAAAACACGTAAACATACTTGGTCTATAAAAACTTCATCGCAAATAGAGAAACCACGATCTGTGGTCATCGCCTTACAAACCAACCGCAAACATAACGCGAAATTATCATTGGCAGAGTTTGATCATTGTCACGTACTAGATGTAAAGTCTTTTTAAATCCATCATATTATCTTTATAAGGGGCTGAATGTCAGTTTTTTAGAAGATAATTTTTTTTTATTATACGATCAGTATGCGAGATTTCAACAGTCGTATCACGGACGCCGGTCAGAGCTGTTGATGTGTTTAAAGGAGTTCAGAGACGTGGCTCCATTAATTGTAATTGATTGTTCAAGAGAATACGAAACTTTATAAAGTTCGATCGATGTGAGAATTGAGATTGAATTCGAAACAGACCAAGAAATACCAGATCAGACAACAGCAATAAGTGCTTGATATTAAACGACTGTATATTCGAATACAAACCACTGAGTAATATCGTTAAGAAAATATCATGAATAGCAATGCAGTAATCGTCGATCTTCAAGGCTTCAAAAATAGCAAAAATGAATTTATATTAAAGGAGTTTGCTATAACCACTCTAGAGTACACCAATATATTCCTAATTAAACCTCCTTACCCATTCACTTCACTATCTCTTGAAGAGAAAAAACAAATTGGCTGGATTGAAAAGCACAGAGGGTATCGATGGAGTGAGGGTTATGTTGATTATAGTTTCACAGAATTATCAAGACATATTTGAAAGATAAAAAGATTTTTTTAAAAGGATGTGAAAATATTAAATGGGTGCAAGATATTTGTGATGAAAATAATACTATCATTGTTGTCAAGTTGCTTAGGAGCTAGGAAAAAAGTAAAAAAAGAGTAGGTATGTTTAAAAGTTTAAGCGTCGAAAATTCCAAATTTCAACACTTGTTTTAACACATTTTTGGGCGGTAATAAATACCATAAGAAGAACGAAAATTGCAAACAGTTATCATACAGGGAGAGATTAGTTGTTCTAATAATAAGATAAGTCTATAATAGAAATGCAAATAATTTTATTTTAAACAGATACATTCAATAGATTTTCATGACATCCAGACTACCAAAGGTCTGTTTATAAAATTTCGCGCGCACCTTTTTGTTGTAAAATGTAAATCATCTTGCCTTTCGCTACGAATTGTTTCCCCGATCAGTGGGATGGACGGAGGAGGGGGGGGGGGGCGCAGCGCGCACTCACACATGCTCACTAGGTTAGCCGCTGCCTTTGAGTATTAAACCAAGAATTAGTGATGTAACGGATATTCGCATTCGCAAAAATTATGCTAATATTTAGCGAATGTTTTTAATAATCAAAAAGGAAATTATTATATGCATGCATATGAAATAATAATACAATAGATAACACTTAGATATTTTTATTAAATCATACTTCTACATTCTAAATTAAAGTCTCATTTATGAAAAAAGAACTTCAGAGATCTGGATCAAATCTAAAATTAATCAGCCTTGTTACGACTATGTAAGGTGCATTTATTTAGTAGTATATTATTACTTTACTACCATTTTTAAATAAAGTTTACAGTTTCTATTTACTAAAAAACTAAACAATTACTTGAAACAAAATTATTAAACTTTAAATATCTAATGTATTAAGTATTTATAACCTTTGGCTTTAAATGTATATTTTTTCATTCTACTTTATATATCTGAGGAATTATATATATTTATAATGAATGAAATATAAACTTAAAAAACAAAACAATGAATACTTAACTATTTGTAAATAAACCTTTTTTCAAAAACAAAATTATAATTATTTTTATTTTAAACTAAAGTAAACTTCTAATACTTGTTATGTTAACATTTGGTTTTTGGTTTCAATTGCAAGTTATTTATCTATGTATAAAAATAATGATATATAAGTAAGTAAGAAGGTACACAAAATATAGTTTTTCTAATAACATGTTGACTATTTAATTATTAAATTTGTTGTAATTTTTAATTCTTAATAATTAAATTGAAGCAATGGAATGTAAAATTTTAAAAATAAAAGTTTGGAGGCTCTTTCTCCGTGCAGCCTGTTTCGGTGAGGTGTGTAAAGTAGTCCAGCTCCACAGAAAACTCTTTCACTGGAGACACTTGTGGGCGGAGTTACCAAATATTCTTTGGCTACTGGAGAAAGAATGCCATATTTGTTGCTATTTACTTTCCACCAAAGAAGTGGGTCTTCTTCATTTTCAATACGTTTGTCCAAAAATTATTCATTAATATTTTTTTTATTAATACTTCTAATGGATTTGGAATATCATTATCTAGTTCTTCCTCGCTTTCACTTGAGTCCATCATCATTTTCATAGTTTCTTTTAATGTCACAGATTTTTCTAAAAGACTGGTACTGGAGCCCAAGTTTTCATTATCCTGATTCCTTATTTTAGGACGCTTTGGCTTTGAACATGACGGCAAACTTAAGTCCTCATCTCCAAGTGAATCTAAAATTTTTTCATGACTTGATCTTTTGTTGAAGGATTTTTGAATAATTTCGTTTTGTATCTAGGATCAATAAACGTTGCTGTAGCAAATAATATGTCGTTTTCTAAGTGAGAAAATCTGTGTCTCATTTCTTGTTTTAAAACAAGTATAGTGTTCTTAATGCACTCGTCAGATGCATTATATTCATCAATCACCTTTTCCAGAGTGGCCAATAACGGAATCACAGATGATATGGAAACAGTGGCTGCACTTAGTTCTCGAATTATTTCTTCAAAAGGTTGATGCAATGTAATCAATTTTTCCACAAGTATCCATTCTTCTGAAGTTAGTTGTGAAATTTTGTTGCAGGTGGAAGCATAAAGATACAACGAATCTTTGTTTTTCAAAATTTATTATTATTAATCTTTGTTCTAGCATGCAAAAGGTGCTATTCCACCTCGTAACACACTCTTGGATTATCTTGAGATTTGGTTGATTGAGCTTTTCTTGTAGATTAACAAGTTCATCTTGAGCTACATTAGAGTGGTGAAAATGTGTTGCTATCTTTTTACATGTGTTAATGGCTGCAATGATCGATTCTTGTGACTTAAGTCCTTCTAAAGAACTTGTTATTAAAATAACAAGTTGGATTTGGTGCGATAAACAATCAATGTTTAATACTTAATAAAGAAATACCTTTTTTCATGTTAGTGCCACCATCTCTAACAATACATAATACGTTTTCGTTGGGAATTCCCCATGATGACAACATAGTTTCTAACTTTCCCGCTATATTTTCTCCTGTATGTCGCCCATCATTGAATACTTCTGCTTTCAATACAATCATTTTTCGTTCAAAATTATTGGTAATTCCGTGACAAGTTAAACTTATCAGCGACACTCCAGAGCAAGAGTCAGACCAGATATCAGTTGTTAATGCTAATTTTTCAAATGATTTGATTAATTCCAGAATTTTATCTTTTACCTTGCCGTATAATTTCTCACAAATGAAGGAAGTAAAATATTGCCGACTTTCGAAATTATATGAAGGGCATACTTGGTTAATCAATCTCACAAATCCAAGACATTCCACAAAACTAAATGATAAGTCCTCCAGTGCGATCATTTCGCCAATCAAATTATCCAGCACCAAAGACTTGGTGTTGTTGTTATCCCACTTTTAATTTTTTTCATTGCAATCAATCAAAGACATTTGCTTAAGGTCAGTTTTGATACATTGTCGCGAAGAGGACGCCAAAGAATTAATTTTAGCAGCATCTTGCTTTTCATGTTCTCTTTTTTTCAATTCTTCATATTCATTTTTGTGTTTAGCTTCCACGTGATTTCTCATAGCACTAGTGGTCCTGCCTTTGCGCGAGTACTTTTTATCACACAACTTGCAATTAACATTTTCAGCATCACATATTGTAAAATAAGTCCAAACTTCACTGATGTGTGCTTAACTCATGTTTTTATGCCACTTTGTCCCTTAAATATCAGTTAAATTTGATAAATAACATAAAACTAACCTCAAAACAAAACAAAACTTTTAGAATGAACTTTCTGTGACTAAATTCATTCAATTAACCAATATCGGCTCGGCTATGTTCAATTTAAACATGGCCGACACGAAACGTCAAACCTGTCAAACATTTTACGCGCGTTTTTTTTTTGAAATTTTAAAATATTCTCATTCGCATTCGCATTCGCGAATGTTGAAGATAAATATTCGCATTCGCATTCGCATTCGCGAATGTGTAAAATCCAACATTCGTTACATCACTACCAAGAATACTCATAGGCCGTTGCTATCTATTTATGGTTGTAATACCTACATATCTACATCTTTATTTAGAAAATTTGCTTCCTTTTGTTCGTGTCCATTGCTGAAGCCGGGATGAATATAGCTGCTAAAATGTGCCCATAAGTTTGTTGAAGCACCTTTAGTTAAAATTGAAAACAGGTAAGTACATAATAATGAACTTTCGATACAGGTAGTACATTAGGTACTTAACTACTTTAATTTGCTAACTAACGAAAACATCTCATAGATAAGCACGATTATCGAAAATCTTAAAATTGTCTATTAATTTAATTAGAATAGGTAATTTTAGATTTTCGATAATCGTGCTTACGTATAGGAATCTCATATCCTAATATACCTAATGTAATTTATGTAAGTACATAAGAATCTAAGAAGGGCAGTCAATGATAAATAAAATTTGTTTTGTAAGTTGTTTTTTTAAACACTTTAACACAACAAAAACATGAAACTGAGAAGAAGCACCCGATCTGCCGAAACAAACTCAAGAGAGGTCAGTCCAGGTATTACATTGGTCATGTCATACGAGAACCAGGCTAATATGCTCCTTTGAAGAAAGAATCATACAGATTTTAGTGGACAACTAAGTACTTTTTAGGATTCCGTACCCGAAGGGTAACCAGCAGGGCCCTATTACGGACCCTCCGCTGTCCGTGTATGTCAGCGGGCTGCATCTCATGATCCGTAATAAGTAGGTAGATGGTTGTAATTTTCACAGAACGTGTATTTCTGTTGCCGCTATAACAGCAAAGAGTAAAAATAAATTTGAAATTAAAGGATTTTCTACTAGAAAAAGAAACGTGTATTTTTTGGCTTTTTTGATCGATAGTAATATGTATAGGTATTTAAATCTTGTAAGATGGTACGGAAGCTCGGAAGTCCGATTCGCACTTGAAAAAATATTTGTTTATATTTAACCTTACCTCAGACATACTCATATTTTTTATATATAATTTACTATACTATTATATAAGCTACTACTAAACAAAATAGTAGTAGCTTTGCTATGGTATTATAGTATATTTTGGATTAGATTTAATTTATTACAGAATAATACGAACTATATAAAAACTAAGGAGCGCATCAACCTACCTCAGATATTGGGTTATGAATACAGATAAGTACACATAGGATTTAGTTTCTAAGTTGTACATATTTTTATAGCCTTCGTTATGAATAGCATAAACAGGCCAAGCCCCCTAGCCTACAAACGTTTCGTAACGAATCTCTTTCTACAATCGCGCCTTTTATTTGTTTGGCCTGACCACCTAATTCGTTCAGTGATATCATTCCCATACAGTGTTTAGTTTTCAACTAGCGTTATCTATCATAAAATAAATCAAAATTTTATTTTTATTTCGCTAATTGTGTCTGTACTGTGAATTTGATTTACAGTCGATCTCTAAATTGTAGTTTTCTTCTAATTATACCTTGTTAGAAGTGTTATTGGACTTGTAGAAGTCTGTGTTGTTAGTATTCCGTTTATATACGTTACTATTTTGATAGACGTTTGTGCTTGTCCCTGCAGTGACACAATGCCTATTGTTGATAACTTTCTAAGTACTAAGAGAATGTTGCAAACCGCTATTGAACACAAACAATCAATAAATAATTTACAAACTAACATTTTTTATTTATTTAGTTAACCTATATAAAAGCCCCACTCACATCAAAATCGCGCTGTCGAAAAAGCAGTTATCCTGACACTTGCTAGCATATACTTCGGGGAGTTGCCTGTGGGCTATTATAGCTAACTAGCTATGGTAAGTAAATACCTATTTAAAATACATAGTACCTAACAAAAAACATAAAGAAAACATAATTATGTTACACTTTTTTGTATTTGTTTTAGAAATAGTTATTTTTTTTTTTCAAAAAAGTTTTTTATGTTACCATTTTTAGTTGAGAGTTATGTCCCTTTAGTGGGTACAGGCGTGATATTATATTGTGTGATTGCGTAAAGAATGCATAGATAGGCGATAGCAGCAATCGCGGTTGATTTGTTGTCATTTATTGAAGAGTGCCCCCGATTTCTCCAAGATCCTGATCTGACCATCATTGATTACCGTGGTATTATCTGGACAATATATCCTTTCAAACAAAACAATAATTTTCCGAATTGGTTCAGAGATTTTCGAGAAATCGGGGGACGGAACATACATAAAAAAAACCAACGAATTGAGAACCACTTTCTTTTTTAGAAGTCGGTTAAAAAGTAGGTAAAAACAAATCAATGAAATTATTATATAATAACAACATCTTAAGTTCACATAAGAACTTTCATAATAACTACATAAATTGGGTTCATAATAATTACGTTTCACACAGCAGATCCTAAGTTACAATAACACCAATTTGCTTTCTCTCTCCTTTCTCTTTTTAAAATAAGTTACCCCCACAGTAGGATTTTCTCCAGTATTGTGGAGGCAGTTTACAAACATAAATTGCACAAGGACAAACATCCAGACCCGGAACAATTATTTGTAGTCCACACAAATATTTGTTCCGTGCGGGATTCGAACCTACAAATAGTTGTTCCGGGTCTGGATGTTTGTCCTTGAGCAATTTATGTTTGTAAACTGCCCCTACGATACAAGAGAAAATCTTAATGTAGGGGTAACGTATTTAAAACAATAAAAAAATATCAACCAGTTTTTTGACTTTAGGTTAGATAGTAGGGATTCGCTGGTATATAAGGACAATGAGTTTGCCGTAGTATTCTTTGCGATGAAGAACCCTGTCATTTGCTGTCCAACAATGTTTGAAGTTTTCGGCTTTGGCGAACTCGCGGGCCAGATAAAAAAGCCTACGGATACGGGCTGTCAGATTTTCAGATACATATATCAGTTGGCTAGGATATTCTGGAGCTAGAACCTTTGCGTTCAACTTACCGCCCGAGTTCTTCTTATGGTATTCCTTGAAGGCCTTCAAGATTTGGTTTTTTAAGATGACCGAGTTGAGCCGGTATTTGTTGGGAGCACTATATGCTCCAAGTTGTTGACGAGTACGTTTACCTGGGACAAATAGTCCGACTAGGTAAGTTCAACTTCGACCGAGAGGTCAATCGACGGATTCAACTCGGCTGGGCAGCGTTCGGGAAATTACGACATATCTTCTCGTCAGGTATACCTCAATCTCTAAAAACTAGATTGTACAACCAGTGCGTGTTGCCAGTGATGACTTACGGATCTGAGACGTGGTTCTTCACTGCTGGCCGTATGAGGACGTTCAAGGTCGCTCAGCGAGCTATGGAGAGGGCTATGCTCGGAGTTTCTCTGCGTGATAGACTCAGAAATGAGGATATCCGCAGTAAAACCAGAGTGACCGACATAGCCCAACGGATTAGTAAGCTGAAGTGGCAATCGGCCGGCCATATAGCTCGAAGAACCGATAAGCGATGGAGAAGAAAGGTTCTCGAGTGGCAGCCTCGTACCGGTAGGCGTAGTGTAGGGCGACCCCCCACTAGATGGAGTGACGACCTGGTAAGATATGCAGGAAGTCGATTGATGCGTGTGGCTCAGGACCGTGCTTTGTGGCATTACTTGGGGGAGGCCTATGTTCAGCAGTGGACTTGTGAAGGGCTGTAATGATGATGATGAATTGAGGGTTACTACTATGGTCTTGCTATCTTGCTTGGAGGGAAGACAACGGATGTCATAAATATCAGAAGTCTGGACTTTGGTGGACAACTCCGAGAAGATGCGACGGGCAATTACTAGGTGGTCGTCTTGAGATAATGGCAGCTTAAAAGTCAGATTGCGGAATTAATGATTGATGAATTGAACTGGAGCAGGAAAAGCGTTCGATTTCTTCTGTAGTGTTCTCTAATTTCGATAGGCGTTCACCATAAATCATGTTTTGCGAGTGTCCATTTTTAAGTTCTCCACAAATCTCGTCATATTTACAGGATAAAAACTCCCGAGTTAGACGCCAGCAGATCCGAGCTGAGTTATTTTATTTCGTTTATTGACACTATGGAGTATTATGATACTCTACAATTTGATATCCGTTTCATGTTTCCAAGACATTAGTGAATTTATAAAAACCTCTAACTTAGACTCCAGTAGTTACGTTGTACCAGTTCTGGCTCACTGACTCAGAAGTGGTACAAGTACAACGTTCGTCGACTCACGATCCTAAAAAAAGGTTTTGGCATGCTCTGATCACGAATCTGCGGTCCATTTTTGCGTAGGATGCACGGTTCCGGAGATGTGCAGATCAATTAACTCTTATCTAATTGATATCCGGTGAGGGCCTCCACCGTCATTAGCGCTCTATTGTTCTTATCTATTGTTCATTGAATACCGTCGTTATCTATTCGTGCGTCGGATTATCAGTGCTATTATATTATACTCCTTTGTTCCTAACTGCAACGGTAATCTGAATCATCAATAAAATACATTACCTAATTTAGTTACAATTTTTATTTACGACATACAAAATCTTATTACTTATTATCTATAAAATAGGAGCGAAACATCTCATCCACTAAAATATCGTTGTACAATGTGTTCCCTGTAAATATACTCGTAAAACTATGCATGGAACATCCCTGAAACTTATATAGCAAATACATTAAGCAATATTCGCCACAAACTGAAGTCCACTCATTCTGAATCCTATCAACATTCCAGTTCCATCTTTTACAATTTCTTTTTAAAAACTCTAGATGATATCGTACAGGTGCTCGTCCGTATCAATCAAAATATTGATCGACGTCATTCGTATCGATATATAAAGCTACCCAATGTGACCCTGGTTTATCATCTGTATCCAAATTGCATATTATATACGTTGGTACGTGGGTGTACATGGGCAGTTTATTGGCAGCATAAACATTATTTTCTAGAGTGGGGTGATTTTTTTCAGATGTTGTTGTACATCCAGTGTATCCATGATATTACTGCTATTAGTAGATTATTACAGTACAATCTACTCAATGACTAACATAGGAATGATCAATTTAGTGATTTCTAAATATTAAATTGCATTATTTTATGTTATACAAAACATATTTGAGTCATCAATACACTGAACAAGACGCAACACGAAGTAATGCTGAGATAAGCAACAGAATGTTGCTGAGATAAGCTTGTTGACGCATAAAGTTACTATCATCTTCCACTGCATAAATTCTTTAGATTATAATTATTACTCACTGGTACTATATAAGACCAAGCAACTGCAGTCATGGAGTTAGTGTATGGTCGTTTGACCGCAGTGGATCTATCAATACTACATTTGTGTTACTTCAACGCATCAAAGGCCATGGATGTAAGTGTTTATTCTATTGACAAACTTACTTTTCTTTCTGTTATTTTCTTACGTGTGTATGATTTAGTGTTAACAAATTATATTTAAATATTGTGTGTGTGTGTGTGTGTGTGTGTGTGTGTGTGTGTGTGTGTGTGTGTGCGTGTGTGTGTGTGTGTGTGTGTCGGCCAAGTTATCCTTTCAATTATTTGTCGCCAAAAGACAAAAACAACAAATGTCCAAAATACAATGATTTGGTAAATGGTCATAAATTTCAACAAACGTTATGTGTGTAATAATCAAAAAATAATCACAAAATTTTACATTGTTCTTGTGACGAAGTGTGGGTTTTTTACAAGTGGTTATTGCTTGAAAATAAAATTTTAAATTAATCATAAATTTTGTTTGATTTCTCAAAAACATTAGTTATATATAGTAGACAATATATATTAATTGTTTACACCAACAGTTTCATTTTTTAATTCACCCCTTAGAACTTTAGACGTGTGTAATGTTTCACTTTATACATCCGTTTACTGCTATTGTGGCAGGACCAAGTGGATGTGGGAAGTCAAATTTTGTAACAAATTTCATAAAATCAGTTACAGAAATATGTAATTGTGATTTTAATCAGATCACATGGTGCTTTGATGAAATGCAACCTTTATATAATTTACCAAATGTTAACTATCATCAAGGAATTCCTAATCTTAATATGTTTGATGGTGAAAACCCACATCTCGTTATTATTGATGATCTAATGAGAGAGTCCGATGTAACTTTAAACTCGAACAGTGTTTTGTATTAGAATAAATAGAAGATTTATAAAGAAACAAAAAATAATAATGCATTATACATAACTTATAAAATCTAACACACAACACATATTATAACCTTAACTACTATAGTCTACAGTAACATTTCTGTTTTTATCTATCTCAATAATATTATCAAACTCAGCATAAACTATACATTTCATTGTTTGTATTGGTGAGAATTCAAATCGTACTTCTAATCTTACACTACCATGCTTTATGAGATTCCAATGAGCTGATGAGTTGGCTGATAAATCAGGAGTTAAGTCAAATGCTAATAGACAGTAACCTTTGGCATATTGTTCACAAGAGATTCCATTTCCTTCATTAAGAAAGTGAATACCAGTTCCCGAGAATAGAGTATGATATGCTGATGTAAATACACTATTATTAAAAGATGGTTGCAAAGCTTTTGAAGGTGTTTATTCACCATCAATATATAAGCTGAAAGAATTAATACCATAGTTTTCAAAGTTAAATGGATAATTCTGCATTTAATGGTAAGGGAACCATTAAATGCAGAATTGTTCACAAATCCAATTATAAATCTTAACCTGCCCTAAAAATATATTATCAAGAGTTTTTCCTTGAATACCCGATGGAATTGTTAAAACTTTTACTTCAGCTCGAGTAATAGGATATTTAGCAGTGGTAGAAGCTAAAACTTTTTGATGTGCGAGTAATACATTTGGATTAATTCGTGCTCGTCGAACAATAAGAGTTGCATCCGTAATGCAAACTTTAAACTTTACATCGTTTGACCCAGCAATTAAACTAAAACTCTCTCTTGATCGAACTAATTTAACACTCATTTCAACACCATTAATTAAAAAATTATCTTGGTTGAAAATGTCACCGTGAAGATGACCAATCATTTCTATTTCCTTACTTTCACTAAACAATTCCTGTCTTTTAACAAATCCTATGTTTTTACCGTCCGTAGAATCCATTTTTCCTGCTGTATCATCATACCAAAGACTACAAGAAAGATGAGATTGTTTAGTATTATATATTAGTAATGTATGAGACAAATCTATGTAGTCATCGCCTGTCCCGGGAACTTGAAACTCAATAGGTCCATCATCACTAAGAGATGAAATTGGTTTATAATGAATCCACAATCCATTTTCAATGCTAGTTTGTGAGGGAAAAATCATTCTGACTTAAAGCACTGGAATGATTATGAAGGAAAGACATATTTAATTTGAAAATATATCTTTGATATTTTTTGGTTTGAGACCAAGTTTTTTCGCAGCTTGCACTTTAGCAGTTAATGGTGGAATGAACGAGGTCAATCGTTTTCTTTTAGTTTTATACCCAGATCCTGTCATGTTAAATTGATCAATTTTCTCATCAGCTTTGCGTTTTAAATTCGTACTAACTTGTTTTAGACGATCTTTTATTGAGGCTTCCATAGGACGCGCTTGAACCATATCCGATAAAAGTCCTACTCCAGCGCTTAATGCCTCCTTACCAATCACTCGAGCACCACTTGAAAGTAAAGGTAAAACTGATCTAAATAACCCCCCTAAGAAGCTCCCAATACCATGACCGCGTTGGTATGGTGAACCCTTATAAGTTACTCCAACTCCTGACCCAGCTTGATGTGTGTAATAATTTTCATAGGGACATTTATGATGATCACGAAGATAATTCATTATTATAATTTTCGAAAATGTAGTTTAATACACACGGTTCCAAACTGGAATGGTATTTTTCGTCCTGTGCTCGATCTTATAACTATTTCCAGCGTATCGAACTCTCTTCGCATAACAGGTAAGTAGTGAGGTTGAGAGAAAACGTGCATTTTATTTGCACCGTAAATGTATTTTGTAGGATCTAATGAAATGACTCTTAGTAAAGGAGTCATAACATCACCCACAATCTGAGGATCGATAATGTCGCAATATAAATAGTTGAGATGGTAACCCTAAGTGTAAGTTAGCAGGACACTTTCCAAAATTTCTCTCTAGGAGATTTTTATTTGGTTCATAACCTAGTTGTAAACTTAATTTGGGTGATAATGTTACGGATGTTATATTTTTATCCAAAACAGAAATAGACACAAATTTTGTTATTTCATCATAGCTTTTTTTTAAGAATTTTTTTCTTTTTGTTTTTTCTTTGTTTTTTTTTACTTTTTTTTTTTTTAGTGGTTGTTAACCCCCAAGCCATTCACTTTTTTCTTGTTTTGTTGTTGTTTGTTATATTAATAAAAACTTTCTTTATTCATATTTCTTTTAAACTAGAAGCTAAAATTCAACTGTTAAATTTATCTGGATAACCTTTCCACTTCACTAATACTTCTTTTCTGTTACCTAGGTAACTAGTGTCAATTATTTTATCTATTTTATATTGTGAGGTGGGGTTGTAAGTGATTTTCTGTAATTCTCTTTCATAAAAAGTACCAACTATTGGTTCATTTTGTAAATCTGTTATTGTATAAACAACCCATGGAGATCTATCAATTATTGAAGATATAATAAATATTTCATCACTCCAATTTGATTCATATCCTTTTTGGAAAACATGTTTATATTCAGTTATTCGAACATAATCACCCACATTGAAATTTGGTTTAGGATTTTCTAAAGAAAGTTTGTTTGACCGTCTATCATAAAGATTAGTCCAAACTGTCATAATATTGTTGGAATTTACATCACATGGGCACATCTTAATACTAGAGTGAAAGCTGTGATTATAAGAGTATATTAAATCTTGTAAAACATCTATATATCTATAAGTATTATTATGAGTGAAATAACGCCATCATTTTTTAGTGTTCTTTGAAATCGTTCAACAATACTGGCCTTAATGTCAGGATTCTTAGTGGTATAGTAATTAATCTTTTTTGGATTTAAAGTATTTTTGTACATCTTTTGAAAGAAATTCTGTACCTTTATCAGATTGTATGTGAGTAGGTGTTAAATTACTTTCAGTAAATATACTTTCAAAACATTCTTTAGTTGTTTCTGAGTTTTTCTTTTTCATTGGTCTTGCAAAAGCATATTTACTAAATACATCAATAACATAAAGTATATACTTGAAACCATCATTATATTGAGAATAAGTTTGCATATCACTTAAATCAGCTTGCCACAGTTAATTAATATTTGATAGAATGTACCTATTACGCGGGAATTTTTTTCGAATGGGTTTATGTAATGTGTATGTTTCTTGTGATTTTAACCATTCCTTTACTTGCTTTTTATTCATTTTACCCTTCATGGCTTTTGATAATTTATCAATACTACCAAAACTAGCGGGATTAGATGCATCATAATAAATCCTGTTAATTTCTTCTAGTACGGGGTCCATTTTCTTCACTCAAGCCTTTTACGTATTTTAGTTGTAGACTTTTTATCTCTATTACTCGGTATAGAAAACTCTAGAAAAGAAAGAGAGATACAAATCTTTTAGTTATAGATTTTGTATCTCCTCTACTCGGTGTAAAAAACTCTTGAACTTCAATCTCAGAGGGTTTGTTCAGATCTTTTGCTTGAAGTTGGTTAATAAACTCACATCTCTTTGGATTTTAAATATAAGTAAGTGGTACTTTAATATCTTTTAATGCTTCAGCAAACCTATCCCACCCTACTGGATCACTTCTTTTTAAGGGTCTTAGTGAATCATTATAGTTCGGCCGTTCAGAGGATGCGTTCCTGACACCTATCAGTTAGTCACGACTAGTGATGGGCACAACATAACACTGAGTTCGTTACCGTTCCTCCAAAATGAACCGCCGCATAACGCGGTTTTAAGATTATTTTCGTTTTAAATTGGCGGAATCATTTAAAATTTATATTTTAGTAATTTAAGTGGAAACCAAAAAAAGGTAATATTAATATAATAAAATCTTTTTATTTATTCAAAGTTAACAAAGTTACAATCTGTATTTCTATGCAATAAAGTACATTGAATTGAATGTGCGTACAGAATATTAATCAGACTCCGATTCGCTTGAGGAGGTGGTGTCTTCATCATCACCTTCGCCTACATGTATAATTATATTATTATCAATAACAGAATCAATCCTGATATCTCGGTCAAAATATTCCACAATCAGGTTTTAGTCTTCTCAACAACCTTTGCCCAGTCATCCCTTGTGACTTCCCCACAGGCTTCTTTTAATAGGGTCATCATCTTTTTCGTGCTGAATGGCTGGGAAGTATTGTGGCGGGCGACGTAACTTTTTATTTGAGCCCAGATTAGCTCAATCGCGTTATATTGGCAATGATACGGTGGAATTCTTAGAACGCGATGACCGTACTCCAGAGCCAGTTCATCGATTTCGTATCGCACATTTGCCGCTTTATTTTCTTTAACTAATTTAATTAGCTCTGGTTTTAGCATCTGCATATTTGCGTCAATGCCTTTTGCTTGTAACCAAGCCACCATTTCTTCTTTTTTATTAGCTTGGGTAGGTGGTTTCTGTATTTGAACCAAGTGATAGGAGGCATTATCCATGAATATTACAGACGGCTCTGGTAGGCTGAGCTAAAGAACGTTCTGGAACCACTCTTTAAATGTAATGGCATTCATTTCCTCGTGGTAGTCATTTGTGGTTTTTGATTGAAATGCCAGTAACGCGTTTTCCACAAAGCCGTATTTTGCAGAACCTGCGTACTTTCGACGTCGACGCTTGTGTATCATCCGTCCAAGAACGGGAAACCGTGTGATTATCCGTATGATTGTAAAGGTGTCAATATCTGTCACGGGTTTAGTTCTACGTTTCTTCTTCGGAGTACGTAAAATATTATCTTCCGTGCCAGTAGAGTCGAACTTTTCTTTATTAATATTTGTTATCGTTCGTTTGCTAACTCCAAGCGCCTGAGAGACGCGTTCTTGTACTTGTTCGACAGGTAACAGGGGTCCGCCGATTTGCTGCTCCCGCTCAAAGTAATCTTGCAGCTTGATGATTAACTCAGGGGATCCACTTTTCAATGTTTGTCCACGTTTAGGCATTATTATGCACCAAAAGTAAAAAGAACGCAATACAAAACACAATCGAAGTCCGATTTAGCGCCTATGTCAGTTCGAAAAGCAGAAACAGTCCATTAAACGAAAGCCGGGTAATCAAATAAAAACAGATCGAAAACGCTTGAAGAACGTGGTCTATGCGCACGAAACGACAACAGACGACTGTTTTAGAGTCACAAAATGGCGGCCCATAACCAGCCATTTGGGGTTACCATTTTCAACCTAAATATAAAAATGCTACTTTCTTTCGCGCGTTCGGTTTAGTCGTAGTTTTATTTTTATATTTAATAAAAGTTATCTTATAGTCCATTATTTTCAAATTCTTAAAAAGAAAAACAAAACGTATTATTTTATAAAGTATAACTGTATAAGAACAAGTTACGATACTGTTATTGCCTGTTATTGTTAGCACAGCACTACAAATATAAAGCGCTGACATAACCTTGTAATAGCGCAGTATAGATTTAGAAAAATATTGTTTACCAAGTTATTTGACACTCAGTTTGGCACAAAATTATAACATTCATTGATTATTGATATAATATTGTAGTTTTAATGCTCATCAACTGTTAAAACGGTAAACAACCAGCAAAAACATTTTTATCGTAACTGCAACGCCATTACAAAGTTACGTCGTCAGTTCAATCGCGACGTGTCAGGAACGCATTCTCTGAACGGGCGAACTATAATTAAATCAACAATATTACTTCCAGGAATTTTTTCATTATCAATTATGAATGTACATTCATTATCCCAATGTATTTTACTTTTACTTGTTTCAACTAAGTTTAATAATAACTGTCCTTTTTTATTATAAGTTTTTGGTATTAAACTGAGTATTTGAGCTGGTGTGTAAAGTGGATTTTCATCATTTTCTTTACTTTTAAGGGATCGATTCTCATCCAACAAAGATTCAGCATCAACTGAAGTTTTTAGATCTCTATCTTTATTTTTAAAACCAATTTTAGACTTATTTGATTCTTCATTAGGTATAAAAAAAATTATATTGTGGTTGGATCTTAAAATATTTGTTGTTTTCTCCTTCGCTTCCGTTTTATTTATTTTTGCATTTCATAATCGATAACTATTAACCTTATTTTCTTGTTTTAATTTCTCAATCAATCCAGGTTCGATAAGTATCATTTTCTTTGCATTTTCCATGGTAACTGGCTAGTCCACTCACTAATCCACTTAATATTTCACCTAATATTATTGGTAAAAAAGTAGTCCTTTTGTATAATTATATTTTTTCTTAGTTTATGTTTACACTTACGCACTAGTTTACGGAATATATTTTCGTGTTTATTCAATTTTTGTTTATCTCGATCTTTAAGAGGTACTTTTCCTTGTAAAACGTTATGAATACACTCACAAATACAGTTAATTTCTTCTTCATCACACGTTTTAAGTAATGCTCTTTGATATTTTGGTTTAAGCGTATGCAAAGCGTTTAGCAAATGTTTATGCGTTGTGAGTCGACGATGCATCATTTAGCAATGATTTGAATTGTTTGATTATTGGTGTATTTAAACTCTTTTGTAGGGACGTAGACTGTACAGAAACCATTAAATGGGAAGATTGATACGACAAAAATCATTGGTATTCTGTTTTAAATCTACCATTAAATATCCATGTGCCTCTAGAGTTGCATCCCTGTAGGCATCTTCAATGAATTTTGGGTTATCTGGTGACACTTGTCGTGCTAAATATCTTATTTGAGTTTTATCTCGAGGGTTTTTAAAATATATTATATAACTTGAGTTTAAAGATATGTCTCTTTGCCCTTTACCCTGATGAAATAAATTTTGTGTTAAATAAAATACACTGGGATTCCTGTGATGACTACCTTTTGTAAATATATCCACAATTCTTCCATCGGACTCTCTCATTAGATCATCAATAATAACGAGATGTGGGTTTTCACCATCAAACATATTAAGATTTGGAATTCCTTGATGATAGTTACCATTTGGTAAATTATATAAGGTTGCATTCATCAAAGCAGGTGTTGTTACAAACCAGCACACGTCTAAAGTTCTAAGGGGTGAAATAAAAAATGAATGTGTTGGTGTAAACAATTAATACATATTGTGTATTTGTGTACTATAACTAATGTTTTTGGGAAATCAAACAAAATTTATGATTAATTTAAAATTTTATTTTCAAGCAATAACCACTTGTAAAAAACCCACACTTCGTCACGAGAACAGTGTAAAATTTTGTGATTATTTTTGCAAATATATGATTATTACACACATTACGTTTGTTTAAATTTATGACCATTTACCAAATCATTGTATTTTGGACATTTGTATTCTTCAATATTAAAAATTCTATCATTCGTCGTCAACATTTTTAAAAATTTTTGTTATTTGTATGCGATCACTTCGTCTTTGCACAAATTTCTAATATACCAATTTAATATGGGAATGATGTTCTCTTGTTTGTAGGCACATTTTAATTCTTCGGTCACATCAAAATATGGAATGCCGTGCACGTGTGCTTCACAATAACGAACAGTTTTTTTGTCTTTTTTGGCGACAAATAATTGAAAGGATAACTTGGCCGAAACAAATAATGATCGATAAACGCATCATTTTTATTAAATAGTTTTACGTCTAGAATAGCCATTTCTCTACATTGAAAATGTTTATGAGGATATGTAATGTAAAATCCGTCCATGTCGATTATTTATCTAATATTTTTTAGATTTTGTGTCATTTTGAACCGAAATGTTAAAAGTATTTACACGTGACTAAAAATATGTTCCAATAAACTTCACATAACATGGCTTCATTACTTCCCATCATCCCATCTCTTCCTTCTGCTCTTGTCTTCCTGTAATTTAAGTAAACAGAATCACATTAACTAATGATCAACTAATGACTGTCATTGTTAAAAAAAAGTATTTTTTTAACTACTCTAGTATTCGTAGATGCGGTACACACACAATATTTAAATATAATTTGTTAACACTAAATCATACACACGTAAGAGAATAACAAAAAGAAAAGTAAGTGTGTCAATAGAATAAACACTTAAAATTGCAATTAACAATTTAATTGGTGCCGGCGGGGATCGAACCCGGGTCGCGTACTGTGAAATTTACAGCTTGCGATAACCATCTGAGCTACCACGGCTTAATCATATACAAACACACAATATTTAAATATTATTTGTTAACACTAAATCATACACACGTAAGAGAATAACAGAAAGAAAAGTAAGTTTGTCAATAGAATAAACACTTAAAATTGCAATTAACAATTTAATTGGTGCCGGCGGGGATCAAACCCGGGTCGCGTACTGTGAAATTTACAGCTTGTGCTAACCATCTGAGCTACCACGGCTTAATCATATACACACACACACACATATTTAAATATAATTTGTTAACACTAAATCATACACACGTAAGAAAATAACAGAAAGAAAAGTAAGTTTGTCAATAGAATAAACACTTACATCCATGGCCTTTGATGCGTTGAAGTAATACAAATGTAGTATTGATAGATCCACTGTATATACCTTAAAACACTAAATACGATTGTTATAATACAGTGTCCATTATTATTTTCACTTATCTTATACAATTCAACAGTTTAACGCAAGAATTAAACCTTTAAGCATAAATATTTAATCTTATTGTTTATTTTTCTCATTATGTCGCTTTTTTATTACTGATGGAATTTTATTAACATTCCTATTATCTTATCATTATACAAAATCCTTCCAAAACATTAACAAATCGCTATTACATACATTTTAATACAAGTATTATTTTAATAAATATTCTTAATTAACGGTTCGGGTTTTTAATAATTATGTGATTATTATGTCAGCGGTGGATTCATTGCTATAACAATGCTATTTATTTGTTTATTAAGTGTTATGAAAACAGTATTGTTTTGTTTAATATGACTTGTAATATAAAGCCATATTTAATTATAATACATAATATAAGACTTTCCATTTAATGAAAAGCTGGTACTAATTGATGAATTCATTTTCCTACTACCCTTCTTATCTATATCATTTTGTCCTTAAAATATTACAGACTTTTTATCCTTTGACCAGACTTTAAAATAACCCAGATCTTTCTATATTGTTGATTTTTTATGTCAGATTCAGAGAAGAGTGCGTATACCTTAGCAGTTAGTGATATGGTACAAAAGAGAAAAATTAATAAAAGCATAGTTTCAACCGTAGCCAGGAATGGACTCGACGACTTCCAGCCTTCCGAACGAGCTGGTTTCCGAAAAGCTTCAGTACAATGGACCACAAACATACCCTGCGTCAGATTGTACGGAAGATCCAAGAGTACAATCTGCCACCTTGCCTTGTGTGTGTGGACTATGAAAACGCCATTGATTCTATCGAAATTTGGGCGGTGCTACAATTTCTTCAGCGGTGCCGAAATGATTGTAGGTAAATCGAAGTGCTGAAGTATTTGTACAGTAGGGCTACCATGGGACAGTAAGAGCCAACTGTCGAAGCTGAAGACTGAGTGTGGCAGCATCGTTTCCGGGACACCTGAGATTCTGAGTGAGATTGAGAGGTTCTATGGGCAGCTGTACACATCATCGTCGGAGCCACACGCAAGTGTGAGTAACGATCCAAGAGCAAGTCTTATCCGACACTATTCCGATGATATCCCGGACGTCAGTCTGAGCGAGATTAGAATGGCTCTCCAGCACCTTAAAAACGGCAAGTCCCCGGGCGAGGATGGAATTACAGCGGAGCTTCTGAAAGAGGGTGGAAAACCGGTACTTATAGTCCTTCAGAGGCTCTTTAATTCCGTCCTCCATGGTGGCACTACTCCGGAGGCGTGGACGAGAAGTGCGGTGGTCTTGTTCTTCAAGAAAGGTGACAACGCCCTCTTGAAGAACTACAGACCGATATCTCTTCTGAGCCGCGTTTACGTGCTGTTTTCGAGACTCATTACGAATCGTCTCGCACGCAGACTCGACGACTTCCAACCTCCCAAACAAGCCGGTTTCCGAAAAGGCTTTAGTACCATAGACCACATACATACCCTTCGGTAAATTGTACAGATAGTCCGAAGAGTACAATCTGTCACTTTGCCTCGCGTATGTGGACTATGAGAAAGCCTTTGATTCCGTCGAAATTTGGGCGGTGCTACAGTCCTTTCAGCGGTGCCAAGTTGACTGTCGGTATATCGAAGTGCTGAAGTGTTTGTACAGTAGGGCTACGATGGCTATCCGAGTACAGAACCAGAGTTCGAAACCTATCTAACTGCAGAGAGGTGTAAAACAGGGGGACGTTATTCGACCGAAAATCTTCACCACTGCATTGGAAGACGATTTCAAGCTACTGGACTGGAAAGGATACGATATTAACATCGATGGCGAGTACATCACTCACCTTCGATTTGCCGACGATATAGTCCTTATGGCATAATCGCTGGAGGACCTAAGCACTATGCTCAATGACCTCAATGGTGTCTCCCAACGGATAGGTCTTAAGATGAACATGGACAAAACAAAGATCATGTGTAATGTCCATGTTACACTTATACCGGTCGTTGTTGGTAGCACTAAGCTCGAAGTTGTTGACGAGTACGTTTACCTGGGACAAATAGTCCGACTAGGTAAGTCCAATTTCGACCGAGAGGTCAATCGACGGATTCAACTCAGCTAGGCAGCGTTCGAGAAATTACGACACATCTTCTCGTCAGGTATACCTCAAAACCTGAAAACTAAGCTGTACAACCAGTGCATGTTGCCAGTGTCCTACGGAACTGAGACGTGGTCCTTCACTGTTGGCCGTATGAGGGCACTCAAATTCGCTCAGCGAGCTATGGAGAGGGCTGTGCTCGGAGTTTCTCTGCGTGATAAACTTAGAAATGAGTATATCCGCAGTAGAACCAGAGTCACCGACATAGCCCAAAGGATTAGTAAGCTGAAGTGGCATGGGCCGGCCATATAGCTCGAAGAACCGACAACTGTTGGGGAAAAAAGGTTCTCGAGTGGCAGCCTCGTACCGTTAGGCCAAGTGTAGGGCGACCCCCCACTAGAGGGAGTGACGACCTGGTAAGACATGCAGGAAGTCGATGGATGCAGGTGGCTCAGGACCGTGCTTTGTGGCATACCTTGGGGTTTGAGCCTTCCGGCTTGGGGGTGATGAGGGCTACCATGGTTATCCGAGTACAGAACCAGAGTACGAAACCAATCTAACTCCAGATAGGTAAAAAGAAAAGGTTACGTTATATCCCCGAAACTCTTCATTGCTGCATTGAAAGACGTTTTCTAGCTTCTGTACTGGAAAGGATATGGTATTAACATCAATGGCGATTACATCACTCACCGTCGATTTGCCGACAATATAGTCCTCATGGCAGAATCACTGCAGGATCTGAGCTCGTTTCCACTGTGGTCTGTGTGCTCGTTTGTCACCCTATCCTATAAAAAAAATTGCAAGCGGCTCAGGACCGTGCTTTGTGGCAATCCTTGGGGAGGCCTATGTTCAGCAGTGGACTTGTGAAGGGCTGTAATGATGATGATGATGATAGTTTCAACTGCAAGTAGAGGTCAGCGAAATCAATCACAAGAATATCAGGAACGATCTAGGTCTAGGCGCAGGCTACTAAATCGTCGAATAACAGGTAGTAACCCTCGGAATAGTTCACGTGGCGCATATGTTGTAGGAACAAACGCCACAATAGAAGTCGATCACATGTTAAGCACTCGCATAGTTTCCAAAGAAAACGCAACAAATCTGCACTCTCTTTTAGTACTAGTACGAATAGTACATGGAGTAGCCCAAGTGTGGGGGTTTTTAGTGTTGTAGTGATAAAATAATCGGGAAGATCGTGAACCATTTTTTTTTATTCATAATTTAAGTAGTATAAATCACCTATATAACCTGTGTTCAATAAGTAATAAATCTTTTCTATAGTTCTAACAATGTTTAGTTTCGATTCACTAACTCAATATTTAGTAGCTCTGAGCCTTTTGGTCAAATGACTCTCAGAGTAAAGAAAGACGCCAGGGAATTAAGCGTCGTAGCTATCATGCTCACCGTAGACGAAGCAAGTCAGGCAGTGGAGTAATCGAACGTTTTATTGTGCAATTAGTAATCATGGTCGCAATACATTTGTAGGTGCCCAGGATGTCATACCAATTTTCGATCCTAGTCAAAGAACCCAATGGACAAATTCTTGGCTTAAAACAGTGAACGAAACTGCAGCTATATACTGATGGAGTGACAAGCAGACGATTTTTCATGAATTACCAAAACTAACTGGCTTGGTGCGACACTGGTATGACGGTTGCCCTCAATTAATGGGTGCGTTTGGCAGAAAAAAGCGCTAGTAAGCGCTTGTAAGCAAAATGGCGATCGTAAGCGGTAAGCGCTGTCAAATCATAAGTAGCTATTTTCCTCCAGGACACGACGTTAGTTTTAACCGGGGAACCTAACCTAATTCAAATATATGTTTGTAAAGTATTTATATTAAAAACTTACCAATCATGAATTTTTAATAACATGTATATGTCTATTCATGTCATTATATAACTTAAAATAAATTTTGCACAAAACAACTTTAAACTCTACTTCAATACAAACAAATTAAATAAGCAAAATGGCGGATTGTGTCAGCGATACTGAAGTAGCAATCGTGTCCTGACCGAAAACTATTTAAGCACTTGTAAGCAAAATGGCGTTCGTAAGCGGTAAGCGCTGTCAAATCGTAAGTAGCTATTTTCCTCCAGGACACGATGTTAGTTTTAAGCGGGGAATCTAACCTAATTTAAATATATGTTTGTAAAGTATTCATATTAAAAACTTACCAATCATGAGTTTTTAATAGCATGTATATATTTATTCATGTCATTATATTACTTAAAACTAATATTGCACAAAACAACTTATAAACTCTACTTCAAAACAAACAAATTAAATAAGCAAAATGGCGGATTGTGTCAGCGCTACTGAAGTAGCAATCGTGTCCTGGCCGAAAACTATTTTAGCGCTTATAAGCGCTTGCTAGCGCTTTTTTCTGCCAAACGCACCCAATCTGTCATGGAAGCAATTGCAGAAACAGCTGTTGCAAACTTTTCCAGGTGATCGTATATATGCCGACAGATTAATGGAAATGCTTTCACGAAAAATTCGTAGAGAAGAATCACTGGAAGAGTATTTTTATGACGAAACTAAATGCCAAAGGTGCTAATTTTAAAACTCCTTTAATATTTGACCAGTACATCGATTAAAAACTTCAGCAGGGGCCTCAAGAAGCCCGCTTTTATATTAAAAGCACACTCAAGTTCCATAAAAAGGGCCGAAAGGAGTAAAAATAATAGACTATCTAATGCAACAGCTATGTCTCGCACTTGCTATAGTTGCTCTGATCTAGTACACACAGCAACTAAGTGCCACAAAGAACTTCAAAAATGCTTAAAATGTTATCGCATAGGACATAAGACTGAATACTGCTAGAAGTGCGGAGATTAACTGTATAGCAGAGAGTAATGTAAACAAGGTGCAACGTATGTTCATGAAGAACCGCGAGAAAATAATATATATCATAAAATTATTAAAGTAAACAATACAGTAGACCAATAGCTGCATTTGTAGGTTTTGGTATTCAGTGTACAATCATTAAAATAGTATAGCTAACGAACTGAATTTACTTATAAATAGAAATTCTTTGCCACTTATAAGAGGATTTGCTTTTGGTACATTAACACCTATAGGAAGAGTAAAATATTTGTATAGACTTCGATGAAGCAAATATCGAAGCTTTTGTGGTGCGGGATGAGTTTCCGAACATCGATATGTTACTGGTACAAAACTTGACTCAGCTGCCTGATGTTCTTAGAGATCTCTAGTCAGATCGTTAACCCAGTTCCTAAAAGGTTGGGTTTAGTGGGTAAAAGTCACCACATAACCACGCAGCCGGCTGCGTGGTATGCTATGAGCATTCCCAACCTCCCTCCCCCGCTTTCCGGAGGGTTGCCCATATTTGCATCGGGCGCAAAAAAAAATGTCTGATGTTGTTGTCTTTAAGACTAATTCAAGTTTAATACTTTATTCAGATAGGGCAGAGGCGGATAAAAGAAAACTATTTATTCTGGAAGATATTACTGTTATATGCATGCATGTAGCATTGGCGTAGCCAGGGAAAGGGTTTTGTGGGTTCAACCCCCCCCCCCCAAAGTTAAGATATTAACTTTAATAATATTAAAATAAGGAGAGGCGAGCGACATAATTTATTACTAATTATTACAATCATATGTATTTTGTATTCGTCCTCTCTACCACCCGCCGCCGGCGTCGATTATGCGATCGCATTCGATAGCCTTCGCACATTTTCGTGCGTGCCGTACTTTAAAATACGGGGAGAACCGGGTGATTTCGCACTGGAATGACGACAAAAGGTTTCTTTCTACTAAATATATTTCAATCCATTTTTAAAGATTATAATTTTCCCATTTCTACAAAACGAAATTTGTGCTTTCAAATGAAACGGTTGGAAAGATTCCCCTGGTTGTCATATTCTGAATATAAAATAGCATACTGTATAATTTCATCGTATTGAGACGTTCGCTTGATGAAGGTAAAGGCGGCATCAGCGGTTCAGCCCGCTTGTAAGCGAGTCTTTTTGCAAGTGGAAAAATGCACTAGAAATATTTGAAACCCATGCAAAATGAGGATATCACAAACGAAATTCGGAACTGGCAGATAGCTTTCTTGAAGTAATGTCATCTCAGACTTTTTTAGTCTTAATTAGTACTCAACGGGAGATCCAACGGAAAATATTTGTATATCTCCACCTTGAACATTGTTTAGATGTTTAGCTGTACTGTTCTGTGCTTACATTTGTGAAATCTAAATGTCAATAAATTTATTATTATTATTATTATTAATCGCAACAAGTTGTCCAAATGCTCAACACACTTTGATCTTCGAATTTTGTTAAGTGCCCAGCGATTCTTCAACAATTCATGAGCTACACATTGCCGCTATCAAACAACTGCAAGCAATTAACACCGACCTCATAACGGTATTCGGCTACGTAGATGATGTTGTTAATGCTTTGCGAATTTTGAGAAATAAAGTTGAAGAAGAGTACCTTCATATCTATGAAGAAGCAAAGGTGTTGCTCGAAGAAAATGGTGGTATACTGCAAATGCCACATGTCATCGGAAGGCAGTTGCACCGCTCTAACTGTCCTGCGTCGGATATATGCGCGAATTACAAAATAAATTTATTCATCCCATTTCTAGAACATGCAATTCAACAATTGATTGAGAGGTTTACGAAACACGGTAAAGTAGTATCGGTAGGTGTGTTTTTTCATATGAATATTACGGTTACTTCATGCATTTTCAGTCGTTGAATTTTCTTGAACCCCCCCCCCCCCCGAACCAAAACCTAGCTATGCTCATGGCAGATAGTCAAAGTGTGTTGCAATATAACAGGCAGGGCACATATATTTACCTGGTAAGGACGGAGAAGAAATTATGACTACCAGGAGTGTATTGTACTACATGAAAGAAAATCTGGGTTGCATTCCCGTCATATGCCTCAACAATATAGATATATAATTAAAGAAAGGTAGACTTCTCGCTCGAGTTCACATACTGCACAGGCAACCCGATAAATTACCTACAAAGCCACTAATTGAATTCCAGATAAATACAATGAACACGATTGACGGTTCAAAAACCTCAGGCGTGATTACCATTGACATGTGAAACATTGGCAGTGATTTAACACAGATGCAAGAACATGAACGTATGAATACGATGAACGAATTTCGAGACTGTTTTGCATTAAACTTACACAAACTAGGAAAGACAGACATAACTTAAATGGCACATACAATTACATGACTACACACCAGTATCATACAAACCCTACAGATTACCTTATAGTGAAACATTAGTTGTACGCGACATAGTAAACGAATTTATGAACGCCAAAATAATCCGTGAATCCAACTCATCCTATGCAAGTAAAAAATGAAGAACACCATTTGTGCGTCGACTATCGACAACATCGCCGATCACGATACAGAAGATTATTTTAATGACCAAATAACGCAACCTATATTAAATTTTCAACTCAATATTGGAGGTGATGAGGATAACATTGTCATTACAGTAGTCATATGCGCTGTACATATCCTACAACTCGCAATGCAAGATGCTTGCAATGATAACATCAAACAACGCATAATAACTAATTCCCGAGATATAATAAACTTCGCTTAGAACACCAACATTCACTATAATTTTCTTGAACAGACATTGTCATCCTTGATGACGTTGGCCAAGCCAGTATCCGCCCAAAATGGACCGTCGTTCACAAAGCGCTGGCATCAGTCCAGGCAGCCGACCTCGTTATCCCTGAGACCTGGCCTTCGATTATATCCCTGGCCACGCACTTCCAAAACATAATAGCGGTCAGAGACGACTTGAGGGCGGAAATTGTTGACAAGGTTATCTCGTTAGAGCTAACCGGTATTCGGGGTGCCATATTATCCCAGATCAAATCGGTCTGGGGTTACTCCTCCCTCAAAGCTGTACAATATATGGATGCGTTTACTAAGTCCCACTGTAGGGCCTTAGAATACCAGTTGTGCTGGACCAAGCCCTCAGACTTCAAGCCCGTTGGACGAAGGCGCATGAAGACGACCCTAATATAGCATATAGCCGAGTTCGTAACCCATCCAGCCATAGTGAGCTGAATCACTCCCACTATCCTGACCTTTATTATGCATCAATTGCTTACGCGAAAATAAACAAACTGGTACGATACCTTCCAGTTATTATAAGCACACACCTCAAGACACGCATATCTTATCGAAAAGTACATTAGAAAGACTGCAGACGCAGAGTTGGGCGAGATGTCGGAGGAGACCAAAAACAAGTTATCTCGCCTTGGATATCCTGTGGCAAAAAGAAGACGGCGCCACTCTGAGAGTGACTAGGAGGAGAGCGAGCCTGTGAGAAGGAGATCTCGCAGATAAAACACTCCACATTCTTTTCAGATAATTAATTTTAACGCCTAGATTAAGATGTAATAATTTTGTGAGAAAAAAGAAAGATGTAGTTATAGATTGCTCCACGAGATGGCATTCTACGATAGATAATATGGTTGAAAGTATTTTAAACCTACAAGATATATGTGCAACAATTGAACTGCTATACTTTCCTGATGAGACCTAGAATGATCTAGATTTATTTTTGACAACTATGCTTCCAGGAAAGAAGCTTACTAAAACTTTGCAATAAGAACAGCTTACTATGGATGATTTTTATATGTGAATGGATGAAATGTCAATTTGAACTGACAGACAGGCTGTTTTATTTGACAATAACAAAGAATATATACACTACGCGAAAAGAAACGACACTTAAGCATGTGTGCACGTAAAATCGCTTGCGGCTATGTGTGGGTGTCTGGATGTGTGCGGGGGCCTTGAGAGGCGCGCGGGGTTTTTTTTCATGGAACGGGCAGTATACAGCCGACTGCTTTTGGGCCGAGGGACTAGTAGTTTATAATACCGGTTTTTGTCAGTTATTAGTTTAATCTTTCTTATAAATACTATTCGTCAAGTGATATAATTATTTCAATTAATATATGCAATATTACGTGAGGTATTTCCCCTTAATGTACATATTACTATTCTATTCATGTAGGTATTAAGTTTATATTACCAAGTAACGTTATTAGTTTCTATAGCCGGTTTATATGCTTTGATAAATATTAATGTTGTTATTAAATAAATGATATTATAGTATATGTATAAAGTATTACCGAAAGTGATTTTAAGTGCTTAGAATTAAAATAAATTCCACTGCACCTTGTTTTGTAGTTTTTTTAATAATATTCTATGATATCTAAAAATATTTGAACTCATTTTAATGAAAGTCGATATGATCTTAACAAGAATTATGGGGAAATACCATGACAATAAAACTAATATATCGCGAATAATTTTATTATATTACATTAACTGAAATATACACTATTAAAAATACCACTAGAGAGTCAAGAAATTTTAGATATCTATAAAGAGTTTTTGTATTTGTTCATTGTTGTATTTATGGATTATTTCATTAGAAATAAAAATGACTTATCTCCTCAACACATATGGAACAATTTTTGGCCCTGGCCATGTCCCAGGAAACCTGCATACCTTTGGATTTTCTAAAAAAATATACATGCTACGAATTTTTGCAATTGTTAGAAATGATAATGAAAATTAAAAAAATAATCAAAAAATTAAAAAATATATAAGAGTAAATTATTTTTAAAGGATAGTAGGTAATACTGATTATTGCGTACTGAAATACTAAGTGTTGGTTAATTATTTAAGATTACCATTAACTGTCATGCATATTTGGTTTTGTCGGAAGTTTTAATATGCCTCATTTAATGAAAGGCGACTTAAAATTGAACGTATCTTTCACTACCCAAATACATAAGTTTACATAATATATAACATATACCTACTATGTATCTTCTTTGGTACAAGTCTATATAGACCGGGAGCTGGTGACAGGTGACGTTCCACGATTTTGTCGTGCATGCCTTTTTAAGGCTTGATAACTAACCCTAAAATATCAAAGATTGTCGGGGCTTTAGTCCCCCCGCATGTCCTCTTCATAAGGAAAAGCGCTTTTCTTTGTGTAGCGAATTTTCGTGTTTTCCGTGATAGTACACTGCATGCCATTGTAATATACGGAAGTTCTAGCAAATTGAAGCTCTAATAATTGATGGCATGCACCCCGCAGCTGCTCAAGATGATCAAAAGGTTCTGAAAACCTGAAAAAAATTAAAGAGCAATTCCGTGTTTTCAAATTGCATGCCGATGTAAAGAATGGAAGTTTTCGTAATAAAAACACTTTGGAAAAATTGGCATGCACCCCTCGTATGACCATGGCATGCAGTTTGGAATCACGGAAAATCGGAGTTAAATTTTTACAGAGTTTTCCGGAAATTTTCCACCGTTGGTCATATATAAATATATATATATATATATATATATATATATATATATATATATATATATATATATATATATATATATATATGCCAAATCGATTGAGAAAAACACACAATCACCTTTCGGTAGTTTAACCTGGGGTTAAACCTTCAATATATAGGCACATTTTATATATAGTACTTTATTTATAATGATTTTTTTTATATTTTTTATAATGATTAATATAATATATATTTATTTACTATTATTAAAAATATATTATGTCTGTATGTGTATCTTAGTAAAGTACTTTAACAATTACTTTATTCATTTAACAACAAAAACAATTAATTTATAACATATAAAGATTCGAGTGATAATGACACCGAATATATACGTACTTATTCAAAAGATAAAACTTTATTTTCAATATTAAATAAGAACTTTATTTTTATTTGGTGCAATCATCACTCGTATCTCGGACCGGCCCAAAAAAGGTGACGCATCTCTGGCTGCCATTGTCACGTTTCTTTTAGAACGAACTGACGTAACGCGCGTTTTGTTTATTTTAAAGGGGTGAATTTGCAAAAGCTCAATATGGTGATTATATTGCTTCAAATATTTTTTTTAATATGAAACTGTTATTAAATGAATTACTGCGTTACTTACCATAAATTGAAATATAAAATATAACACATTTTTTGCGATGTACTGTAAGATATTACGATGTTTACCACTGACAATATTACCTAAGAAACAAAAAAAAACATATGTGCTGACCTAGAAGTATGAATAATATCAATATTTAAGAGGTGAGAGTAAGTCAGCTCAAATTCTAATTTCGCCCCCACTTCCCCGCGCGTCGTATGCTATGTACCGACATGTTTGTAATCACTAATACTCTAAGTAGATAGGTCGTTAGATACTTATTTCATTAGGTTTATCATATTTATGCCTGTTTCTTAACGCCAACCCAGTCGCTTCTTATTTTTATAACGGTTATTTCCCATTTTAATTTTACGTCTTCCTGTTGCGTAATGTGTTTTCTGATCGTAAGCGACACAACTTCTCCCTTCAAAAGCCGGAGCAATACTAACGGAGCGACAGGAATCAAGCTTACGCACCGATAGTTTAGGTAATTTCTTTTTACAGTGAAAATAATGGTATTTAAAAAAAGTAAATAACATAAGCACTGCTTTATAGTTAGTTCAGTTAGTATGCAAAGTTTCATGATCTTATTTAAAGTATTTTATGAATAACAGCGGTTTATTGTTCAGTTTGGAGGTAACTTTGGATTTTTTTTCTATCGAGAAAATTTTACGGAATCGTGTTTTCGTCTAACATAAACCTTAACATTAATCCTCAACTTTACCATATATTTATTTCAAAATTAATGCTGCAATACTTTCGGCATAACGGAGGATCTTGCTAAGCCATTTGAGGTTATATTTCCCCTTAAATATTGTTATCACATCTAAATTGAGATTTTGTAAGTTACGCCTTTTCACACTCGGCTCATATCTGAGGTCATTGTCCGTTTTTCTCAATCGATTTGGCACACTATATATACTTTATGGTACGTAATAGCATGCGTTCACAATTTGAATGATCGACCTGAATGACCCGGTACGTTGTGTTTATCCCCACCATTTATCGTCACACTAAAGGGTTGCGGATCAGAATTTCAAACGCCTCCGGTAAAAAATTTCACTTCAAAAATCATAAAACAATTGAGATAACACACAATATGAAATAAAATGTGTTATATCAAACTCTTTGTCTAAAAAGCAAGATAAGTTTCTAATTTTACTCGTTCATAGTCTCTCTTTAGCTTCTTTTTGGCTATATTCTTTTCTTTGGCTAATTGGTCTGAAACCTTTACGGCTTAAGTGTAGCAAATGTGTGCGCCCTTGTGTGCTGCTTGAGGTCGCTGGTTTTTCTGAACTTCATGTTGCATAAAGAGCAATCTGCTACGGTCTTCCTCTCTTGGTGTTCCAGCCACATGTGGTCCCGTTTGTCCTTGTAGCTACCGAACCTCTTCTCGCATATCAAACATGCAAAATACTCGCGCATGTGTTTGTATTTTAAGTGTCTTTTCAAATTTGCTGCGGTAGAAAATGACATGTCACACTGTAGGCAAGAGGTGGGCGGGCGTGCTTCGTGCATCTGAAATGAAAGGCAAACAATGTCTAGTTTTATGCACTGTATTTTAGTTTTATTATCTAGACTATACGGCAGTGTGTCAGTCAAGTTTTGTTTTACTTCATACAATCCAGTGCTTGATCATAATCCCACGTGGTTATAAGTGGTGACGTAGCCCTAGATCATAGAACATCACACTGCCTTAGCGTGATAAATCCTATTCACTATTGCCTTGAAGACGCCCAGATAGTATTCGCACGGAAAGATAGATGACGGCAAATTATTCCACTCCTTTGCTGTACACATTGCAAAGAACGAAGCAAACCGTTTGGTTCTAATGCGTGGAATATCGACAACAAAGATGTGAAGACCCACCGACCGCCTGGTTGTCTGATGGTGGAAAGGAGAAGGAAGAATGGAAAAATGTTACAGAGAGCACGAGGGATCTGTGACTGCAAACACCTGGCCGCCGAGCTTCAGCACGTCAAGCAAGTTTTGCACGACAAGCTTCGGGTCCCGCGCCTACGTCACAGTGACCGAGTGAAGCCGGGCACAGTCGAGCGTGTGCCTGCTGTACTACCATATGTCAGAGGTGTCACAGACAAGATTGGCTATATCTTGAAGCGAGCTTCTATTGAACATTCTACAAGCCGCCGAAGAAGATTAGTCAGTTCCTACCATCCGTCAAGTGTCATATTCCTCTACAAGATGCAGGAGTGTACAAGCTTGATTGTGAATGTGGTCTCTCTTATATAGGACAAACAAAAAGATCAATTAGGACCCGCGTAAAAGAACATATAGCTGATGTGAAGCATCAACGTTCCGGGAAGTCTGCAGTTTGTGATCATATCCTAGACGGACCCAACCATTACATCAGATTTGATAGACCACAAATCCTCGCGAAAGAACACCGATTCCTACCAAGGATGATACGTGAGGCTATTGAAATTAAAAAACATCCTAATTTCAATAGAGAAGGAGGCTGGGTACTACCACCTGCTTGGGATCCTATAATCAATAAAATTAAAACTAAACCCAAGCATACCACTGCAAGACCTCAGGACATAGTCAGTTCATTTTGCATAGATCGGACCATAAACAATAATTAAAAAAGCTGAAGGTACTCCGGGTTTAACAATGACATCGGGACGTCAGTCATCTCAGTCCCCCGTGACCATGGGTGCTGGAAAGCGCCCGAAACTTCGGGAATTAAAAATAAAAGTAAATAAAAATTAAAAATAAACGCGATAAAATCCGTAAAAGTAGTTTTAATCATGTATAGTGTTCGCGTAAATATAAGAAATCAATAAGAAGAATTAAAGCATGTAATTCTTGCGCATGAGTTCCAAAAAGGAAAAGGGCGACACACCGATAGATTGTATATTTACATATTTCTTTTATAAAAACACCTCCACACTAGGATTTCCTCATGTATCGTGGAGCAGTTTACAAACATAAATTGCACAGGGACAAACATGCAGACCCGGAACAATTATTTGTAGGCCACACAAATACTGATACGTGCGCGATTTGAACCCGCGGCCCTCAGCGCCGACACTTAATGCTAAGCCCTGGCACCACGGGAGCTGTCGATCAACATGAACCATTTCCAGCTAGTTTAAATACAACTACTAAAACTATTAGACCTGCACACTTATTTTTTGCATACCTTTAAGCTCAAACTTCATGAATGAAACTTTGGTAATTCTTTAGTTAAGGTCTGAAAAGCGCCATTCTTAATCACTCACTGGCAGTTCTAAGAACATTTTACATTCTTATAAGTAAATCCTATGATTCAAGCAACTGCTATGGACAGATATTAACTCTTTATATCTGCGAAGCCATGTCGTTTGTAAGGAATTTGCCCCCTTTTCACATTTATGTTTTTGCTTACATTAGTGTTATTGTCTAAACTTGCGGATGTTGAAATTAAACTCCAGATGTCACCAGTAGTTAAACAATTTATTTTCATAATAATTCTCAGACCCTATACGGTTTGCCGTAAACGAAAAGATAACGAACGATTGTAATTCGACGCTCGCGACATCTCTTGACATTTTTCAGTACTAAATACTAAGGTTAGATTAGAACTGAAATTTTAAACATCCCGCCCACCAAAGGACTCCGTCCTTTCATAAAAGAAATTTAAAATTTGCAGTCTCAAATTCTTGACAGCCTTGGCTCTCATACATTTTGTGGTCCCTTAGCCATGTGGGTCCGTGCCACCACAACTCGTGATCAACCAACTCTTCACTGCTTATGCCTCGGCATGCACAATCCGCCGGATTATGTTTTGTGTTTACATATCTCCATTGACTATCCAGTATTGTAAGAATCTCTAATACTTTGTTGCTCACAAAAGTCACCCAACGATGAGGTTCTCCTGCAATCCATGCCTACGGTGCTATCCGACCAGGCGTATAATTTTTCCTTTGGTATTTTCATAACTTGGGAAACTTCATGTATCAACTTTGCGGCAAGAAGTGCAGCACACAACTCTAAGCGAGGTATGGACATCTCTTTTTGAACTGGCGCCACCTTAGTTTTGGATGTAACCAGATTAATAGCAACTTTACCATCCTTGTCTTCAGTTTTCAGGTAAACAACTGCAGCATATCCAGCTTGGGAAGCATCTGCAAAGGTGTGTAGCTCAACATGATCCTCTCTTTTTGTTTGCAGCCATCTTGGAATAATAAGCCTAGGAACATTTACTAGATCATCTCTAAATTTACACCATTCGCGAAGGAGTTCCAACGGCAAGTTTTCATCCAAATCGAGACCAGACTTTCAGAGTTTTTGGATGAAGACTTTACCCACAAATATCACAGGCGCGATCCACCCGATTGGATCATAAAGTCTTGCAATTTCGGATAACACAGATCTCTTAGTCACCGTCTCATTCTTCATAGGAAGTTGTAAATTGTATTCGAAGTTGTCAGTGCTCTTGTTCCAAGATATACCCAATACTTTGACCATGTGATTAAATTTGAAACCAATAGTTCTATCTGTACACAAATTCTCAGTCTTAATGTGCTCAAGTAACTGATCATTGTTGCTAAACCACTTTTGCAGTTCTAAACCTCCGGCTCTCATCAGGTTCGTCATCTGCTCATAAATCTCTATGGATTCCTCATAAGTCTCGCATCCCGATAGCAAATCGTCCATGTAATAGTCCTCAAGTGTGATCTGAGATGCTACAGGATACTTTGCAAACTCATCCATTGCCAGCGTTTGCAAAGACTTAACCGCTAAATACGGCGCTGACGCCGTACCGAACGCCAGTCGCTTCATTCGAAAATGCTGTATTGGCTCTTTGGGATCTGATCTCCATAATATGCGCCGTAAGTCAGTATCTGGCTCCTGGACTATTACCTGGCGATACATCTGCTTAATATCCGCCACAATTCAGATCGGATGTCGTCTCCATCTCATTAAGATATGGCGTAATTCCTGCTGTATCTTGGGACCGACGAGCAGTTCTTCATTTAAAGAAACATTGTTCTTTCCTTTGCACGAAAAATCAAAGACCAATCTCGTTTTGGTCGTCTCTTTATCTTCTCGCACAACTGCGTGGTGAGGAGCATACACTACTGTCGGATCTTTCACTTGCTCTTCCTCAATGATAGGAGCAATATGATCCTGAATCAAATAGTCATCGATAGCTTTTGTATAATTTTCACGTAAAGATGGATTTCTCAAAAGCTTCTTCTCTAAATAGGTAAACCTCTTCAGCGTTTGCACTTTTGAAGGGTAGTCTCACCATGTAACGTCCGTTCATGTCTCTCATTGTGGTCCTTTTATAAATTTCTTCGCACCTCATTTCTTCTTCTGTCATCTTTTTTTTCGATTTTGTCTGGCTCTCTATCTCCCAGAACTTTTTCAGAAGCTCATCTTCATTAACTCGGATATGAAGACTGATGGGAAAAGAACATGCTCCAGGGAACTCGTTGTCGATTTTACTGGACAAAATCCAACCAAGTTCAGTATTTTGAGCAAGTGGACCACCTGGCTCTGCAGAAGGATGTTTAATAAGACCCTCTTTAATTATCCCACTGTGAACATCGACTCCTAAAATGACATCTATTTTACTAGGATATCTATATTGTGGATCAGCTAGAGAAAGATTGTCAAGCTCAGGCCAATTTAGATTTTCAAGTTTTGCGCGAAGGCAGTAATGAAGTCAAACTCTTCAACACATAGGCGTCTCTAACTGGAAATGAAAACTCAGGATTAAGCAAAGACTCAATACTGAATTATAGAATTTATAAAGTTAAGATGGTCTAAAAATGCAGTTACTTTATCTAAAGGTAGAATTGTGAAAGTGTCATCTACATACCGCTTGTAGAATCTTGGATTTATGGGAGAACTAAGCAGGGCTTTCTCCTCAAAGTCTTCCATGAATATGTCGGCGACAATGGGAGATACAGGTGAGCCAATCGCCACACCACCTACTTGCTTGTAGAACTCCTCCTTCCACAATAGATAGCCAGATGTAAGGCAGTGTCTGAGTAATACTGCATATTCTACGGGCATGTTGTTTTCTTCCAGCCTTCTAGTTACAATTGAGATGCAGTCTTCAACAGGTAAGCATGTAAACAATGACTGCACATCAAAACTGACCATAGTTTCATTGTCTGCCAGATGTAGGTCTTTAATCTCGCTGACAAAATGGTAGGAATCCTTTATGTGTGCTCTTGTATGTCCCCTGAGCGGTGAGAGTATTTTCGCTAAGTGTTGAGCCAATCTGTAAGTTGGTGAATCGATTTGGCTCACTATGGGACGTAATGAAGCATTGGGCTTGTGTATTTTTGGTAACCCATACAATTTTGGTGATTTGGCGCACGTAGGTATTATCGATTTTACGTCCAGATTTAATTGGACCGCCCGTGACCATGAGTGCTGTAAAGCGTTCGAAACGTCGGGTATTTAAAAAGTTAAATATACGCAATAAATTCCGTAAAAACTAGTATTATTTCAATATTATGGAAATTAAGTTAAGTCATTTTATCAAACCAAAATTGATTGAATTTCATGGTGGTACGTAGAAAATTAATATAAATCGGTAAATTATAAAATTGTGCACTGGTATAATGATATTAAAAATAAACAAATTTATTAAATAGGTAGATAAAATATATAATAATATTGAATAAAATTATCATGTTCGTCCAATCCATTCATAACAATCCATGATTTCAAAACTTACCGATTTATTCTTTTGGGTTTACTACATGTGGTACGTAGACTTGAGAGTCAATCAATTTTTGTTATGATAAAATGACTTTACTAATAGAATATAGCCGATGGCGTTATTACTTGGCTACTGCTGCGTGTGCGCTGCATACATGTTTTTGTTATCTATACAATAATTAATATTGTGTCAAATGCGATCACTCCTTCTAAAATAAATACCTTGGTATCTGTTTTAAATAAAATTAATATAAGATTAGTATATAATTTAAGCCAAGATACTGCAGACGCGTTTGTATGTGACTTTGAAATAATCATGTAAATGACTTAACCTGTAGCGTCGTCATTTTAACCAAGATACTGCAGACGCATTTGTATGTGACTTTGAGATAATCATGTAAATGACTTAGTTACAACTTTACAAAACTGTTGTGTCTTTCGTGGTGGTACATGTTTATAAGATATGAAAACTGACAATTTTTTCTTTATTGAACGGTAAAATAACGAATTTGTTTGTTTGAACGAAAGACTGTTGTAATCATGAATTGAATTACTATATACTTTATGGCACGTAATGGCCTGCATTCACGATTTGAATGATCGACCTGAATGACCCCGTACGTTGTGTTTATCTCCCACCACTTTTCGTCACACTAAAAGGTTGCAGATCAGAACTTCGAACCCCTCCGGCAAGGATCATAAAACAATTGAGATAACACACAAAATGAAATAAAATGTGTTCCATCAAAATCTATGTCAAAAAATCAAGATAAGTTTCTAATTCTACTCATTCATAGTCTCTCTTCATCATCAGATCACGGATCAGAGACGTAGTCCTTCACTGCTGGCCGTATGAGGACGCTCAAGGTCGCTCAGCGAGCTATGGAGAGGGCTATGCTCGGAGTTTCTCTGCGTGATAGACTCAGAAATGAGGATATCCGCAGTAAAACCAGAGTGACCGACATAGCCCAACGGATTAGTAAGCTGAAGTGGCAATGGGCCGGCCATATAGCTCGAAGAACTGATAACCGATGGGGAAGAAAGGTTCTCGAGTGGCAGCCTCGTACCGGTAGGCGTAGTGTAGGGCGACCCCCCACTAGATGGAGTGACGACCTGTTAAGACATGCAGGAAGTCGATGGATGCAGGTGGCTCAGGACCGTGCTTTGTGGCATTACTTGGGGGAGGCCTATGTTCAGCAGTGGACTTGTGAAGGGCTGTAATGATGATGATGATGATGATAGTCTCTCTTTAGCTTGGCTAATTGGTCTGAATTGAATCTCATGAATTGAATTACTATATACTTTATGGTACGTAATGGCCTGCATTCACGATTTGAATGATCGACCTGAATGACCCCGTACGTTGTTTATCCCCCACCACTTTTCGTCACACTAAAAGTTTGCGGATCAGAACTTCGAACCCCTCCCGTAAAAAGTTTCACTGCAAGGATCATAAAACAATTGAGATAACACACAATATGAAGTAAAATGTGTTCTATCAAAATCTATGTCGAAAAATCAAGATAAGTTTCTAATTTTACTCATTCATAGTATCTTTAGTTACTTTTTGCTATCTTTTCTTCTTTGGCTAATTGGTCTAAAAAACTATTACGGCTTAGGTAATTGTAACAAATGTACCTCCATTAAGTGCTGCTGGAGGTCACTGGTTTTTCTGAACTTCATGTTGCATAAAGAGCAATCTGCTACCGTCTTCCTCTCTTGGTGTTCCAGCCACATGTGGTCCCATTTGTCCTTGTAGCTCCCGAACCTCTTCTTGCATATTATACATGCATAATTCCGATTGTGTCTTGATTTTAAGTGTGTTTTCAACTTTGCTTCGGTAGAAAATGACATGTCACAGTGTAGGCAAGTGGCGGGCGGGCGTGCTTCATGCTGAAATCAAAGGCAGACATTAAGATACGTAGTTGTTTAACAATGTCTAGTTTTATGCACTGTATTTTAGTTTTGTTATCTAAACTATACGGCAGTGTGTTAGTCAAGTTTTTTTTTACTTCATACAATCCAGTGCTTGACCATAATCCCACGTGGTTATATGTGGTGACGTAGCCCTACATTGTATATCACACTGTCTTAGCGTGATAAATCCTATTCATTATTGCCTTGAAGACGCCCAGATAGTATTCGCACGGAAAGATAGACGACGGCAAATTATTCCACTCCTTTGCTGTACGCATTACAAAGAACGAAGTAAACTGTTTGGTTCTAATGCGTGGAATATCGACAACAAAGATGTGAAGACCCACCGACCGCCTGGTCGTCTGATGGTGGAAAAGAGAAGGCAGAATTAAAGCACGTAGCTCCCGCGCACAAGTTCCAAAAATGAAAAGGGTGACGCACCGACAGCTTGTATATTTACATATTTATTTTATGAAAACACCTCCACACTAGGATTTCCTCATGTATCGTGGAGCAGTTTACAAACATAAATTGCACAGGGACAAACATGCAGACCCGGAACAATTATTTGTAGGCCACACAAATACTGATACGTGCGCGATTTGAACCCGCGGCCCTCAGCGCCGCAACTTAATGCTAACCACGAGAGCCGTCGATAAACATGAACCATTTCGAGCTACTTTAACCTCTCAACCCCCTAGCGGTCACATGAGACCGCGGCCATATTCCGTCAAATCCCTAGCGGTCGCACCCACCCACAGCACTTTAACCCATAAAAACTTATATACAAGGTGTAAGTGTAAACACCATTGTCACTAAAACCATAGGTTTATAAAGAAATTATTTACGTTAAAAAATTAATATTCAAACAAAAACTTTCATTACAATTTTATAAGAAAACACTATAGTAAAACACTAAAAAAATCCAAAAATCAACACAATAACATTCACGCGAAAATAGCGTACGAAATAAACGTAGATTTTATATTGAAATAATTGTGATTTTTACGCTGCCGACATTCGCTTGGTATGCTTTTTTTGTTATCAAAATACAATAAAATCTTTTTGTAATGAAGTAAAACCTGACTTTTGTTTGGATCACAAGATAGAGAATTTTGTGTAGATTTTATAATGCTAAACTTCTTCATAGAAAAGTAGTCTCTAGATATAAGTTTTAATGGTTTTAAGTGCTGTGGGTGGGTGCGGGCGCATGCGACTGCATGGGATTTTTTATGGCACTTTAAATGGTTAACTACAACTATTAAAACGCACACTTATTTTTTGCATACCTTGAAGCTCAAACTTCACGAATGAAACTTTTGTAAATCTTGAGTATAATGTCTGAAAAGCTCCATTATTAATCACTCACTGGCAGTTCTAAGAACATTGTACATTTTTATTGGTAAATCCTAAGATTCAAGCAACTGCTATGGACATATGTTAACTCTTTATATCTGCGAAGCCACGTCGTTTGTAAGGAATTTGCCCCCTTTTCACATTTATGTTTTTGGTGACATTAGTGTTATCATTTTCTATTTTATATTACGAAAAAAGGCTGGTATTTTTTTTCGTCACCAAAACATCCAACTTGTAATGCTTTGAAACCTGTCTTATAACATAAATCAACATGTTTTGTTGGTGCTTGCGATTCCACTAGAGAAAAATGTGTAAATTTTGCGACACACATTGAATAAACACTTTTATAATATAATGTATATTATTTGCTTGTTTCTTTTACGCGGGTTCCAACTGATCTCTTTGTTTGCCCTATATATGAGAGACCACAATCACAATCAAGCTTGTACACTCCTGCATCTTGTAGAGGAATATGACACTTGACGGATGGTAAGACCTGACTAATCTTCTTCGGCGGCTTGTAGAATGTTCTAATAGAAGTTCGGTTCAAGATGTAGCCAATCTAGTCTGTGACATCTCTGACATATGGTAGTACAGCAGTCACAGCCACAGTCGAGCGGGTACCTACGGATATTTTCTAAAGCAAATCTAACAATAAACTTCCCTTGTTTATTGTTAGACCTGCTTTAGAAAATATCAGGTCACAGGACACGCTGGAAATTGGGTATTATTATTTTTAGACATTTTCTTCCGATTAACATTTATTTTAATAGCGCCATCTACTTCATTCTTAAAGTTAAGTCATTTTATCAAACCAAAATAGATTGACTCTCATGGTAGTACGCAGAAAAGACGCTAGATTACCTTAAGACGACACATCGAAAATAAACGCTTAAAATGGCTCCGCCTATTCCACCCCGCGCCCCGCTAACGACACTCGTCTCTAAAATTTTAAATTCGCGCCAAATGCTCAATCAGAGGTCAACGTGCGGTAAACAGAAAGGAATAAGCAAGCTTCGGAGTCGCGACCCACTATTTTTTTAATGTTTTTAATATTTTGCATCATTTATTGTCTTATCGTATAATAACATGTAGCTGTAAATTAAAAGAGAAATCAACAAAGTTTATATTTATTTATTGAAATAATAACTTATTCATAATTTTTAAAACTGATTATATTGTATAACAGAATTTGTAACTACGTTTGTGGTATACTTTATTCCACTTCTTTTTAGGGCCATTATGCACATTTTCTTTATTTTTCTTTTTTGTTACATAATTTGGATCCCGAATTTGTATATTTCGAGTAAATCATGGTTCTACCAATTCTGGTAGCACAGTGAAAATCAAATGAAAGACATTTTGGTTCCATTTTATCCTTCCAAAATTGGTCATCCTTAATATTGTTTCCACTTTTATTCATTATGTCTATAACATACTGTCAATAAGCATTTAGATATTTCGAAAATATGCTTCTGTCCTTGAACTTGCATGAACCACTCAGAATTTTTGTTCATCTGGATCTCACCACTTTTTTTATTTACCCACCAGAAATGCATTTTTCCTTGTATTATGACTTCGTCAATACCGACCTTATATGCAATTATGGGGCACGTGATTTCAAACAGGGTGTTACCTCCTATAATGCCGTCAGGTAAAAATGGTTGATTTTTGTCTATGAATAGACTACAAGGGTCTATCTTTACGTGTAGTAAATTTGACAGTTGTTCCAGAGCTACTTTTTCGTGTGTTCGGTCGTGGTTTATTGAAGACACGTGTCCAATTTCCGATCTGAATAACATATTTTTTACTGTACTAGCGCAACTGTTGGTTTTAATTGTTTTGACAATCTTCCCAAAATCATAGGTTGCAAGAATAGAAAAAAAAAACTCGTTAATCTCACTAATAATAATATAGAGCACAGTCACAGCGTCTCCATCGGATTACTGTCCTAATAGTGCGTATTGCGTTATATAACGACCAACGGAATGTGACCTCCACCGACGTACAAAGCCTAGGTTGAAGCAGGCAAGCCTATAGTGGATATAACAAGAGTGTGAAGTGCCGATCTAGATATACGGCCAGTCTATAGATGTTGTCTATATAGGTAGCATTTAGTCAAATGTCATGTTTTATTCCCGCAAAAAATAACTCTAAAATACAGCTATAAGCAACCACGCTTAGAAAACCTAACGATTCAAGTATCATATCGAGATGCGTATAATGCAGAGGCTTATTTTATGTATATACGATTTTGTTCTCTATTCCTTTGTGGGTAAGTACTAAGTGATTTGAATTATCTAAATGGCCAAGTTGCTTGAATCATACTGAATCTAGGTAGGCAGGTAATGTTCTTTATAACTAACTGCAAACATACGTTACTAAAATGCTACTAAAATATTTACAATGATATTATTTACTATACCAATATACTAATACTAACTATAGCTATTTGTAATAATAAAGGTCTATCTATAAGAATAGAGAGTACAAGCGAACGACTTGCGCAGGTCCACCGTTGAAGTGGACTATCGTCGGAATGGCCCTTGTGAGTATACAATTTCTATAAAAACTTTAAAACCGCCGCCGCCGCTTTATATCAAAATTCCAGTTTCGTTAGTCGTGTCATAGTCCCATACTATTCGATGAAAGGAGGTGCATTTGCACGCCGTGTCGCCTTAAACACATAAAAGTTAATATAAATCGGTAAATTATGAAATCGCGTATTGGTGTAATGATACTAAAAAATAAACAACATTTATTAAATAGATAAAATAAAATATAGTCAAGATTCGAAATTGACTCAGGACGTTTTTAAAAATACTTTATTTCAAATTTAATACTACTAACGTGCGATACATTACTTATGCTGCTTAATTAATCCGCGATGGATTCTAACTTAAAGCTACATGTCCGATACATGTGACAGTCTAACTATGACTGTCCCAATTCTCTTATTCTAGATCATTAAACTAAAGAACAGTTATCGGTGTTCACACGAAGACCACCCGTCTTCCAGACGCAATACAGCAATCTACACGCACGCTTACGCTTGAATTGTGATGGTCTCCAGTGCAGTTCCGGGAATACCTGGATGCATAACAATATATGTCAGCACCTGCTCCGTTGCACATGCAGCAGCGCCTCTGTGGGTGCTAGTAGAAATTATTGTAAACAACACGTGCACCGCACACCTGCGCATTGCCCCTGCAGTGGCGCTCGGGTAGCTACTAGTCTCGATTCTATAAAACGGACGGAGCTGCCGCCGTTAAAGCCTCCTATTTAAAACATCGTACCTTTCGTTTTAGACACGAAGGCACGCTTTCTTCACAGCGAACTATCAAGGCTGGTGTCCCTCAGGGCTCAGTACTTGCTCCTCTGCTGTACATCCTGTTCACCAACGACATTCCCATCCCGTCGAAAGGTGTTCAACTCTCCCTCTTCGCAGACGACACTGCCATCTACTGCAAAGGTGTCTCACTACCCTTCATACGGAACAAGATCCAAAAGTTAGTTGATGACCTAGGAGCTTGGTTCAAAAAATGGCGCATCGATGTGAACCCGGAGAAGAGCTCCGCCGTTCACTTCGATTATAAACGACGCCGTCTCAAAAACACTCTACCAATACGTATACTAGGGACCCCTGGCCCCTGGCATACGTCCGCCAAATATTTAGGTGTCACTCTAGACACAGGGCTTACTTTCAGGCCCCACGTCAAAAGAGTAACCCGTCACGCACGGTTTTATCTGAGTAGGCTCAACAGTATGTTGGGCCGACACAGTAAAATGTCCCTTCGAAACAAGCGTACCCTTTACAAGGTCTGTATACGACCAGTCATGTCCTACGCGGGCCCCGTCTTTGCCCACGCAAACCCTAACATTATAAATGAACTCCAAATAGTTCAGAACCTCTTCTGTCGTCGAGCTGCGAACGCACCTCGGTACGTCCATAATGCCGACCTTCATCGGGACTTAGAGCTCCCAACAATTCAACAATTCCTTAAAAAACTCTATGAGAACTTCTTCAAAGTCTCAGAGTCGCACCCAAATCAATTAACTCGTGAGGCAGCTTCTTATGCAGCCCCACCCCCCTCTCGCTATCGTGTCCGCAGGCCGAGAAACTCTCTCTCGGATCCGCCTAATAAACTGTCAAACGACCTGAACTGTCTCCTGGCGGCTCAGGCCAACTCTAATTAAACTAAATTATTGTAATAACTAACATTAATTTGCCTTCGTAGGCACTCCCTCAGCGGCACTTAGCCGCCTGCGCCCTCTTTTGCCAAAAGAGGGTCGCTCACGATAAGGCACAATAAATCTTAATCAGCCGGTTGCCTGTCCCCAAAGGCGGTTTTTAGAGGGTATCACTTAGGGTCCCCGGTAGGACAGTGAGCCCCTCATAACCACGATAGACCGGCTATCGTGGTATGCGTAATGCATTTTCCGCCTCCCTACGTATAGGGTAGCCCTTTAATTGCTTCGGGCGCAAAAAAAAAAAGCCGTTAAAGCAGTCTTGGCTCTGGCGTGGCTCGGTGCACTTGTTGTACTCCGCTACTAACTCAACCTCGACTCTTCGGATAATTAATTCGTGGAAACGAATTAATTATTATTCTCAGCTATTAAATTAGTCTCAGCACTATTTATAGTTGATTATCTCTGATCTGTGTATTTCATGATTTTATGAAGTGATAATAAAGTTTTCCATAATAAACCTAGATTTTAATATCTTCCCACATATATAATAATATTTAATTAAATTATCATGTTTGTCCAATCCATGATTACAAAACTTACCGATTAATATTACTTCTTTTTGGTTTACTAGATGTAATGACTTTAACAATAGATTGAAATAATACTAGTTTTTACGGAATTTATCGCGTGTATTTAACTTTTTGTCAAGTGTAATGTCCATCTGCAAGATGCAGGAGTGTACAAGCTTGATTGTGAATGTGGTCTATCCTACATAGGACAAACTAAAAGATCAATAAAAACCCGCGTTAAAGAACATATAGCTGATGTGAAGAATCGACGCTCCGGGAAGTCTGCAGTCTGTGAACACGTACAGGATCGCCCCCGTCACTACATCAGATTTGATAGACCACAAATCCTCGCTAAAGAACACCGATTCCTTCCAAGGATGATTCGCGAGGCTATTGAAATCAAAAAACATCCTATTTTCAATAGAGAAGATGGCTGGGTGCTACCATCTGCTTGGGATCCTATAATAAATAAAATTAAATCCCAACCCAAGCATACAACTGCAAGACTTCAAGATACCATAAGTTCATACTGCATAGATCGGAACAAGAGTTAAATTTTAATCTATGGTAACCGCGGTTAACTATGACATATGGACGTTGAACATCTCAGTCCCGCCCGTGACCATGAGTGCTGTAAAGCGTTCGAAACGTCAGGTATTTAAAAAGTTAAATATACGCGATAAATTCCGTAAAAACTAGTATTATTTCAATGTGTAGTGTTCGCGTAAATATAAGAAATCATTATCATCATCATTAATATTTAACAATAGAATATAGCCGATGGCGTTATTACTTGCCTCCTTCTGCGTGTGAGCTGCATACATGTTTTTGTTAAGCCCCGGATACACTAGGGGACATTTTGTTCCGCAACATAACGCGGAACACTCAATCTACGTGACGATGCAACGTTGCGCAGTGACCCGCAACATTTTACGTGACACGGGACATGTTGCATGTTCCGGCTCCGAGAGCGAGCGCACATGTCCCGCGTCAATTTCGCGCCATTTTGTTAATGCAATGGCAAGTCTGATATGAGGGCCAACAACGTTCCGTAGTGTTGTATCCAGTTTGGCTATGGAAGGTCTGATCATTTGTAGTAAAGTTTCAGAATCACATGTTGACATTCGAGTAAAATTCGCAAAAGACCCATCAGACATTCGGAGATCATATAAAATATTAATTCTTTTATCTTCTCGTTCTAGTAAGAAATTCCGCATCCACCACCTTCTCTTTCGCTTACGTTTTACTCCCGAAGTAAGTACTATGTACGCAGCACCAATTGCCACAACCTCCTCGGGCGACATGTCTATAAGCACTGACTCGTGTGGCCCGCAAAATGTTCCACGACATATGTGTCGGGACATTTCACGTAATTGTTGAGCGACATGTTGCGCAACATGCAGCTCCTTTTGTCCCTAAGTATATCCAAGGCTTTATCTATATAATAATTATTATTGTGTCAAACGCGATCGATCACTCTTTCTAAAATAAATACCTTGGTATCTATTTTAAATAAAATTAATATAAAATTAAAGTACATAATTCAAGCCAAGATACTGCAGACGCGTTTGTATGTGACTTTGAGATAATCATGAAAATTACTTAAGTTACAACTTTACTTAACTTTACTAAGTTTATAAGATACGAAAACTGCCAATATTTTAATTTTATTGAGCTTACCGCTAATAACGAATTTGTTTGTGTAGCGGCGCTGCCGTCGCCGCCACAAGCGAAAACACACCGAAGTCTAAATCGCGCTATCAACATTCCGAATCATAAACAGTATATATAGAACATCTCCGAACTATCACTTGGAGTGTGAGCCGCTCCCCGGGCAGAACACCTTGCCCGGCGGGAGATCTCCCCTTTTCCTACCACGGCCACAGTGGTGACCCCGACGTGATCTGAACACGCAACCAAACAACCTTCTCAAACTTCAAGCTTCATCAACGTCATAGAATACCCCACCCATTCGCTCCCGAACAGATATTGTCTGCAGTCTTCATATCCTGCAAGCCATCTAGCTTCACAAGGTTCATCGCAGCACTGGAATAATAATGCTTCCTGTTCCTTCAAGCTACTCTCTGCGCTATACAGTGTTCGGCACGGCTCTGAGCCTTACTGCTCGCCTCTGCTTCACGGCACTCTCGCAGATTACTTGCCTTCTTCTCGACTCACCGCAGACAAGGCAATCTCCTGGCACTTGCACATTCGTCGGCAACGAGGCTGCACTATCGACCTCCGGTCTGAGCAGGGGGGTGATGTAGCGGCGCTGCCGTCGCCGCCACAAGCGAAAACACACCGAAGCCTAAATCGCGCTATCAACATTCCGAATCATAAACAGTATATATAGAACATCTCCGAATTATCACACGGAGTGTTGGCCGCTCCCCGGGCAGAACACCTTGCCCGGCGGGAGATCTCCCCTTTTCCTACCACGGCCACAGTTTGTTTGAGCGGAAGACTGTTGTAATCATGAATTGAATTACTATATACTTTATTGTACGTAATGGCCTACGTTCACGATTTGAATGATCGACCTGAATGACCTGAACTTGTGTTTATCTCCCACCACTTTTCGTCACACTAAAAGGTTGCAGATCAGAACTTCGAACCCCTCCGGTAAAAAGTTTCAATTCAAGGATCATAAAACAATTGAGATAACACACAAAATGAAATAAAATGTGTTCCATCAAAATTTATGTCAAAAAATCAAGTTTCTAATTCTACTCACTCAATTCAAGTCTGAAAAACTATTACGGTTTAATTGTAACAAATGTACCTCCATTAAGTGCTGCTTAAGGTCACTGATTTTTCTGAATTTCATGTTGCATATAGAGCAGTCCGCTTCGATGTTCCTCTCTTGGTGTTCCAGCCACATGTGGTCCCATTTCTCCTTCAAGCTCCCTAACCTCTTCTTGCATATCATACATGCAAAATACCTGCAATCGCGCATGTGTTTGTATTTTAAGTGTCTTTTCAACTTTGCTTCGGTAAAAAATGACATGTCACACTGTAGGCAAGTGGCGGGCGGGCGTGCTTCGTGTTTCTGAAATCAAAGGCAGACATTATAACGTGTAGTTGTTTAACAGTGTTTAGTTTTATACACTCTATTTTAGTTTTATTATCTAGAGTATACAGCAGTGTGTCAGTCAAGTTTTTTTTTTACTTTCACATAGTTTCACCAGTTTCACCAGTGCTTGACCATAATCACACCTGGTGATAAGTGGTGACGTAGCCCTACATTGTATATCACACAGTCTTAGCGTGATAAATCCTATTCACTATTGCCTTGAAGACGCCCAGATAGTATTCGCACGGAAAGATAGACGACGCCAAATTATTCCACTCCTTTGCTGTACACATTACAAAGAACGAAGTAAACCGTTTGGTTCTAATGCGTGGAATATCGACAACAAAGATGTGAAGACCCACCAACCGCCTGTCTGTCTGATGGTAGAAAGGAGAGGGCAGAATTAAAGCATGTATTTCCTGCGCACAAGTTGCAAAAAGAAAAAGGGCGACTCACCGACAGCTTGTATATTTACATATTTCTTTTATAAAAAAAACACCTCCACACTAGGATTTCCTCATGAATCGTCGAGCAGTTTACAAACAAAATTGCACAGGGACAAACAACCAGACCCGGAACAATTATTTGTTCCGAGTAAACAATTATTCGTTGTAACAAATACTCGATCCGTGCGCGATTTTAACCCGCGGTAGTCTTATTTCAAAAAATTGTATTGCCACGCACCGGGCACAGCTAATCTAATTAAAAAAAATATGAAGCATTTTATGCTAGTGATTGTATTCGCAAATAAATATTTCAAACCGTTATCATGTCATCACAACAATGAATGATTTGTGTCGAAAGGTTTTGGTTTTCAAAACCTATTGAAAAACACGCTTTGTTCCTTGAAATGTCAAACATGTTTCACTTCAACATATTCTTTGATAATGCAAACGCAACACGATACATTGTCAAATACATTTCATACCGTTTTCATCTCAACACATCATTGAATGATTTTTGTCGAAATGCTTTGGTTTTCAAAACCAGTTGTAAAACATGTTTTGTTCTTTGAAATGTCAAACATAATTCACTTCAACATATTGTTTATAAAACCGCAATGCAAACGCAACACGATATATTGTCAAAAACATTTCATCTCATTTTCATTTCAACACAACATTGAATGATTTGTGTCGAAATATTTTGGTTTTCAAAACCTGTTATAAAATGCTTTGTTCTACGAAATGTCAAACATGTTTCACTTACGGGTAGACAAAACATGTTTGGCGATTGCTCACTCACAACAACTCACGGATTTTTTCGGGGGTACTGTCATTTGAAACGGCTCAGTCGAACTGACACACATCCAAAAACTGATCGTGAGTGGGAAATCTCAAGTTGAAATTTTTAACTGATGGCACTCCACGGAGTTTTCCAGGCGTACCGTAATCCGCTGGCTTCAGTTCGTTTTAACTACTGATATGTACCTACTTTCCTAGTTGCTGCTTACATTATTTCTACGCTATTTACATTTTTTATTATTTGTATATATTTAGAGAATTTTGTTTGACGGAGGATGAAGACTAATGGCCCGGCTACACGCTCCGTCTTACCTGTGAGCATGCCTGCACAAATCACAAACCAGTATGCTGCGCGTGCGTGTGGACGGCAAGATGGTAGCTCGCGCAGACGACTTGCGTAATCGTTGACGTGCTGAAGATTGGACTGCGCGGGCTTAGTTTGCACGGTTGTGCCTGCGAGCTTACTTGAGCGTGTGGCCGGTTATTCAAGCCGCGCTTCAATCCGTCTAAATTATTTTTAACGACACATGTCATGTTATAAAATATTAAATTAAAAAAAATAATCTGTACGCAATTATTCTAGGGATTTTTAACTGACCTATGAAGTCATAGGATTGTACAAATCGTTGCCGGCGTTGTGGAAAATTAAGAGTAAGGAATATTCCGACAGGAACAAAAAAATAAAGCTTATCATTTATTAATTAAAAAACTAGGCGGTATGTAAATATAACCTTAGTACCTTTTTAATGATGTGTAATAAATATCTTGGATTAACAACTTGCTGTTTGTAATATTGTTAAAAGACTTCCAAAAATAAAGCAGGTTATCAATTCGATACGTATGTACGTAATAAATTGCAAGATATTCACAATATATATGCAATAATATAAAAAAAACACCTCTTCTGGGCACATCATGACGTGACGAGCTCTCAAAACACTTTGAGGTTTGCACAGTCCAGTTTGCGCGAGATTACCTGCACGAGCCATTGTACAGTCATGACTGCATAGGCCCAGACTGCGCAGGCAAAATGGAGCGTGTAGCCGGGCCATAAGGTGATTGTGATGATGTCACCTTCCTTATGATTGACTCTGAAGATGGGTAAAGGATCTCAGTGATGCTACGTAGAACCATCGTGGTTTTTTTTAACTCATTTTCAAAAAGCTTCACGAAGACCTAGATGATTGTGATGATATCACATAGCTGATGGTGGACCCCGAAGATGGGTTTAAAAGATATCAGTGACGTCACTTCATAGAATCATTGTGTTTAGACTCACTTGAAAGGTACTCATAACGACCTAGATGACTGTGATGATTTTACCTTCCTTATAGTGGATCTGAGGGTAAGTTTAGGATCTCAGTGACGGCACTACATAGAACCACTGTGTTTGGACTCATTTGGAAGGGCTCATAAAGAACCAGGTAACTGTGATAATCTCACATTCCCGTTGGCGGACTCAATATCAGGGCGAACGATCTCAGTTATGCAGCTACGAAGAACTACCGTTTTCAGACTCATATACATACAAAGGTGCCTGTAATGATCTCACCTACCTGATGATGGTGGACTCCGAAGATTAGTATAGGAACTCAGTGAAGGCACTAGATAGAATGATCGTATTTCATCTCATTTGAAAGGGTTCATAAAGACCTAGGTGACAGTTACGATGTCACCTTTCTGATGGTGCAATCTGAAGGTGTCTATAGGATCTCAGTGACGGCACTAGATAAGATGATCGTGTTTGACCTCATTTTAAAGGGCTCATAAAGACCTAGGTGACAGTTATGATCACATCTTTCTGATGGTGCAATCTGAAGGTGAGTATAGGATCACAGTGACGGCACTAGACAAGATGATCGTGTTTGACCTCATTTTAAAGGGCTCATAAAGACCTAGGTAACAGTTATGATCTCACCTGATGGTGCAATCTGAAATTGTGTATAGGATCTCAGAGACGGCACTAGATAAGATGATCGTGTTTGACTTCATTTGAAAGGGTTCATAAAGACCTAGGTGACAGTTACGATCTCACCTTTCCGATGGTGCAATCTGAAGGTGTATAGAAACTCAGTGAAGGCACTAGATAGAATGATCGTATTTCATCTCATTTGAAAGGGTTCATAAAGACCTAGGTGACAGTTACGATGTCACCTTTCTGATGGTGCAATCTGGGTGACTATGATCTCAGTGACGGCACTAGATAAGATGATCGTGTTTGACCTCATTTTAAAGGGCTCATAAAGACCTAGGTGAAAGTTATGAACTCACCTTTCTGATGGTGCAATCTGAAGGTATGTATAAGATCTCAGTGACGGCACTAGATATAATGATCGTATTTCATCTCATTTGAAAGGGCTCATAAAAACCTAGGTGACAGTTACCATGTCACCTTTCTGATGGTGCAATCTGAAGGTGTATAGGAACTCAGTGAAGGCACTAGATTGAATGATCGTATTTCATCTCATTTGAAAGGGTTCATAAAATCCTAGGTGACAGTTACGATGTCACCTTTCTGATGGTGCAATCTGAAGGTGTATAGGAACTCAGTGAAGGCAATAGATAGGATGATCGTTTTTCATCTCATTTGAAAGGGTTCATAAAGATCTAGGTGACAGTTACGATGTCACCTTTCTGATGGTGCAATCTGAAGGTGACTATAGTATCTCAGTGACGTCACTAGATAGGATGATCGTGTTTGACCTCATTTTAAAGGGCTCATAAAGACCTAGGTGACAGTTATGATCACATCTTTCTGATGGAGCAAACTGAAGGTGTGTATAGGATCTCAGTGACGGCATTAGATAAGATGATCGTGTTTGACCTCATTTGAAAGGGCTCATAAGACCTCGGTGACAGTTATGATCTCACCTTTCTGATGGTGCAATCTGAAGGTGACTATAGGATCTCAGTGACGGCATTAGATAAGATGATCGTGTTTGACCTCATTTGAAAGGGCTCTTAAGACCTAGGTGACAGTTATGATCTCACCTTTCTGATGGTGCAATCTGAAGGTGACTATAGGATCTCAGTGACGGCATTAGATAAGATGATCGTGTTTGACCTCATTTGAAAGGGCTCATAAGACCTAGGTGAGAGTTATGATCTCACCTTTCTGATGGTGCAATCTGAAGGTGACTATAGGATCTCAGTGACGGCATTAGATAAGATGATCGTGTTTGACCTCATTTGAAAGGGCTCATAAGACCTAGGTGACAGTTATGATCTCACCTTTCTGATGGTGCAATCTGAAGGTGTGTATAGGATCTCAGTGACGGCATTAGATAAGATGATCGTGTTTGACCTCATTTAAAAGGGCTCATAAGACCTAGGTGACAGTTATGATCTCACCTTTCCGATGGTGCAATCTGAAGGTGACTACAGGATCTCAGTGACGGCACTAGATAAGACGATCGTGTTTGACCTCATTTTAAAGCGCTCATAAAGACCTAGTTGACAATTATGATCTCACCTATGAGTGAAGTTTGTAAACAGTGAAAATTTATTATTTATAAAACTCAACATATTTGATTATAAAACAAATCAAATAATAAGTTTATTAATTCTGGACAAACAAGTCCATTTTATCATTTTTGTACAATCTCATGCTTGGGCCACACTAACGAGAAATGCCGTTAATTATAGCGTTGATGGACGTTGAATGTAGGTGTGGCCACAACTTAACGCGTTAATTTGACAATAGCATTAACAATGCCATTTGCCGTTTGGCGATAACTCGAGTGTCCTTACATCAAAGAGATTAACGCACGAAATAGCGCGTTGAAGCGGCCACACTACGTGTGTCTCATTGTGCACGATAAGCGCAACAGGGTCACACGTATGGCTATGATGTAGTGGAATAATAAAGTTATTACGTTTCAAGAAACGTGATAACTTTTTATTATTCCTTCCTACGTTATTTTTGACAAAGGACTGAAAATTCTTCCAAGGTAAGTGTCCAATTACACATTGTCTACATCAGATGTGCCTTAACAGATTTCACGCCCGATTCCCATAGGCCTCCAAAATTCGGTGATTTTGGAGAAATAAAGTGCCACGAATTTCCATCACTTTCAAGTATTTCTGCCATCTCCTTTAATTCGTTCATCATGCTTTGATTAAGTATTCTTGTAAGCTCATTTGCAGCGCCAACAAAGTTCAAACCATTATCGCTCCACATTTCAGCGCAATGCTCCCTACGTAACACGACTCATCGAAATACTGCAATGAATCCAGATGTCGTAAGGTCACACACAACTTCTAAGCCTAGCCTAAGCTAGCCTAGCCTTCTAGCCTTTGTTTTCATACATATAAACAATGAGATGTATCCTTTGTAAGATTTTTGTCCCCTACCCTTTGACACTCTTATCTGTATAGGTCCGGCAAAATCTACACCACAATACTCTTCAAAAGCATCCGAGACTCAAAAGTTTTAAGAATCTTACATCGCAAAATGATGCTTTGCGACGAATTATCCAATTATTATCTTTTAAAACAACTATCGAAGAATTAGAAAGACAAAGGAAAGCCTAATGGGTTTTTACGGAACCATTTTTAACAAATACAAAGAGTCTTCAAGGAACATTAACGCCAACTTAAACGCCGTTCAATGACATTGAAATTTAATGACGTTGAGCGTTCAAGTGAAGCCACTAACTTTATTGGGTTAAATTTAAAGCAATAATTGCTGCGTTTATAAGCATTGACGTTTTTCGTTAATGTAGCACCAGCATTAGCGCGTTCGCTCGATGACGCAGCCATACAATGGTCGCGCGGTGGGCTAAGCGTTGAAATATGAAATATCGACAGTCGATATTTTTTTTCAATAAAAAGTTTTAACTTTTTATTTTTTCTCGTAAATCATTTAATCTACTACTACCCAATCTACTATACTTTATTTTATGCTTTTAATTTTTCCCTAGTTTATTTATTTGATCTGTATTGAACATGAGTACTGCATTTTTTTTAAATAAAATTAGCATTAGCTTTTTTATTTTTCTGGTCAATCAGTGCTTGATAGATGCATTTATGTTGCATCCTTGATACAACTATAATGTGGGGCTACCACGATAAAAACTCTATGCTCCAGAAACAATCGGTTTAAAAACAGAATTTCAAAATATTTTATAAATCAGATTTTCAGTTTAAATTAATTAGGTATAGTTTTTTTGAACTCTTTTCGTTTTACCCTTATTGTTCTTTACACAAAAATAAAACAGAAATAAAAATAAAACCGTCAAAAACGTCGTCAAAGGCATCTAGTTTATCTATACGTTTCAGTATAAACTAGACGCGTGCCGCCAAAATCCCGGCGCATAGGGGAAAAAAGAAATATGAAACATCAAATCAACGTTATATAATTTTTGACAAATAGTTTTCTGGCCTAATCTTGGTAACATAACTATAAAAGCTGTTAAAAAAAAACTTTAAAAAATGCGTTTATAAAATAATTTTATTGTAACAAAATTAATATAAGGTTTTTTACCGACGATACGATATCTCATATTCCTTTTTAATCTTAGTATCGTAATTTTTACATCCATTTACCACGCAACTAGGCATATTTTTGTCAGGTAAATCTGTCCTGCGCGCGCACCACTGACGACCGATTCGGGTTGGCCCTAAACTGTAATCGGTGTAATCGGTCGTCCCGGTCTTTTAATTAAGCCGGGGGTTCCCGTTTGCGCGCACGTACAATTGTACTTTTATAATACTGCATAGGTATTTGATTGTGATGTAATCGGTCCCGGTGGTTGGTGTTGTGTTGATTTAAAAAAATCTCTAATTATGCCATGTGGACGATATTGCACAAATAATTCAAGAAATATCAGTAAAAACCAAGGAATTACTTTTCATCGGTTAATAAGATACTTAATCAATAAAAAAGTATTATAGATTAATAATAAAACAAATTATACTTAAGACGCCATCTCGTGTCATGTAATATTTGTTAGATCATGAAATTAATTTGTTCAGATGCGACATTTCTGTGGGTACTTAAGTATAGGGCGAATATATTATTATACACATTTTTTGTAGAAAAATATATGAGTTATCATAATTAGGCTAAATTTTTTATATTTAAATCTGCTCATTTCACTTTTATTTTATTTTTAGGTTTCCACATCAAAGTCAAAGTGGAATAAATTCGTTCATTTTTAACTCTCCCGTGCCCAGCATTTACGAACGACTCTTATTCTAATTTAAATATATACATTTGTAATTTAAATGTTATATTAAGTTTTGTTAAACATACATTTAGTATGTTTTTTATATTTGACATAGATACCTTTTAAATATTCAGATGAAAATATCATTAAAATGTAATTGTGATATAATATTATGTAATATTGTATTAAATAAGCAAATATAATATACAAAATAAATGACAAAATTTGAAAATTGTTCTCTATATAATTGACCTATTTAACAATATAATCTACTATTACCTACGGATCATTCTACCTATGTTTATTCTATGATAAAAAAACAAGCGCGCGAACACAGAGTAGCGCACATTTTTTGTTTGAGATAGCTGTTCTAGTACTTAAGTACATATTACTTCAATGGATATCACGTATAAATTCGTACAGCTCTGATCTGATGCTCTCTGCTCGAGATGCTGCACTCATGAAAATGCTTAAAAACTTCTTTAACAACAACCATTAATACTTCTCTGACTAGATCATTTAATTCTTGACGTAATCCTAGAACCATCTTAAACGAAAACCGGAAAAATTCTGTACTCTTGAAACGTCGTACTCCAACGAACTCTATTAACTAATGTCCTTAATTAAACTCTCTACGAAGACATTGATTTGCGCCCTCCTTTCTGCCAAGGACGGTCGCGTCCGTATACGGCTTAGAGATCTCTAGTTAGACCGTTATGCCAGTCCCTAAAATGTGGGGTTTAGTTGGTAAAAGTCTCCACATAAGCACGCAGCCGGTTGCGTGGTATGCTATGAGCATTCCCCACCTCCCTCCCCCGCTTTTCGGAGGGTTGCCCATAATTGCTTCGGGCGCAAAAAAAAGACATTGTTTGAACGCTACTGCCCACTTAACCGTTTACAGTCAACTGTCCTGTAACTAAACTCGCTACTGTACTTATCGAAGTGTAAATCGGTCTTTACGCTAGTAATATATAAGTCAATGATTAATAGTAACTATGATATAACATTTTCATACATTTATAATTTAATTTGCTTAATAAATGTAATAAATGAACTAAAATAAATGACTTGCGATTGTTTTTTTTTTTAAATAAAGCCGATATATCAATATACCGATATTTTTTTCGATATATAAAAATCCGATATTGACTTTTATAAATAGGGTGACAAAGAGGATGATGGTAAGTGGTTTGGGCTACATCTACATTTATCTCTTAAATCAAAATGCAGTGCGTTTACGTGAGGACTTGATGGAATGCTGTGAGATTTTTTTTTATTTATTATATTAATAACTACTGTAGATATATTAACTTACGATATATGGAACTCCAATATTGATATAATTATGAATATATCAAAAATACGAAATTTAAAAATATATCACACGCCTAGTTTGAACTGATCATTGTAACTGACCGTGTGTGTGGAAATTTCTTTGGCTTAAGTCCGTTCGAACTGATATCAGTTCAATTGATGACTTTAACTGACCGTGGTGGGGTCCATTACATTGTACGAAGTTGCCCATTTGCTGCATTAAGGAGATGTTGCACAAAACTATTGTATGATACATATATAGTATAACGTTAGGAAAACAAATATGCGCATGAAATACTAAATTTAACTGTAATAAACGAATGGATTTTTAAAACACTGTATTATGTAATCGATATAAAAAAATATTTGATTGAACCGTCGGAAAAAAACTTTGATGTTCGAGTTGTCGTTTTTTAAGCGTTATCTATTTTTATACCTACATATTTTATTACTCATCGTCGGGAACATTCTGCTATGTGACGTTATACGCAGCTGGGTGTCGTAACAATATTCTTCGATAATATGGAAGATATTCACTTAGATTCTTAATAGGATACATTTTTATTAACATCCTTTAATTCCTGATGATAAGGAAAAAACGTTTCAAATGCTTGTAATCAATTTCGGTACTTGGTAGAGCCATGCTACAGTTATATTAGTAGTATAGTTGTAGCACGAACGGGTCGGCTCGACCGGAGAAGGACCACGGTCTCACAGAATACCAGCGTGAAATAGTAGCTTAATGCTGTTGTGTTTCGTATGGTGAGTGTAGAGAACGTCGGAGTGAACGTGTTTTTTTACTGAAAACGAGGCATTACATCTTAGTCCTCACGGGTGACAACGTATCTGTATTTAGATTCGTAATCGAGGATAAATGTAGATGTCTATGGGCCGCAGCAACCACTTACCATCAGGTGGACTGTGTGCTCATTTGTCACCCTATCCTATAAAAATAAAAAAATAAAGTCGATAATTACAATAAATTCAAGCGTTAGCAAGACTAAACAGTCCCTAATCAAGTAAAAATATAACCGTATCTTATATACGTAATTGAAAGATTAAGACGTTGACGTTTGAAGATTTGATAAGCAAGACAGTGTGATTATGGTTTTTAAATCACCAGATATTTACCTCGCTTCTTTCAGCTAACATTTTTTCAAAAATATTAAATACATGCAAATAAATACATAATTTCATGTATATTTGATTTAAAAAAAATGCCATCCCTTACTTTTAAGATTTTTAAATATCAAAATAAGGTTAAGAAACGAACAATCTCGAAACGGTTTTAAAATAATTACTTGTTTACATAATGAAAAATGTGTTCACCGTTACTCATTACGTTGACCCCTTTTACTGAAAACAAGGTATTCTTTCATAGTCCTCAGGGTTAACAACGCATCTATACATATGTTGATTCTTAATTCAGGATAAATGTACATATTTGTCTTTAGGCCACAGCATCCACTTACCATTAGGCGGATCGGGTGCTTTTTGTAACCCTTATACTATATTAAAAATTAAAAATAAATGTCTTACTTATTCTCTTTTCACAGTTGCTTAAGTTGTTAAGGAAATTTTATGTATTTCTGTTCACTAGAACTTGGACCTGAAGTAATTTTAAGCGTTAAAACATACTTTGTAGGTTTGTTCGGTACTTTCACTAGATGGCTGCCTTTTTAAAATTTTAAAATAAGTTAATATACCAATTTAAAAATGTGTTAAGAAATGATATCTCAAAATTATTTTTCTTCCAAAACTCTGTGAATATAAGTTAAGGAAAAATTATTTTTTAACGTAAAAATATTTGTATTGTGATTCCGAAGGTGCATGCCTTCTTCATTTTCGACCTTTTGCGATACAATTTAAGATAATTTGTTTAAATACAAACGCCTAGTACTCGTAATAATATTACATATTGCCAGATAAAAATTTGCCGTCATAAATTACCAGGCGCTTCGATGTGTGGCGTAAGGTGACAACAGTCAGTTATGTCTGTATAGAAAATCGTTAATTTAGGGGTTTACACTCGTTTAAGTGACAATAAATATGAATAAGCGTAGGAAAAGAAATAAATAATATTTATTTCTTTTAGTATTATATATAAGTGGTAAAACAAAGAGCGTTTATCGCAAGAACGCTCCTCGAATGTGATACGTTCCACTTGGAGGTTATAATTTTTTGCATGGTACTTTTTTGTTTAAGGTTGCCTAATAGGATGGATTTTTACTAATTTACATTAGCAAAACTGATTATTTATACGTTTCTGCGTTATGAAGTGAGAAACTCTAAAAATGTAAATATCACGACCGAGTCGGAAAATAATGTACAGAGTAGTGCAAGCACAGAGACCACAAATAATGTCATTGTCAATGTATTGTCCGAAAGTATGTGGTAAGTACATAATTTAGAAAAACCGATATACTACGGGTATTAAGTGATTAACCGGTCGAAGTAGTCTTGTGAGATTTTACACATACAGTACCTACACCTACTATTGGGCAAACAGAGACTTTTTAATTTTTTTCGTTATTATTTATCCAATTTGCATTACGGCGTCTTGTAAAACTCACAAGAACAAACAGTTTACAATTCAGTTACGTGAAGTATTTTACGTACGATACACCAATTCAGAAAACAAATCGATGTCAATTCAATAATTTTTCTTTACAGATTAACTTAACAGAACTTATAATCTAGACAAATATTATAAAGAGGAATGAATAAAGTACAGAATTTATAATCTATAGGAACTACAATTATAAATAAGATTTAATTAAGAAGTAAGCAATGCCCTCTCTGTTATTCATTACTCTGCATATCGAGCTAGCGCACTCGTACGGATAACGCACGTGATGTTCGATAGATGGCGCGCGGTTCGCTGCGAAACGAGCAAGGTTAATCGCTTCGTATTCGGCCTTAAGAGTCATTAAAATTGGTTACAATTGACGAATATATCGTGTAACGTACATAAAAAATACATACTTGCAAATGGTCAATTAGGCACTTCTTCACGAGAAATTTTGCACCACACTTGTCACAGATAAATGAACACAGATTGTGCACTTTCATGTGTTTGGAATAGTTGCTGTTGTCATTGAAGGTTTTGGCGCAAATTCGGCATTTATATATGGCCATGGAAGCATGCTCCCTCATGTGCTCCTTATATTTAGCTGGACTGTTCTGGTCAGCGCCGCAGAGCTGGCACAGTAACTGGTTGTTGTTTTTTACTTTAGATCTTAACGCTTGGAAGAGAAGGTGCATGATAAAATGCCGCTTGCAATCTCTTGGTCTAGGAAAGGTTTTGTTACAGACAATGCATTTTCTGGGCATATTAATTGTTTTCTTTATTAAGAGTATATCTGAAAAGTTGTATTTCATTTACTGAGATATTTACATACAGCATATTATATATTATATATACCCCACACCCCACAGCTGGGTACAGCTGCAGGCCCACATACATTTAGTAGTCTTCGTGTAATAAGAAAATTAAACATTTATACTTCAAACAATTAAAAAGAATAAAATAATTTTCACATAATCGCTTTTAAAGTGACAAAAAAAAAACAACTAAGACAATGTATAAAATAATAACTACCCCCGACTTCAGAAGCTACTGTATGAAAATAATTTTATAACTTTTGCTTTTTCAAGTCGGCTTTTACATTTTATTAAGTTCACTAGTGGTCCGCCCCGACTTCGCACGGATGATTTTCGGATCTCAACAATATATGCATGTATTATATATATACCTATAAACCTTTATACATATAAACCTTTTAATCATTCTGTCTACTTAAGCGTACATAGAGATTTCTTGACTCTTGAGTGAATCAAGAAATGTAACATGCACAAAGTAACAACTAAAATATAGTCTAATGTAATAAAAATTACATTAAAAAATTTACAAACTTTAGGGTGGAATTTCAATATAAGCTATTTGATTACCAAGTGGTAAATTTTTATACGTGGTAGAGCCATGCTACAGCTATAATATGGTTGTAGCACGAATGGGTCGGCTCGACCGGGGAAGTAACACGCTCTCACAGAATACCAGCGTAAAATATCAACTTAATATTGCTGTTTCGTATAGTGAGTGTAGAGATCAGGTGACCCTTTCTACTAGAAATGAGGCATTCCATTTTAGTCCTCAGGGGTGACAACCCATCTGCGTTTTGATTCTTAATCGAGGATAGATGTAGATGTCTATGGGCCGCAGCATTCACTTACCATCAGGTGGACTGTTTGCTCGTTTGTCACCCTTAGTCTATAAAAAAAATGAACAATTGTACAACCGACTTCAATTTATGAAATGAGATGACAATGAGAACATCATCAATGTATTCGAAGCCTGTAAAAGTGAACACTACTGCTGGACATGGACCTCTCCCAGTGCAGCGACAATTTGCCTTACTCCTCACACTTGACTGGCGAATTGAAGATCATAACCAGACGTGAGCACCTTTGACAGAGTTGACTCGCCGCCTCGGGTCTTTAACGTCTGGCGTACATAGGATGGTACATGAGAACCACCATCAGAAGCCATGATTTCTTCTAGCATCCTACGACATGATCTTCAAACTCGAACACTTTCAATGAAGTCATGTTCCAACCAAAATCAACTATAGTCAACCAAATCTAAGAAATACCTTTTGACGTTTCACATTAATCATTCCGCAATAACTTTTCACAAGCGTAATCACATGATTTAAAATAACCTTTTACGTAAATCCGAAGAATTATGAAGTTATCTATATTTCATTACAACGTGTATAGTTTTTTATCACTAATTTAAATTTGCATTGTGAATTGTGAATGCAAATTTACAATGCAAATTTAAAGCTGTATTAGTCCCTACTTTAACATATGGTAGTGAAAGTTGGGTGTGGCAGAAGAAGCACGAGAGTAGAATAAACGCAGTAGAAATGCGGTCGCTAAGGAGTATGTTAGGGCTGAATCTGAGTGACAGGGTGAGAAACTGTGTGATAAAAGAAGAGTGTGGTTTGCAAGATGATGCAGTGACCAGGATTAAGAAAGGAATGCTTCGGTGGTTTGGTCATCTGGAAAGAATGAATGAGGAAAAAGACTGAATGGAAGAGTCGGAAAGGGACGCCCTAGGCGGAAGTTTGTCGACCAAATTGACGATATAAAAAAATGGACCAAATTAAGAGTACCCTTAACCGACGAGCATGTATGCGTGGGTATATCGATGTGGAAGAGGCGAGAGAGGTATGTCAGGATCGTGCTAAATGGAAGTCTGTAGTCTCTGCCTATCCCTCTGGGTGACAGGCGTGAGTGTTTATGTTTATGTAATTTAAATTTGAATTTTTCAAACAAAGCAAAATATTAAAAAATAACCAGTACTAACTTTTATTACTTGACGTCGTTTCAATGATATGTCGCTATGTATAATATTACCGTAGTGTTTGGATGATTAAAATTCATGATTATGCGAATAATCGGCAAAATATTCAAATAATTGGTAAAAATATTCTAATAATCGAATCATTAATATCTTTAATGTATTATTTGTTTAATTTAATTTTTATTTTCAAAATACATTAAATTATATGAATCATGAATAAAAAAGTTTATATTTCACTTGTCAAAGTAAATTTGTAGAAAACTCTCGTTTCTAATTTGTTTTTTCAATTTGACGTAAGTACACAAAGTTCAAAAACTTTATTAAACTAAGTTTGTATAAAAAGGGTTATTATAATATTAAGGAATTTATGGATGATAATAACCCCTGGGAAGTGTGATCGCTACCAAGCTATTTCTAATTTGTTTTGTGTTGTTAATTGTAACATACATGATTGTAAGCTCTTATTCTAAAAAAAACTAGTCCCGCTGGGTTTCTTGCTGGTTCTTCCCAGGACAGAGGTTTTTTTGCGAACCAGTGGTAAATGAAAAAAGTTACTTTCAATAAGTATTGTTTCTGTTTCTGTTTCGAGAGCTTACTGTGCGTAATTTTGTGATTTTGTGTTTAGTTTTCTTATTTCTCCTATAATAACTTTTTGTACGTGGTAAAGCCACGCTACAAGTTATATTATAGTTGTAGCACGAATGAGTCGGCTCAACCAGGGCAGGACCACGCTCTCACAGAATACAGGGATAAAATAGCAGCGTAATGCTGATGTGTTTCGTATGGTGAGTGTAGAGAACCGGAGACCCTTTTTACTGGAAGCGAGGCATTCCATCTTAGTCCACAGACGTGACAACGCATTTGCATTTTGATTCTTAAGTGAGGATAAATGTTTATCTCTATGGACCATAGCATCCACTTACCATCAGATGGGGTGTATGCTCGTTTGTCACCCAATGCTATAAAAAAATATTCGTTGAAGCATGTGCCCGTGTCGCAAAGGAAGATTGGGCAAAAGTGGTAGAAAAAACAACAAAATTGATTATTTTCTTGTTTTTTCTACCAAGAGATTGACTAAATAATAAACAACGACATCCCTACTAGTTGTACTGAAAGTGATCGAATAAATTTATTGTTAATCATGTTTCTATCTTAAATTTTTATAACTGTGCCTCTAGAAATAAGCAGTAACAACAAATACGAAGAAACTGATAAATCTTGTGTTTTAAATTATCCGTTTTTAATTTATTCTGGTATTATTCAAACCAAATAGTAAATGATTACCAACTCGAAATAATCGATATCGATTTTTTTAAGAATCGAATATTGTACGTTCCCATCTTTTGGATGGCATGCTTGGTGCAATAATTCTGACAGCTGTCAAAATGTGTTTCTCAGATTTGGTTGACTTTAAATCAAAAGGTTCGTTCGTTTGACCGACAGACACACGTTAAACCTATAACAACCCTCTGTTTCCGTCGAAGGGTAAAAAGGAGTTATATGTAAAATAAGGGACAGTACCTAAGAGTTCTTTTGTAAGTTTGGAGTTCATTTCCGCTTCATCATCACTATCCTTATTATGATCTGCTTTTCTCTTATCATTTTTCATTTTCAAATGCAAGTCCCAATGAATGAAGATTTGTTCTGATTTAATAATTTTCTTGCATTCAATACACTGAAGGATATCGTTCTTTTGTGAAGGTGATAGATCCATGTTTTGTACATCTTGCGACTTCATGTAGAAGTTTTTTAAGTGTGAAATTATATGTGAGCACAACCTCGAGTCCTCGTTAAACTGCTGTTTACAAGTGGGACATGTTAAAAATTTGTAATTATGCCGTGTTAAATGGTGCACGTAAAGTTTTAAAGTCGAAAACACTATAGTACAAGTTGAACAACAAAAAGACATAGCAACGCAACTCGAAGTTATGTGTTCAATATATTCATTGTAGCACCCCCGAAACGGACACTTTTTACATGCATAGAAGATTTCAAGGTTTAAAATAGATATATCATGTTTCTCTTTAATAGGTTCTCCCGCATCCCCCTTATCTGATACTCCTGTAACAGTATAATTTTTTAAGTTTTCGTTACGTTTCTTCTTTGCTAGCCGCTTATTTTCGCCACACGATAATGCCGCATCACATAATAGACCTTTCATCCCGATTTTATTAACCTTGTCATAATGTACCTCTTGTGGACATAACGCAGTTTCATCACCTGAATGAAACATAACTATATCATCTATTGCCTCTACCTTTACTTCAGTTGTATGATTCAAATTAAATTCTACGTCTTGTGGATATGATGCATTTGAATCTACACTTGAATGTGACATAATTATTTCGTCTTCTCGTTCTTCTTTCATATCAGTACTATGATGTAAATTTAATTCTGTATCTTGTAGACATGAAACGTCTCCTGGTTCTACTTTTACTTCTATACTATGCCTCAAACTGCAATATTTGTCTTGTAGGTATGACGCATTTGTGCCATTACCCAGACACGACCTTAAATTGTCATGTTTTAGTTTCTCTTTCATGCCAGTTCTGAAATCCGTATTACAAGCTTCGTTTTGCGCACATGTACTTTTATCTTCCTTTCTTCCTTTGACAATACTTGATTGACCTGAATGAGACTCTTTCACCACATTATAACTTTCTATTACAGAATTATCTTTTGCAATTAAATTGTCAACTTTTGTGTTATGCTCTGGATGTGCTTCTATTGTACCATCTTTCCGACATGAAATATTTGCTTCATCGTTCGGTTCTTCCTTCACTTTCGTATTTAAATTTGTATTAGATTCTTTTCTTTCTATAGAATTTATAATTTTAACATTGTCTTCTACAAATTCTTTAGAGTTCTCATTCTCGTTTTCGTCATCAGAATCTGATATTATTGTTACTTCATCAGAGTTGTTAAGAAGAATAAGGTCATCATCATCATTATCATCATACATATTATCCTCCAAAGGTTGTTCTGTTTCCTTTTCCGTGAACCTCCGATAGCAATTGGATGTTTTGAAAACTTTAGATATGGCTGCATCCATTTCAACATACTTTTGTACTTCTGCATCTAATTGTTCTTGCAGTGTATTTATATCGCATTTTTTACTTTCATTTGGCAAAACTGGCATAGGCCCACCATCATCTAAGATTATAATGTCGTCATCGACTTCTTCGGAATTACTTCCATCGTCTTCCAATCCACTCATAAAAAGTTCTAAGTCTTTCTCTGTAAATAAAAGTAAGAAAGATTATTATAAAACAGCTAAAAATATTATTCACATTAAAAAGTAGTTGAAGAGTACGTAAGAGTAACTGTAACCTGCAACTGCTGCTATACCCCAGGTATGTTTCCCTATGTCGCCTCTTACGACACGCACGGAACGATATGGTGTATGGATAATCTTACATCGCCACTACACGTCAAATCAAATGTAAAACACCCAGATATGCGATGAGGAGCAGCGTGAGAGCAGTTCACGTCTGGTACTGCAAACGATTAAAGCAAATCCTATATGCAACAGGAGACTTATGTCCAGAGGCGACCTCTTACTGGATAATGATGAAGATTGAAAAGTATGAAGGAGAGACAACAATGGTAAATATCCACCAATCAATCTATGGAGGATGTTCAGTTGTATTTTGACAAGCTGTAATCGGCTCTGTAGCGCAGGGACTTAAAAATGGGTCGCAGCGTTAAGGGCCGCGGGTTCGAATCCCGCACGGAACAAGTATTTGTATGGTCTACAAATAGTTGTCCCGGATCTAAGTGTTTGTCCTTGAAAATTTTATGTATGTAAACTACCCCCAAGATACAGAAGAAATCTTTTTCGGAAGTAACATTTTTTTAATAGAATAAAAAGTTCAATCGGTTGATCCAACAAGGATTCATTTGAAATACATTACTGTGTATCATATTAATATATATGCAGGCATTGTAGACAAACCCATTAAACAGTTCAACACATATAATGGATGCCTGACAAGCTCTAGCTGTAATATATACTCGAAAACAAGTGTTAGTTTCACGGTATGTATGGATCTAAAACGCTTATTGTTAAAATTTATATTTTCAACTGTGGACCATCTTAGACAACTCAAAATGAGTAATGAAGAATGTAAATAATCATATTCGCTTATACTACAAGTAAAGAGCCAAGACTTGCTAACATTACCAAGTATCATTAATAATAATTACTGTTATTTTCACACAAATCGTGGTAGTTATGCTGGAGCGATATTATCGCTGTAGCACAAATCAGCCGGCTCGATCGAGGTAGAACCAAGCTCTCACAGAATACCTGTTGTGTTTCGTACAGTGAGTTTAGAGAACCGGAGATACTTCTTACTGGAAATGCGACATTCCATCTTAGTCCACAGGCACACCCCGTCCCGGGCAAACCATACAACGCTCGCAAATTAATTGTATGCATTTGATAATACAAAAAATAAAATGTAAAATGTGTCGTTTATGAAGTTTACTTTAAATTTATTGATAAAACTAGCAACCTGCAACAACTTCGCCCGAGTTAGATCTATCAATGTGGTGACATTTAAATTTTAAAAGTAATCATCACCATTTATTTCATCAATTATTCCATTTCACAAAAAAACGTGTGCAGTTCACATGCGGTAGAAGTGAAACCTTCAAAAAAATAAACTTTGAGAGAATGAGATGAATGCAGAGTATCGGGTCCATGTCATTAAAATATAAGTATATTTATAATAAACACTGTATTTCTTTTTATAGGAAAAAAAATCGCTTTTAGCATTTTTACCATGGAATTTAGAAAATATAAAAAAGGTGAATGTACACATTTACACATATTCTATTAGCTTACTTAACAATAATTCTAACAACATATATTTTATGGAGTTTCCATTCATAATTATTAAGATATTGCCATTTTAATGACACGCGCCACGTAGGCAATAAATCACTCGTTTAGGGTTGGACAGTATGCGCCAAAGCGACCATTTGGGCCGGGACAGTTGAGAGGTTAATGCTGCTGTGTTTCATATGGTGAGTGTAGAGAACTGCAGACCCTTTTTACTGGAAACGAGACATTACATCTTAGTCCTCACGGGTGACAACGCCTCTGAATTTTGATTCGTAATCGAGGATAGATGTAGATGTCTATGGTCCACTGCAACCATTTACCATCAGGCAGACTGTGTGCTCGTTTGTCACCATTATCCTATAAAAAATATAAATCCCACTGCTGGGCACAGGCCTCCTCTCATTTCTGAGTGGGTTTTAGGGCAAGGAAGTGTCCGCCGTGCTGCCACAATCCGTGTTGGCGAACTTCACATGTCTTCAAAACATTTTTCTTATTTCTCAGACATGCAGGTTTCCTCACGATGTTTTCCTTCACCGCGGAGCACGTAGTAAATTAACACTTAAAATTGCATTTAACAATTTCATTGATGCCGGCGGGGATCGAACGTTCTCGGTAATATACTACAGAGCACTAAGATTAGCTCTGATTCATTTTTAACATTAATAATTTTAATTTTAAGTAGGTACACAGACCCAATATTAAGCTTAAATATAGTATTGTATTTAATGATAGGATTATATTGTACAGTTGTTTGTTATACCATATAAAGAAGGCCTGGTAGAAACTTAAAACTCACCAGGAATATTAAGAACTGTTTCCGAGTGAACAATCTCTCCAGTAATGCATTTCATAGGTACTAACATCTGCAAACAAATGCAATAGATAAAAAATATGTTAGCAAATAAGAGAATATAATAAAGCATTTTTTGTTAACTAGCGACCCGCCCTTGACTCACCTACATAAGATAATCGAATTTCTTCTGAAAATGTTCAAGGTTTTTCAGATAACATATAGCCTCTAGATATGTCATGTAAATAATCTCCTACCCTCAATATTTTGAAACTATTTCAATATAATACAGACAGACAATTCAACTTTGTTTATATTTATACTTTATTTAACTTCAAGCTTCCCACAGCCCCGTGACTACTAACTTATACACGGGATATGCCTACGCATACCCTCCCCGCGGGAGTAAATGCGGGATATGTCGGAATTGCAACGACTTTTACTCGATGGTGTTCATAGTGTTCCACCTTCGTCGCATATTGGCAGTGGCCATGGGAACGCTTTCGCGCACATCAGCAGCCCTACCAGTGATAGTCACCCCATAGCAGCCTCTACTCGAGGGAGGACAACTCGTCCTCTTTCTCAAGTGAGGTGCACCAGAACACTAGATGCACCTTCCTGTGGCCTCTCCTGAGTCCAGCACGGACAGACCATGGGGCCATAAAAATATATCACTCGAAAGCATAGCAACCCCTACGGCTCTGCCGGCAATTAAGTTTAGGTCGCGGAGGGTAGGAAGGAGCGGCGCCTCGCGATACCGACACTTTTCCACCACCGCATCAGCGGTGCGGCCCTACTAAAATCTCGAAAGATAGGGCGAATAGAGGGGAGCCCTATGTCAACTTGAACTACAAACCAAGTGGCCTTGTACAGCTGGTGAAACAATATTTCCTGGATCCACATTACGGTGTGATTGACTATTTTAATATTAATGGCTGAAATCCCCTCGCAGCATTTCCGCAAGGTATCCAAGGAATGAAAGAAAACACAGTTGAGCCATTAGAATACATACACACATATACTATTGTGAGGCCGCCACTCCAGAACCTTTGTTCCCAATCAGTTCTCTGTTCTTCAATGAATATAGTGAGTTTGTTGCCATTAATCTTATTCTACTGCGAATATCTCCATTATAAGTTCTATCATAGGAAGCCGATGGATACAGGTAGCTTAGGACCTTGCTTTGTGGCATTTCTTGGGGAGGCATATTTTCAGCAATGGATGTATCGGTTTGTTTGTGAACGGCTGTGATGATGATTAATATGATGTTAGTGATGGTGGTGGTGGTAGTGGTGGTGGTGGTGGTGGTGGACGAGGAGGAGGCGAAGGGATAGAATGTAGTGATGGTGATGATGATGAAGTTTTGTCAAGCTGAGAAAATCCAAGCATAGACCTTTCTATAGTGCTGAACGACATTGGTCTTCCTCAAATAGCACATATCATGTTTCAGAAATATAATTAATCACTATAAAATCTGTTGAAACTGTGTAGGTGTGATTGAAGGACCCGTCCAATATAATGCAGTACCTGGGTTTCAATCTAACCCATAGGAAACAATTACAATAACAGAAGTTGTTTCCAGTCTGGTTGTTATGATTTGCCTTGTGTGTCCGAAACTGCACACGAGCTCACTCCTGATCTCATCAATTCTACCTTACATTAGACACTGTTACCGTTACAGCCTATTAGAAGTCGACAGCTGAACGTAGGCCTCCCCCATAGCTTGCTTCATAGAGGGGATATTTACCATAGTTGCCACGCTTGGCAGGAATGTTGGTATCCTCATTTATTTTTATTTTTATTTATTTATATTATTATAGAAATATACAGTTACCCACTTATTAGTTCGTTTTCCTCTATCGCCTCTCACAACACCCACGGTACTATTATGGGTGGTGGATATTCATACACTAATATAGTAGATTAAAATAAATGGTTGTCTTTGTGTTTACAAAGCAAACTTTTTTTTTCATCATGGTCTATCAAAAGTCAAGTGGAACATATGCCACCCACTGAGATTGCCTTGTAGGATGATATACCAGCACACTTATGCCAGCAGAACATCTTCAGAATTTAAATTTAAAGTCAGGTTTACCCAGGGAGTAAGGAGCGAATAAATAAAGTATCTCACCTTTGCACCCCATTTCTTTCTATCCACCCATCTCCCATGGCTCTTCATAATATGATTTTCGTAAAAAGAGTTTATAATGTGTAATAAATTGTTTTTACATTTACTACACCAGGGCACAAGCATGTAATTCTTAGAGTGATGCAACATATGCTCCAGAAGCATACACTGATACATGGACTTGTCACAAACTGTACACTTAACAAGTCTCTTAGAGAATATTATGTGCATGTACTGCAACGACATGGTAGTGAATTTCCTAAAGCAAAATTCGCACTTTATATTTTTATATCTTCCCGGGCAGTCATGGAATTTGTAAATATGATACTTTGTATTGCAAGCACTGCATAACTTTGCTTGCATTAAAATTGGATCATCTGAATGTACTGAGTGTCGGTCAGTCATATGGGTGTCAAGTTCCATTTGAGTTAGACAGTATCGGAAACACACTGGACATGTTTTGAAATCACTTGTCATCTCTACTCCTAATTTGTCACATTTCATTTTCATATATAACATGCACATACCCTCATGTTCATCGAGTTTATTGCATGTAAAAAATACAGCATCGCAACCTTTACACTTATATTTTGCCGTTCGACGTCTGAAGTTATGATATTTGTCCGGTTTACCACATTTCAAACAATTAGAAATAATGTTTATATCTATAGGTCTAAGCACCCGGTTAGAAAATGCTTCCATGTAAAACTCTTGATCTCTTGGTAAAGTTCTGATTTTAAATGTATTTTCACCATGGCTCTTCATATGTTCTCTAAATGGGTGCAGTCTCCACCAGCCTATTTTGCAAATATAACACATGTACAACAAAGGTGAACCTCTAAACTCAGGATGTGTCTCATACCAATCTTTCCATCTTTCAAATACATCATAGATAAGCTTATCATGAAATGTTTTTGGAGTATCTCTACATTCACCATAAAAATTCCTAACAGCTATATCTAGGTATTTGTCAGCTAAACTAGTATTCTCTTTTGCTTGCTCCTCAACAGCTTTTAATATCGAAGTTCTTGTTATAGTATACTGCTTTACAGGCACTACTCTACTTTTTATTTCCTTTTCATTTCTTGCTAAAACTTTTCTTATTGTATACTTTTTACCCACATCCTCTGTAAAGTTAACAGTTTGCAATTAAGCTATGTTTCGAAATTCAAGATAATGCTTAGACTAATTGTAACCATAACAGCTCATTGTAGTGGAAAATATACTCTTTTTTTTAATAGGCTGTAACAATTATTGGGTTAAGTGTTTTATACCACAAAATGTAGTTGGAGATTGAAGTCAACTGTTAACATAGGCCTCCTCCATAGGTTTCTTTTTGTAGGATAAGGTGACAAATGAGCACACAGTCCACCTGATGGTAAGTGGTTGCTGTGGCCCATAGACATCTACATCTGTCCGATTACGAATCAAAATGCAGTTGCGTTGTCACCCGTGAGGACTAAGATTGAATGCCTCGACACTAGTAAAAAGGGTCTCCGGTTCACTCACCATACGAAGCACAGCAGCATTAAACTATTTTACGCTGGTATTCTGTGAGAGCGTGGTTCTTCCCCGGTCAAGCGGACCCATTCACGCTACAACAATACTACTAATATAACTGCAGCATGGCTCTATCACATACGTATTTCCTCAAGGGGGGACACCTGCCATAGTTGCCACGCTCGGCAAGTGGATTGGCAACTGCTGTTTTTTATTTGTATTGTAAGGAAGACGCTGCAACCCATCTCATGATTTGTTTCCCTCTGTCGGCTCTAACGATACCCATGCGATGATATAGGGATGTGGATATTCTTACACCGCCACTACCTGGTCTAACACTTTAATATAAACAAACGCTTTCAAAAGAATCCAAGGACTATTCTGATTTGCACTACAGTTAAATTATACTATTCAATCAGCATTTAATTTGTTAAATATAATTTAGTATTATATTGATATAATTATATTTAGCTACATAATTAAACAAATTATTTATTATTTCTCAATACATATTCATACATTACGGAAATTGAGGTAGCTCCAGTTAATTTAAAATATTTGTGCTGGACATCGCTCGCTGCCTTAAAGCTACATAATACAGTATTGAGACCAATCGAGACATTACTTGCATTAATTTTTCTAAAATAATCGGTTGATGTGATCTTCAGTAAAATAGAAATGATTTTAACAGATCATAACCCAAAACCTAACATGTGTCCTATAAATTTTATGATTGTAATCAAAAGCGTGAAAAATTTGCTTCAGAATAGATAGCTCATTTACGAAAATATACTTTGGAATACAACATTAAAAAGAATGTTATGATATAGACTGGTATGATAGATATTATTATTGAAACGAGACAATTTGCGTCATCAAGGTATAGTTGACGCGATGCTATTAGATGTTTGTATGATTCAAGGCAACACAACGAGAGTTACATTACATAATTACAGAAAGGAGCCACATTTTACGCGTGGTAGAGCCACGCTGCAGCATATTATGGTCATAGAACTAATGGGTCGACTCGACCGGGGAAGGACCACACTCTCACAGAACACTAGCGTAAAATAGCAGCTCCGGATCCTGAGACCCTTTTTTACTGGATATGAGGTATTTCATCTTAGTCCTCAGGAGTGACAACGCATCTGCGTTTTAATTCTCAATAGAGCATAAATGTTGTTATCAGTTGGACTGTGTGCTCGTTTGTCACCCTTATCACAATTAAACGTTGACATTTTCAGAAAATTACGGACTACAAGCAAGCCTTCCTTTGGTATATTGAACCTTACAAAACCAATGTCAAATATGCTATATCTTAACAACAATTGCAATTACTTTAATATCCCATGATTATGAGATTGTGTATAAGCCAATATTTTATATCTCAGGAGAATGACTGCAACCAGTCCACAAACAATCGAAACAAGTCAACATTGGTTTTGTTGATCGCTGTGAGTTTCATTTAATGCTAAAGGCACAGCAATAGAAACAAAATGCAATAAAACATTATTTCAAGTTATTTATTATATTCAATGTGGTTGATCAGCTGGAAATACAGACTCAGATTCACACCCATTTTGGGATCATCATACAAAGCTATCACTATAAGATCACTGTTTGTAAAACAAAACATGTATTATTTCAGACAAGCGAAAGAGATTTATATGCAAAATACCAGAAATGGCAATAGACTTGCTGGTGAAATTATACCCAGAGTGCTCGGTTTAAATAAACTGCTACTGGATGTGTATACTCATATTCAATAAAATACCCCAAAATATAAAAGACTTACCCCTTAATAGATTTAAAGGCGCCCTTTACAGGTGGCTAAATGATCATTGTTTTTATAATGTGAATGACTACCTAAATTTGACATGATGTGACACAACAGTAGTTCTATATTTTTAACTGCATTTTCAATTTTAATTATTTTTAAATTTGTATGTATTAGTATTCGTAATTTGTAAACGATGACTATTTTATGATGAATATTTTAATTGAATTCAATATTTTAATATAGTAAACTTGATTATAAAAAATGTATTTGCATGCTATCCACAGATGGCTGAAAAATCTGAACTAACTTTACAATAACCACCTAAATGTACCCTTTTTCAAAGCAAATAAATCTTCATTTCATTTCACTATATTTTTGAACTGCCATGTATTAATACCAATATCAATGCACTATAGAACTTAACAAATTTTGCATAAAACACAGGAATAGTGCAAACAAAAGCGCTAGCAAGGAGTTATGTACCAAATTTTAATAAAGATGTTTGGAAAAATTGCAACATGCCTCAAAAAACTTGTTATGGTGAATGGATTACGCCAATAAAACCATGGTCAATAATTCAAATTGAATTCATATAGATTCATACTCATGCTGCCCTGTATTAATTATGGTAAATAACACTACCTCCTATGGATGTCAGACTTTCAAGAACATTTGCAGCATGTGGATCATTTTATACATGGTAGAGACATTTTATTATAGAATAAAGGTGACAAACGAGCTCACAGTCCACCTGATGGTAAGTAGATGCTGTGACCCATAAACATCTACATTTATCCTCGATTAAGAATCAAAATGATGCATTGTCACCTCTTAGGACTAAGATGGAATGCCTCGTTCCAGTAAAAAAGTCTTCAGACCTCTATACTCACCATACAGAACAGCAGTATTAAGATGCTTTTATACGCTGGTACTCTGTGAGAGTGTGGTCCTTCACCGGTCGAACCGACCAATTAGTGCTACAACCATAATATTGCAGTATTGCTCTACCACATATAAAAAACGCTGTAGCTATATCATTATAGTAGCAGGAATGTGTCTGCTCGACTGGTAGATACTTACTTCTTACTTCCGTTGGCGCTACAACCCTTTGTGGGTCTTGGCCTCCTCCACAATCTTCCTCCAGTTGTCACGCTGCCTGGCTACCTTCTTCCAGCTGGTAAACTTTCCCATCTTCCTGAGATCTTCTTCCACACAGTCACTCCAACGCTTTTTAGGCCTGCTTCTCGGTCTCTTTTGTTGCGGCCTCCACTTTGTCATTATTTTTACGGCTCTAGTATCCGGCATTCTTTCAAGGTGACCCGCCCACCTCAGTCGCTGCGACTTACAGAACCTGACGATGTTCTCGTGCCCGATAAGTGCGTCCAGTTCATGGTTCATGCGTTGACGATAGATACAGTCACGTTCTTTGATGGGGCCATAGATTTTTCTCAGCACTTTCCTTTCGAACACGGCAAGCTTCAGTTCGTCTCTCTGGATTAAAGTCCAGGTTTCACAGGCATAAGTCACAACAGGCCTGATGATGGTGTAGTAGATCGTGAGTTTCGATTTCACACTAAGCAGCTTAGAACCCAGGAGTTTGGCACACGCGTAATAACATTTGTGCCCAGCAACTATCCGTGCCTTAATCTCTTCGTCAGATCTATTTTGGGAGGTAATCATTGCTCCTAGATACTTGAAGCTGCTCACGCCTTTTATGGTTTGATTGCCAACATTAACGTTTTGTGGCTGTCCAGGTTGTCTAGCTGTTGCAAGGTACTCAGTCTTGGATGCATTTACACACAGTCCAAAAGCCGCGGCTTCGGTCTCCAGCATTAGACAGTGGTTGATCATCCTGTTTCTTGACCTGCTGGTAATAAAAATATCATCGGCATACGCAGCGAGGTGAGTGGTGTAATTAATCAGGTCATTGATGTTCAATTTACGTGTGGCAGCCTCAAGTGCGAAATTGAAGACTATAGACGATAGCGCGTCTCCTTGTTTCACTCCCGAACGCCCCTCAAAAGGCTCGGACAGGTCATTCTGTATGGCTACAACAGCTTTAGAGTGCTTTAACGTGGCTTCGACAAGCCTAACCAATTTACTGGGCAAACCCAAATGCAGCATGCTGGAGAGTATTTGTGTACGGTTCACACTGTCAAATGCCTGCTTGAAATTCACAAACATTTGATGCAAGTTAATGTTGTATTCATACGCCTTTTCCAGTGTTTGCCGCAGGAGGTGAATCTGGTCTACAGTAGAGTGATTAGGTCGGAATCCGCATTGGTACTCTCCCAATATCTCCTCAGCATAACCACAGAGCCTCCTATAAATAACTCCTGACAAAACTTTATAAGCCGCTGAGAGGACTGTAATACCTCTGTAATTGCTACAGATAATCTTATTCCCTTTCTTGATTATCGGTACAATAATACCTGAATTCCACTCCTCGGGTATTCTTTCTTCCTCCCATATAAGAGTAACGAGTCCGTGCATTCTCTCACGATACCGCTTCCGCTTCTTTTGAGTAGCTCTGAGGTGATAGTATCAAGCCCTGGTGCCTTGTTGTTCTTCAGACTACGAATGGCTTGATGGACTTCCATTCTTGTGAGTGGTTCTAATCGCTCCTCAACATCGAAAAAGATGGTCTCTTTATCTGTTGCATTGGATATGTTTAGGAGTTCGCTAAAATGTTCCCGCCAGTCCTAAGCACGTCTGCCTTTTCCGTGATTAGACTCCCTGACTTGTCTTGGCATGCGTTGGTTTTGGGTTGATATCCCTTACAAAGGCTGTTTATTTCCCTATAGAAGGGGTGTGTAAAATTACGTACTCTCAGGTCTTCCATTCTCTTGAATCGCTCTCTTTCTGCGTTCCTTTTTTTGCGTCTCGCTAATTTCCTACATTAGTTGCTCTCAGTCTTATAAAGTTCTTCATTTTCTTACACTGTTGTTTTGTAGATATCTAAGCCGCATTTCATTCTTTTTAGTAAGTGCTTGCATATATTTTTCATCGAACAATTCCATATTTCTTGTACGCTTTGCCTTTCCAATAATATTTTTGGCTGACTCTGTCACCGCTGTTTTTATATTTTGCCACTCCTCATCAATGTTGTTACATGGAACATATTTAGTAAGTTGCCTTCCTAATTCTTGTTCATACAATTTTTCGTTAGTAGCATTTTTTAGTTTATTCCATTTTATGCATTTCTCACCTTTAGCGTTCTGAATTTTACAAGTCTTTTCCTTTAAGGAAGCAACAACCAAAAAATGGTCAGAGTCACAGTTGGCACCTCTGTATACCCTAACGTCTTGAACATTGGACAGCCTACGCTTGCTAAATAACACATGATCAATATGATTGTATTGAGCCCTACCGGGAACCTTCCAGGTGCCTTTGTGTATATTTTTGTGTGGAAATTTCGTGCCTCATATAAAAAGATTGTTTGCTAATGCAAAATTGCACAAAAGTTCTCCATTGTCACTGGTGTCTTCATGCAGAGAATGCTTACCAATCACGTCCGCATAAACATTCTCTTTCCCAACTTTTGCGTTGAAGTCACCTAGAACACAAAGAGTATTATTTTTCTATATTTCGGTACTTTACTGCATAATGTGTGATGTTCCTCGTAAAACTTTTCTTTGTCTTCGTCTGATGCATCTTCCGTTGGTGAATATGTGCAGACATATGTAGTATTGTAGAGTTTTCCTTTAATCCGTATTTTGCATAGTCTGTCGTTGACTGGTTCAAAGCCCAGTACGCAACTTCGAAGCTTCTTAGTAATGATGAAACCAGTGCCGCGGTGTCCCTGAATGTCGGCACAGCTGTAGTGAAGTATATACTCATCTTTGTCTATGGTGCCAGTTCCTTGCCATCTGATTTCTTGAAGTGCTATTAGATCGAGGTTGTATGTCTTCAGTTCACGGCTGACTTCATCCATTTTTCCAGCTTGTAGCAAGATTTGCACATTCCATGTACCGATTCGTAGGCTAAATCGTTTTTCCATAAGTCTTTGCCAAGGTCATTGGGTTTTAAGCAATCTGAATTTTTCTGTATTGGACTTCGGAACGTTTGGGTTTTTACCTTGTAGGGTTGTTGTATTGTAGAGTATTGTAGAGTTTTCCTTTAATCCGTATTTTGCATAGTCTGTCGTTGACTGGTTCAAAGCCCAGTACGCAACTTCCGAAGCTTCTTAGTAATGATGAAACCAGTGCCGCGGTGTCCCTGAATGTCGGCACAGCTGTAGTGAAGTGTATACTCATCTTTGTCTATGGTGCCAGTTCCTTGCCATCTGATTTCTTGAAGTGCTATTAGATCGAGGTTGTATGTCTTCAGTTCGCGGCTGACTTCATCCATTTTTCCAGCTTGTAGCAGAGTTTGCACATTCCATGTACCGATTCGTAGGCTAAATCGTTTTTCCATAAGTCTTTGCCAAGGTCATTGGGTTTTAAGCAATCTGAATTTTTCTGTATTGGACTTCGGAACGTTTGGGTTTTTACCTTGTAGGGTTGTTGGTCCTACGAAGAACTCTCCTCCTTTACCCGGACTTGGGACCGGCAGTGCGCGGGATGCAACACAGGCGGAGTTGCTCGACCGGTAGATATTTCTAGCATTTCAAGTAGTCACTCCTTACAACATTCATAGGACAAATTGTGATCAATTTATTTACGCCCCCTAATTGGGTTAGGAATAAAAAATTCAGATTTAACCTTTCCCTTGCCGCGCCCGCCATAACAAAAAACAGAGCTTTGTACCGGGGACTCTGTCCTCACTTGTTATAAACATTTATACGACTCGTTATGTTTAAAGAGGTTTTAGTTACAGTTATTTGAAGCCGATAAGATTTTTGATAAGTAGAAACAATAACCATAACATTTAAATGTTTATTTTATTTTGTACATCTCTTTGTTTCTAACCGATCTTGATAAAGTGTTTACTTACTGACCGATAAACTTTTATTTATGAATGAAATATCGTCAGTTTTTATTTTATTTTTATGTCCTTACAATCAATACAACATATTCTTCCTAAATGAACCGAAATTATGCATGTAATAATTATAATAATTCTACTTTTTCACTTGCAAACATTTGCCAAAATGTTATTTATGTCATTTGCAAAAAATGCAATTAGACAATAGACAGTTTGCGCGTGCTTTGTAAACTCATTTTCAAAACTTTTTGTGTATATATTTTATATCGTCTTCCTTTATTTTTCTTATACAATCATATAGATATAACATTTAGCAATTCCTAGTCAAAGTATTTACTATGGTATTCCAATAAGAAATATACTATTATTATTTTATTAGAATCTTATTAGAAATCTTGACTGTTATGAATTGTTTGCATAGAGGTTTTATATTTCTACTTTTTTATCAATTGGAACATAAAAAGTTACTGTTGTTGTAACTTAAATCATTCAAAAACATTACGTAGTAAAGATAAATAACATTACTTAGTTTTTTTGAAAGAAAATCCAACTAAAATACACAAAACTTCAACAATTACGCAACTAACCGCACCGGCACGCAAAAGCGAATGGCTGTTATATTTGATTTTGTCTATGTAACCGAGTGAATATAATTCTTCAGAATATTCTTTAGTTCGTTCAGAATCGAATGAAATAGTGTTCAATCGAAAATATACTGTATTTTTATATCAATTAATGACGAAAATAGCAGCACGTAATGCGGACATGTATACATGTCCTCTGTACTCAGCGGTCACAATACGTGGACATGTTCAAGGGTTAAAAGTGTTGTAAATCTATTATATTTAACTTTATTTTCTAAAGTTGGTATGCAAAGCTAAAACAAAAAAGTGGTGGGAGATGCTGCTCGCAGAAAAGTAGATACTGACATCATGGCAGGTAATGCTCAGAAGTAATACTAGCTTATTATTTTATAGAAATACATGTACCTGTGCCAATTCCTGCAGGTTCAGATATATTAAGACCACATTCATCCATGCTGAATGTGCCACCATAATTAACAACTTCTTTAACTGGACCATTTTCATTCATAGAATCATGATCACATTTTTCTACTTTCACACTAACAGAACACTTTATTGGTAGAGATGAGATTACAATGTCTTTAGCAATACCCTTACTATTATCATCCATTTGTTTCTTATTCAAAAATCCCTTTATGTCAGTCTGAAAAAGAGATGAATTAGGAGTATCATGAAAAACCTACATAGATTTCAAATTATTACTTTCAATTTAAAGTTCTGGAAACCAGTGTCTGATGTAAAAATATAATATATATTATATCTATGACTGGAACAGTGTGACAGTTATTGCCCCTCAACCCTATAAGAAGTTAGAAGTTAGGGGAGGCATGTGCCTGGATATTGGCTGTAATTTTACTTTAACATTTAACTTTACTATAAGCAGTATGTCTAAAGAGCAAAATCAACAAATCATATATACTGAATAAAATGAGCTGCATCTGCTGTATCAATTAAAAAAGCGATGTTATTAGAAATATCATACTTTGAGAATTTAAGGGTTTTCAAGATTATTTTCTCGTTGGAACGTATTTACTACTCTTCAAAAGCGAATCGTTTTATAAAATAACTATTTTAATATGGTGGGTTCACTTGAAAATAAAATTCATTTTCTAATCAATCTACTACTACTAATCAAAAAATAGATTTAAATATGTTACCTATAAAATTAATATTTTAACAAAAATAGCGTACAGAATTTTAAGTTATTGGTTGACTATATTTTTATTCATTCGATTTTCGGGGGACGACAAGAAAAAGCAAAATAATGTTTTTAATTTTTTTTATTAACTGGCTTTACTGCTCTGGGTTCTAGCCCTTCTGAGCATTATTACATTTCTTTCTGAATCATTTTAATATTATTTCTTCACAATATGCTGATGCGTCACATTGCGAAGCCCTTGGGAGATTTTGATGACAGCTCAACCCAGCGGAAAGTTGATGACGACAGCCACTCAAGTTCATAAGGCACCCAAGCGATCAAAATAACTTGAGGTTTATATCGACATCAAAGCACTTGTTTCGTCGTTTTCTCGAATAGTTCACACGCGCGGACACTTAGTTCACAAAGTAGCATCACTTCAAAACACAAAGTCCACTTCAAACCATTATTTAGGCGACGAAACAGGAGCAACAAACCGTCTACGGCCAAGTTCGCGCCAAAACTCCCAAAATGTTTTTAATTATATGTTATGCCATGAAGGTGAGAACTTTGAGCATAGACAATAACTAGACTATTTTCTATGAAGTAGAGAACAGAAAACTATGAAGTGCAGAAGTAAGGAGTACAGGCTGTGTATTAAAAAGTGTCCATAGAAAACCGTTAAAAAAAAAGGTGGTGCCACTATAGCTACGGGTTAAATTTTAAAGAAAGTGCCGAAAAATATTAGTGGGATAGACGACTTTTTCGAGGTTATATTTACTAAATAAAATTATTTTAGATTTTAGAGCTACTGAGCAGTTTAGCAGCACACTTCAAACCGTCGACAATTGCTAAGTTCATTTCATCCCAGTAGCTACTCCAGCGCTGTTGTGGAGAGTTTTTGAACTGTTATTTACCGCTTACAGATGGACACTTTTTCAACTATTCTACTACGGGAGTTGGTACTCCTTTATTCTACACTCCATAGTTAGAGTTCAGGAGAACCATCACTACGTACTAAAGCATAGCGCGCCTGTCCTTGAAAATTGTAGAATTTATAGCGGCGCTGACGTCGGTGAGTAGTGACTGCGACGTTAGCTGTTTATGAATACAAGTAGATGAAGTTAGTTGAATAATGTACAAAATTTCTCCGCGGCATTGGTGAGAAAATTTTCATGCTCCGTAATTTTCTAATTTTTGACAAAAAGAAACATTTAAAAATTTTAAGTGCAATTCAAGTTTATTACGCATCCATCAAATTGTACACGTGTCTATACACTGACGCCGCTGTATACATGCTTAAGCAACGTAGGGCGAGGACCTTGTTGATATTTTAACCGATAAACAAATCATCAAAAGGCTCATAAGTTCAGCGTTAGTAAAAGTGATTTTTACTGTTTTTCTTGTCCATTACAGCCCTTCATAAGTTTACTGCTGAACATATGCCTCCCCCAAGAAATGTTCATAAAGCATGGTCCTGAGCCACATTTTTTTGGCTCCCAAAACTGTTTTGCGAAATGGACGAGAGAGAGGTTCGATGGGCTTACGAGGCATTCGTGACAAAACTTTAAAATTAAATTTTATCAGGAGTGCAGGACAATGCAACTGGTATCTTATTATCTGGAAAAAGAAGGATAGGTCAAGTATATCCCTGCGGTTGTCCAAGCTCTGCATCTTTAGGAACTCTAGTAGGTCCTTGTAGGGGCTAAATCTTTTATGCCAGAAGTGTGAGAACACCAAGTGTTTTACTAATCGTTTTTGAATGCGTTCAATACGAAGTGTGTGAGTAGCATAATGTGGACGCCAGACCACACTTCCATACTCAAGGATCGATCTAACCAAGCTATTGTATAGCGCAATTTTTGAGGAATGGCGTTTGAATACTCTAGCGTTCCTGATAATAAAACCCAACATCTTGGACGCCCTGCCTATGATGTAGTCAATATGTGGGACAAATGTCGTTTTATTATCCATGAGCACACCCAGATCCCTTACTACTGTCTTTCTCCTAATCGAATGCCATTAATGCTGTAGATGGATGGAATAAGATTCAATTTCCTAGTGAATTTAATGTGAACACATTTATTGATATTGTGCTCCATTCCTTTTTTTTTTTTTTTTATTCGTCTGACACCATTTCACTAGCGCGTCAAGATCTTTTTGTAAATGCAAAACATCATCTAGTGTTTCAATTACTTTCCACAGTTTTAGGTCATCTGCGAACATCGAAGGGGACGAGTAATTTACATAATTAGGTATATCGTTCACAAAGATATTGAAGAGAATAGGGCCTAGGTGTGAACCTTGCGGAACACCAGAAGTGATATCTCGTAGCTCTGAGCTAAAACCATTAACGACTACATAGAAAGAACGTTCACTTAGATACGATTCGAACCAAGCTAGAACAGAACCCCCTATTCCGTATGCAGATAGTTTTGTCAGAAGCCGTCGATGTCAATGATGATGTGACATGCAATGTCCTCCACATACGTAACCAGATTAGTATTAGTAGACCTACCTTTTGTGAAGCCGTGCTGGTTGTCGTTTAAATACTTGTCGAAGTAGGCTTGAAGAATAGAGACTCGAATACTTTAGCTAATGAGGACAATATGGAAATAGGCCTGTAGTTGCTAATGATCTGAGCATCACCTGCCTTATAAACTGATACCACTTTAGAAACCTTCCAAACTTTTGGAAAAACCCCTAGAACTTAATGAGTTATTAAAGATAATAAATAAAGGTTCCACCAAGCATGACGCGCATCGTGAAATAAACAACGGTGTAATATTATCACTCCCATCTCAAATCCAACTCCCGTTACATCAATATTGACTAATTTTTTGTAAATTTGCTTGCGGGAAAGATTTAGAGTTGAAAAACAATCGATTGCTCCCCCCACTGATGTACCGAAAATATTCTCGTCAGTATTTATGTCACATGGGACACCAAGATTTGAGGTAGTAGAGAAGAAGTAAGATTCAAAGCTGTTGCATATGTCATTACCGTTTTGTATCACCGTATTACCGTCCGTCATCGTAGCTGGATTTGTTCCAGAGCCACCGCGTTTAGTTTTAATATAAGACCAGAACTGTTTCGGGATCGTTAAAATTCCGTCCTCTATTTTACGAATGTATGCGTTGTAGCATTCAGAAGCTAATTTTTTGCAGCGGTCGGTCAGTAGACGATATGATATCCTGTCCAGGGGGTTGCTGTATTTTTTGTAACTTAGTCTAACCCTATTTAACACATGCATCCATCGACTTCTTGCATACCTTACTAGGTCATCACTGCATCTAGTGGGGGTCACCCTGCACTTAACTCACCGGTACGAGGCTGTCACACTAGAACCTTTTTTAACCGACTTCAAAAAGGAGGTATTCAATTCGACTGTGAAGTACTAATCCGTTGAGCTATGTCGATCACTCTGGTTCTAGTGCAGATATCCTTATTTGTAAGTTTATCATGCAGAGAAACCCCGAGCTTCCGTATACGTACAGCAGTGAAGGTATTTTTAGGGTTATATAAAATTATAATTTTATTATACTAGAATTATTTTTTCTACTCTCTCCCACTCACGGGCCTTAGGGGCGAGCATAGTAATGCGCATTATTGTTGTCGATAAGCGTTATCGATAGTGTATTTAGTTTTGTCATTATGTGGGTTAGTGATAAAAATGAAAAAAAAAATAGACAAAACAACGTATTTATTAAAATAAGAATAATGATGATGTAAAATAAATTATTATTTAGGTATCTATCGATAAAAAACTATAAGTAAAAATGTTTCGAATGTAAAAAGTTATATTAAAAATAAATATAAAGATAAAGATAAGTTATATCTAAAATTAAACCTTTTCCTACCTTCCAAGGTTCATTTGTTGTTATCGATAATGGCGTTTCGCCCGCGCAACATGCTCACCACCCTAGCCGGGTTGTGGGCCGTGTTGAATTATCGGATATAATGTCAAACCCGTAGTCGACATAGCCATATTGCATTTGGATTCTAACATAGTATTCCGTCAACTGCTTAATTTTGATTTCTTCCATGACCAAGGTACAATATTTTTTTTATTAGGGTTACTCTTCGCTGTCAATTTTAATTCCATCAGAGCTTCTTGAGTAAACACTGGTCGGCCATTTATAGTACAGCCAAATTGCTCCTCTCACAGAGCAACGTGCTGCAGTAATCTATTTAGGGATAGTTTCTCAAAAAGATTCGATATGTGCGGTAAAGCGTTATGGGGCGATAGCTAGCCGGGTACCTCCTGTCCTTCCCTGGCTTTGGCAGCACGACGATCTTGCTCTGCTTCCAGATGGTCGGGAAGGTGCCAGTTCTTAAAATGCCTTTAAAGAGCTTGGAGATTTCCACAATCTTCCTTCTGGGCAGCTGCTTTATACCCATGGTGGTGATACTGTTGCATTCCGGCGCTTTGCGGTTAGGTAGGCGCATGATGGCGCGTCTTACCTCTGCTCGCGGGATAAAATCGTCACCCTGCAGTGGCGGTGCCGGGTACGACAGGTATTCCTGTACGCGGTTTGCTATGCTCTCCGCATGCTCTGCGTACCCCTCTGCTACTCTATTGCGTTTGAATTGTTGTTTTAGGTGTTGTGCCATTATTTCCGCCCTCTTTCGGGTGTCATAGACCCTTTTTCCCGTGTTGTCCACTGTGAGCAAACAGGTGGTGGTGTTTTTGTGAGCTGCCGGGTGAGAAGATGCAGAGAGGCGGGTGTCTCCGAAGCTTCGTCGACTCTCCTCTACCATGCCTCTCCCCTGTGCGCTCTTATTGCTACCGAAAGCTCTTCCGTTATGATTTTTAGTTTTTTTTTGATAGGTGGGCACGGCATTCGTGCCCAGAGCTTTCTCAGCTTCCACTTCTCGGAGAGCTATAGTTGTAGTTTGCGAGGGAGCTTCTCCCACCAGCGCCCCGTGGAGACAGGATGTGAGGAGAGTTCTAATTAGTTCTTGAGTGTGGTGTAAAGAAGCAGGGCTGCTGTCTCCACATCTTCTTGCGTGGTAATGGAAGCACCGTGTCGCAGGTCCTCCAGCAAACTGCGGAAGCGTCCTCATTTTTGGACATCTGGGCACTACGGCGTCTGCAATTATGTCAATGATGAACAATACGGGGAGGTGCTGCGCGTCCAGATCAAACAGCACTTCTAGCCGTATTCGGTACGCTATTTTGTGGCACAACTTACTATGTCGAGGACATCAGGCTGGTGTTTGGGATTTGAGGGGATTTGGGTAGGCTCGTCTGGGCCCAGTACCGTGTGTGTCCCCATACTCCAGCGTCATCATTGAGTTTCCTTCCAGAAGGTGTTATATCGCGGAGCTCTAAGGATTTGAGATCTCCGGCGATAATTGCAGGAATTGCACGAATTGCAAATTTAGCGACTTTCTAGCCTACCCTGGAAGCTAAACCGTAAGGAGATCCGTGCGCCAATTTTCACCATCACATTTCCATTTAGAATCCAATATCTTCATTGCCCACAAAAATATAATTATACAATTCAGTTTTCGATAAAATACAATAAAGACACGTTACAATAATAATTAAAATATTAACATCGCGTTAAAGATTAATAAAACAATAAACAGAATATCACAATTTAACAAGCTATTTCTTAGAGTCATAAACTTTAAATGTCGACTAAAAACTTAATTAATACAAACAATACGCTTTATTAATACAAAACAATATTAACATTTTAGTTCAAAAATTAAAACTTTTAACATTAAAATGGAAATTTAATTACTTACATGTATTTTATTATTATTTTTTCATCGACTCCTCAGCAATGATTAATTTTGACACCTTTTGCTACACAGTAAGGTCAGGAGTAACTCCTCGTGTACCGCGCCTTACGCATTGGAGATCTTCTTGGGTCACGTTATCATTGGTTCCGCCCCCATCATGGATAATATTTCGGCAACCTCCTAATAATATAATAATAATAATATCCTCCAGACCAAATTTCGGTCACGGCGGCCAGCCTCAACGGAGACTAGCCATAGGCACAGGACAGGATTATAGTGCCCAAGTGTATGCGCAAGCACAGTTGCACTCTCTATTCCCTCACTCTCATAATCCATTGGGACGGTAAACCGACACGACCGAAGAGAAATCAGGCGCAGGACCAACGGCTTTACGTGCTTTCCGAGGCACGGGGTTAAAACACCGCCAACTTCCGACTCTGGGCAGCTACTGAGAATTTCGTGACGGAAAAACCCAATAATTGATTTTTTGGCCCGACCCGGAATTTGAACCCAGGACATGATCAGCAGTCTCACTAATACAACCATTAGACCAACGAGGCAGTCAAGGCAACCTCCTATTGTTGCACCGTCGCTGTCGAACCTTCCGAATTATTGGCTCGCAATTCTCGGGAAAAGTAGGAGGGGAACGTACCGCTTATACTTAGCCCAGATAATAGATTTTGCGAGGGGTCGAGAAGCAAGACGTTAGTCTATTAGTACGGGAATAGGTAGTAAACCTGTTGTAGTTTTGTCGCAGCTGACGGGAACGCCGAATAGGGATAGCCCTAGAGCCAGGTTTATAGACACCGCGAAGAAGACCCAAATCAATAAGGTTAGATCACTCCGCGACCCTTCAGGTGACATATTCGGTGCACGTGCTTCGCAACCCGGGACTCGAATCGACGTCGTTAGCGGAAGCGCGCGCGGTGCGGATTGAGGTCGCGCTCGCGGCGCATGGAGACGCCGAGCCGCTGCGGCAGAAAGCGTGCCTCATTGGAGGCTACGGAATAGGTCAATCTTGCTTGGCGGAAAGATGTGAGGCTTTGCGAGCAACAAGCCATAAGCAATGTTGTTCCGAAGCGTTCGTCGCACAGATTCACTGCTTATACTTACTCATACTTATAGTTTCGATTCGCTTTAGATATTGCATACTTATGATTAGATATAATATATATAGAATATTAGTTTGTCATTGGTATATAAAATACGTAGTTTAGCTACGCCACAGCAGTACGCTGACGCTGTGTTATAACTAAATCATTTTTTGTCGTTACAATATAGCCTTTCTAGTTTTAGAAGCGATTAATTAGTGTTTGTTCGTGTTTGTAGTAGCGATTGTTTATATGTATAAAATATTGCGTAGCGTGATTTACGTTTATCGATTCGCGAATCTTTAAGAGCTAAATATTGGCTACTGGTGATGCCAATTGCCGCGATTCTAATCCGGCTCGTAAGAACCAGAATGATTGAGCGACAGGCCTAGGGGTTCTTGGGTCCGATTTCCAGGTCGGGCCTTGACCTTATTATGCGAGATGTTACTAGGTGGACTGTGTATGCGGTTTCCTGATACCCGAAAACAAGATGGCTGCGGGGCACAGCTTTGGCTGACCGCTTTCAAAATCTACTACTTCAACAGTGTCTAGAGGGAGGTCTACTTGAAATGTAACGTGGAAAACAAAAACGGCTCAAATCGAAATAAAAAAGAGGAAAACGCACTTACCGGGGTGGAGTTCCTCTGATGCCTCGTGGACGACACTCCTGGTCTTGTGGTGCATTGGAAGAGGCGGTGCGCGACAACTCGCTCTATGTGAGGCAGTTATTACTAGCGGTTCTTCTGTTGCGCGACTGTCACAGAGGTACAATCACAACTAGCGGAGTCGTTGAACTACGATGCGAGAAGGGGGTGACGGCAAGAAGTGACGGCAGCGCGTGTCCATATATGGGCAGGTCACTTCTAGCACTTCCATCTCGGCGGGGCACGCTTCTGATTGGCCGAAAAGGTGGCACTACATTCTAGACCCCCCCCCTTCAGTGCGTGCAGAAGCAATGCGTGAATACAGGAAGGAAAGACGTTGGCGAACAATAATCAACCGAACAAAATAGGTATATGGGCCTCCGGTTTGAAGGGTCCCCTTCAAACTAATTAACAAACCTAATTTAAATTACTAATCTAACCTAGAAAGGTAATTCGAAACTCCATTGGGTTTAATGGTCTAAGCAAAAAGGAGAGTAACGACGAGTAGACGGAGTTGTCTTGTATGCGGTCTTCCCAGCATTCATATTGACCTTCAATATTTTTGGGGTAAGGCATATTTTAAACTTTTTTGTAATGACTGCTTAGACCAGTGATACACAGACTTATTAAGACTAGGGGCCACTAGGGCACATTATGAACTGATGGCGGGCCGCCAGAAGTATAGGTAATTAAAGACAATAAAGAATTGATAATAATGTATTAAAATTGAAAAAGAATTTATTAATTTGAAGCGTGGCACTATATAGTGCTTACAATCTTTTTTATATTTGGCTCAAATTTACCTGTAGCAACACGTAAAACTGCTTCCAAACTTTCATTTGCAAGGCGGTTTCGATTTTTTGTTTTATTATTATTGAGTATTGAAAAGGTTTGTTCACATATATAGGTAGAACCAAATAAGCTGGCACATTTCAGAGCGTTTATGCACAACTATTTGTACGTATTTTTATCAATGCAGCGGTAAAAGTTCAGCAAATCTCCTTCGTTGAATTTGTTGCGTAAATCTTGGTCGTTTTGAATGTCGATAATTTCTAACTGCATTGACTCTGGCGCATTTTCAACTGAAATCGTGAAAGGATTGCTGAATATGTCCAACAGAGGTTTCACTTTTTTAAACTCCGAAAATCTGTCTAGAAAAGATTGAATCAAAATATCTAGCTTAACTACATAACTGAAATTAATCGCAGTTTTGTTGAATTTTTCAGTCATTTTCTTATAATTCGGAAAATGATTGTAATTTCCAGAATTTAATTGCGATCCGTGCCGTGTAGTGGCGGTTAAGAATATCCACTACCCCATATCTTCCCGTGGGTGTCGTAAAAGGCGACAGAGGGAAACAGGCAGGAGATGGGCAGCAGCATCTTCCTGATAACAGCAACTGTACGACAAAAAAAACTGCGGTTGCCAACCCGCTCGCCAAGCGTGGCAACTATGGCAATATACCCCCCCATGAACAATTACACAAATAGACGGCCCCCAGTTCCCCGGCGGCCCCGCTATTCCTGGCTACGGTGGCGACCATGGTAACGGCGGGGCAGGGGGTGCTAAGAATCTCCGGTGGAGGTTCGGTTGCCACCTACGACGACTCGACCTGGCAACATTTAACGCACGCACACTGAGGACTGACGAGAAGATTCTGGAGCTGGAAGAAGAGATAGACAAGTTGCGCTGGAGTATTATAGGATTATCCGAGGTCCGAAGAGAGGGGGAGGACACGGTGATTCTCGAATCCGGCAACTTGTTCTATCACCGGGAGGGCGACCATCTGTCCCAAGGAGGTGTCGGATTTATCGTCCACAAGTCTCTCGTCAACAACGTTGTAAAGATTGGGAGTGTGTCGACGAGGGTCGCGTACCTGATACTCAGAATCACCAAACGGTATTCGCTGAAGGTCATACAGGTTTACGCACCAACCTCGGCACATTCCGATGAGGAGGTGGAGGAAATGTATGAGGATATTTCCAAAGCCATGCATTCCTCCAAAACCCACTACATGGTGTTGATGGGAGACTTCAACGCAAAACTAGGCACAAGAGAAAACGGTGAGCTGAAGTTAGGGAAATTTGGAGTAGGGCAACGGAACCGAAGGGGCCAGCAGCTGGCCGACTTTATGGAGAAAGAGGGACTCTTTATGATGAACTCTTTCTTCCAAAAGCGGCCCCACAGGAAGTGGACCTGGTCGAGCCCCGACGGTTCGACAAAAAATGAGATTGACTTCATTATGACGACCAGACGCCAACTGTTCAGTGATGTCTCAGTGATCGCAAGGGTGAAAACTGGCAGCGATCACCGAATGGTTAGAGGCACACTGAACCTAAACGTTAAGTTGGAGAGGTCTCGTCTAATGAAGTCAGCGCTCCGTCCCCCCTCGTGCTCTAATCCATAATCCCGAAAACTTTCAGCTCGAGTTACACAACCGCTTTCAGTGCCTACAAGATTGCAATGCAGTGGACGATGTGAATGATGACAAGCTCGTGGAAACTGTCCATGCGGTCGGAGCTAAGTTCTGCAAGACCCGCCGCAGAAGAACACAAAAACTCTCCGATCACACTCTTAATCTCATGGCTGTTAGACGGGAGATGAGGCTGCAATCGTCAACAGATTTGACAGCATACAGGCAACTGAACAGACAGATCTCCAAATGCATGCGGCGAGACTTACGCAACTTTAATACTGCTCGTATTAAAGAAGCGATCGAGCGGAACCAGGGCTCCAAAGTCTTTGCCAGAGATCTGTCTGCCCGTAAGAGCCAACTGTCAAGGCTGAAGACTGAGTGTGGCAGCATCGTTTCCGGGACACCTGAGATTTTGAGTGAGATTGAGAGGTTCTATGGGCAGCTGTACACATCATCGTTGGAGCCACACGCAAGTGTGAGTAACGATCCAAGAGCAAGTCTTATCCGACACTATTCCGATGATATCCCGGACGTCAGTCTAAGCGAGATTAGAATGGCTCTCCAGCACCTTAAAAACGGCAGGGCCCCAGGCGAGGATGGAATTACAGCGGAGCTTCTGAAAGCGGGTGGAACACCGGTACTTGAAGTCCTTCAGAAGCTCTTCAATTCCGTCCTCCATGGTGGCACTACTCCAGAGGCGTGGAGCAGAAGTGCGGTGGTCTTGTTCTTTAAGAAAGGCGACAACGCTCTCTTGAAGAACTACAGACCGATTTCCCTTCTGAGCCGCGTCTACGTGCTGTTTTCGAGAGTCATTACGAATCGTCTCGCACGCAGACTCGACGACTTCCAGCCTCTCGAACAAGCCGGTTTCCGAAAAGGCTTCAGTACCATAGACCACATACATACCCTGCGGCAGATTGTACAGAAGACTGAAGAGTACAATTTGCCACTTTGCCTGGCGTATGTGGACTATGAGAAAGCCTTTGATTCCGTCGAAATTTGGGCGGTGCTGCAGTCCCTTTAGCGGTGCCAAGTTGACTGTCGGTATATCGAAGTGCTGAAGTGTTTGTACAGTAGGGCTACGATGGCTATCCGAGTACAGAACCAGAGCTCGAAACCTATCCAACTGCAGAGAGGTGTAAGACAGGGTGACGTTATATCCCCGAAACTCTTCACCGCTGCTTTGGAAGACGTTTTCAAGCTACTGGACTGGAAAGGATACGGTATTAACATCAATGGCGAGTACATCACTCACCTTCGATTTGCCGACGATATAGTCCTTATGGCAGAATCGCTGGAGGACTTAAGCACTATGCTCAATGACCTCAATAGTGCCTCCCAACGGATAGGTATTAAGATGAACATGGACAAAACAAAGATCATGTTTAATGTCCATGTCACACCTATGCCGGTAGTTGTTGGGAGCACTATGCTCGAAGTTGTTGACGAGTACGTTTACCTGGGACAAATAGTCCGACTAGGTAAGTCCAACTTCGACCGAGAGGTCAATCGACGGATTCAACTCGGCTGGGCAGCGTTCGGTAAATTACGACACATCTTCTCGTCAAGTATACCTCAATCTCTGAAAACTAAAGTGTACAACCAGTGCGTGTTGCCAGTGATGACTTACGGATCAGAGACGTGGTCCTTCACTGCTGGCCGTATGAGGACGCTCAAGGTCGCTCAGCGAGCTATGGAGAGGGCTATGCTCGGAGTTTCTCTGCGTGATAGACTCAGAAATGAGGATATCCGCAGTAAAACCAGAGTGACCGACATAGCCCAACGGATTAGTAAGCTGAAGTGACAATGGGCCGGCCATATAGCTCGAAGAACCGATAACCGATGGGGAAGAAAGGTTCTCGAGTGGCAGCCTCGTACCGGTAGGCGTAGTGTAGGGCGACCCCCCACTAGATGGAGTGACGACCTGGTAAGATATGCAGGAAGTCGATGGATGCAGGTGGCTCAGGACCGTGCTTTGTGGCATTACTTGGGGGAGGCCTATGTTCAGCAGTGGACTTGTGAAGGGCTGTGATGATGATGATGATGATAATGAATTGCGATCCGAAAAGTGTCAGCTTGCATTGAAAGGATGATACATGAGCGTAGAGCTGGCATATCAGTTGATTTTTGCCTTGAGGCTGTGTGTTCAAGACATTCAAATGATTTGTAATATCAACTAAAAAAGCCAAATCACACAACCAATCAGGATTTTTAAGTTCCGGGACATCCCTTTGCTTTTCCGCCAGAAATATTCCAATTTCTTCTATTCAATTTAGAAATCGTTCCCGTGTCAATCCACGACTTAGCCACCTTACTTCTGTATAAAACAGTAAATCTCCATATTCGCTTTCGATGTCATCAAGGAATTGTTTAAATTGCCTGTGATTCCTCATAATTTTATGAAATTTGCAGTCGAAACTACCACTTTCATGACATTTTGAGATTCAATTTTTTTTAGAACAGGGGGCTTCTTAGTGTATAATGCAGTAAAGCTACATGAGATCTTCAGCTTTTATGTTTTTTTCTTGCAGATGCTTTTTCAGCAAAGTATCAACTCCTCTGGTTTGACCTTTCAATGAACACATTCCTAATAACTCTTCTAAAACTTTAAAATCTTTAGTAACACCTCGTATTATATATGGATTCGTCGAGGGCTAACGAAAAAAATTCAATGATCTTAGCTTTTTCATTTAATTGTTCCGCAATATTACCTGACAAAGACATAATTCGTCTTTGGATAGTCATACGATTCAGTTGAATTTTCACAAACTTTTTTGCTGCTTATGGACACACTTTCTTAGCGGCAATTTCTGTGCATTCTTTTACTAAATCCCCATCATTGAAGGGGCGACTTCGCTTTACTATCATTCGAGAAATTTCATAACTAACTTTGTAGCTGTTTCTAAATCTTGAATGGGTTTTGTAAACATAGCTTGCTGACCAATAAGCTCCCGTTTTAAAGACAACATTTTTTGCTTTCTTAATTCGCCTGTAAACTTGGTAAAAGTAGGATGCTGCGTTTCATAGTGCCTTTTTACATTATATTCATTTGCAATCGCAACAGAATTCTTGCAAATTAAACAAACGACTTTGTTATGCGACCATACAAAAAAGTATTTCTCAGTCCAAATTTCTTGAAACTGCCGATTTTCATCTTTAACCTTACGTTTTTTACTAGGTCCTGGCTTGTCCATGTTGCGTTCTAATCCTGGCTAGGATTAACACAGCACAAACAATTACAGTACCTACTTAAATTACTCATCCTTTTTTAAATTACCGAAAATAATTGATTAAATAGGTAGGAAAACACTTATTAATAACAGAGTTTTACTTACGATTTCACAACACAATTATACACGGCACTCGACGGGAAAGCTACGTTGAATGTGGATCAAAATATATGACACCGACTAGTCGAGTTAAAATCTACACTAGAACTATTGACACTTCACTCAAATTAAAACCGAACTGTCGGTCGCTGCGGTTAGTGTGGCTTTTATACCGCGCGTATAGAGTCGAAAACTGTCTGAAGAAATCACGAAACCGACTCTGGAAGCTTCGTGTATCTACCTACGCGAGAAACCGGGAATTCGGGACTATTGCTATCTCGCTTGCTCTAACAATATAACCCGTGGATAAGCCGCCACCGCACTGCCGTCGTCGCCGCGACCCGCCGCCGGCCGCGGCGGTTCCTCAAGAAAACGAATTTAACCGAGATCAGCACGAACATTACCGACCGCTGTTACCGACGCATGCACGGCGCACCGATAAGCGCACTTAAGAGCGCGCGCGCGAGATTCAAATTACTTTTCGAACATATTTTTTTGGTTTTATTCTGGAATATAATTCAATATTTTTCGAATGTACGAGGGTATTATTTTTGCTGTCGGCGGGCCACTAGTATTCGACAGGCCTAGAGTCTAAGCCTTAGACCAACAAAGAAATAAAATTCACTTGAAATATATGTGGTGTCCTGCCTGTTTTTCTATGTTGGTATGACTGTATCGTGGTAATGTTTTTCTTTGTTTCTGAGACACATAAATCCCGACAAAAACGAGTTAAGAAATAAAAATAATAATAATCAGAACTTTAATGGTTATACTGCTTTTCTTACGTTTGAAGTTTAATCAAAATAAATATTAATAGAAAACAATGCGATAGTGGATGCGGAGAATTATATAAGCGTTTTTTAAATGAGGCGGGGCAAATATCAATGGGGCGAATCTAATAAAGATGTAAATGTTAAATTATAAATCTTATTGTTTCTTTTACAATCATAATTTACAATCTTGCTAGTTTTTTAAATGTTAAGTAACGGTTTTCACAATTGATTATCCGATGAGATACATAATATTTTTGTATTGTAACTACCTTCAATAATAAACTTTCTGTTCTTGATCCGTATTAGCTTAGCTCTAGTTTTTTCTATTTACTGTAATGTACTTTGTCCAATAAACGATATATCTTGTAACAAGGCATAAATAAAATATTTTCTATGATATCGTCGTTTAAATTCATACTGAAATTGGAAACTATGAACTTTAACGCCGAAAAAAGTCGTTTCACACTAACTTGCGTTGCTGGTACACTTAATGCAACATGCGCCAATTGATAAAGTTGTGTATATCTGAGCTGTTTTTCCTCCCAGAAATTCAAAACACTTTCCTACGACTTTAGAAGCGGTTCTTCCAAAAATATTTTAAATGATGCTTTGAGAGTATTGTCTATTTCATCAGTTGGATCGCTCCTTCTTACTAAAGTTGAAATGTTATGTTCATGTTTTGCAATATAACTAGAATTTAATGAATCCTCCAAGCAATGACGTGAACCTTCAGCTTGTATGTCATTTGAGTTGTATGGCATATTTTCCATTTCAACGCTTGAAAAAATATGTGTATTCTTCTGATATAGTAAGTTCATTTTCTAGATATGGATATATCAATTTAATAAATTGGTTTGTGCAACACTTTGCTGTTCATTTGTGAGAGTAGAGTTTACTCTAGGGTCTAAATAAATAGCACTTAAGAATGCATTATTGTCACTGACCTCTATATATACAAGCTATATATAGAGGTCAGTGATTATTGTTAAATAAAACAGCTTGTCTGTCAGTTAAAATTGACATTTTATTCATTCGATATAAAAATCACCATGGTAAGCTGTTCTTATTGCAAAGTTTTATTAAGCTTCTTTCCTGGAAGCATAGTTGTCAAAAATCGTATCGTAGAATGCGTCAAAAATCGTATCTTGTGGAGCAATGTAATGTAGGTTTCTTTCTTTTTTCTTACAAAATTATAGTGAATGTTGGTGTTCTAAGCGAAATTTATTATATCTATAGTATAACAAATTATATATATACAATATATACAATAATAATATGTGCATGTGTATATTACAATAATAATATGTGCTTGCAAATATATATATATTTTTATTATATATATATATATATATATATATATATATATATAATAAAAATTTATTATATATATATTTGCAAGCACATATTATTATATATCGGGCACTGGTTATTCGCTTTATATGATATTATCATTGCAAGCATCTAGCATTTCGAGTTATGTGCATATAGGGTATGTGCATCGCATCTGACTACTGTAATGATAATGTTATCCCCATCACCTGCAATATTTAACTGAAAATTTAATATGGATTGCGTTATTTGGTCATTAAAATAATTTTCTGTATCGTGTTCTCCATTTTTTTCTCTTTACAAGTACTATCGGGCTTGCATAGGATGAGTTGGATTCACAGATTATTTTGGCGTTCATATATTCTTTTACTATATCGCGTACAACTAATCTTTCACTGTAAGGTAATGTGTACGGCTTGTATGATACTGGTGTGTCGTAATGTAATTGTATGTGCATTTCAGTTATACCCGTCATTTCTAGTTCATGTAAGTTTAATGCAAAACAGTCTCGAAATTCGTTCGTCATGGTCATAAGTTTATGTTCTTGCATCTGTATTAAGTCACTGACAATGTTTAACATATTGATAGTTACCATATCATCGCCTGAGGTTTTTAAACCGTCAATCGAGTTCATTTTATTTATCTGGAATTCAATTAGTTTTTAGTTTTTCGTTCAAGAAAATTCAACGACTAAAAGTGCATGAAATAATCTTAATATTCATATGAAAAAACTAAAGGTTAAACAAACAGAAGGTTAATTGGAACACAGGCGTATTACAGAATTAATCTTCTGTTTTTCTAGTCTATCCCATTGTTAATATTCATGAGAGCCAAGCCGTTCATCCTGCTTTCACTCGTTGTGTTACGCAAGTAGTTTTCAAACCTAAGAACAAATATTGGCTGCCATACCTGTTTCCCCTACTGTGGAAACATGTATGGTAGCCAATATTTGTAACAATGTGTAAATATTTGGATATAGTTTTTGATTGCACCTATCTAAGCATTCCAAAGTAGATTTTGGAGTAGGGGAGGTAATAGACACATAGTTGCTTTCCACACTTCTAGCTCTGCTTTGACGACAGATGTAGGTATTTCTTTCAGGCAGCATTGCTGAATACATACAAATTGCCCCTTCAAATTTAGAACTGGCCACAAAATTTGAAGGTAACAGACCAGATTGTGCCGATACTACTTTACGGTGTTAAGATTAAGTGCTCTCAATTAATTGTTGAATTGCATGTTCTAGAAATGGGATAGATAAATTGTCCTATTACGGTGTATGGAAATTTCTAGAATATGCCCAATCACTAAGTCGGAATATGTATATACATATGTATCTAGAAACATAAAATATGGCGTGCCTCAGGACAATGTTTTGGGACCGTTATTATTTTTAATATACATTAAGATACCCCGAGAGCAATAAAACACAACATGGTTCTCTTTGCTGATGATAGCACTGCAATTATTGAGTGCACTAATCCCAACAATTACCAAAATGAAATTAATAACTGTATATGTGAATAATGATTTCTTATATTTACGCGAACACTACACATTGATTAAAACTACTTTTACGGATTTTATCGCGTTTAATTTACTTTTAATTATTTTTATTTTTAATTCCCGACGTTTCGGGTGCTTTCCAGCACCCATGGTCACGGGGGACTGGGTGTATATGTGAAATCATAAAATGGCTTGACAATAACAATTTGATAATAAATTTAAACAAAACTAATTTAATGCATTTCAGCGGATCCAACTATTTCTGTCACATACAATAACTCTTTGATAGAAGAGGTTGCCTGTAATAAATTTCTAGATATAATTATAGACAATAAACTCACTTGGAAGCCGCACGAAGAAGTTATTGTTACAATTAGAAACGCAGATTGACTTTTTAACAAGATTTTAATGGGCTTCGGTCAAACAAATTAACTAACGTAAAAGTTTAAAACAAGATAACAAAATTAACGATTTAAAATAATGACGCTAGGTATTCGAGCAGGGCTTCTGCAATCCGTGCTGACCGATGCCAAAAATGGGCGAGCGTCGATAGCCACCCTCCTATATAGCCCGCCGCAGCGTCGCCACTCTTGATTCAGACCCTCTTCTAACACGGCCTCTCCTGACGGGGCTCCATGCTCGAAGCCCTCAGCAGGAACTCGTGGATGGGTCAGCAACACTCACCGCGTCCAACGGCTGTTCGACGTCACCATCGTCGATCTCCGATAAGATACACACAATCTAAGAGACATTTATTTATATCGCGTATGAACAGTTGATCAAAATTCATATAGTTCATAAAAGCGTCAGATTATGTACCAATTAGCCAAACAAGTCAGTCAGTCAAAACAGTCATCACGAATAGTTATCAACGTTACACAAAAGCGTTTCAAGTCACATAGGCTTTACACAGGTCTGTTCCCACGAACCGAATACCCCGCACATACGCGTGTGCAAACAGGATTTACATCAGTCTCTAGCAGGTCACCCCAGATACCTAATAATGGCTGGATTTACACAGGTCTATTATCGGCTGTGCCACCGACTCATCCCAGAAACCACCAGTGTCAGGGTCAACACAATACCATACGCACAGGATTTACACGGGTCTCTTCCAGTGAACACATGTACCGTTAGGGTTACAGAATAGGTGGGTTCTTAAAAAACCAAGATTTACGGTATTGTAATTATTTATTTATCTTACTTCCGCACACGTACAAGTTCTATTAAGGGGATCACTGGCCTGACGTAGGGGCGAAGTCCAAGCGCTGTTCCCCCAAGGCCGTAGACAGCCAGTTAGCAGAAGGGCCGGTGAAGCCCAAGCCGATAGTGATGATGGCCGTTGGTAGGCGGGTAGCCCAACACTCCGTTAGCTCGCGGCTCGGCAACAGTAGCCCTTAGGTAGCAGGTAGATGCTTAGGTAGTAGGTAGATGCTAGGTGGTAGTAGATCCTGGAATTCCAGACGGAGGCCAGCATTAGGGAAACTTCCTATTGCACTATATGCGCCCTAGTCAATTCCAGCACCCCTTGTAGGAAGTTAAAATTCTTAAAGCTAAGCACTAAGCAGCCTCAGCAAAAGAGGTATTAATTAAGCAGGACAGTTACAATGTTTCAATAAATAAGAACTCACCCCAGCGGGATCAACTGCACCTCGAATAATTTAAATTGTAGGTAAGCAGGTTCAAAAGTCGTTAGTAGAAGGGTCACGCGCGTTGCGAACTTGAAGCGGTCTCAGGTAAAAATGCAAGAGGAATGGCCCGAACGGGGACTCGCCGTCGTGTCCGAAACCTACCGAGTCTTTTGTTTAGAGATCGTTGAGCAAAATGGTTCACGCTGCGCGGATTAAATTAACTAGTCTATGGTTCCGTAGAATAACTATTTTAAATTAACAATATGTAATAATTCGTTACTTTTTATTTTTAGATTAGAATATTATATTACTATTATTTATTTAAGATTTAAGATTAATCAATTATAAGTGTAAGGGTGCATTCAGAAGCAACGTTACAGTACCCCGCCAACTGAAGAAGGATTTTGCGTCTTTAATAGTAAAATCCGTCTATCTGTTTCTAGTCTACTAGGTACTGAGGAAAATATTTACTTGGTATAATTTACGAGTTTTAGGTCTTTTATGTGCCAATATCCTATAGATTTACCGGTCATATCAGATAATTCGTACACAAGTGGCGATTTCTTAGTAATAATTTTGCATTTAGTGAATTTTGGAGCTAATTTTTTATTAAAGTATTTTTCTTTATCACTTTGATAAAAAGTCCTTTTCCATACTATGTCCCCTACATTATATTCAGCAGGCCGACGACGTAAACTATAAGTATGACAATTTTTGGAATGTGCTTGTAGTAGAAGGGCTTGCACTTTGTCGAAGATACTAGACAGGCAACCTAAATTCTCAGCATAAGAGTCTCGAGGGTGATAAATAATGTCATCGCACTCAGCATCGGCGTAGTGAGAACCACAAGAAACTAATTCTCTGCCATATACGAGAAAAGAGGGAGTGTAGCCAGTTACTTCATTAACTGCACTATTTATTGCGAACTGAATTTGAGGAATTAGTTTATCCCACACTCTGTGATCATTTTCAATATATGTGGATATCGCAGTAATTATTGTTTTATTATAACGTTCTACTGTGTTTACGTGTGGTGAGTATTTGGGCGTATAATGTAGGTTAGGTACTTTATATTTAGAAAGGGTGTTCTTTAGAGTAGCGCTAACGAATTGTTTACCGTTGTCTAGTATTACGGTGGAGGGAATTCCATGTACTAAAAATACACTTTCTTCCAGAATCCTACTTACTACTTCAGCTGTGGCTCGTTTTATGGGAAATAAGAGGCAATATTTGCTAAAGCAACATGTAACCACGAATATGTAGCAATTTTGCTTTCTCGTCGGTGGAAGAGGTCCTACAAGGTCCACGCTAATTGTTTGAAAGGGTCTAGAACATACCTTAGGGTGTCCCATAATACCTAACGGAACGTGATTTTGATGCTTATGTGCTATGCAAGTATCACATGCTGAAACAAACTTCACGACATCGGCGTGCATACCCGGCCAGTAATATCGGAGAGACAGGCGTTTGTAGGTCTTGAAGACTCCTAAGTGTCCAGAAGTAGGTTCTGAATGGTTTTCTTTAATGGTTGAATTACGTTGTTCAGCAGGTAATACTTCTTTCCATTCAAACTCTTTTTGTAAGAGACACTTACTCTTCATAAGCCTATACAGTTTATCATTTTTAATAAAATAATTAGGGAAGGATGAAGGGGAAGTCTGGCAACCTGTGTAGATTTTTTGATACCACTGATCCGTAGTTTGTGTAGCATTAGGATCATAATCCATGGCAGATACTGGACATGAGCGTGAAAGAGCGTCAGAAATAACATTGTCAGCACCGCGACGATGTTTTATGTCAAAATTAAATGCTGATAATCGTACTCCCCATCGGGCTAGACGGCCGGTAGGATTGCTTAAATTAAGAAACCATTTTAAGGCGGAATGGTCAGTGTATACTGTAAATTTAAGGCCATTGTCTAAATAGCAACGCCAGTGCTCTACTGCCACTAGAACAGCCAAAGCTTCTCGCTCAGTAATACTATAATTACGCTCCTGTGCTGATAGCGATTTGCTCATATAGGCTATAGGAAGTTCCACACCATCAATTGTTTGAGTGAGCAGGGCTCCTATACCATAATCACTCGCATCTGTGTGAACTTCAAAGGGCTTGTCGTAATTCAGACAGGATAAGATTGGGGCGGATATTAGGCATTCCTTTAATTTTTTGAAGGAATCATCAGCCTCTTTAGACCAAGAAAATGGGGCAGCTTTTTTTCCAGTAGAAGTTAATTTGTTAAGTGGACCAGCGATTGAGCTAAAATTGGGAATAAATCTTCGGTACCATGAAGAAGTTCCAAGAAATCTTTTGACTTCCCTTTTATTAGTAGGGGTAGGAAAGTTCAATATTGCCTCAACCTTGCCGGGATCCACGTGTAAGCCTTTAGAGTTAACAACATAGCCCAAATATTTAAGTTCGTTACGAAAAAAAATTGACTTCTCTAAATTAATTGTTAGGTTAGCGTATTTTAATTTATCATAGACTTTCGTAAGAAGCGAAATGTGATCTTCAAAGTTAGGTGATATTAAAATTATATCGTCAAGAAAAACAAACACAGAATTTTCGAACTCGGGACTATTATTAAACAACTGGTCAACCAGCCTTTGTTGCGTAGCAGGAGCATTGGTTAATCCAAAAAGCATGGTGACAAATCTATACGTGCCGCGAGTAGGTATATAGAACGCAGTTTTGTCACGGTCTTTTTCGGAAATAGGTATTTGCCAGAATGCTTTAGACAAATCGATACTGCTCAAATATTTAGCATTTTTAAGGTTATCTAATATCTCGGAAACATACGGCAGCTTGTACGCATCCTTACGAGTAACAGAATTAAGTTTACGGCTGTCCAGGCAGAATCTCAATTTACCATCTTTCTTGGGCGTTAGTAGTATAGGGGACGACCACGGACTCTCGCAGGATTCCACTACATCGAGTTTAAGCATTTCGTCTGGTTGTTCGATAATGACGCGTAATTTATCTGGTGCCAATCTATAGTACCGCTGGCGGATAGGCAGTGAATCTCCGGTATCAATTTGATGTTCTATCAGATGAGTGCGTCCAAGTCCTACTCTCTCATAAGATATTAATTCAAATTTTCTGATAATATTATTTGCCGCATTCTTTTGGACTTCATTAAGATCATCATAAGAACGTAAGGCTGTAGAATTATTTTTAAAAGAAGATATTTGCTGTTCGTTAGTATGAGATAGTGAAATAACCCTAGAGAACTTTGGGAATAGCTTGAATTTCTTCCAAAAATCTACACCCAAAATGAGTGGTGATGTAACTGACGGAATAATATAGGCTTTTAGGTAATTAAGTTGGTTTTCAAATTTAACGGGAAGATTAATATACCCGACCGCAGATAATTTATGACCACTAGCTGAAATAAATGATTGAATGGTGTCGCATTTGATAATGGATAAGTTAGATGAAGAAGGTAGGTCAAGATGAGAGTTGTTACCTAGTATTGTAACAGCTGAGCCGGAATCGAGCAACCCACACATAGGTTTGTCTCCTACTGTGATGGTAACATAAGGGCGTACATCAGAGTTAGGTTTTTTATCAAAGATTGTTGCAATAGAATAACTCGAGAAGTAAATTTTTATTGTAGTTAACCAATTTTTCCAGTCTTCCATATCGAAGTTAGAAGTGGTTTTCGATCTATCATTTACCGCTGACATGCAACAATCTTGGCTATCTAGTTTTTTTTGTTTCTGTTCAGAGTTACATTTGGGACAGTTAGGGTAAATAAAATTTTTTAAGCCACATTTAAAGCAGACCGGGTAACGTTCCTGTTTACATTGTCTCAACGAATGGTCATTAGTACGGCAACGTGGACAGAAAACCGGTGTTCGAGTTGAAGTACTGGGGTTAGATTCAATAGCTGATATTGGTACATTGGTACCAGATTTATAATTATGATAGAAATTATTATTTGACTGGGTGTTAAATTTTTTATTATAATAATTATTTTTGTAAAAGCTAGGTTCTGATTTTGTATAGGCTAAATCAGGGGCAAGGGTTTTACTTGACGGTTTCGGAGGTTCATGAAATTGAGACGATAGGCACTGAATTTTTTCATAATTAAGGCATAGTTTACGAAGTGTGGCTATAGAATCAACACCGGTAACATATGATGCGAGAACAGTCGCATAGCACGGTCGTATGTTGTGTAATAGAATATCTAATTTATGTTTTTCTGAAAGTGGTGCAGATAGACGTGAAAAGAGTTGAGACAATTGATAAATAGATAATAATGTTTTCGGATTCACCCTGTGTCCTGTTACGAATTTCGGACATTAGTTTGTAATCGTAGTCAAAAGGTGTGAAATCCTCGCTTAGTAGATTAAGTAATTCCTCCCAAGTACTTACTGTATCGCGAACACTACGATACCAATGAAGCGCATTATCAATAAATAATTCCGATGCACACATTAATAATTTGCTTGAAGGTAAATTTCTAACAGTTTGAAACTCTTTTATCTTTTGTATGAATGCACGAACGCAAGTGGTACCGTCATATTTTAATTTATACAGCTCGCTAGTACTCGAATGTTCGCACTGCACCGATACAAGGGGTGAGTCACGTAGTGAAGATAAGTTTGCAGAACTAGTTTGCTCGGATTCGGTATTATTAGCAGAGTCTAACTTTTGCATAGAAAATAATTTTGTCGATAAGACGTCGAATTCTTTGTTTGAGGAATTAATCTTTTTTACGAATGAAGGATTAGATTTATCTATTCGTCTTAAACGATGATAAATATGATTATGTAAGGCTTTGGTTCGCTCAAAAAAGATTATAATCATATTTTTCGGTTAAGGAGTTAATTCGGGTAGCCAGCTCAGTTATAGAACTTTGAACGCCCTCATAATCCACCGTTATATCGAGGCCCGATTCAAAAAGATCTTCATTAGGTATTAACGAAATAAGTTTTGATATCTGTTTACGTAAGCCTAATACATTAGGAGCCGGTTCATCGCCTCTAATAAGTACTTCGTAGGTTAACTCCTGTTTATTAAGCAGAAAATATTTAATAGGGTGAGTTCCCATTGTGTATTTACAACAGAATGCTAAAAACAAGACAAAAGGAGACGTAAGATACTACAAGCATAAAGTTACCGCATCTAAATCTAAAAATCAATCAATCAATCTAAAAACTATATAACTCCAATTCTGTTCTTTACAAAAAAAACTACAACGTAAAATCTAACTACGATTCGGTGTAAACTATTACTAATTTTAATGTAGGTACTTACACAATTAAAAAGCAAAATCAACAGTTGTTTAGATGCGAACTGTTACGTATATAATTGCGACTTTTAATAGTTTAAATGGTTATCAGGTACTTACAATATCTACATTTGTTATATTAAATATATTAACAAAAGAATAGGTAAGTAATAGTAATATTCTTCGTAACAATTGACACTATAATAAAATGGTAGCAAAATAAATGACACTATATAAACGTTTATTAAATTATAAAAAAACGTACCAGTTCGCTGTTGTGACACCTCCTCGTTCACAATAACATAAGTTGAGAGCTGCGAAGCGAGAAAAAAATGAATGTTTGGAAGTAAGATTAACCACGTTGAGCGCCACTGTGCCGTTAGGGTTACAGAATAGGTGGGTTCTTAAAAAACCAAGATTTACGGTATTGTAATTATTTATTTATCTTACTTCCGCACACGTACAAGTTCTATTAAGGGGATCACTGGCCTGACGTAGGGGCGAAGTCCAAGCGCTGTTCCCCCAAGGCCGTAGACAGCCAGTTAGCAGAAGAGCCGGTGAAGCCCAAGCCGATAGTGATGATGGCCGTTGGTTGGAGGGTAGCCCAACACTCCGTTAGCTCGCGGCTCGGCAACAGTAGCCCTTAGGTAGCAGGTAGATGCTTAGGTAGTAGGTAGATGCTAGGTGGTAGTAGATCCTGGAATTCCAGACGGAGGCCAGCATTAGGGAAACTTCCTATTGCACTATATGCGCCCTAGTCAATTCCAGCACCCCTTGTAGGAAGTTAAAATTCTTAAAGCTAAGCACTAAGCAGCCTCAGCAAAAGAGGTATTAATTAAGCAGGACAGTTACAATGTTTCAATAAATAAGAACTCACCCCAGCGGGATCAACTGCACCTCGAATAATTTAAATTGTAGGTAAGCAGGTTCAAAAGTCGTTAGTAGAAGGGTCACGCGCGTTGCGAACTTGAAGCGGTCTCAGGTAAAAATGCAAGAGGAATGGCCCGAACGGGGACTCGCCGTCTTGTCCGAAACCTACAGAGTCTTTTGTTTAGAGATCGTTGAGCAAAATGGTTCACGCTGCGCGGGTTAAATTAACTAGTCTATGGTTCCGTAGAATAACTATTTTAAATTAACAATATGTAATAATTCGTTACTTTTTATTTTTAGATTAGAATATTATATTACTATTATTTATTTAAGATTTAAGATTAATCAATTATAAGTGTAAGGGTGCATTCAGAAGCAACGTTACACACAACACGTAATGTACTTTTTCAATTATCAAAAAGAGTGAATATTGAAACATTACTGATAGGTTATCGTGGCTTAATAGGTTCGATTCTTTGATATGGTGTTATTTTTGGGGACAATCAACTGACAGGACTGTACTCAGGTTACAAAAACGCTGCATTAGATCAATGTGTGATCTACAATCGACAGACAGTTGTGTACCTTATTTTAAATAATTAAAATTGTTAACTTTTCCGGCACTGTCTATTTTAGAAACTGCACTTTTTGTAAAAAGAAACCCACACTTATTTACTAAATTATCAACAGTCAAGAAAACTCCAATACGTGCTCAATACTTGAATCAATTAATTAATTTAAAATGTAAGACTGCCTTAGTGCACAAAAGCTTTTTCGGACTTGCTCCTAAAATATTCAACAAAATTCCAAACTCAATTCAAATAATGCCACTGTTAAAATTTAAAATAGCACTGCAAAAACTTCTCCTTGACAAATGTTATTATACACTAAACGAGTTTTTAAACGATGCATTATTATAATATTAATCTTATGCTTACAATTTGTTATCAGTTATATCTAATTTTATGAATATTATTTAATTATTATAATTATATATTTTTTTATTTTAAACTATTTCTTACTTATCTTCACGCACAATCCCTAACGGAGTAGCCAGAGAGAACAGATCGCCAAGTGTCACGATCCTTACATACCTCTTTCGCTTCTTTCAGGTTCATTAACTTCTTCATACGAGTACATGCACGTCTAGGTATCCGAGTACTCTTGACCTTCCCCTCTTCGAGCAATTTGCTCACATGGTCTTCGAAAGTTAGTCTCGGTCTACCTCGACACCTTTTAATATTTACTTTCGCTCTATATATTTTCTTCACCCTTCGGTCTTCACTCATTCGCTCAACGTGCCCAAACCATTGGAGTACGCCCCTATCAATTTTTGTGATAAGGTCATCTTTCAATCCTGCCATATTGCGAATCTCTTCGTTTCGCTTTCGATCGGCTATGGTAACGCCACACATTTTACGAAGAGATCGCATCTCCACTGCATTCAACTTGCTTTTATGCTTCTTCTGGCATACCCAGGTTTCGCTGCCATATAACAAAGTCAGTACCAACACTGCGTTATGTATTGCAAGGCGTGCACTCTTCACCACTCCCTGCCTTTTGACTAATGCATTCAGGGCACCATTGACTTTGTTTCCGGCAGCGACGCGCCTATCCACATCTAAATCACATCTTCCATCCCGGCTGAAAGCACTCCCCAAGTATACAATTTCATTTACCTGTTCTAGACGTTCCTGATTTACCCATATTTCACATTTCGTTCTCTCTTCGTCCTTTTCAAATACCAGAACCTTAGTTTTATTAGCATTCAAACGGAGACCTTTAATTTCACATTCCTCTTTCATACACGTGACTAATGACTGCAGTTCTGCTTCTGATGGTGCAATAAGCACTGCATCATCAGCATACAGCAGACAATTAACTTTTATGTCACCCAATTTCACACCCAAACAGCTATTTTTCAGCTTCTGTAAACAGCTGTCGAGATACAGTATGAACAGCCAGGAAGACATGACACAACCCTGTTTTACGCCCGCTTGGACGCTAAACATGGGTGACAGGTCATGACCTACCCGCACACAGGCTTTACAGTCATAGTAAAGTGACTGCACAGTCCTTAGCAATCGACCATCCACACCATATCCCGGCAACAGTTCCCACATTTTCTTCCTTATAACCTTATCAAATGCTTTCTCCAGATCCACAAAAGCACAGAAAATCCTCTGGTTAACACTCAGAAGCTTTTCCTTGATCATGCGGAGAGAAAACATTTGATCCGTGCATCCTCTTCCAGGTCTAAATCCGCATTGTGCCTCCCATAAGAATCTTTCCGATTTCTCTTGCATCCTACGTGTCAAAACCTTCGAGTAAACTTTACTTGCTAAACTGGTCAAGCTGATCGCCCGATAGCACCCGCAGTCAAAATATGAACCTTTACCTTTATATAAAGGCACAATGACCGCGGATCGCCAATCATCCGGGACATCTCCTGTCCGCCAGCACAAGTTGCACAGCAGACGAAAGCTGTCCCAGACGCGAGGCCCACCGTACTTGACCATTTCAGCAGTAACTCTGTCTAGTCCCGCAGCCTTACCACATTTCAAACTTTCGACTCGCACGTTCAATCTCTTTCATGCTGATGACCTCAGTGTCATCGAGGTCCGTGTCTGGCGTACCATTCATGGCGTTACCCCCGGATCCTTCACTAAGATCATGACACGCATACATTTCTCTATAAAATTCACTCCATCGCTGCATGACGTCCGATTTTTCTGAGAGGACGTCATTGGTTCTCGAAAGCACTTTATTCATTCTTAAGGCTGTCGCACCACTCCGGGACCCTCCAACCTCTTTCCAGAAGAGTTTGGAGTTTTCCTTAAAGTTGTGCAACAACCTCTCGTCCGCTTCTGTTCTACACCTTTCACGTACTTCCTCAATCAATGTTTTCGCGTGAACTTTCTGCAGCTTATATCTTTCTTTCATTAGTGAAAATATTTGTATGTTTACGACAAAACACAGCGCTCTATGAAATGTATGACCACCTATTGTATATGTATGTCTGTGTTTCACAAATAAAAAAAATCTGATTCTGTGCCTATATCCGACGCAGGACAGTTAGAGCGGTGCAACTGCCTTCCGACGACACATGGCATTTGCAGTATACCACCATTTTCTTCGAGCAACACCTTTGCTTCTTCATAGATATGAAGTTACTCTTCGTCATCTTTATTTCTCAAAAATTGCAAAGCATTAACATCATTTACGTGGCCGAATACTGATATGAGGTCGGTGTTAATTGCTCATAACTTTTTGAAGAATCACTAGTGTTACTGCCCTCAGTTACCCCGACAAAAGTCGGCAGGATTAGGGCCCATCAGTAATCCAACTCGACGAGCAACCGAGGGGAGGGCCCAATGGCCTATGGATAATTAATTTATAACAGCTGTATAAGCAAACACAAAATTACCGAATTCTGGAAATAGGGTCGACCACAAGGCACCGTCAGGGGCAAGTAAATGATATGTGTGAGTGGTGTAGGAAAGTGTATAATGTAACCTGACGTCACCGATGCAATCGTTCAGCAGGACCACATGCGTTGACCGCTCCACAAGGCGCTCACCGCTATCGGAACTCAAGTCTAACCTTACTTAGCACAAACTATAATCGAAGATAACGCTATCTCCTACCGTATCACAAAGTTTAGCGTTCCACACGACAAAGCAAAATCCTTCGTACGATATTAACTACACAAGACACTCGTCGACGCAGATTAATAGCAATCGAAGTTAAAATAGTTACTCAAAACTCAAAAAAAGCCTCGTTGTCACGTATATTAACGAAATAAAACAACACAATGGAGGACGTCGTGATGCGACGTAGCAATTCTTATCAAAACTCGCGACCTCTAATCGACACGGTCGTCGCGTACCATCGAATGTTCTAGACTAATTTTCCGACCCCCCACCGGCACGGCCGCAGCACTCAAGGATTCTAACAGACTGCGCTCCCCCCGCGCAACGCTAACCGGTTCCCCGCTCGGAACTAGCGCCTTGCAATTTGGCGTAAACAACTAGGCACATAACAAAATTCGAAGATCGAAGTGAGTTGAGCATTTGAACAACTTGATGTTTCTTTATTTTGGCTAGATTGGAGTTCTTCGAGAGCATTCAGAATCACTGAATAAAATTCCTTGAATCTCATAACGGCTTCATGTTTGTGAACCCACCGTGTTTCGCACATTGCAAGCAGTCTTTTTTTATGATCAGCCGGTAACAGCTCCCGAATTTTGCCTTTCAAAACTCCAGTGCGTTGAGCAGAAAGTCTAAAGTAGAAACCAACTGACTGCACGTTCCCAACACAATTTCGCACATCCGCTTGTGAACAAGAGTCAGCAATAGCAAGGGTTCCGAGAGTGGGCACTGCAATGTACATAAAGAGCAAGAGTATATTCTTGACGAATATACGCCTGGGCACTGGGAAAATATCCATTCATAGCTGCAGCCCCATTGTAACTTTGACCAACCATATGAGAACTTTCAAGTCTATGTTTTTCAGAGTTACAATTATGAGATTTACAAGACCGGATCCTGTCACGTCAACAGTTGGAATGTACTCCAGGAACATCTCCTTAACTTTATGATGTTTAACATGTTTTACAATTTTAACGTCGCACATTACACACTTGGGCTACTCCATGTACTATTCGTACTAGTACTTAAAGAGAGTGCAGATTTGTTGCGTTTTCTTTGGAAACTATGCGAGTGCTTAACATGTGATTTACTTCTATTGTGGCGTTTATTACTATCTACATATACGCCACGTGAACTATTCCGACGGTTACCACCTGCTATTCGACGATTTAGTAGCCTGCGTCTAGACCTAGTTCGTTGCTGATATTCTTGTGATTAATTTCGTTGACCTCTACTTCCAGTTGAAACTATCATCATCATCATAATTACAGCCTTTCACAAGTCCACTGCCGAACATAGGCCTCCGCCAAGGAGTGCCACAAAGCACGGTCCTGAGCCACGTGTATTTTTTTATAGGATAGGGTGACAAACGAGCACACGGTCCATAGTGGAAACGAGCTCACACTCAACTCCAACGATTCTGCCGTAAGGACTATTTCATGACATGACATTCATAAGGACTATGTCATTTTGGCACCGCTAAAGAGACTGTAGCACCGCCCAAATTTCGAAGGAATCGATGGCGTTTTCATAGTCCACATACGCAAGGCCAAGTGGCAGATTGTATCGTTGGGTACACTTGGGTCTTCCGTACAATCTGCTGCAGGGTACTTATCTATGTGGTCTGAAGCCTTTTCGGAAAACCAGCTCGTTCGCGAGGCTGTAAGTCGTCGAGTCTATTCCTGGCTACGGTTGAAACCATTCTTTTATTAAAATTTCTCTTTTGTACCATATGTCTAGGTGCTTATACACACTCTGCTCTGAGTCTGACATAACAAATCAACGGTATAGAAGGATCTGGGTTATTTTAAAGTCTGGTCAAAGGATAAAAAGACTCCTGAACAATCATTATGATGCAGCTGTAGAACATTCGCCACTTCAGCTTTAGGGACAACCATTTGCAAACGACAGCTGTCTCCTCGACCATTGTCCCATTTACGGCACAGGACTTCATCCTGAATCAGCAAGCTGTCCCATCGGTCCCAATAGCTTCTAGTGGTCGAACTCATCGCTGAGACGTCGCTCCACTTAGGCTTGGTAGCACGGGCCTTCATCCATTCCAGAATCGGTTTGATGTCCGGATCTTCCTGCTGTGCATGTCGTAGGCAGTCCTTGCACTCGTTGCTGAGGTGGTCTGTCCTGAGCATCCTCACGGATACCAATTCCTTACTCTCTTGCCTAGTACAATGTTGCAATCTTCAGGACAAGGTCTTCTTGACAATGCATCTATGTTGCCTCGTCATTTCCCGCTGCAGTGTCTGATAGTAAAGTCGTATTCCTGCTGCTGCTGGGCGGTGACGTTAGCCACACTTTCCTTCTGAGATCGTTCACCTTCCCTTTCTAGGGTTCGCTTAAAGCAGATGGATCGAAGATGGCCCCTTTCCCCACAGCAATAGCACCTAGGGCTGTATCCTTTATTGTGGTCGCGAACTCCCTAACGTGAGGGGAACGATGATCCTGCCGCCGCCAGGCGGTGCCGTTAGCTACACTACCCTCTCGAGATCGATCAACTTCCCTTTCTACGGTTCGCTTAGGGCAGCTGGATCGAAGTTGGCCCCTTTCCCCACAGCCATAGCACCTAGGGCTGTATCCTTTATTGTGGTCGCGAACCGTAACTGCTGCAACCTCCCTAACGTGAGGGGAACGCTGATCCTGCCGCACGGCTTCCACCTCCAGTGCATGAGCCAAGGCGTCCTTAAGCGTCTCGTGGTGCCCGAGCCTCACAGCTGCTCTGACTTCAAGGTCGCGGATGCCGTCTATGAATATCTGCAACAGGTTCCCTTCAATGAGCGCAGGTACAGACCGGTATGCTTTTCGCACCAGCTTCTCCACCTCTAGAGCCCAATGCTGCAGGTTTTCATTGATGCGCTGCACGCGATCTTTAAGCTGCACACGAAAGACGTGTTCCAGGTGAGCGTCGCCATATCTCGCCCCCAATGTCTCAAGGAACTGCTCGTAAGTCACTTCCTCACCGAGAGCTTCCAGAACAGTTAAGGCCTGGTCGCGCAGACCTTGTGTGAGAGCAGTCATGGCCTGACTTTTATTCCAGTCGTTCGTCTTCATAACAGCCTCGAACTGGATTTTGTAGGCTGACCAGGAAGAAGTCCCTTCGAACCTTGAATCCACGTAGCGAAGGTGTAGTACCTACTACGGGAGCTATAGCTCTATCCCTAAGTTTGAGGTCGTCCAGCGTTTTCTTCACGTCAGCCATCACGTTGTCAACTCGATTGTTCACTTGGTCGATTTGGGTTTTAGCTTCCTTGATTTGGGTTTCAGTTTCCGACAGGCGGTTGTCATGTTGAGCAACCCTATCCTTCACCTCCCTTATCTCGTTCCCAAAGGTAGCGTGAAGATCCTTCATGAGGAGCATCTGCTCTTCCGACCGACGAGCCTGTTCCGCCTGCTAATTGTCCAACTGACGGGCCTATTCCTCCTGCCCGCACTGCAGCTGCTCTTCCAGCCGACGGACCTGTTCCTCCTGTCGGCGGGCCTGTTACTCCTGCTGCTCTTTAAACAGACGGACCTGTTCCTCTCGTTCGCACTGTAGCTGCTCTTCCAACCGACGGGCCTACTCCTGCAGCATCACCATCAGAGCACCTAAGTCAGGTGCTGCAGATGCAGGAGCTACTGCTGGACCGGCCTCCATTGCCGGCGGCTGGCCCTGCGACGTCTGCGGCGTTGCACCACCAAACCGTCTCTGGTCCGTCTCCTGCTGGCGTTGACTTCGGGTAAGGACACACACCGTTTCCTCCTTAGGTAAAATCGGCATGATTTTATCCCACTTCTGACACCAATTGCTACGAGATTGAGGTTCGTGACAATTAAAAACTGCCGATTGTATTACCAAAATTTACACTTTTATTACCGAACACCAATTGAAACTTAAAACACTAGTTTAATCACACTGATTCACTTTATTTCGCTCCGAAGCTTCGCTTGTCTCGCCAAATTCAATACTGCCACGATCGCGTCTTGCAGCACCTTTAAATACACCTTTTTCACCGAAGCATCCAGAATATTCAAGTAAATACGGGCGCCAACCTCTAAACGTCTCCACCGCGAGTTATTTTGGGGGATATTGGGAGACTAATATTAACAGTCTAAAGAGCCATTTATATCGAGTAATCGGAGATCGAATTTTGTCTTTCGAAGAATTAAACTCTGTGCTCGCGCAAATCGAGTGCGTCATGAATAGCCGCTCCCTTTGTCGTACGTTGTCAAGAGACCCCTCGGAGCCGCTAAATCTAACTCCAGCGCATTTTTTGTATCTAACAAAACTATGAACGTTAGTAAGTGTACCAAACACTTAATGCAACATGCGCCAATTGATAAAGTTGTGTATATATGAGCTGTTTTTCCTCCCAGAAATTCAAAACACTTTCCTACGACTTTAGAAGCGGTTCTTCCAAAAATATTTTAAATGATGCTTTGAGAGTATTGGCTATTTCACCAGTTGGATCGCTCCTTCTTACTAAAGTCTGTTTCAAACTTCGATTGAGGTTGCAACTACAAGAGGCTGCCCACAAGGAGGTGTTTTGTCACCCCTCATTTGGACTCTTGCGGTTGACCAACTATTGTACAAAATGGCAGACCTACGCATTGACACACTGGGTTATGCTGATGACCTTGTGATCATTGCGAGGGGCTTTTGCCAAAGTACTTTATCTTCAACAATACAAAGAGCCCTAAACACCTTAAACATCTGGTGTAGGGATAACAGTTTATCAGTTAATGCTGATAAAACTTTTATAACAACCTTTACTTAAAACGAGACGGTTGGACAAATTAGTCCAACCAAAACTTAATAGTAAGGAAGTACCATTTTCCACGGAAGTTAAGTACTTGGGCGTAACAATCGACCAAAAACTAAGTGTAACTCTCACCTTAGCAACGTATGCCATAAGGCAAAAATTGCTTTAGGTACGTGCAGTCGTTTGGTCGGGAACAACTGGGACTTGCGTCCCAGTACGGTCCTGTGGCTGTACAGCAGCATAGTGAGGCCGATTCTCACCTACGCCTCTAATGTCTGGTGTAACAAGGCCAACCAAAAGACGACTGCGGTCGGACTAAATAGTCTACAAAGGACTGCCTGCTTAATGGCAACTGGAGCTATGCGATCATTGTCTGGAGCGACTCTTAATGCACTTCTATGCCTAACGCCCCTTGATCTTTATCTAGACAAGGAGGCGAGGGCTGGTTTGTATAGGATTAACGCTCAGGGCGGTCTGAGCTTGCTCTTCTACAGATTGAGATCCATGCTCGACTCAATTAAGGAAACACCGGTCTTATGCATGATCTCAGATATCATGCGTCCACTACACACTTTTGAAAAAAAATATATAGTGGAATTACCCTCCAGAGAAGACTGGTTGAATGGCCAGGTTATCTATGAGGTCGGTAGCCTCATATGGTATACCGATGGGTCTATTTTATTTATTCATTCGATATATTCTGGCGTAAACGAGTTGGTTATTTTTCATAATCGCCTCTTACGGCCCCTCTACACGTTGGCCAACACAGTGGCGAATGTAGTGGCCAATAGCATTGGCGAACGTGTAGACGGGGTGTTTGGGCTTCATTGGTATGTATTGGAACGATGGCCCGCAAGTTGGCGCGAGATCCGTGTGGTGTCGGTTTTTTACAAAAGATCAAAGGATTGTTGGCAGAGTTTGGTCGCCGCGTCCACACGTTGGCCACGAGTTTAGTTTGCTACAAGCTCCCAGAGTGATTACACGCATCTGATTAAAATTTTATATTCACGCTTTGTAGGGTGGATGACCCAATTACCAGCCATTTAGTGCCAATTTCAACTTTAAACATTCCTACTACTTTAATTAGCACGATTTAATTATTTTTAAACATTTGTTTTAATCGATAAGCTATTTATAAAAGAAATAATGAACATTTATTTACAATCAGATTATTACGAGAACAATTTTAAAATGAAAAAAAAAATGAAGCACGTCGTTTATACGCGGTAGAACCATGCAGTTATATTAGAAGTATAGTTGTAGGTTGTAGCACGAATGGGTCGGTTCGACCGGGGAAGGACCACGCTCTCACAGAATATCAATGTAAAATAGTAGCTTAATGATGCTGTGTTTCGTATAGTGAGTGTAGAGAACCAGAGACACTTTTTAAAGGAAACGAGGCATTTCATCTTATTCCTCACTGGTGACAACGCATCTGCATTTTGATTCGTAATCGAGGATAGATGTAGATGTCTATGGGCCACAGTAACCACTTACCATCAGGTGAACTGTGTGCTCGTTTGTTACCCTATCCTATATAAAAAAGCGTCGATTTCTTATTAATTTAATCGTGCAAGTTTTCGAATCATCATCATCATTACAGCTCTTCACAAGTCCACTACTGAACATCCTCCTCCGCAGACTGCCGCAAAGCATGGTCCTGAGCCACTTTGCTCGTCATGAGTTTTTCATTTATGTTCTAAGTTATAATTAGTACCTATTATTAAGTCAGTGTTAATTATATTTATTGCTATTGTTTTTGTCTTTCTCAAAAAATAATTAAATTACCAAATAAATTATAAGGTGTTTTTTATATACATCAAATGTCTAATAGAAAAGCAAGTACATGTTTTGCTAAACTTTAAAAACAAAACCCAATTTCAAAACATAGAATAATCGATTATAACTCCTTTAACTTTAAAATAAGTTAAGTTCTAATTAATGGTATTTATTCCAGTTTCTGATGCATGTAAAGAATAAATAAAGCTAATCGTATATCTATTTACAGCCCCATTAATATTCACTATTCTTTTATAATTATTTGGACACTTGGATTTTCTCCTGTATCGCGGAGGCAACTTACAAACATAAATTGCACAAGGACACACATCCAGACCCGAAAAAATTATTTGTAGGATATACAAATACATGTTCCGTGCGGGATTCAAACCCGCGACCCCTGGCACAGCCACTCATTGCCAAGCCACTGCGCCACGGAGCCGTCGTCTAAAATAAAATAAATTCGTCCGCACATTGGCCCGAACCGAAGTAAACTGAACGACCTTCCAACGTGTGGACGTCGTCACCAACTCTCGGTCAATATATTCGCCACTACATTCGCCACTGTGTTGGGCAACGTGTAGAGGCGACATTAGCCTCTTACGTATACTCAGGACAAAATGGCGTGATGTATTCTCTTACTCACCCGTCTCTTTCAAACTCAAACATTTTATTGCGTTCATGTGATTACGTATACATAAATAGTTCTTATGTTGGATATATTAGAGTCAAACATGAGCCCTGATAGGGCTTAGCAATATTATATTATGTTATATATCTATTTAATTTAATTAATTTAGACAGATGAATTTAATTTTATTTGCTTAAACTAAACATTACTTTTAGGTTTAATAAACATTTGCAATATTTACAATGATATTGAAGAGGTAGGTATACATAATCAAATTAAACAACCTATTATTTTTCACGAAAAACTCTGACAACGAATAGAAACTTTTTTCAATTAAATATTTTTAAGCTCTTTTTGAAATTAATAGGTACAACGATTCTTTATTTTGTAGACATTTGGGAATTTTATTATAAATTTTTACACACATGCCATAAGGTCGTGATTTGACTATTTGTGATTTTGTGATAGGTGGAGCAAATTTTTTACTAGGACGTAAAAAATGAGGCTGGGAGTATATTGAAAAAAGGTGCATATTCTTTTTAACAAATGTACATAGGTCTAGTAAATATATATTTATATATATATATATATATATATATATATATATATATATATATATATATATATATATATATTTTTTCTATATATAGATGTAAGTGTTAATATTTTTAATGAAATAAGGTAGGGTTTACAGCTGTCAGTGCTGTCTATGTTTGTAATTATTCGGATACATTTTTTTGTAAAATAAGCAATTTATTTACGTGCGTGCTGTTTCCCCACAGTAGTTGAGCCATGCATGGGCATAAGCATAGTATACACACGTGGCTGTTCTTGAATCTGTAACTTTTTAAGTTCGTATAGTGCACACGAGAAACGAGAAAGTTAAATGAAACTTTCTTTATGTGTTCTTTCCAATTTATACCTGAATCTATGTTTATACCTAATAATGTATATGAATCAACAGATTCTAGTTTAGTATCGTTGTAAGAATAATTTATAGGCTTAAATTGTATTTATTATCTTAATTTTTGTGTAATTTATGACAAGATTGTGATTTTTTAACCGTTTAGAGATATCTGTTAGTACACTATCTAGACAGTTGTTAAGATTGTTATTTGTGTTTGTTTTTTAATGGTCCTCGACGTAGGCTTTGGAATTTACGGGGAGCGCCCCAAATTCAAACTTAGTATGAATTTGGGTAGATACACCTCTATCTTCCAGGCAGAAATTTTCGCCATACTTCGGTGTGCGGAAATCAATCTGCAAAAACACTACGTCAACCATATAATTTATATAAACTCTGATAGTCAAGCAGCACTGCTAGCGCTGAGGTCAAACTTAGTGAACTCGAAGCTAGTTGGAGACTGCGTGAACCGTTTAAACGCCCTGGGATGTAACAACAGGGTCGTTTTAGGATGGGTTCCGGGACACGCGAGTATTGTAGGCAACGAATTTGCCGACAAACTTGCACGGGAAGGGCTTAAAGTGCACACAATTTGGGCCTGAGCTATTTTGTGGAATCTCAAGAAACCTAGCCCGATTGACCCCTGAAACTCTTTATCACAATAAATCAATTAAGATCTGGCTTTTAATTTTAATCGTAAATTCGCTTCAGAAGCCCTGGGATTAAGTAAAAATAAATTGCGCATTCTGGCAAGAGCCCTAACTGGACACTGTTGTCTTAAAAAGCACATGTCCATCCTGAGACTAAGCAACTCAAGGATGTGTCGGTTCTGTACCATAACGGAAGAAACGCCTCTACACATCCTAACTGATTGCGGACCCTTAATGCGCAAACGTAACACTCATCTGGGAAACTATGTAGGTACTCCGCCCAGAAGAAGTGAAATTGCTCACGGCTAAGCAACTACTTCTATTCAATTAAGACATAAGGCTTAGCAGTGAACTACAGCCATAGTAGCGATCACAATAGATCTTTTAGGTCGCAGTGATACTGGTCTCTTTCCCTAGACCTGCATAGCTGCTCGCACATAATTAAAAAAAGAGAGACAGCTTCAATTCCTTTTCAATCATTCTTCTAAACTACGCCAAATCTTTTTCTTTTTTCCGCAAATACATAACAAATTAATTTAACGCAACGCATGTAAAATGGCGGTATTTTATCAAAGATTTAATTACCCTATAGCTATTATTAATTTTTTAATTTTGTATCTCTCTCACATGAGAGAAGACAGAAATCATAATACTACGGAAGTTACAAGAGTGTAATATTACGCCATAAATATTAGTTTTAAAAGGGAATTTGCATACACAACAATTCAGCAAAAGTTTTGAGTGATACTATAATAACACTTAGAGCTGTAATAAGCAAGTGCCAGCATACAAAATACAGCTTCAATACAGATTTAATGATGAAATCAGATCGTAGTGTTACAAAATACTTAAAGTTGTACACTTGATTAAAACTACTTTTACGGATTTTATTGTGTTTAATTTTTAATTACTTTTAATTCCCGACGTTTCGGGTGCTTTCCAGCACCCATGTTCACGGGGGACTAAATAATAGTACCAGAACAGAAGGATCACTCCCTGATAGTAAACTTGCGAGTTTAAACTTAGTTACAACGTAGCTAATGTTCAAAATACTTTGCACAGATGATACCAGAATAAGAGTGCCGTCGCGTCGCCTTGAATGAATCAAACTATTTTGTGTCAAATGAAACATAATAATAAAACAAAGAAATGAGCTATTTTTACAACATTACATTAAGTTGCGAGTATAATAACAATACAAGGTGACCTGCAAACTACTGCCTGCAATGTATTAATGCGAGTGTATTATAGATGCACAAACACCAGCAGTGTACCTGTACCTACTCGGTACCCGCAGAAACAGTTTGTGTACTGATATTATACTGGACGGACATCATTTTGTCAAAGTTATAGTCCACCTGATGGTGAGTGGCTACCACAGTCCATAGACACATGTAACCACCTGATGGTAAGTGGCTACATCAGTTCGTGGAACACAGCCGTACAGGTACTGCTATCCAGCCGCTCTGCACCAACAGTGCGAGTGCACTAGCAGTTTTCTAGCCAGAAAACTCTGCCATCTTCAAATTCTGAAGCTACGCCTTCGCCTTTCCGAGATACGCCTTTCCTGTGGTAGGGAGAATTTTTCATTATGTTCTCACCGGTCAGGCGGTTTGGCGATCGAAATACCAGTACCAGTACCAGAAGTCTCGTACTTCTAACGCTGCTCTCGTCACCAGCAACAGTCTAGGTATTTTACGTAGGGAATGATCAGGTTTTATTTTTATAATATAAGGGTAACAAACGAGCACATCTATTATCTACCTAAATCTATCTTCGATTAAGAATAAAAATGCAGATGCGTTATCCGTCCTGACGACTAAGATGGAATTTCCAGTGCAAAGTGCCTCAGGTTCTCTACACCCACTACACAAAACAGCAACTTTAAGCGCTGCTATTTTACTTTTTTTATAGGATTTGGGTGACAAACGAACACACAGTCCAGCAGATGGTAAGTGGTTGCTGCGGCCCGTTGACATCTACATCAATCCTCGATAACCATAATCAAAATTCAGATGCGTTGTCACCCCTCAGCACTAAAATAGAATGCCTCGTTTCCGGTAAAAAGGATCTCCGGTTGTCTACACTCACCAAACAAAACACAGCAGCATTAAGCTACTATTTTACGCTGTTATTCTGTGAGAGCGTGGTCTTTCCCCGGTCGAGCCGATCCATTCGTGCTACAACTATACTACTAATATAACTGCAGCATGGCTCTACCACTTAAAGAACTTACTGCTGGTATTCTGTGTGAACACGGTAGCTGCAGCGTGACTCTACGGCGTAAGGTGTGCCGCCACAAATTGGTAGCCTTATAAGATGTTTTTGGCATTAAACGTAGTCGTCTTTTATTATATCCATACGATGAACTCTTACGCCGTCACAAATTCAAAATTCAGTTAACGTTTATCGTGTATTTATCAACGTTATACAAATCTGTAAGTAATTACAACATAATCATTTATTAAAACAAATGCAAACAAAATCACGAAATCGAAATCAAATCTGGGGCAATTTTCACCTTTACTTATTACAATGTCAATTATTATCCACATTTACAAAATACTTATCAGAACATTAATTAGTTCTTTTAAGAACAATAATATAATTCCATTTTCTAAGTCCCTTTCCCGCAATATTTACACAGAAGTTTGGTAATCCATACTTAAAGTTATAAATATCTTTACATTAAAGATTACAATATTTTAATTACACTATATACCTACCTATACAGTAAGTTTTGGCAAAAACATAATCACTATAACTTTTGTCGACATGAAAACAAAAAGCCACTAATTTAAAATAATTTAAGGTCACTAAGCAAAACGTAACGGCGTGCAATGACGTGGACGTAAACAAATCAGCAGCATGCAGGGATATCAAAATACATTGAAAGTAATACTATTGAAATCATAATGAAGGGTGCACTATTTACCCTAAGCTTAACATTATTGTACATAATAACGGCACAAGTCACTGTGAACCATGGGATATTAACCATCGGGAATCACAACATTTGCATAATTGACATAAATGGCATGACAAAAGATATAACACTCAACAACAGGGCACATATCCATGACGGCTTCATATTAGGATTACTGACATGGAGATGTGATAACGATTATGGTAGTATGATTGCAGATATTGAATCTAAAGATTGTGAAGTGTATTGTCTTCTAAAGGTCACTATAAAAAGTACGCGTCTGTCCACAACCTTTAGAAGGTTGCTATTTACTTATAAACTTCAGACACATCAGCTTGAAATAATATACTTGGGGTAACAGCCACAGTAAATGTATACGTATCTCGCTCTAACTCGTACAACATTGTTTAAATATCATTAACCTACATATCTCGGTATGGAATTGTCGCTATTGAAGTACAAAATGTGCCTTTTTTGTGCATGTTTTGGGGTATCTTAAGTGGCCCACATTATTGTCGAGCTTGTTTGCAGTAGTGTTTTCATTACTTATATTATTAATAATTACTTTGTTCACACTGGTTTGTCTAAAGGATAGATTCAACAACATGATTTTGACAATAATATGGTGGTTCCTCACAAGAAATGATGTATACAGGGCAAAGAAGGTTAAAAAGGCTCAATAAAATTACTGGTTCTAAAATCCAAATAATAATCAGAATGATAGTTACGAAATCAGCTAAATTAAATCAGATGATAAGAGATTCGCGACTTCAATTGCGGAAGGAAATAACTGGAGATGAGCCTACTATACATCTAGAGATCTGCCAATCACAACAAGAGGCAAACAGTTTAGTACAGAACTTGAAAAAAGGGTAGTGGAGAACCTTAATTGTAGGTTAGGTAATACTGTACCAAAAACTTTTGTAACAGAATTAGCATTTCAGAGTGCTATAGCACCAACATATGGTTGCGACAAAACATCGTTTCTGTCATCTAGTGGAAAGATTTGTGACACAAATGAATGCACCAACATACATATGTTAGGCGTGTGTAACTCTTTACGGAACTGACTCACTAATCCGAATTACGAAAGAAATTCAAATTATTGGTTCAGTAACGTTTCAAATGCATTATTTGGATCTGAAACATTACTTTGCTCAGCTCATTTCGCGCGACGCATCGCTCGCGAGGTGAGTGAGCCGCGAGCGAGAGAGATAGACTGAGACACTTATTATTTTATTTACTATAGACTCGCGAGTGGCAAGTGAGCGGACTAAATAATCACAATTTATTTAAGTCAGAAAGAGATAACAAATGAGAAGTGCATCACTCAAAACGTAAGGATTTTCACTGTCGTTGTTCATGCAAATAAAAATGACCTCTAATGCGCTTACTTATCAAATACTATACGGTTCTTTTTCCATGTAATGTTTGTATTAACACGTCATTTTACGTTGATGCGGCACTTGTCAAATTGTTTATGTTCGTTCGCGCCTGATTACGAAAACGTACTGAGTTAGTTGTGTATAAATTACAATTTAAGTAAAACCGTTAAAAAGTTAAAAAAAAAACGTAAAAAAGACTGTAAATATAATCAACAAATAACTGTCAATAGACGTAACTAAATGTATTATTCGTAACATTCTGTATTATAAGTCTTTTGAGTCGATGATCCAAATGAGCCAAATGAAACATAACAGTGTTTCGGAACATTTTAGTGATCGAGAAATGATACACTTTGCCCACCACCAACATATGTATTCAATTCCTATACAAACTGGATCCACTATTTGCTTAAACACCATTGATGGTGACAAGATTGAAATGAGTATAAAAGATTCTAAATCCGTGACCAGATATCATTCAATGTAACTTTAAAGTAATGACCGATATAACACATGAATGTAAATCAATTGGTGGAATGGTGGAACATGTTACAAAGGATATAAACAGGTTTACTAATGAAGAAACACTACCGCATTCTTATGTTTGTATATCTGATACAGTTAGGTGTGACACTTTCTGCTGGCACCAAACATCATGCACATGGTACAAATGGGTCATGCATCCAATACCTGAACAGTGTTGTAGAGTATATAACAAAGTGAGAAATCTGGGAGACTAGCATATATAAGTTACAAGGGCGTAACTAAGCATGTTAAGCTAAATTCCAATAACCCACAGTATAACATTGATGGTTATGACCTCAAAGGGCTTAAAAATATGCCAATAGCACTTACATCATTCCTACATGAAAGCATTCACTTAAGAAATGCCTTAGTCAATACTGGTGCAAAAGTATATGAAACAGATGTGAGCATGTTAAACTACCCAGTAAAAAAAATTGGGGAATTCCAGATGTCTTTAGACAGAAATACATTTACAGCCTACACCAATGAACTATCATGTCAATTAATTTCATGCAAAGGTAATTGTAATTGTACTTATGAGCACGCAGTAAATAGGTTAATATCAAGTGAATATAATACAGTCCCATTAAACCAAATGTTTAGGAATGGTGAGGATATTCTTAAGAGGAAAGTAACTATATATGCTTCTGCTAACCTGATCATAGGGTCTGTTGAAATAGACTCATTACAATTTGTCCCTAGTTATTGTAAGATTTCAGTTCAAAGTACTGTGGCCTGTATGGCATGTAATAACAAGCCAAAGGCAATACTCAAGGCTTATGATATAAGAACAGAGGGGCTGTTAGAATATGAATCAAACTGTAGTTGGACACAAAAGGCATTAAACTCTCAGTCCCCAAGCGGTCGAATCTGACCGCGGCGCTATTCCGTCAATATCCAAGCGGTCGGATTCGACCGCGCACACCCACATCACTTTAAACCGTTTAAACTTATATTTAGAGACTACTTTTTTTATGAAGAAGTTTGGCATTATAGAATCGATATGAAATTTCCTATCCTATAGTGCAATAAAGTCAAGTTATCCTATGGATATTTATTTATAATCTACGTTCATTTCATACGCCACTTTCGCGTGAATGTTATTGTGCTTAATTTTTGGATTTTTCTGGTGTTTTAGTATGGTGTTTTATTATAAAATTGCAATGAAAGTTTTTCTGTGAATATAATTTATCTTTTTACGTATATAATTTCGAGTAATATATATTGAAATAATTGTGATTTTCACGCTGCCAACATCCGCCTGGTATGTTTTGTTTTTGTTATCAAAATACAATAGTCTTTTTGTAATGAAGTAAAACCTGACTTTTATATAGAGAATTTTGTATAGATTTTATAATGCCAAAATTCTTCATAGAAAAGTAGTCTCTAAATATAAGTTTTAATGGTTTCAAGTGCTGCGTGTAGGTGCGGTCGCATGCGACCGCTCGGGATTTGCCGGGCGCATGCGACTGCATGGGCTTTTTGTTGGGATTTAAGGGGTTAAGCTGCAATCCTGAGCCATACTTTATACCTTAGAGGATATGTCTAGCAGATGCATGATAAATATTATTAGGACAAATCAGACCATCTTGATTGATTTCCGATTTGTATTTAAAGTATCATTATCATTAGTGTGTGATTCAGGTACTGTGGCAATTTAGATCGGGTTCATCCATATAGTCGATATATAGTTAGGCGAGTAAAGAAGAATAATAAATAAGGACGCTCCTATTTATAACAGCCGACACTGATGTAAACATAACTCGAGCTGTATATTTAGATTTAAAAACTTAATAAAAGGTAAATACTGACATCTAAAAATTAAAAATAATAACATAATTTCCACATAATAACGTCTGAAGTCTTTGCTTTACTTTTGTCTTTTTCTAGGTGGTTGAACTCCTTGTTTGTCCAGGAGTCCATCTGGATATGCGACTCGCTCTTACCTATAATATATAGCAGTGCTCACATTACTGTTTTGTATAGAGAATTAACATTATTACAGGTTGTTATTAAGATGAGTTATTCGCGTAAACATAAGAAATAAAAAATGCCACTTAAATAAAAAGCTACCATGTGGGAATTAATTTTTCTAGTTTTCTGTATCAAATTTTAATTTTTTCAACACTTTGAGGAGACTAAACTATATCACTAATTCAATTATTATCTAAATTGACAAAGCAAGAATTGAATTTAATAAGCAATAAAAATATTATTTCCTATAATTAATATACACATTAATTTAATCCTACGAAATCATGCAAATCGATATATCGATATTTTTTTCACTTATATTTATATTTCATGCCGCCATAGAAATATACATACACATACTGTTATGTTCTTCTAGAGTATATTGAAGAACGGTTACCTTACTTCTGCGACAGACATTTATAAGTATTATTTAATACCACAAATAGACTTTTTTTTACATTTTATACTGACATTGAGGAGACTAAACTATATCACGAGCTTAATTTAACAACTAGATTATTATTTAAATTGACAAAGCAATAATTCAATTTAATAAGCAATAGAAAATATTATTTCCTATAATTAATATCGACATTAATTTTATCCTACGAAATCATGCAAAGCGATATATCGATATTTTTTTCACTTGTATTTATATGTCATGCCGCCATAGAAATATACATACACATACTGTTATGTTTTCGAGAGTATATTGAAGACCGGTTACCTTCCTTCTGCGACAGACATTTATAGTATTATTTAATACCACAAATAGACTTTTTTTACATTTTATACTGACATTGAGGAGACTAAACTATATCACGAGCTTAATTTAACAACTAGGTTATTATCTAAATTGACAAAGCAATAATTCAATTTAATAAGCAATAGAAAATATTATTTCCTATAATTAATATCGACATTAATTTTATGTTGACAGAAAACAGTGTTTAAAACATGTTTTTTTTTTGTGAAAATCGTGTCAGTGCAAACTCAGGGTTAGTGATGGTGTTATCGAGATCCCGAAATGACCCGTGTAAAGCCGGGACGGATTACTAGTAAGAAATAATTATTAAATATTAAAAACAAATGGTGATCTTTGGTATGCCCGAAAAATATGTGTTTAAGCGCTTTGCCACATATCACATGGAACCATAGAATACTATAATACATACATAATAGAGTGGGCGGAGCCCGCGTAGCCACTAAAATGTCACTAACAGGTCAATTCACACGTATAAATGTCAACACGAGATGTGTTTTGACGTTACAATCGTTTCCAAATTTCGCATGCAAATTATAATATATAGAAAATACCAGATTGCACCCTATTTACAAATAAATATGTATTAAAATTGAAACAATTTTTTTAACGATGAGTTGTTCAATCTACTCATACTCATAGTAAGACTTTTGTCTACAATGAGTAAATTTAGTCAGTATGTTAACACAGCGAATCGGGTTTGGCGACGCCAAGCCTCGTACAAAGTAAAGTTGACAGCCATTCTATTGTGTATTATAGTATTCTATGCATGGAACCGTTGGACATTGGCTCTTGAACTTACCATCATTTACTTAAAAAACCACGCCTTGGTGATTTAAATAAATTTTATTTTAGTTTTAGCGGGAACTTTATCGCAAACTTGCCATTCTTGTATTATCTTATTTGGTAATATACTACGTGAGGGTAATATGGTCATCTGGTTAGTATGGTCACTTTCTTATAACTCAAAATCTACAGCCATCTAGATGACTTTGTGATACGATAGCTCTTCATCAGTCCACGAAATAGTCAAGGCCACCACGCCATTTTGACAGTTGACATTATAGTAAATGTAAATGTAGTGTAGTTAGTTTTTTTTTTCAAGTTGATTTTTCGAAGCGTTCCTAATTATTGTTAAAGCTTGTTTGCTGTTTTTTCTTAAATATATTAGTTAAAGTATACGACTTCGTGTTTTTGTCTCTGTCCTTCTCTTAGTTTTGGTTTATCACTGAATAAATAATAGTTCATGAACAGAAGGATCACTCTCTGATAACAAACTTGCGAGTTTAGACCTAATTACAACGTCGCTAATGTTCATAATACTTTGCACGCCTCGGAAGCGCCCTGCGTAAAATTAGCCTACCGATTAAATCTTCGAAAAAAAAATTTATGCGGCGCGCGTATTAAATCAAAATGCACCTTACGTCCGCGTGCGAGTGTCTGTATCACGTAGCCCGTTACGTGCCTTTGTTAAGACCGCTCCTACGTGGGGTTAGGTGTTGTGATAAAACAAATTAAACCACTTTATATTTATTGGTAGTAGAATACACCAAGGTGAGGTATGCAATGTATTCAACAACGTGAACATTTTTGAAACTCAGATAATTAATTTACCTACTTAAGATTTTCTGTTTCACATATTTTTTGCTATTTACACACATACACATGTGACACGCGACGGCATTATTAATGAAAGAGTGGAAATGGGAAGTGCTACTATTTTAATTTTCTTTCTTTTATCGACCAAGTGTTTAACCAATAACCAGTATATGTTGATTTTGCATTAGTAGGCAGAGATGTAACTTATCTAAGATACAAGTATCTGAAATACAGATACAAGATACAAAATACGTATTTTCATCTTGTAATCTTAACACTTTTTTAAAATTCATTTCGTATCTTGTATTTAAATACCTTTTGTTCGGTATCTTAGTACTTTGTAGATATGTATGCTAAAATACTTTTAGTAATAGATAACAGATTCTATTTTGACATTTTAGGTAACATTAATTTTAAATGGCGTAGCAGTTCTTTCTTTCTACTTACAATATTAGCTTCAGTACCAACACAAAGAGCTTAAATGCTTGTCCTACAATTAAAAAAAATTCAAATAGTCTCATTTGGGGGCATGATCATAAGGTCACTTCGAAGAAAAATCAGTGTTAAACTCTTTGAACAACTTTTTACTTAAGTCTCAATTAAATCCTTTAAAATATAATTATGTCACGTTTGCGCGATCATCGCGATTTACATATAAAAATAAACTTTTATTAAAAAAAATATGTATTTTTACAAAAGTATTTTATTTAAGGATACTTTATTTAAGGTACCTTGTACATCACTGTTAGTAGGTAGTAACTAGTACTTAAATAGAAGTTCTGTGCAAGTAGAGGTCTACTTACACAGAACATCCATTTAAGGTCATTGACATTATACACGGAAAAATCGAAAAGTGCGAATTTGAAGTCGGGTCACTAGTCAAATAATTAATCTGTAACTATGGAGCCAGTAACTAGGTACCTAATTATCTAGATATATACATATCAATAATATTATCTTAACTTTCCGTATCCTCAGAAACAGTGAAGAATGAAAAGTCGACATTCCTATTGTTATTTAAGCACCCGTATGCTATGCAGTACCTTTTGGCTTTTTGCGTGGCCATACTTGAATAAAAACTCAAAAATAAATATCAAAAGTGCCTAAATACTTATAAGAGAAAAATGCTTTTTGTTAAGGTAAGGCGCGCGTCAGATCTAGCGCGCGAGCTGAGTGACAACTTCACCGAAATATCCCTTTTACACACACCAGGGAAATTGCAGATGCGTTGGCCTCGACCTTTAAATTAGACTCTTGTAGGCGTTAGGGCAGCGTGGGCATATTCTTATACCTAAAACGCGGAGTGAGATAAGTCTGGTTATATATTGCGGCAAAGCTTAAGGTGACTATATTACCTCACGTACCCTAATTTTAGCTATGTTCGATACTGTACATACTATATGAAAAAAAAATACATAAAACAATTGAGATAACAAACACTATCAAATGAATGTGTTCCATCACAATCTTTGTTGAAAATTAAGACATAGGTTCAAATTTTTCTCATTCACAGTCTCTCTTTAGCTTGGTTAATTTGTCTGAAAGACTACTACGTCGTATGTGCAACGAATGTACCGCCTTCATGTGCTGCTGGACGTCTCTGAATTTCCTGAACTCCATGTTACATAAAGGACAGTCTGCTTCGATCTTCCTCTCTTGGTGTTCCAACCACATATGGTCCCATTTGTCTTTCAAGCTCACGAACCTCTTCTTGCATATTATACATGCAAAAGACGAGCATCCGCGCATATGTTTAGCCTTAATGTGCCTTTTTAACTTCGATTCGGTACAAAACGACATGTCACACTGTATGCAATGGGAGAGCGGGCGTGATTCGTGCATCTGAAATCAAAGACACACATTTTAATATGTCTTTTAAAAAAAAACATGTTCAATAGCGCCGGGATTACTAGAGTTGAGTTGGAAACCTATTTGTCTAGGTAAAGTTGGACAAAAATATCGTAATTATGCACGATTTTGACGCCCGATAATCAATAACTACTTCTTTAAATAGTATACAGGGTTATTTTGCTACAACCGGTCAAATTTGCAGAGAAGATTCAGAATAAGTGATATAGGCAAATAGTGAAGAAAAATTAATTAAAAAAAATCTCAAACATACTGTCCTTTTTATCTTTTTAATTCGAAATACGTGGTTATACATTATTTTAACCGATTTTACTGCACGCGCACACATTCGTAAGGTCGATCGGTAGGCAAGAACGTTGTAATCCTTTCAATTTGGGATTATTTCAAATAAAATTAGAATCCTTATTTACTGTATTTTTAAAAACTGCAAAAAATTATTAATACATTTGAACTTAAGTTTAAAATTTGGCTGCCCTATGGAAAATAAACCTGTATGCTGGGAAAAAATATACGCATATATGAAATACTCAATAAAATTCTTAATCGAATAGATTTTTAACACCATAAAAATCGAGATATGATAAAATCGCCGTAAAAAGTTAGAAGTTCGAGTTCTCGATTTTTAGACGATAACCATATTATATTCTTCAATGATGTGAAAGACTGTGGCAGCGCTGTCGTAAGCCCACAAGCGAAACACACCAATCCTAAATCACGCAATCAATGTTCCGAGTTCACAACATCTTCGCAAGATTTGAATATCATTTCACGATTAAAAATCTTGAGTTTTATGACGAAGAAGACATTTTCATTTTCAAATTATTACTACCTACTTAGTCTCATATGAATAACGAATATGTAAGTAAGTAAAATATTATACCATTATTCCGGTAACAGAATGAAAAACTTTTTAATTTTACACTTTTTTTTCCTTTCTTTTGACCCTACTGGCCCTTCGATAAATCTTTAAAAAAAATAACATTGGGTGGGTATAAATACAGGGTTACTTGAAGTTAGATTTTATCCCAAATTATCCAAAACGCTGACAATTGGAAACGCCTAAAGCCCTACCTATATTAGAAGATTTACCCTAAAATAGTGCAAAATATCTAAAAGTGGAAACATTGCACGGACGAAAAAAACCGAGATATAATAAAATCGCCAAAAAGTTAGAAGGAGTGTTTTTAGGCGATAACCATAATTATATTCTTAAATGATGTGAAAGACTGTGGCAGCGCTGTCGTCAGGCCACAAGCGAAACACACCTAATCCTAAATCACGCAATCAATGTTCCGAGTTCATCACTAAAGCATGTTAAAGAATTAGATTCTTAATCGGCTACATTTTAATTTACATCCTTTAAATACTGATAATAAGCAAAAATGTTTCAAATAAAGTTGATAAGCAAAATAAGTTGATAATAGCGGAGCAATGATCAACGCAAGTCAATATGGAGCGAATCAAATTAAAAATCAAGTAAAAATTTTTTTTAAATAGAATACGAGTGACAATCGAGAACATAGTCCACCTGATGGTAAATGAATACTGTGGCCGTTAGCCATCTACAGGAGACGGTCCGAAATTGTATGAAGCGTAGGCCTGGTTTTGTACAAGTAGAGAAATAAATTAAAATAATATACTTAACCACTTTTGGTCATTCAAATCCACGAATTTGCTTTATTTCAGTGGTATTAATTAAAGTTGTTCAAAACGACTATAAATCAATAGCACGCTACAGACTATAAACTATAAATTTCTAGCGCGCTATTAAATACGCTATGTTATAGCGCGCTATTTATAAGAAAGCGTGTAGGAGGCCGGTAAGCGCGTTAAGTTTTGCAGCACGTTATATCTCTTAACACGTTACATTATATGTCGTCCATTGGATAGATCGCGTGCTATATAAGAACATTATTTCGTAATTTTAGACTAAAATAAAATAAAGCGGTAAAGAAAAACCAATGCACGCTTTTTCATACTTTTCAGGCATACTACTTTCTATAATCCTAAAAATATTTTTAAGTCATGTACTTTTTAAAATAGAATTAATTTTATTTTTGGAACCGAAATAAAATTATTTTTTATTATAATTGATGTAAACATTATTTTAACCGTAATATAAATTATAAATCAAATAAAGGTGTATTTAAAAGTTTATTTATTGTATTTATAAAAAATAATTATTTACATACACTTTTGTATCTATATTTTATTTACATTTAAAAATATTAATTAGGCTTCTTTTATCACACCTATGTCCTTTGATCACATATAAATATACAGTATGCACTAACTAAACAACGTCTAACATTAAATTAGGTCGCGCGCGATGAATAGCGCGCTACTAAATCAAATTTGCGTCACACGTCCTCTCCCAACAGCGCTGCTGCTAGAACTAATTGCCGCTAGATATTAATTCTTAATAGCGCCAAAGCGCCATAGCGCAATAGCGCCATGGCGACTACTTACATAGCACGCGCTATGTGTTATGAAGAGATAGCGCGCTGTAATATGGCGCTATGCGCTATATTAACCACCATTAGTATTAATATTTTAGTTTTAAAAACTGCAACACTACTGGCGAATTGATGTTTTGACGTTAGCTGTCGACTGTCATGAGGTTATTGATCAATTTATTGACAGATATTTGAATTCTGAAATGCTGTGTTATTCCTATCACCGATAGCCTATCAGATAGATTTATTATGTACAATGGGCTAATATCTCGAAACTGGGGTATTTGCTATTTTTGTCTTGGAATAAGAAACGTTCTTGTTGATATTTATTACATTCTTGTTGATATATATTTACGTATCAATATCAATGCAATTCAGGAGCTCGGAATAAACAAAAAAATGTCACACTACCTACATAATTTCATGACTTAAGTCATTTGTCAGACATGACATTTGACATATTTTTATGACGCCATCTTGTAAAATCACCAAAAATTGGGTTTGCATTTTTATTTTTAGCAAGTTATTTAGTTCGATTTATTCTCTTATTTTATTTTTAATAAAATCCCAGAATTTTTCGCTTTTTTACTGTATAGTGTACATATACTGGGCTTGAAATGGACCGTCTCCTTTGTCCTAGATTAAGAATCGAAATGCAGATGCGTTGTCACCCCTGAGGACTAATATGGAATGCCTTGTTTTCAGTGAAAAGGGTCTCCGGTTATCTACAGTCACCACACGAAACACAGCAGCATTAATCTGCTATTTTACGCTAGTATTCTGTGAGAGCGCGGTATTATTCCGGTTAAGCCGAGCCATTCGTACTACAACCAAAACTGTGTTGCATTTTGGTTCTTAATTAAGGATAAATGAAGATGTCTGTAGGCCACAGCATCCACTTACTATAAGGTGGACTGTGTGCTCGTTTGTCACCCTTATTCGATATAAAAACATATGCGCAGTTCACACGCGATAGAAGTGAAATCTTCAAATTAAATGAAATATAAAATCGGCAAATAATTAACTTAATATGATAATTTTAAAACACACGTTTTTTAGCTAATAAATGTTATGGTTCTTATTTAGAGATACGTAGAGCTTTAATTTAAGTGTAATAAACTAATAAACGAAAAGAATATTTTCTTTCAAGTAAAATTGCTTTGTAAAAGCGACGTCCACTTCATTCTAAAAGTAAAGTAATTTTATCGATCAAAAATTGAATAACTCTAGGTGGAACATAACATAAACGCTAAATGCCCTAAATACGACTAATTTAATATTATATTGGGTATGTTCCGAAATACAACGCGGTGTACTGTCCAATGCAAATGACGTCATCATTTGACACTTTATTGTACGGTGGAGGATATAAAACAATTTTTAATTGTGTGTTTGCCGAATGAAGCATGCCAGAATTTGTATTTATTCAAATACAAAAAATTATAGTATAATTGGATGGTATATCCATTAGGAGGATATAATGATTTTTGGAGCATAAAATGACAAAATAATCGCCAACACTTTTCCAAATGGCGCAAAACTATGACATCATATATTGTCCAATGTTTTGGAACGAATCACCAGTATAGCGTCGATTCATGACGTCATTTGCATTGGACAGTACACTGCGTTGTATTTCGGAACATACCCATTCTATCTAATTCTCTCGCCGGCTAAATCCTATGGTGATGTTTTTGATGTTTTGGTCTACTTTCAAATCACAACGAACCTAAAGAAGTGTTCACATCAAAACATGCCTTACATATTCTTCTATTTTCATAGTGCTCGTATTGTAAACATCGATATAAATGACAAGATGTGGTAGTGTGAACAAAAATTTTTCACGGTTTAAGCATAGAATTAATCAGCGCCATCTCTTAAATACTCATGAACTACCCCACGGAACTGTTTATGATTTTGGTTTTACCCTAGAATCTGTAGAAATACTCCCTAAGTTATCGTAAAAAGATTAAAATAGCCTTATTTATTGCACCTAATTTTATATATTTTAAAGAACATCGTTGCAAGATTTGAATATCATTTCACGATTAAAAATCTTGAGTTTTGTGACGAAAAAGACGTTTTCATTTTCAAATTATTACCTACTTAGTCTCATATGAATAACGAATATGTAAGTAAGTGAAATATTATACCATTATTCCGATAACAGAATGAAAAACTTTTTCATTCTACACTTTTCTTTTCGTTATTATACATTCTATATTATAGGGTCACCTATTGGCCCTTTTGGCTCTTCGATAAATCTTTAAAATAAGATTACATTGGGTGGGTATAAATACAGGGCTAGTTGAAGTTCGATTTTATCCCAAATTATTCAAAACCCTGACAACTTGAAGAAACGCCTAAAGCCCTACGGATATTAGGAGATTTACCCTAAAATAGTGCAAAATATCTAAAAGTGGAAACACTGCATGGACGCACGGCACGCATTGGTGCTCCGTAAACATTTTCGCACCAAGGAGTCGGTGCCATTTTGTTTGTTCAATGACCCGGTCATATGCAGTAGTATAATAAGTCTATGGTTGTAAATAATCATTTACATTGGTTCATAATCGACGAACATACCGTGTAACGTACATACATGTAAAAACATACAGTCGAATTGCAACCAATTCTTTTTAAAAGTCACCTGAAAATACATACCTGCAAATGCTTAATTAGGCACACCTTCGAGCGAAATTTCCCACCGCACTTGTCACAGATAAATGAATAAAGATTGTGCACTTTCATGTGTTTGGAACAGTTGCTGGAATCACTGAAGGTTTTGGTGCAAAGTTGGCATTTATATATGGCCATGGAAGCGTGTTTCCTCATGTGCTCCTTATATTGAGTTGGATGGTACTGGTCAACACCGCAAAGCTGGCATCGTAACTGGTTGTTATTTTTTACTTTAGACCTTAACGCTTGGAGGAGAAGGTGCATAATCAAATGTCGCTTGCATTCGTTTCTTCTAGAAAAGGTTTTGTTACAGACAATGCATATCCTCACCATTTTCATTTTTTCCTTTATTAGGAGCATATCTGAAAAGCATATACAGTGTGTTAGTGTAAACACCGTTATCCTTGAAACCAGTGGTTTGGTTACACTTATAGAACGTAAATTCAATGAAAAATAACAACCTTTTTTTTTTTAGTAAAATTTCAATTTTTCCTTAATTCCTCAAGTTTTTCCTGTCCTAAGCCAGGATGAAAGTATGAAGGAAAAGTTACATCACAGGTTATGTGTACCTGTTGTGTTTTTATTGGAATGTTGTATAGGTAGCTAGCGCGGGCAGTGATCTTTACAGTGATTACGTCACTTGGGCGCATAGGGTATCCATGAATTTACGGACGGTGTCGGACAGAAACTTTTTAAATTTTATGAAAGAAAATAGCGTTTTTTTTAAATTCGGATAAATATTTTTATATTAAAGCCAACTACCTATGGTTTTAGTGACAACGGTGTTTACAGCTACACCTTTCATATTATATACACCGACACTCCACACACCGACACACACAAGAGTCTTTGTGTAATAAGAAAATTAAACATTTATACCTTAAACAACCAAAAAGAATAAAATAAATATAACAATAGCTTTTGATGTTTTCATTACGTAGAGGGTTTTTATGTAATAAGTTGATCTGCAGTTAAATCAAAATTGAAGCTTTGTTACAACCTAAAGTTAAAGTTACAGCTTATATACGTCCCACTGCTGGGCACAGGCCTCCTCTCGTTATTGAGAGGGTTTTAGAGCAAGGAAGTGTCCGCCGCGCTGACCCAATGCGTGTTGGCGAACTTCACATGTCCTCGAAATATTTTATTCCTTATTCCTCAGACATGTCGGTTTCCTCACATAATTTTCCTTCGCCGTCGAGCACGTGGTAAATCAGCAATTAAAATTGCATTTAACAATTTCATGGTGCCCGCGGCGATCGAACCCGGGTTACTCGCGTTCTGTTATATTTACAGCGAGCGTTAACCATCTGAGCTACCACGGCTCTTCTGAGCTCTGATGATTTCGGCTCTTAATTGAGGATAAATGTAAATGTCTACAGGCCACAGCATGATGGTAAATGGAGCTTCTTGTGGTGCACTTAAAACTAAAATTAGCAATTTCGTTGGTATCGACAAAGAATAAACCAGCATACTTAAGACACCAAGACTCTAGCCTTAAATAATAATAGTAACTGACCAGTTAACTAGTTGTATAATATTGACTGAAGGCTATCATCATTATTATAATCATCATCATCATAATTATCATCACCCGTCTATAATGGTTTACTGCTGTACATGGGCCTTTCCCATTATAAGGAGAATTTACCTTAATCCTCACACTTGTACGTGGTAGTGCCATGCTGCAGTTATATTAGTAGTATAGTTGTAGCACGAATGGGTCGGCTCGACCGGGGAAGGACCACGCTCTCACAGAATACCAGCGTGAAATAGTAGCGTAATGCTGTTGTGTTTCGTATGGTGAGTGTAGAGAACCGGATACCCTTTTTACTGGAAACGAGGCATTCAATTTGTCCTCACGGGTAACAACGCATATGCATTTTGATTCGTAATCGAGGATAGATGTAGATGTCTATGGGCCAAAGCAACCAGTTACCATCAGGTGTGCTCGTTTGTCACCCTATATTATAAAAAAACTTGGCTGGAGAATTGAAGATCATAAGAGAGCACCTTTGACTCTGTAGACCGTCGCCATCTCTGGTCTTTTACGTCTGGCGTACACAAGATGGTACATCAGAACCGCCTTCTAGCGGAAGCCATAATTATTTTTAGCATATTACGTAGTCTCCTCTTACGACTCGCACTGGACAATATAGGTCCAAAATTAAGTGAAGGATATAGATTAACTCAAATTAAAAATTTGACAAACCTCTAAATACAAAAAAGCTGATGATCTTCAAGCAGCTGAACAGCTTTTCTTGAATCATAGCTAAGGACACCTTCGGCCATGAAGGTTAGAGAACAGGAGAAGGATCGCTACGTACTAAAGCATAGCCCGCCTGTCCTTGAAAATTGTAGAATGTATAGCGGCGCTGACTTCGGTGAGTAGTGACTGCGAAGTTAGCTGTTTATGAGTACAGGTAGATGAAGTTAGTTGAATAATGTATTTTCTCCGCGGCATTGGTGAGAAAATTCTCACGCTCCGTAATTTTGTAATTTTTGACAAAAAGAAACATTAAAAAATGGAGAAATATTTTATTGTACGTGGATGTGCAAGTGGTTTAGCATCTGATCGGAAAAATAAACTGAAAATGACTTTTACTGACCGAACTTAGCAATCGCAGAGCCTCACTTATGGTGTCCACATTTCTGGGACACTATTTTCTACGGGAATCGTTCTCCTGTTCTCTAACCTTCATGGCTTCGTTACCGCCTACTTACATTCTAACCATAAACAATTAAGTCAAATTCAGTTCGTTTGTTTGACCGACAAACACACATATATAGACGTTAAATCTTGTTTTCGTCAGGGATTAAAAAGGAGTTATATAAGTAAACGAAGGGACAATACCTATGACTTTTCTTGTAAGTGCAGAGTTCATTTCCGATTCGTCATCACAATCCTCATTATCATCTACTGTTTCTGGTTCCTTGTCAGTTTTCATATTCAAATGCAAATCCCAGTGACTGAAGATTTGTTCTGATTTAATCATTTCCATGCATTCAATACACTGAAGGATGTCATTCTTTTGTGAAGGTGATAAATCCAAGTTTTGTACATCGTGCGACTTCATATACAAGTTTCTTAAGTGTAACTTTATATGTGAGCACAACTTCGAGACCTCCTTAAACTGCTGTTTACAAGTGGGACATGTTAAAAATTTGTAATTATGCCGTGTTAAATGGAGCACGTAAAGTTTTAAAGTAGGAAAGACTGTAGTACAAGTTGAACAATAAAAAGACATAGCAACGCAACTCGAAGTTATGTGTTCAATATATTCATTGTAGCACCCTCGAAACGGACACTTTTTACATGAATAGAAGATTTCAACTTTTACAATAGACACATCAAGTTTCTCTTGAATATGTTCTCCTGAATCCCCCTTATCCGATATGAGTTCTTCTGCCGTAACAATATTACGTTTTAAGTTTTCGGTACATTTCCTCTTTGCTAGCCGCTTATTTTCGCCACACGATAATGCAGCATCACATACTGGATCTTTCATCCCGATTTTATTACCCTCGTCATAATGTACTTCCTCTGGATAAAACATAACTATATCATCTATTAGTTCTTCTTTCACTTCAGTTGTATGATTCAAATAAAATTCTACGTCTTGTGGATATGATGCATTTGAAATGTAACTTGAATGCGACATTATCATTTCGTCTTCTCGCTCTTCTTTCACATCGGGACCACGATGCCCATTAAATTCTGCATTTTGTAGACATAAAACGTCTCCTGGTTCTACTTTTATTTCTATACTATGCCTCAAACTATTATCTTTATCTTGTAGGTATGATGCATATGTGCCTTTGCCCAGACACGACTTTATATTATCATTTTTTAGTTTCTTTTTCACATTAGTTCCTAGTTCCGTATTGCTATCCTCGTTCTGTGGACATGTCACACTATCTTCCTTTTTTCTTTTGGCAATAATAGATTGACCTGAATGAGATTCTTTCACCACATTATAAGTTTCTATTACAGAATTATTTTTTGCAGTTAAAGTGTCAACTTTTTCGTTATGTTCTGGATGTGCTTCTATTGCACCATCTTTTCGGCATGAAATATTTGCATCATCGTTTGGTTCTTCCTTCACTGTCGTATTATGATTTGTATCAGATTTTTCTCTTTCTTTAGGATTAATAATTTTGACATTGTCTTTCACAAATTCTTTAGAGTTCTCATTCTCGTTGTCGTCTTCTGAATCTGATATTATTGTAACTTCATTAGAGTTGTTTAAAAGAATAACGTCATCATCATCATCATACTGATTATCGACCAAAGGTTCTTCTGTTTCCTTTAGCAAGAACCTCTGATAGCAATTGGATGCTTTGAAAACTTTAGATATGGCTGCCTCCATTTCAACATCTTTTTGTATTTCTGCATCTAATTGTGCTTGCAGTGTATATATATCACATTCTTCACTTTTATTTGGAACAACTGGCAAAGACCTATCATCATCTAAGATTATAACGTCGTCATCGACTTCATTGGAATTACTTCCATCATCTTCCAATCCACTCATAAAAACTTCTAAATCTTTCTCTGCAAATAAAAGTAAGAAAGATTGTTATAAAACACCCAAAAATAATAAGATAAATAAGAGTAGAATTTTTAAGAATGTGAAATATCAAATTAATAAAAAATCTATTCTTAAAGACCTTTCATATGTTTCAAAACACGATATATTTTTTCCTGGCACTTTATGTCCGCAATAAGCCACCATGTCGGATTATGTGTGACGTCATATAGCCTATAAATCGCTATAGAAAACGACGCTTCATCATATTTTGACAAATGAGGTACATAGTTTAACAGATCTGAAGGAACAGATTTACTTACATAAATACATACATGGTCTGCCAAAAATTATAACTTAAAATATATTAGCTTTGTCATACTCAAGTTAATATTAAAAATATTTGTATTCAATCTAAATAGTCAAATCTAAATAAAAATCTAAGTAAATAAGTAAAAGTCTTACATAGAGGTAATTTTTTTTATAGGATAGGGTGACAAACGAGCACCCAGTCCACCTGATGGTAAGTGGTTGCTATGGCCCATAGACATCTACATCTATCCTCGATTACGAATCAAAATGCATATGCGTTGTCACCCGTGAGGAATAAGATGGAATGTCTCACTTCCAGTAAAAAGGGTCTCCGGTTCTCAACACTCGCCATACGGAACACAGCAGCATTAACCTAGTAGCTTAGCTACTATTTTACGCTGGTATCCTGTGAGAGCGTGGTCCTTCCCTGGTCGAGCCGACCCATTCGTGCAACTATACTACTAATATATCTGCAGCATTGCTCTACCACGTAAAATGTTTCATGTGTACCATAAGTTACAACACAGAAATTGATATAAATTTAAATGTGGTAGACTACGGTGCACGGTGCAGCAGCAGGGGAGTTTAGAGAACCAGAGACCTATAATACTGCAAACAAGGCTTTCCACCATAGTCTTCAGGGTTGACAATGCATTTAATTTTTAATTTAGTTGGGGATAAATGTCCAGCAGTGGACTTTTATAACCCATTTATTTTATCAACTTTTCCATTTCACAAAAAAAAAAAACTTGGATCACTCTTACGTTATCTATCTGTTTATGAAGTTTTATCACAATTTGTTAAGCCATTTTGAAGATTAATCCGGACAGTCAGACAGATAATTTTTTTACTAATGGATATTCTTGTCTTAAAAGCATACGAATAACCCCCTGAGCATGACAAAAGTCAGCTACTTCAATAACACAGACAGACATTACAAATTTGTTTATATGTATTGAAGTGTTCATTACATTATTGACTATATTATATTGACTGCCTCGTTGGTCTAGTGGTTGTAGTAGTGCGACTGCTGATCATGAAGTCCTGGGTTCGAATCCCGGGTCGGGCCAAAAAATTGATTATTGAGTTTTTCTGTCCAGAAATTCTCAGTAGTTCCCCGGAGTCAGGAAGTTGGCGGTGTCTCACCCCCGTGCCTCGGAAAGCACGTAAAGCCGTTGGTCCTGCGCCTGATCTCTCTCCGGTCGTGTCGGTTTACCGCCCCATCGGATTATGAGAGTGAGGGAATAGAGAGTGCACCTGTGCTTGCGCATACACTGGGGCACCTTAACCCTGTCCTGTGCCGATGGCTAGTCTCCGTTGAGACAGGCCGCCGTGGCCGAAATTCGGTCTGGAGGACATTATTAATTACATTATTTTAAACAATATAATGAATTCACATTTATATACATTATCATTACCATTAACATATTTATCGCTTAACATTACATGTTGTAGTTATAACGCTATATTTGGTTGGCATCAGTAATTTTTTTTTTGTTGATATAGGTCTATGTTATTAGCACTTAAAGGCCAAATGGTATAAACTTAAAACTCACCAGGAATATTAAGAACTGTTTCCGAGTGAACAATCTCTCCCGTAATGCATTTCGTAGGTAATAACATCTGCAAACAAACACAATACATAAAAAATATGTTAGCAAATAAACGAAAAACACAATAATATAATGAATCATTTGTATTATACAATATTAAGTGTCAAGCTAACTTCAAGCTCTTCAAATAGTAAGTGCAGCCATACGACTAATTGTTTACGCGTGGGTAAGAATATGTTATGGAGGACTAGCATCAACTAAAACCATATTGTGTTCCACCTTCGCCGCATAATAGCAAGGTCTCAAGAACACTTTCGCTTCCGGTCACCCCATAGCAGCCTCTACTCGGTAGAGAACAACTTCTCCTCCGTGGTCAGGTGTGGTACACTAGATCACTAGGTGCACCTTCCCCCTCAGTCTCTAAATTCACTGAGAGAAAACGAGTGAATTGATGAAAGTTCCATACATTCTGACGTTTTATTACAGAAAATGGAAAAATGTAACAAAGGGGAAATTGTGATTTTTATGGACATGGATTTAAAGTATACAACAGTACGCACAAGTCGCGTATAGTTTCAATTTGTTATGAGCATAACTATTTTTAGAAACTATACATGGTTATTACGCTTTTATCGCGTACACTTTCCAATAAAGTACGCTAAAACTTTGAGTGAAAAACATACCAAACTAGCATATGTATATGTATATATATATATATATATATATATATATATATATATATATATATTTTTTATTTATACATAGCAGATATACATCGAGCATAAACGCGATAGAGTGTATGTTATTAATTACTACCTTTTTGACTTACAATTCCGTGTTAAAAATAAAAAAATAAAAGGAAATGTACTATGTAGATTATATAACATATATTGACTAATATTGACCCTTGAAGTCCTTCTGTAACAGCTTCAGCGCTGCGGGAAGTGCAGCCCCTTCGCCCTTGCGTAGCAAATTGAAGTCACCCATGCTCACCTCCGCAGCTTCGGCTTATTCCGCAGCCTCAGCCGCTACGGCTCGCACGGGTACCTGCAATTTGCTATGGCAGGCGGGGCTGCTTTCCCTCCGCGCCTACGGATTTACAAAAACCCGTAAATGTGGGTAGGGCAGGAAGGGGTAGGACAGACATGACAACATGGAGTCAGGGCGTGCTAATCCAGTCTGATAATATGTCGAAATGATTCGATCAATCATCTAATTAGCCGTGTTTTCGCGATCACCATAGATTTTTTCAGAAAATTCGGTTTATAATAATATTATCCTACGACATGTATAAAGTACCTACACATAACTATATTTATTTATGACAATAATGCCGTAAAAAAAGTATGTGTCAAATTGACAATTAATTGTATTTCTTGTTGAAGGTAATTGGACATATTATGAAGACAAATAAGATTTAAGTGCCTTTATAATAAAAATACTACTTTTATAATAAAAATTATTTTGTCTCTCACAAAGGACTTCATTATTTTAACAGATACCTTTAAATTGCCATAAAGTAATAACTACATGATTAATTGATAACTAATTGTTGCATATTTTTTTTAATATAATGACATTTACTTAAACTTAACTTAAATTTCTGAGCTTGTATACTTTACTAATACTTGTTACGCATGTAATCCTAAATGTATACAATGTCAGAACATGTCAGTTCTAGCCTTGTATAATCTCTTAACTCATTTACTGAATCAGCGTTAGAAAGTATACGCAACTAGTACGTACAAATCGTGTATATTTTCTGAAAATTTTATTTGCTACACAATCTGAAAACATACAGTGTAAGAACACTATTAATGCGTGCTATCCTTGTATACTTTCAATAATAATAATGTCCTCCAGACCGAATTTCGGCCACGGCGGCCTGCTTCAACGGAGGCTAGCCATCGGCGCAGGACAGGATTATAGTGCCCAAGTGTATGCGCAAGCACAGGTGCACTCTATTCCCTCACTCTCATAATCCGATGGGACGGTAAACCGACACGACCGGAGAGAGATCCGGCGCAGGACCAACGGCTTTACGTGCCTTCCGAAGCACGGAGATGATATACCGCCAACTTCCTGACCCCGGGCAGCTACTGAGAATTTCTTGACAGAAAACTCAATAATTGATTTTTGGTCCGACCCGGTATTCGAACCCAGGACCTCATGATCAGCAGTCGCACTACTACAACCACTAGACCAACGAGGCAGTTATATACTTTCAATATACCTTTATGGACCTAATGCAGTGTCGTTAAGAGTAATTCAAAGTAGGTTCAAGCGTTTTCAGTCCAGGAATTTTGATGTTAAAGATGCAGCTTGCTCTAGTCGCCCGGATAAAGTCAATACCATTTTTGAAAATTGGAGCAATATTGATATATTGGGTGCGTTTGGCAGAAAAAAGTAGAAGTTTGACGGAGAACCTAACCTAATTTAAATATATGTTTGTAAAGTATTCATATTAAAAATTAAATCAGAATTTTTAATAAATGTCTATCATAACTTATATTACTTAAAACTATTTTTTGGAATATTTTCTCAGGCTTTTTTGAAAGTAGTTACGACATAGCCAAGGAATTGAGGAATGATCACAAAAATTGTCGATATTTGGGTACCACATGAGCTCACTAAAAGAAACCTAATGAATCTCATTTGCGTTCTGAATAGTAAGTAAGTAAGTAAGTTACAGCCTATATACGTCCCACTGCTGGGCTCAGGCCTCCCCTCATTTCTGAGAGAGTTTAGGACAAGGAAGTGTCCGCCACGCTGCCCAAATGCGTGTTGACGAACTTCACATGTCTTCGAAATATTTTTTTTCTTATTCCTCAGACATGCAGGTTTCCTCACGATGTTTTCCTTCACCGCCGAGCACGTGGTAAATCAGCATTTAAAATTGCAATTAACAATTTCATTGGTGCCGGCGGGGATCGAACCCGGGTTACTCGCGTTCTGTAATATTTACAGCGAGCGTTAACCACTGAGCTACCACGGCTCTATTCGTTCTTCTATTCGTTCTGAATTGAAATGTAATGAAACCGGACCACTTTTGTAAAGATTTCACTGGTAATGAAAAGTGGGTCACCTATGACAAGAATGTGCGAAAAAGATCATGGCCAAAGGGTAGTCAAGCTCCACAGACTGTAGCGAAACCTAGATTAACACGCAATAAGGTGATGCCGTGTGTATGGTGCGATTGGAAGGGCTTAAACATATTATAAGCTTTTACCGCTAGGCAAAACCATCAATTCGGATTTCTATTGCCAACAACTAATGAGACTCAAGCAAGAAATTGAGAAAAAACGGTCGGAATTGATCAACAGAAAAGGTGGAAAAAACACACATCTTTGGTCACTTAGTAAAAATTGAGATCTTGGTTGAGAAGTGTTAATGCATCCACCATATAGTCCTGCCTCGCACCCAAAGATTTTTACCTGTTTTGATCTCTTCAGAACTCTTTGTTTGTTTGTTAGGTTAACATCTATAGAGGACTGTCAAAACTACTTGTCACATTTTTTTAAAATTTCTACAGCAACGGGATTATGTCACTACCTACAAGATGGCAACAAGATATCGAACAAAACAGCACACAGTATATTATAATTAAAAGTAATTTAACATTGAAAAAAAAATGTTTTTTTTTAATAGGATTGACTATTCAATGGGTGCATAATGTAACTAAATATCTTTAATAATCCGAATAAAGCTAATTATGGTCTAATGCTTTTATTTAATAATTAAGCTAAACCATCTTACTTTTATGAATATGTTATATAGTATTGCGATTTCTCAATTTCAACGCACGCACACACTCGCGTTCATATGCACGCACGCACGCACTCGAATTCATATGAACGGCTTTTATATTAGTCAAACTGTCAAACAGTTCACGTTGTTTGTATGTAAACACGTGAATTTGTATGTAAAAAGGTGTGATCAAAGGACAAGTCTTATATAATGCAGTAACTGGGTTTCATTCTAACCCATAGGAAACAATTACAATAATAGAAGTGGTTTCCAGTCTGGTCGTTATATGTTTGTACGGAACTGCACATGAGCTCACTTCTGATCTAATCAGTTCTACCTTACATTAAACACTGTTACCGTTACAGCCTATTAGAAGTCGACAGCTGAACACAGGCCTCCCTCATAGCTTGCTTTGTAGAGGGGATATTTATACTCATAGAGGAGATTTGCTATAGTTGCCACGCTTGGCTTGGAATATGCTGCTACTTATATTATGGTTTGTTTCTATTTGTCGCCTCTAAAAGCAGCCACAGGTAACTATATTGGGTAGTGGATACTTTTATACTACCACACAGTTGTTACAACATGGTAGGTTAAAATATGCCCCTTTAGTAGTTTAATGCTTTCGTGCCCATAGGACGATATGGAAACGGCTCCAACGATTTTCATAAAATTTAGTGTCCACGGGCTTTCGGGGTCAATGAATCTATCTAGCTAGGGTTAGGGTGCTTTACGTTTACAAGTAAACTTTTTTATTGATTATGGCCTATCAAAATTCCAGCTGAATATGGCCAATATTCAGCTGCCCACTTAGATTGCCTTATAGATGATATATGAGTATGCTTATATGTATATCTTCAGAATTTAAATCTAAAGCTACCTAAGTAATAAAAAGTAAAGCGACAGTAGCCTTATGGCAGGGCGCGGACCGCAAACTCAAAAAGGTCGTGGGTTCGAATCCGCCATTCGACTACTGGCGTGAACCACTCGTAACACAAGCAATTTAAGCTTACCACGAATGGTTAGGGGGAATATTAGTAATGTTTATAGCATTGTTATATTCTTTAAAAAAAAAGTTGTAACTCACCTTTGCACCCCACCTCTTTTTATCAATCCATCTCCCATGGCTTTTCATATGATTTTTATAAAAAGAGCTTTTAATGTGTAATAAATTATTTTTACATTTACTACACCAGGACACAAGCTTGTAATTCTTAGAGTGATGCAACATATGCTCCAGAAGCATACACTGGTTCATAGACTTGTCACAAACTGCACACTTAACAAGTTTCTTAGAGAATTGTATGTGCATGTTTCGGAAGGCCTTTGTAATGAATTTTCTAAAGCAAAATTCGCACTTTATATTATTATATCTTCCTGGGCAGTCATGAAATTTGTAAATATGATACGTTGTATTGCAAATAGCGCATAACTTTGCTTGCATTACAATTGGATCATCTGAATGTACTGAGTGTCGGTCAATCATATGGGTGTCAAGCTCCGTTTGAGTTAGACAGTATTGGAAGCACACTGGACATGTTTTGAAATCACTTGTGATCTCTACTCCTAATTTGTCACATTTCATTTTCATGTATAACATGCACATTCCCTCATGTTCAGCGAGTTTATTGCATGTAAAAAATACATTATTGCAACCTTCACACTTATATTTTGCTGATCGACGTCTGAAGTTATGATATTTGGGCGGCCTGCCACATTTCGGACAATTTAAAAAAATTTTTAGATCCATAGGTCTAAGCACCTGGTTAAAAAATGCTCCCACGTAAAACTCGTGATCTCTTGGTAAAGTTCTTATTTTAAATGTATTTTCAGCATGGCTCTTTATATGTTCTCGAAATGGGTGCAGTCTCCACCAGCCCATTTTACAAATATAGCACATGTACAACAAAGGTGAATCTCTGAAACGAGGACATGTCTCATACCAATCTTTCCATTTTTCAAATGCATCAAAGATAAGCTTATCATGATATGTTTTTGGAGTATCTCTAAATTCTCCATAAAAATTCCTAACAGCTATATCTAGGTAAGTGTCTGCTAAACTAGTACTCTCTTTTGCTTGCTCCTTAACAGCTTTTAAGATTGAAGTTCTTGTTAAAGTATACTGCTTTACAAGCACCAGTCCATTATTTACTTCCTTTTCATTTCTTGTTAAAATCTTTCTTAGTGTATATTTTTTACCCACATCCTCTGTGAAGTCAACAGTTTGAAATTAAGCTATGTTTCAAATTTCAAGAAAATAAATATACTAGTTCTATCTATAGCTGCTGATTTTACTGGAAAATATACACTTTTTTTTAAAGATTTCTTTAATAAGCTGTAACAATAACACTCAAGTGTGTTATACCACAAAATGTAGTTGGAGATTGAAGTCGTGTTGAACCTCCCTGAAAGGCCTCCCCTATAGATTGCCACAAAGGGGGACACCTGCCATAGTTGCCACGCTCGGCAAGTGGGTTGGCAACTGCAGTTTTTTATTTGTAATCGGTAATAGGAAGACGCTGCATTCCATCTCGTGATTGGTTTCTCTCTGTTGCCTGTAACGACGCCCATGAGATGTATGATGATGTGAATATTCTTACACCACCACTATGTGGTTCTAACACTTTAATATAAACAAACGCTTTCAAAAGAATCCAAGGACTATTCTGATTTAGACTACAGTTAAATTATACTACTGATGCAGCATTTAATTTATTAACTACAATTTAGTATTATATTTATATAATGACAGCGTGAGAAATTGTGTGATAACAGAAGAGTGTGGTTTGCAAGATGATGTTGTGACCAGGATTAAGGAAGGAATGAATCGGTGGTTTAGTCATGCGGACATAATGAGTGAGGAAAGAGTGACAAAGCAAATTTATGTTGCAGAAGTGAATGGCAGAGTTGGAAAGGGACGAAATTTATCGACCAAATTGGCGATTTATTGAAAACGGGCCAAATTAAGAGTACCCTTAACCGACGAGCATATATGCGTAGATATATGGATGTGAAGGAGGCGAGAGAGGTGTGTCAGGATCGTGCCAAATGGAAGTCTGTAGTCTCTGCCTACCCCTCTGGGTGACAGGCATGAGTGTTTATGTATGTATTATGTATGTATTTATATAATATATTTAGCCACATAATAATAATAGCAAATTATGTATTTATTATTTCTAAATACATAGTCATGAATTACAGAAATTGAGGTAGCTCCAGTAAGTTATAAAATACTTGTGTTGGACCGAACTCGCTGCTTCCCTAAAAGCTACATAATACAGTATTGCGACCAATCCATAGAGAAAACAGAGAAATAAAATTCAAAAGTGAACAAGAGAAAGCGGACAGCTAAAAAGTATGTGTTGTTTTTGCGTGAGTTTTTGTGTACATCAGAAGTTAAATTTTTGACGGCTATATACCGCATTGACTTAGCAATGTGTTGCGGCACTGAAAGCCTCGTTTTAGATGCAGCTAAAAGAGCAAATATATTGCAGTGGGCGGTTCACGATTTTATGAGACATTAATTGCAATTATTCCTCCCATTTATTATTATGTCATCGGAGTTGGGAGCGTGCTGATTCGGTCTTAGAACAGATTCAACCAATCGTATCTATAAAGTCAGGTTGCCCTAAACTCCTAAAATGTAATGTGAATTATTATAACATTGTTTTCTGGAAAACCTCTTGACTGCTCTCAACTGAAGTCAATTTGTTGTATACAAGTCCCGTCTTAAGCCACAAATGGATTGTCTGTTTTCGAGTAATTAACTTTTTTAAGGATGCATCCATGTTAAAAAAACAAACTAACGTGTTTGCATTTCGTTATATGCAATTTTAAGTGAAATTTTATTTTTATCATAATTAATTCAAAAGGCATTTCCGAAATCCAAAAACAGTGAAAAAGGTTCATGATTAACCCTGACAAACCTAAATTGAAAACAAAATAAAAAATTCAAGTCCCGAATGTCTACTTCATAATACACGACATTTTTGTCAACATATTTGTGTTTTGTTATAAGTAATTTTTAGCGAGATTTATTTTTAACATAATTAAATCAAAACATATTTCCAACATCTAAAAACAGTATAATAGGTACAAGCTTAACCCCAACAAGCCTCCTAAACTAAAATCAAGTACTGGATGTCTATAACCAACCCAGAACTTGCAGTTTTTAATTTTTATAGAGAACTACTCTTAACAAATATAGTATTATTTACCATTTATGCTTCCTCTACAATAGCCACAATGTGGGATTGTAGTGAAGCACTGGATAATAAGTATTTTTTTAAATATTATATTAATACATGAACATTCAAAACTGTGGTACATTTTGTGAAAATGAAACTCTTCGTCAGGTGGAAGGGCAGAACAATGTTTGCCGGACCAGCTAGTATTTATTATAAAAGGGTATGGATTATTTACAAGTGGTAAAATTAAAAATTTTGTACAACCAACTTCAATATAAATTATAATAATATAAATTTTTGTATGTGGTAGAGCCATGCTGCAGTTATATTAGTAGTATAGTTGTAACACGAATGGGTCGGCACGACCGGGGAAGAACCACTCTCACAGAATACCAGCATGAAATAGTGGCTTAATGCTGCTGTGTTTCGTATGGTGAGTGTAGAGAGCCGGAGACCCTTTTTAGTGGTAATGATGCATTCCATCTTAGTCCTCAAGGGGGACAATGCATCTGCATTTTGTTTCGTGATTGTAGATAGATGTAGATGTCTATGGGCCACAGCAACCACTTACCACCAGGTGGACTGTGTGCTCGCTTGACACCCTGTCCGATAAAAAAAATGAGTACATCAATGTATTTGATGTCAATAAAATATGCATTTATTAAGGATATCTCAAAAACCTGCTGGTCAGATCTTGATCAAATTCATATGGGACTACATGAAAAGCTTCAGCTTTCAAATAAAATAGGGATCACCAAAATTGAATACCTTAGAAAAAAGGTCTGAGGTAACACAATAAAAAAGATACAGTCGAATTGAGTACCTCCTCTTTTTTGAAGTTGGTTAAAAAGGTACAGTTCCATGTTTCTACAAAAAAAAAGTCATGTGTGTATGTTGCCACCAAGGCAGATAACCAGACTATATACCAGCATTATAAAAATCAATGTACCTGTGTCAATTTCTATAGGTTCAGATAAATTAATATCACTTTCATCCATGCTGAATGTGCCGCCATTGTTAACAACTTCTTTAACTGGACCATCTTTATTCTCAATATCATCACATTTCTCTACTTTCACATCAACGGAGAACTCTATTGGTTGAGGTGAGGTTACAACGTTTTTAGCAATACCCTTACTACTATCACCCATTTTATCTTCTTATTCAGAAATGCCTTTAAATCAGCCTGAAATATAGATAAATTAGGATTATTATAAAAAGTTGTTACTTGAAATTTAAAGTCCTGATACAGCACATAATCAGCAGTGAAAAAAAATATTGTGAAGTAACCAGTACATGTTATGCAGCAGTTTTATTGCTCCTTAACTTTTTGAGAAAAAGAAGGTATGTGCCCGTACATTGGCTGTAATTTTACTTTACATTTAACTTTAATTATGAATAGTATGTCTTGAGAGTAAAATCTATAAATTATACTGACTAAAATGAGCTGGAAATGCTGCATGAATTAAAAAAGCAAGCTAATAGATATGGATTTAAGGAGCTACTTTGAGAATTTAAGACTTTCCAAGTTTTTTGTCTTGTTGGAACATATTTACTACACTTCAAAAGCGAATCAATTTATAAAATAACTATTACAATATGATGGGTTTCATATAGCATTTATTTCGTTATATAAGCTATAAATAAAATATTAAAAATTTAAATATAATAAATAAAAAAAGTTCAAATATTTTTAATTCATTTGGTTATCAGACGACCAGCAATAACCTTTGATAACCTAAATCAAATGCAAATTCGTTTTTAATATACTGCTACTAAGACCAATATTTTGCATTAGCAAATAATAATAAAATAAAAATATTTATTACAATTGTAATACAAGTTACTCTATTTTTCATAACCTTTATACTTAAGTATTTTTCCAAAGTATAACACTGTTCATATCTGATGCAAAAATTTACATCTACCTACATTACATTAACAAACAAAATGGTGGTACCTGCAAAGCTTTGATATTTTCACCTTGCACGGTTAAGTTATAATACAACTCGACTGCAGTTTAGATTTCTTTTCATCCAAATATACAAATTTAAAGCTGTATGTCTCTTCCTCTTCATATCACAATGCTCTTAAAAATTTACTGGGCGACTTAATAGAACACAGAATGTAATTTACACGCACATATTGAGTTAACACGTTTAATGACACAGACATATTTTATATTCATAAGATTTCATTTCACCGAGATGATGAAAAAAATTGCTTTCTTTCTCTTAATAAGTACATATGTACATAATAATCATATATATAACTATATAATTATTAACAAAAGCCAAATTACCGTTTTGGAATTATAAATCCTATTTTTGTAGGGTAGACATGTATACAATGTACTCTGTGGGGTAGACCTAGAAACTCTATGCCTAGAAATATGGCAAACCGGAAACAGGAAAAAAAATGTATAATAAGGAATATATATTATGTTACATATATTATGATTATAAAGTAAGTTATAAAGTGAAGTATAAGTATTATAAGTCGTCTATCTCACTTGTATTTTTCAGCGCGTTCTTTAAAATTCACCTCGTAGTTATAGTGGCACCACCCTTATTTAACGGTTTTTGTGGACACTTTTTAATACACAGTCTGTACTCCTTACTTCTACACTCCATAAGTACTACGTTAGTATCATGAAGTATAGAGGTAAGGAAGACAGTTTCCCATAGGAGATAGTTGAAAATGTGTCCATCCGTTAGCAGTAAATAACAGTTCAAAAACTCTCCACAACAGCGCTCGAGTAGCTACAGGGTATGATAAATTGCCGTAAAATACGTTGAGAGTGGTTTTATATTGTATCATTATTGTAAAAAGAATTATGGTGAAAGTCTGTGCAATAAAAAAATATAAAAAGTTCTTTAAAATTTTGACTGTAGCTATACGCCACTCTTATTTAGTCCTTTCCTACGGACACTTTTTTATACAGAGTCTGTACTCCTTACCTCTACACTCCGCAGTTAGTACTCTTCGTAGACAGAGAAATCTATAGCCAAATTGACGCCTTCTTTCGCATTCGCACACGAAAAAGATAGATTTACGCATCCGTCTTGCATAGAAATGAGACAGAGCGGTGTGATTGTTTGTCCCTTTCTCCGTGCCGGTATTTTGTTTAGCAAACTACACTTTGCTAAACAACTTGACAGTTCGTAGCTATCTAAGGAGTTTACAAGTTGGTTTAAGTGAGAAAAACGTGTTTTTGAGCTTAAGATTAGTGAATATTGTTCAGTTTAGTTCTTAGAACAATTTAAAATTTTATCTAGGTAAATATGTTTAGAAATCATAACATTATTGTATAACCTAAAACTATGTCACTTCTCACTCGAGGCCACGCTAATTATTAGTCTATAGGTTTCTCTGTCTACGGTACTCTTATTATAATATATAATATTATAATATTATATTATAGTTTGTGATTAGTACAGAGTAGTACTGTAGTATCGTCATTTTACTTATTCTCACTATACACTTTAGGCGTAGACTTGGGGCTCATATGGTTAAAACCATGAAGGTTAGAGAACAGGAGAACGGTTGCCGTAGAATAGAAATAGTGATATATAATATATAGAATAGAAATAGTGTCCCAAAAATTTGGACACCATAAGGGAGGCGCTGCGATCGCTAAGTTCGCACAATAAAAGTCATTTTCAGTCTATTTTCCGATCAGATGCTTAACCACTTGCACATCCACACACAATAAAATATTTCTCTATTTTTTAACGTTTCTTTTTAAGATAATAGATAAGATAAGATAAGAGAAGTCTGCTCTGTCAAAAGCACCTTCTACGTCTATGAAGGAGCCTAGAGATATTAGTTTGTTTTGGATGGCCTCTTCAATTTTTGTTATTACGTGGTGAAAACAACACGCCTATAGCTTAGGTAAATTGACAGAATCGGCACATTCTGTCAATTTACCTAAGCTATAGGCGTGTTGTTTTTCGTGTAGCGTTAAGTTAATTAGCCTCTCTCCCTCGAACCCTCTCAACTCCCGTTCACACATCCTCTCCATCGTCTTTAGGAGAAAGGATGTGAGGCTAACGCGTCTGTAGGATTTAGGATCTGTATAGTCGTTCTTACCTGGTTTGGGTATGAACGTGACTTTCACTTTCCTCCATCCTCCCTTAGGAACATATTTAAGATCCAGACTTGCTCTCATTATGGCAAAAAGTCTGACTATTAAGGTTTTTGCCCCCACTATAGAAGAGCCGGGACTATGCCGTCAGGTCCTGCCGCCTTACATGGGAGGAAACTATGAATGACCCAATGGATTTTGTCCATCGTCACCCACTCCCTGTGCTCAATTCCAGTCTTCTTCTGTTGGTGTCAGTGCGTCTTCACGCCGGTTTACACTTTCAACTATACAGCAGCCTGGGAAGTGAGTATCAATTAGGATGCGTTGGGTGTCATAGGACGATGTTGAGTAGCTTCCGTCGCGTTCCTTTAAAAAAAGGACCCCGTTTTTTTTTTGCTAGATTTTCCTTATCCGATTTGCTTGTTCACAGATTTCTATGTTACCACAGAATTTGCGCCACCATGTTGAGTGTCGATACCTGATACATTTTTTGTATTCAGACTTGACTTTCTTATATAGTAGCCAGTCTTAATCTATTGAGGTGTTCATGGCCCTATTTAGGGTTTTTCTTACCTTCTTACGTTTCCTGTCTAGTTCTTTACCCCACCACAGTTGCTTTAGCTCAGCATGTTTTGATGGAGTGATTACTGGACATGATTCATGGTAGCTATCGATCATGGCTTTAGTAACAGCTGCTACCTCTTCTTCTAGGAGTGATTGATCTGCTATGGTATTAGTTCCCCCAACACCCGCCAGCGAAGACGTCAGCCTATTGAGGTGTTTTGTTTTATCCGTCTTGCAGGGGTTTCTCCATGGTGGTATAGCGGGGATATCGACCTGAAGAACGCAGCAGATCCATCTGTGGTCTGTGCATGAGGCCTCTTTCGACATATGCCATCCCGTTATTAGTTTAGCTGCTCCTTCTGTTGCAAGTGTGAGAGATTTTTTTCAAGTGCTAAATAAATATTCAACTAACACCCTACCTGAAAAAAAAGGGTTTTCGGTTTTTCCATTCCCACGTTGCGATGAGCGTTGGAGTTCATCCCGACCACAACCTCAAGTCCGGCCCTCTCGCAGAAATTCACCAGCCTGACAAGATTATTAGAGGGAGGAGTGTCTTCCTCAGGCATGTAGACCGAGGCGACGACTAATCTTCCCTCATGTGTATTTTGTAATGCTACGGTGTACATGTCTCTGGAACAGAAATCTGTTAATGGTTTTGCACAGATATTTTTAGTAGTATAAATACACGCTCTAGGCATGTCGTGCTCAGAGTTGTAGAATAACTTACCTTTCAGGTTGTTTAGGCCTTTAATTTTACCAGCCCCAACCCATGGCTCCTGGATTAGGGCTATGGCCGTCCTTTGTGCCACCAATCACTTACGTAATTGAGCCGACGCAGTTTCACTGTGGTGGAGGTAGTGCAGGCCACTAGGCTAGTACTAGCTGCCCTTCCTAGTACTAGTAATAATAATAATAATAAATATAATATAATAAATGGATAAGTGCGGTCCTCCATGTTGAAAGGGGAAGGGTTGCTAACTCTGAGGGCATAGACTTGTCTATGCCCGTCAACTTAAGGACCCTTTCCGAGGCTGAAACATACCGATACCTGGGTATGTCACAGAACATCGGTATCGATGAGGCTGGTATGAAACAGTCAGTTTGCGACGTGTTTTATGCACGCTTGACCAAAGTGCTTAACAGCCTTTTGTCCGGTGTGAATAAGTCACACGCATATAACTGCTGGGTCATGCCTGTCCTCATGTATACCTTTGGCATACTCAGGTGGACTCAGACTGAGCTTAACGCCCTGGATAGAAAAGTCCGCACTACCATGACGTCCCATAGGATGCATCATCCGAGATCGTCGGTAATGAGGCTGTACTTGCCGCGAAAGCATGGTGGACGTGGTTTTCTGAGCGCGCTCACCATGCATAATCGCGAAGTGTGCAGCCTACGTGATTACTTCCTGGCGAGATCGGATGATCCATTCTATAATGACGTCATTTCTAGTTATAAAGGGCTTACCCCTCTATCCTTAGCCAACGAGCAATGGCAGGACCCAGCAGTGCTTAGCATTTCCGACCGGGAGACCGTATGGAAGGAGAAGGAGCTCCACGGAAGGTTCTACAAGGCTCTACATGAGTCTTTCGTAGACATAGTAGCCTCCCTCCACTGGCTACGCTTTGGTGATCTCTTCGGGGAAACCGAGGGTTTTGTCTGTGCAATACAGGATCAGGTTATTAAGACCAACAACTATCGGAGATACATCCTAAAGGATGGCACCGTGGACATCTGTTGAGCTTGTCGCCATCCCGGTGAGTCACTTAGGCATGTCATCTCCGGTTGTTCGGCGCTTTCTAACTCTGAGTACTTGCACAGGCACAACCTAGTAGCCAGAATTCTTCACCAGGAGCTCGCTTTGAAATACGGTCTCGTGGATCGGAAATTGCCGTATTACAAGTACTTGCCGGATGCCGTGCTCGAAAATGATCGCGCCAGGCTCTATTGGGACCGGGCCATCATCACAGACAGGACTATTCTTGCGAATAAGCCTGATATTGTGCTGATGGACCGGGCACAGTCAAGGATATTTTTGGTCGACATTACCATTCAGTATGACGAGAACCTCGTGAAAGCCGAAACAGACAAGCAAACAAAATATCTGGACCTGGCTCACGAGGTGACCGACATGTGGGGTGGTCTGCCGATCGAAATTATTCCTGTAGTCGTCTCTGCAAACGGGTTAATCCCAGTCAGCCTCTCGGGTCATCTGAGGCGACTGGGACTACGTGGCGGACCGCTCCGGGCTCAAATGCAGAAGGCGGTGCTCCTCGATACCGCCCGCATCGTCCGCCGGTTTCTTTCCCTTTCCCCCTAACCCTCGGCCGTTTGGTCTCCCCTGCCGAGGGCCTCCATCTGGTTAGGCTTTTATTTATTTATGTATTTTTATATTTATTTTATGTTATTGATATTTATGTATATTTATCTTTTCATTTTCATTTATAATTATATATTTATAGAACCCAACCAGATGAGAAAACTACATAGATACCCCACAATAATAATGTCTTCCAGACCAAATTTCGGGCACGGCGGCCTGCCTCAACGGAGGCTAGCCATCGGCGCAGGACGGGATTATAGTGCCCAAGTGTATGCACAAGCACAGGTGCACTCTCTATTCGCTCACTCTCATAAGACACGACCGAAGAGAGATCAGGCGCAGGACCAACGGCTTTACGTGTTTTCCAAGGCACGGAGGTGAGACACCGCCAACTTCCTGACTTCGGGCAGCTACTGAGAATTTCTTGACAGAAAAACTCAATAATTGATTTTTTAGCCCGACCCGGGATTCGAAGCCAGGACTTCTCATGATCAGCAGTCGCACTACTACAACCACTACAACAACGAGACAGTACTAGTACTAGGAAAGGTCACGCCATCATTGATTACGTCCTCCCCGTGCCCGCTCAAAAATAAGCCTGCCAGCAGATCCCGGGTCTCATCGTCAGCCTCCGAGTCGGAATTAGACGGTAAAAATGCAGTCCTCTTCATCACTCAGTGAACTGCCGCAGAGCTCAGTCTCTACTGGGGGCTTCGGCTTGGTTGTACAAGCCGTTTTTTCACTGGACTTGGCATCCAGTGATTCGGATGTACCGCTAACCATGGCCCCGGTATCTATGTTTTCCGGGTTCTTTTTTGCCTCTTTGCTTGGTGGAGAATCAAAGAATTTTTCTCCGCGATCCTGGAATTTAACGTATACCGCCCCACATACATATCCTAGACGGCGTCCGACTTTCATGAGGGTCCGTATCCGGCACCGAAACAACGAGGAACCACCCGTCCGTCTGTTTGTCCGCTTTGAGTAGCAGCCAGTCTCTGATGTTTACTCAGCGGTTCTGGTACGCAAGCACACGACCAATGTCGCGTGAGTCCTTCCAGGCACCTTGGGCATCGGAGATAAGGATACCACATTTGATTCTTTGTGGTATCTCTGACTATTTCTTTACAGTCAGGTGTTGGATTTGAGGTTGAGGGTATTAATATTCCCCTTTAATCAGTCCAAGGCCTTCTAGTCGTCGTACCAGAGCTTCAGGACACCCTCCGTGTAAACGGGTTTGCCTCTAAAAACTGGACCCGATGCATCAGGGTCTTGGTTACTCCAGGCCTCGCTGGATGTTGGGTATTGGTCACCGCTTATACTTTGAGTGGGTTGCTCAAATACATCTAGCAAAGACACCATATCTTTTAATATTTTTTCTTCTTCTGGGCAAATAATAGAAGATGCTTGGGGTATTTTTTTTTGTGCGACGGTTATACTGTCAATTAATTTTAAAATTCTTTGGAAAGCTAGTAGCAAGTGAAATTAATCACATAAAAGGACAAGAGCGCTTTGAGTTAATGACCGAAATAATTAATCTCATTCGAAAGAAGCAAATTAGTAAATAGATGTAATAAATGTAGATAAATAATTAATAATATTGATTAATGATGATTCTTTTACTTTTGTATAATGTTTATTGTACTAAAAGATTATTATAAAATTTAAAACGATCACCGGAGTTTCATCGGTTAATCTCAGATTATTTCAATCGAGTACTTTTACCGGTAAATCACCGATGATTTTCCTGTACTCACTGCTCCGGTGCAAACCTCTAATAAAAACATAATTAAATAAATAAATATATTTTTCTTAAAATATAACCTAGCTTGCTACATATTTCTTTATCTATGATTTAACCTTCTTGTTTTTTATTAGAGAACTACTTTTGAGTTTACAAAAGAATGCAAAAGAATATATTAAGATTAAAGGTACATGAGTTGTTTTATGTGTGATTTATCATGATCATTTATGCAGTACTTGGTTGTTATTCATGGTTACGGCAAGGATAAGAAAAAACTTCCCGAATATATGATCCTTTTCGCACTTTCGCAGGTATTTTACCTACTTTAAATTTTACATACTTTATAATTACTACATAACTGTTCCATTTCACTAATCAGTAGGGTCCACAGGGAAGTACTGAAAGAAATTGTTTCCGCGACTTGTCGCTGATGTTGTCATTCGTATATCCATATTTGTCAAACATTTAGGATACAATCAATAATAAACACAATTACATAAACTTATAAAAATAATTCAAAATAATATCTCGAAAACTATGTTATTCCACAATATAATAGTTTAGAATCTATTCCTGATATAAGCTTGAACCATCATATCTGATTTAAGTTTTATGTTTTACATTATAGGTTTTATTACAAAACATGTTTTATTAACAATCTTGGGCTTAAGGAAGAGTCCTAACCAAAGAAGTCCCCTTGCGGCAAAGCCACAGTCTTTGCTAAATTTGACCTTTGATAATAAATTTATTATTAAACTGAGTAGGATAATTGTCAGTTTTATTTATTACAATATTGTTACCAAATTTAAAATTTATTCTACATATATGTATAATACATTACACATTATACAGACTCCCAAGTTTACAATTTAATTATTGTAAGTTCTTAAATATTTTCCATTCAACAAATTTTTCCTGTTGAATTACCTAAAACAAAAGACAGACAATGTTGTAAGAACAGTACTAATTGTGTTATTATATACATGTAACATTATATACATGTAACAGTACTAAATGTGTTATTATATATGACAAACAAATTACAGTGTAATGTTGTTAAGAGTTATTAAAATCACATAAAATATATACAAAAGAGGTATTTGTGAAGGTTAGAAGGGTGTTTAAAGTCTATGGGACGAGGGATATCAGGAGGCAGTATAGAGATGATGATACTTATAGTCAACCAAATCTAAGAAATACCTTTTGACGTTTCACATTAACCATTCACCAATAACTTTGCACAAGTGTACTCACACAATTTAAAATAACCTTTTATGTAAATCTGAAGAATTATAAAGTTATCTACATATATTTCTTTACAACATGTGTAGTTTTTTATCACTAATTTAAATTTGAATCTTTCAAACAAAGCAAAATATTAAAAAATAAGCAGTACCAACATTTTTTACTTGATGTTATTTCAATGATATGTCGCTATGTACATTACTGTAGTGTGATGGTTTAAATTCATTGTTATGTGAATAATCAGGAAAAATATTCAAATAATGGAATCATTAATTTTTTAATGTATTATTTGTTTAATTTAATTTTTATTTTTAAAATTCCTTAAATTACATGAATCATAAATAAAACAAGTTTATTTTTTTTTCAACGTAAATTTGTGTAGGCAAAGAAAAAATTCATATACAAGGCCGCACTGAAAAAACCACTAAGTAATTTCAATATCCGCCATTTCGGGGATTTACTGTGCGTAATTTTGTGATTTTGTGTTTATCTTCTTATTTTGAGACTCGACTTTAACTTTTTGGACTATTTCTTCTATATTCATTGAAGCATGTGCCCATGTCACAAAGGATCATTGGGCATAAGTGGTGGAAAAAAACAAAAAAAATTATTATGGATGACTTTGATAGAGACATTAATTTTGACTGCAGTAATAATTAATCAAAACTATGACAGCTCTACTAGTACTACTGAAAGTGATTGAATAAATTTATTTTTAATCTAGTTTTAATCTTAATTTTTTGTTACTGTGCCTCTAGAAATAAGCAGCAACAACAAATATGTAGAAACGGATAAATCTTGTGTTTTAAATTATCCGTTTTTAATTTATTCTGGTATTATTCAAACCAAACTGTAAATGATTACCAACTCTAATTAATCAATATCAATGTTTTTAAGAATCGAATATTGTATGTTCCCATTTTTTGATTGGCATGCCTGGTGCAATAAGTGTGACAACTGTCAGAATGTATTTCTTAGATTTGGTTGACTATAGTGCAGTTAAAAATATATGGTTAGTGCTTCCCTTATCTAAGCCACATTCGCACAGAGAACTAACCCTAATCCTAAGTTTAGCTAGCTGAAGATAGGCGTATCCAATTCTACAGGCAGACAAAAGTAGCATGCTCATTTGCTTTATTAAATATGAAAAACCAAGGTATTGATGGGATATTATCTTGTATAGCTGCTTAGTGCTTGCCTTATTGTATTTGTGATGCTTTCCATATTTCATTCCATGTGTTAACAAGCTTTTTCCTAGCAAGTGAAAGTAAGTCATGGGAATAGGTAATATTTAGAGGGGTACCACTTCTAGTAGCCTCTTTGGCACACAAATCTGCTTTTTCATTTTCACAGATGCCACTATGACTAGGTTTCCAAGCTAAACAGACCAAAATCCCTTTAAGATAACACATACACAGAATGCTTTTTATAAGAATTATGGAAAATTTATATTCACTTTGTAATTGGTTAGACAAAATAGCAGATAAACAACTCTTAGTATCGCTAAAAAGCACTGTTTTCTCTAGGTTATGTGATTCAACATATACCAGAGCTTTATGGATTGCTATTGCCTCAGCAGTAAGAATGGAACAAAATAAAGGCCACTTAAAGCTAAGAATTATTTTAAACCAGGGAATTCAGACAGCTGCACCAGTACAGCCATCATCAGTAATTTTGGATGCATTTCTATACACTATACATTGTCATTGGAAAGCCAATACTACTTGAACACCAAATGGGCATTTTACAGTAGAGCCATTTTAAGTTTTTTTTTTACAAAACCGAGCTTAACTTTTTTTCTAATTAAGAAATCGAAATACAAACAAAAAGAGAAAAATACAGTGACCCTATTATCTACATACTGGAATCGAGATATTCTGCATATTTCTTGTAATTCAGAAGATAACTGTCACTTTAGTAAATTTTTTCTGTACACTTCATAAGGAGAAACTACATATGTTTTTTTTTTTTTAATACAAACAATTACCATGCTTTCCAATGTATGAAAGGAAAAAGTACTAACATGCATTATGGGTTGATAACGGTTTAAGGATAGTAGTACGCGAGCTAACCGGGTTCGATTCCCGCCGGCACCAATGAAATTGTTAATTGCAATTTTAACTGCTGATTTACCACGTGCTCGGCGGTGAAGTTAAACATCGTGAGGAAACCTGTATGTCTGAGAAATAAGAAAAAAAATATTTTGAAGACATGTGAAGTTCGCCAACACGCAGCGATGGACACTTCCTTGCCCTAAAAGGGGAGGCCTGTGCCCAGCAATGGGGTGTATTTAGGCTGTTACTTTACTTTACTTTTAATCATCTGCATACTGTTAGATAATATAAAATGAATTGACTGTATAGAGAATAGGAATTAGGACTGAGCCCTGTGGAAGACCTTTCCAAATATGTTGGAACTCTCCCCCCATGAGTTTTGAATATTTTTATAATAGACAGAAAAGAGAAAAAGTTTGAAATAAAATTTTCTATCCTCACTGACCTCACACTTCTCACTCACTCAGCTTCAGCATTTTTGCCTGAATACAGGAAGAAGAACATTGTAATATGCAGACGACACATCGAGAAAGACTTCAACAAGATACTTATTTTTAGAAAAATCAATTCGGATGTCATTTACTAGTGTACTGAGGCTATCCATAGTACTTTAGCCTTTTCGAAAACCAAATTAGCTTTTCGGTAAAACATCCTTACTCTTCAGGAACCATTCTAACTGATTTTTTATTAGATGCTCTAGTATCTTTGCCATTGTACACAATGGGTCTGTAACTTGAACGGTTTAAGAATAGGAAGTATTATGTGGGTCTTTCAGTCTTTGGGAGGAATTCCTGAGTCAAAAATGTGGTTTAGAATAAAGAAATACAGTTTTAGTTTTTCCACTACTTTTAATAACAAATGAGTAAGGAATCCTATCTACTCCTGGGGTGGGGTCTTTAAGACCCTGAAGAACTGTTAATAATTCCTCATAACAAAAGGGAACATCAAATTTATCTGGAGATTGCATAGAAGGGGAATTAAAAACCAAACTTTCAGCATATGCAGGAGCTGAAGGAGGAGCAATATTAAGAGCAAATTCTTCAAGCCAAATTGAAGGGTCATCATCATCATCATTATTATTACAGCCCTTCACAAGTCTACTGCTGAACATAGGCCTTCCCCAAGTAATGCCACAAAGCAAAGTCCTGAGCCACCTGCATCCATCGACTTCCTGCATGTCTTACCAGGTCGTCACTCCATCTAGTGGGGGGTTGCCCTACTGCCCTACACTACGCCTACCGGTACGAGGCTGCCACTCGAGAACCTTTCTTCCCCATCGGTTATCGGTTCTTCGAGCTATATGGCCGGCCCATTGCCACTTCAGCGGATTCGTAATCCGTTGGGCTATGTCGGTCACTCTGGTTTTACTGCGGATATCCTCATTTCTGAGTCTATCACGCAGAGAAACTCCGAGCATAGCCCTCTCCATAGCACGCTGAGCGACCTTGAGCGTCCTCATACGGCCAGCAGTGAAGGACCATGTCTCTGATCCGTAAGTCATCACTGGCAACACGCACTGGTTGTACACTTTAGTTTTCAGAGATTGAGGTATACCTGACGAGAAGATGTGTCGTAATTTCCCGAACGCTGCCCAGCCGAGTTGAATCCGTCGATTGACCTCTCGGTCGAAGTTGGACTTACCTAGTCGGACTATTTGTCCCAGGTAAACGTACTCGTCAACAACTTCGAGCATAGTGCTCCCAACAACTACCGGCATAGGTGTGACATGGACATTAAACATGATCTTTGTTTTGTCCATGTTCATCTTAAGACGTATCCGTTGGGAGACACCATTGAGGTCATTGAGCATAGTGCTAAGGTCCTCCAGCGATTCTGCCATAAGGACTATATCGTCGGCAAATCGAAGGTGAGTGATGTACTCGCCATTGATGTTAATACCGTATCCTTTCCAGTCCAGTAGCTTGAAAACGTCTTCCAACGCAGCGGTGAAGAGTTTCGGGGATATAACGTCACCCTGTCTTACACCTCTCTGCAGTTGGATAGGTTTCGAACTCTGGTTCTATACTCGGATAGCCATCGTAGCCCTACTGTACAAACACTTCAGCACCTCGATATACCGACAGTCAACTTGGCACCGCTGAAGGGACTGTAGCACCGCCCAAATTTCGACGGAATCATAGGCTTTCTCATAGTCCACATACGCCAGGCAAAGTGGCAGATTGTACTCTTCGGTCTTCTGTACAATCTGCCGCAGGGTATGTATGTGGTCTATGGTACTGAAGCCTTTTCGGAAACTGGCTTGTTCGGGAGGCTGGAAGTCGTCGAGTCTGCGTGCGAGACGATTCGTAATGACTCTCGAAAACAGCACGTAGGCGCGGCTCAGAAGGGAAATCGGTCTGTAGTTCTTCAATAGAGCGTTGTCGCCTTTCTTAAAGAACAAGACCACCGCACTTCTGCTCCATGCCTCCGGAGTAGTGCCACCATGGAGGACGGAATTGAGGAGCTTCTGAAGGACTTCAAGTACCGGTGTTCCACCCGCTTTCAGAAGCTCCGCTGTAATTCCATGTTTTTAAGGTGCTGGAGAGCCATTCTAATCTCGCTCAGACTGACGTCCGGAATAGTGTCGGGTAAGACTTGCTCTTGGATCGTTACTCACACTTGCGTGTGGCTCCAACGATAATGTGTACAGCTGCCCATAGAACCTCTCAATCTCACTCAAAATCTCAGGTGTCTCGGAAACGATGCTGCCACACTTAGTCTTCAGCTTTGACAGTTGGCTCTTTCTGGCAGACAGATCTCTGGCAAAGACTTTGGAGCCCTGGTTCCGCTCGATCGCTTCTTTAATACGAGCAGTATTAAAGTTGCGTAAGTCTCGCCGCATGCATTTGGAGATCTGTCTGTTCAATTGCCTGTATGCTGTCAAATCTGTTGACGATTGCAGCCTCATCTCCCGTCTAACAGCCATGAGATTAAGAGTGTGATCGGAGAGTTTTTGTGTTCTTCTGCGGCGGGTCTTGCAGAACTTAGCTCCGACCGCATGGACAGTTTCCACGAGCTTATCATTCATATCGTCCACTGCATTGCAATCTTCTAGGCACTGAAAGCGGTTACGTAACTCGAGCTGAAAAGTCTCGGGATTCTGGATTAGAGCACGAGGGGGACGGAGCGTTGACTTCATTAGACGAGACCTCTCCAACTTAACGTTTAGGTTCAGTGTGCCTCTAACCATTCGGTGATCGCTGCCGGTTTTCACCCTTGCGATCACTGAGACATCACTGAACAGTTGGCGTCTGGTCGTCATAATGAAGTCAATCTCATTTTTTGTCGAACCGTCGGGGCTCGACCAGGACCACTTCCTGTGGGGCCGCTTCTGGAAGAAAGAGTTCATCATAAAGAGTCCCTCTTTCTCCATAAAGTCAGCCAGCTGCTGGCCCCTACGGTTTCGTTGCCCTACTCCAAATTTCCCTAACTTCAGCTCACCGCCTTCTCTTGTGCCTAGTTTTGCGTTGAAGTCTCCCATCAACACTGTGTAGTGGGTTTTGGAGGAATGCATAGCTCTAGAAATATCCTCATACATTTCCTCCATCTCCTCATCGGAATGTGCCGAGGTTGCTGCGTAGACCTGTATGACCTTCAGCGAATACCGTTTGGTGATTCTGAGTATCAGGAACGCGACCCTCGTCGACACACTCCCAATCTTTACAAAGTTGTTGACGAGAGACTTGTGGACGATAAATCCGACACCTCCTTGGACAGATGGTCGCCCTCCCGGTGATGGAACAAGTTGCCGGACTCGAGGATTACCGTGTCCTCCCCCTCTCTTCGGACCTCAGATAATCCAATAATATGCCAGCGCAACTTGTCTACCTCTTCTTCCAGCTCCAGTATCTTCTCGTCAGTCCTCAGGGTGCGTGCGTTATACGTTGCCAGGTCGAGTCGTCGTAGGTGGCAACCGAACCTCCACCGGAGATTCTTAGCACCCCCTGCCCCGCCGTTACCATGGTCGCCACCGTAGCCAGGAATAGCGGGGCCGCCGGGGACTGGGGGCCGTTTATTTGCGTCATTGCTCATGGGGGGATATTTGCCATAGTTGCCACGCTTGGAGAGCGAGTTGGCAACCGCAGTTTTTTATTATGTTATTGTTATTATTAGGAAGATGCTGCTGCCCATCTCCTGCCTGTCTCTCTCTGTCGCCTCTTACGACACCCACGGGATGATATGGGGTAGTGGATATTCTCAACCGCCACTACACGGCAAATTGAAGGGTCATTGGAAGATAAATTTTGTTCAGCTGACATAGAACTGCAATATCTTTTAATAATTTTCCAGACTAGAGAAGTAGGTATGGTAGGGAGATAAGGTGGAACAAAACCTGTACCAGCCAGATCTTTTCTTCTGAGATAGCAATTTTAATGTTTAAGCTGCTATTTTTTTATAAGAGATGTGGTTTCCATGGTCATTGATGAAGAGTATTTTTATTCAGCCTCTTTCCTTTTTTTACAAGCAGATGTGCAATCCTGGTCCCAACAAGGAGGCGAGGCCAAATTGTTTCTGTAAGGTTTCTTTAAAGGAATAGACCTACTAGCAGAAGATAATAATGCATTTTTGAATTCTGTATAGACTAAATGTATATTTTTGAGGAAGGAATTGTTGATATCGCTTGATTTAAGACAGAAGAGTAATGATGCATGTTGAGGGATAAAAATTGTTTTTTTTTTATATGATGAAGCTTGTGAAGGCTGAGCCAAAGGGGTTGAAAGACTGTCAGTTATGATATAAAGGGTCTGTTGAGAAGAATTACGAGGACGGCTTCTTGTTGTATCAGCAAAGGATCTTTTGTCTGAGGGAATCTAGCTGAAGCTTCTAAATATGAAATATTTTCTTGTGACATAACAAGTTAGTTTAATAGATTTTTACCTAAGATGTTCAGGGCAAGTAGGATTTTTTGCTGTGTGAAAACCTGAACAGAATAGACAAGTGGGGTTTGCCGGGTACAAGATAAACCTTCATGATCCTGTGCACATACAAAGCAGTAAGGGGATGATCGGCACTGGGAAGTAATATGGCCAAATCTACAACATTTATGTCGCTGGATGAGTGGCAAAACAGGTAAACAAATGTTTCTTAAAAGAGCCATGTCCTGTGATAGCACTTGTTACTATCCTGATCTGTGGCTTGTTCAGTCTCATTAGAACCTTGGTTAGACGACTGTTTATTTCAGGCAGGGCCTCCCTAGCTTGTCTATAGTCTACAAAATTTTTCCAAAGCTGAGCGTGTAAATTATTGAAGTATCTACGTACCAGAGAACGAACATAGCCAAATGGTATTAGTATTATATGTTCCGGCCGTATAGTTGCCAGAGCCGATCCCCTTCTGGCAAGTTCATCTGCTGCATCGTTGCCTCTAGATCCACTGTGTTCCTTGATCCATTACAGAGTCACATTGTTGTGCTTACATACCTCATTCAATCGCTGATGGCACTCATATATCAGTCCCGAATTCGCCACATTACAAGAAAATGAATCAATGTGTTTGAAGTCAATTAAATACGCATTATTAAGGATAACTCAAAAACTACTGGTCAGATCTTGATCAAATTTATATGGGACCACATGAGAAGCACCAGCTTTCAAATAACAAAAGAATCATCACTGCTTGATTTTCAGTTATAGTATAGCGTGGCTGATCTTAATCTACTTTATTTCAGACCAAGTGAAAAGAAATCACTATCTCAACCCAGGTGGCAAACATTTTCGATAACATGGAAGAGGAAGAATTTCAGGGTGTTTTTGAGAAACGAAAACGACAAAAGGCTAACATATTTACTAATGATTATGATTTAATTAAACCTATGGATATTGACACAGGTATGCTTATGTAATTTATACGTTCAGGTCAGTATATTGAGATGGGACGGTATGAAGAAAATCTAAAATATTATCATAAAAACACGCCTGTCACCCAGAGAGGTAGGCAGAGACTGCAGAATTCCATTTGGTACGATCCTGACACAGCTCTCTCGCTTCTTTTACATCAATACCTTCAAGAAAAGAGCTTACTCCTTTCTAAAGGGCCGGCAACGCACTTGTAATTCCCCTGGTGTTGCGGTTGATCATGGGCGGCGGTAGTCACTTAACATCAGGTGAGCCGCATGCTCGTTTACCCCCTCTTCTATAAAAAAAACCTACGCATACATGCTCGTCGGTTTAGGGTACTCTTAATTTGGCCTATTTTCAATATATCGCCAATATGGTCGATAAATTTTCGCCTAGGACGCCCCTTTCTGACTCTGCTGTTTACTTCTGCAACATATTTTTGCTTTGTAACTCTTTCCTCATTCACTCTTTCTACATGACCAAACCTCCGAAGCATTCCTTTCTTAATCCTGGTCACAACATCATCTTGCAAACCACACTCTTCTTTTATCACACTTTTCACCCTGTCACTCAGATTCAGCCCTAACATACTCCTTAACAACCGTATTTCTACTGCGTTTATTCTACTCTCGTGCTTCTTCTGCCACACCCAACTTTCGCTATCATACGTCAAAGTAGGAATTAACTCAGCATTGTGAATTGCCGTACGTGCCTTTTTTGACACATTCTGATTCTTCACAATAAAGTGTAGAGATTGTGAGATGGGGAGATTTTAAAGTTTTGTAACACACTGAAATGACTACGAAACGGGCAGTTATTATTTTAATATCAATTTGACTACCTCGTTGGTCTAGTGTTTGTAAGCACGACTGCTGATCATGAGGTCTCAAGTTCAAATCAGGGGTCAGAACCATGATAAGTTATACGATTTTCTGTACAGGTGTTTTTCTGTCTGTATATATAAAGGCGCTTATCGCTATCATATACAACACGTAAAATAATTAACGCATTTTGAGAAAGTAGTTTGTTCAGAATCGTTTACTGAATCGATTCCTATCATTTTTAATATAGGTAATTTTTTATCCCAAAAATAATTAAAACTACGTAAATTACAGTCACACTAAATCTGTACAGTCAAAAAAAACTGAAATGGACCGTAACTTAAGGTAATAAGACTTTTAAGAGTGCAGTTTTATTTGTATTATTATTAATTCTGTCATTCAATAAAAATAAAGAAAAATGAACTTTATTTCAAGCACGTGAAAGTCTTTGCGTTCGTGGATTTGTACTCTGTGACCACAACATTCATCCGGAATTAGTATAATTCAGGGGTCACAAACAAATACAAAGGCGACAAAGTCCCATATCATTATATGGGACTTTGCCGCCTTTGTTATTAGACCCCTAAATTAATTTGATAAATAATCAGTGCATAAAAATGTTTAACTAAAAATTCAGTGTATGTATTATGATTATAACATAATTAATATACTAATTGGGGTGTCTGAGTTTGTGCGTTAATTACATTACATATTGTGTGTATATATATATATATATATATATATATATATATATATATATATATATATATATATACTAGCTTGCCAGACAGACATTGTTCTGCCCTTTTCGACGACCCTTTGTCATGTCCTATTAAAAATTCTTAAATTCGCAAAAAAACTATCCTATCTCTCAAGTTAGACCAACAGCAACCGGAGTCCATCCATCCAACAGGAGTCCATTGCGGACAAACAACGTGACACGTATATTAAGATATATATATTTTGCTGTTGTACACTCACCGGCACGGAAACTTGGCCACTTGTGAATTTGCTGATTATTTGCACTGGAACATTTTTTTACAGTAAATTAAGGGTAGATGGATTCAATAAGTGTCTCTAATGGTTTTAGAACGTAAAAATTTAATGTTTACTTCACCAAAATTTTTCTTTTCACTTTACTTTCCTGTCACTTTAAAAACACTACAAAGTTAACAATTAAGGTCTGTTTCTTTATTGTCTATCAGTTTTAATATCGGGTGTTTCATCCTCCAGCCCAGATAACCGCCTGCATTCGATCTGGCATGCTTTGAATGATTTCGGATCTCATTTAGAGTTTGTGGCGGTTTGGAGCTGGACAACCTCTTCCAGATATTCCTCTACACAATGTGCGACGTGTGGGCGTGCATTATCGTGCATGAGGAGGAATTGGTTGTGACCAATGAACCCCGAATAAAGCATTATGTGCTCCTGAAGAACTTTCTCGATGTGTGTGTGTGTGATTGTGTGTGAGTGTGTGTGTGTGTGAGTGTGTGTGAGTGTGTGTGTGTGTGTGTGTGAGTGTGTGAGTGAGTGTGTGTGTGTGAGAGTGTGTGTGAGTGTGTGTGAGTGTGTGTGTGTGAGTGTGTGTGTGTGAGTGTGTGTGTGTGTGAGTATGTGTGTGTGTGTGAGTGTGTGTGAGTGTGTGTGTGTGTGTGTGTGTGTGTGTGAGTATGTGTGAGTGTGTGAGTGTGTGTGTGTGTGTGTGTGTGTGTGTGTGAGAGTGAGTGTGAGTGTGTGTGAGTGTGAGTGTGTGAGTGTGAGTGTGTGTGAGTGAGTGTGTGTGAGTGTGTGTGTGTGTGTGTGTGTGTGTGTGTGTGTGTGTGTGTGTGTGTGTGTGTGTGTGTGTGTGTGTCTATGTGGTGTGCTCATTACTAGCAATGTTGCGACACACGTGTTACTAATGAGCACTTGCGCAATAAAAATCGTGGGTCGAATTGACACGTTCTCTTGCGAACTGAAGTCGGGCTACTCGGTGCTGCCTGAGAAGTCCTGGACCTCGTGCTGTTCCACGAGCTTTTAAATTCACTTCCTCCATTCGTCTTCTCACCGTACGCTCACAAACATTAAAGCCTCTTGCGATTTGGAGCCACTGGCGTATTTCAACAGCGGTCAGGTAGCGGTTTCTCAAAATCTCCAGAACAATATTCTAAAACCACATATAAAATTCCTACCAACGTTGATTTGTGAGGCTATTGATATTAAAAATCATTCTAATTTTATATAGAGAAGGTGGCTGGATACGGCCACCTGCTTGGAGGCCCTGTGATTAATGAAAAAATTTTCATTAATCACAGGGTGTAAAAAATTGAAATCCAAACTCAAGCATGTTCAAACATTGCAAGATTTCAAGGGAGTAAGCATGTTCTGTGTAGCTTGAACCAAAATTAATCATTAAAAACAAGATATCTCAGGTTGTATATGAATCAGGACTTCAAACAGTCCAACCGTGGTGTATTGTTAAAAACAAAAATAGCAAAAAAGAATACATAGAATACTATAATACGTAATAGAACGGGGGAGTGGGCGGAGCCCGTGTAGCTACTAAAAGTCACTAACATGTCAATTCACATGCATAACTGTCAACACGAGATGTGTTTTGACGTTACAATCATTTTCAAATTTCGCATGCAAACTATTTAGAATATACCAAATTGCACACTATTTACATATGTTACATATGTATTAAAATTTCAACGATTTTTTAATGATTACTTTGAACATTAATCAAAAGTCTAAAATGTGTAAATTTACTCAGTCTGTCATTACAGCGAATCGGGTTTGTAGTAGTGATAATACGACGTAATTGCTTGTATGTGTGCTGCCGGCGACGCCGAATCTCGTACAAAATAAGTTTGACAGCCATTCTATTGCGTATTATAGTATTCTATGAAAAAATCCGTTAATGATTAAAACTACTTTTACGGAGTTTGTGATCATATCCTAGACGGCCCCAACCATTACATCAGATTTGATAGACCACAAATCCTCGCGAAAGAACACCGATTCCTACCAAGGATGATACGTGAGGCTATTGAAATTAAAAAAACATCCTAATTTCAATAGAGAAGGAGGCTGGGTACTACCATCTGCTTGGGATCCTATAATCAATAAAATTAAAACTAAACCCAAGCATACCACTGCAAGACCTCAAGACATAGTCAGTTCATTTTGCATAGATCAGACCATAAACAATAATTAAAAAAGCTGAAGGTACTCCGGGTTTAACAATGACATCGGGACGTCAGTCATCTCAGTCCCCCGTGACCATGGGTGCTGGAAAGCGCCCGAAACGTCGGGAATTAAAAATAAAAGTAATTAAAAGCAAAAATAAACGCGATAAAATCCGTAAAAGTAGTTTTAATCATGTGTAGTGTTCACGTAAATATAAGAAATCATTATGAAAATCCGTAAAATTACTTTTATCTAATAACCTTGAATTTTGATGAAATATTAATTAATTTTAAATTATTACTTTTTCAGAGGAAAAAAAATATTACATAAGGAATATTTTACCAACAAATTCACAGGGCGTCAGCGATGGAACCGTACCTGTACAACAGTTTACTTTAACAAGAAGTACTATACTAAAAGCTATTGAGGAGCAAGCGAAACAGAACACAAGCCTGGCGGACAAATACTTAGATGTAGTTATTCGGAATTTTCATGGTGAATTCAATATAGTACCACCAACATCATATCATGAAAAACTTATCAATGGTGTGCTTGAAAAATGGGAATATTGGTATGATAAATCTCCGAGATTCAGAGATTCACCTTTGTTGTACATGTGTTATATTTGCAAAATGGGCTGGTGGAGACTGCATCCATTTAGAGAACATATAAAGGAACATGACGTTGAATCGCTTGATATCAAACCGGAATTCAGAGATAATGAGTTTTACGTGGTAGCGTGTACTGACCAGTTAAGACGTAAACAACCGAAATCAACTCGGAGCCTAAAAATTTCTTCTAATTGCTGGAAATGTAGCAGGTCGGCCACATTTCATAATTTCAAACATCAAAACGCAATCTATAAGTGTGAGGGTTGCAATATCGAAGTCATCACATGCACCAAATTGTTGCAGCATGAGAGTATATGCAAAAAATATCTGGAAATGAAATGTAAAAAACTTGGTATTGAGATGAGTGAATTCAAAATATGTCCAGTGTGTTTTCGATGCTGTCCAACTCAAAAACAGTTTGACGTCCATATGACTGAACGGCATTCAGTCCGTACAGATGATCCGATTCCAATCGAAACAAAGATATGCACTGGTTGCAAAAGAAAGTATTGTATTTATAAATACCACGACTGCCCAGCAAGATATAAAAATACAAAGTGTGAATTCTGTTTTAGAAAATTCACAACAAGGTCCACCCAGTTAATGCACATAAAGATGACGATGGATGCAGACTGTATTGTTTGTGGCGAGTCAATGCGTGAGTGTATGCTGTTAGAGCATATGCTGCATCACACGAAGAATTATATGCTTTTACACTGGTGCGGTAAATGTAGAAAGACTGTATTACATATTAGTAACGTTTATTCTAACAGTCATATGAAGTTTCATGGAAAATATGTGAAAAAAATATGGAGCGCAAGGGTAAGTTGCATCACTTATTCCTACATACTAGTTAATTACAGTACGTTTGCACTGAGAAACATCCAAAACGTAATGTTTTGAAACAAATCGCATAAAATAAATCTTACAGCATGTTTTGTTGACGGTGGCGTTCGCACTCACAAGAACTGTGTAAAATTTTCAACAGTTATTCAAACTTATCTTTCAACATGACAATATTTCTACAAATTGGTTATCAAACATTTTGTTTCTGTAGTTATAAAGATGAAGTATAGTTAAAATATGTAATGTACAATAAACTGTCAAACATATTTCACCACAACATGTTCTGTGACTATGCAAACGCTTTTTGATACATTGACAGAAAACAGTGTTTTAAACATGTTTTTTGTGAAAATCGCGTCAGTGCGAACTCACGGTTATACATACATAAACACTCACGCCTTTCTATCAGAGGCGTATCCAAAAAACACAGCGGCTGCCAAACCGCGTGCCAAGTATGGCAAATAGGCAATAAGGCTATTTATGGAGAATTTTATACTAAAGATGCGCCCCGGCTTCTTCTAGAGCTTAATGCGGCGTTATTAACTGACTTCCAAAAGGAGAAGGTACTCAATTCGATAGTACGTTTTTTATGGGTAAACCGATTTTGATGATTGTTTTTTTTATTTGAAAGCTGTTGCTTCTTGTGTGGACCCATGTAAATTAGATCACGATCTGACCAATAGTTTTTGATTTATCCTTAATAATGCGTATTTAATCGGCTTCAAAATAAAATACGTTGACGATGTTCTCAATTTATTTATACAATATGTAACGTAATTAACGCACACCTTCAGACACCCCAATTAGTATATTATGTTATAATCATAATACATACACTGAATTTTTAGTTAAACATTTTTATGCACTGATTATTTATCAAATTAGTTATACTAATTCCGGAAGAATGTTGCGGTCACAGTACAAATCCTCGAACGCAAAGACTTTAACGTGCTTGAAATAAAGTTCATTTTTCTTTATTTTTATTGAATGATAGAATTAGTAATAATACAAATAAAACTGCACTCTTAATAGTCTTATTGCCTTAAGTTAAGGTCCATTTCAGTTTGTTTTGACTGTACAGATATTTATGTAGTTTTAATTATTTTTGGGATAAAAAATTACCTATATTAAAAATGATAGGAATCGATTTAGTAAACGATTCTGAACAAACTACTTTCTCAAAGTGCGTTAATTATGTTACGTGTTGTATATACGAGTTGGTTGTACAAAATTTTTAATTTCACCACTTGTTTTTAGTAATCATCAAAGACCATTTTTCGATTAAACCAAAAGAAAACTATATTAAAGTTATTTGGATAAAATACAGCTCTAGACTTTAGATCTCTCTTGGTGTTGTTCTCCATATGTTCATTGAGTTTCAGTACAGTCGATTCTCAAACATTAACCTGAACAGGCATACGGACAAAATTTAAAAAAATGGGTTTGTTTTTCTTGTCCTAAGGGCATGTCCTAATTCCTAAGGGCGTTTATACGTGGTAGAGCCATGCTGCAGTTATATTAGTAGTATAGTTGTAGCACGAATGGGTCTGCTCGACCGGGGAAGGACCACGCTCTCACAGAATACCAGCGTAAAATAGTAGCTTAATGCTGCTGTGTTTCGTATGGTGAGTGTAGAGAACCGGAGACCCTTTTTACTGGAAACGAGGCATTCCATCTTAGTGCTCACGGGTGACAACGCATCTTCATTTTGATTTGTAATCGAGGATAGATGTAGATGTCTATGGGCCGCAGCAACCACTTACCATCAGGTGGATTATGTGCTAGTTTGTTATCCTAACCTATAAATAAAATGCGAATATCCACCTCAAGTTAATAAAAGACACTTATTTCGATTGTGTCTGGCAGCCGTGACCGAAATTCTGACCAGGATTCGGTTGAGGATATAATTAACAGAATAAAGCTATAATTCTTAATGAAAAATAGAAATAACCGAAATGACCGGTAAACATGTTTCGTAGTAAAATGAACTCTCAAACCGTTTTTTCTAATATAGCTACGGTTTTGCGGCCCCTAAACTTGCTTGTTGTGTGCTTGAAACTTGCAGTAGATTCTTTAATTTGTTAGCAATTTGATACATGGTAGAGCCACGCTGCAGCTATATTATGGTTGTAGCACGAATGGGTCGGCTCGACCGGGGAAGGACCACACTCTCACAGAATATCAGCGTCAAATAGTAGCTTAATACTGCTGTGTTTCGTATGGTGAGTGTAGAGAACCGGAGACATTTTTACTTGAAAAGGGGCATTCCATCTTAATTCTCAGGGGTGGCAACTCATCTGCATTTTGACTCTTAATGGAGGATAAATGTATATTTGACGGCTCCGTGGCGCAGTGGCTTAGCAACGAGTTATAATGCTAAGGGCCGCGGGTTCGAATCCCGCATGGAACAAGTATTCGTATGGTCTACAAGTAATTGTTTCGGGTCTGGATGTTTGTCCTTGTGAAATTTACGTTGGTAAACTGCCCCCACGATACAGGAGAAAATCCTAGTGTGGAGGTAATGTTTTTTTAAAGAAATAAAAAAAATATCTATGGGTCATAGCATCTACTTACCATCATCATCATCATCGGTGGACTGTGTGCTCATTTGTCACCCCTTTTCTATAATTTTTTTTAATGCAGATGTATTTATTTGCAGATGTTGCTACCGTTAAAATGTGTTACTGGTGAAATTGTGGAGTGCGCAACAATCATTAATGTACCTAGTGAGTTTATAATGAAAAATTTTATAGATCAATAGATACCCTTACCACCGTTTTAGGACGGAGCGTTGTGAAACGCCATTGATGTCCGGTGATGCCGGGACAGCATTTAGTCCATTATAACATATTCCTTTGTATTCCTGAATTTCAAAATTCGTGTATTTCTTGACGAGTAGTTTATTAACTTTTATTGAATTTTGACTAAAAAGTCATACAACATATACATACAACATGTACTACTGATATTGCCAATTTGTATTTTACTATGATGCTGTTTACCATGTATAGTGGCGGTGTAAAGATGTCCACTACCCCATATGGTAGAGTCACGCTGCAGCTATATTATGGTTGTAGCACGAATGGGTCGGTTCAACTAGAAAGAAGAAAGAATACTAGCATAAAATAGCAGCTTAATACTGCTGTGTTTTCGTATGGTGAGTGTATAGATCCGAAGACCCTTTTTTATTGGAAACGAGCGAGGCATTCAATCATAGTCCTCACGGGTGACAACGCATCTGAGTTTTGATTGTTAATCGAGGATAGATGTAGATGTCTATGGACTACAGCATCCACTTACCATCACTTGGACTGTGCTTGTTCGTCACCCTTCGTCTACAATATTAAAAAAAATCTGTGAGTGTTGTAAAAAGCGACAGAGGGAACCAAATAAGATGGGCAACGTAATCTTCCTGACAATGATTGAAAATAAAAAAAATGCGATTGCAAACCCGCTTACCCAGCGTGGCAACTACGGCAGATATCACCCCTTTGAGGCACTCTAAGGGTGAGGTCTATATGTTCAACAATGTACTTACATAGATTATAATGGTAATGGGATGATGTTCGTAGTATCACTCTTAGTAGCACAAATGGGTCGGCTCGACCGGGGCAGGACCAAGCTCTCACAGAATACCAACTTACACCATACGAAACATAGCAGCATTAAGCTGCTATTGCTTCGTATGGTGACTATAGAGCACCGGAGACCCTTTTAACTGGAATCGAGGCGTTCCATCTTAGTTCTCACGGGTGACAATGCATATGGATTTTGAATCTTAATCGAGGTTAAATGTAGATGTCTATGGGCCACAGCATCCACTTACCATCAGGTGGATTGTGTGCCCGTTTGTCACCATTATACTATATATACAATATGTAACGTAATTAACGCATACCCTCAGACACCCCAATTAGTATATTATGTTTTAATCATAATACATACACTGAATTTTTAGTTAAACATTTTTATGCACTGATTATTTATCAAATTAGTTATACTAATTCCGGATGAATGTTGTGGTCACAGTACAAATCCACGAACGCAAAGACTTTAACGTGCCTGAAATAGAGTTCATTTTTTCTTTATTTTTATTGAATGACAGAATTAGTAATAATATAAATAAAACTGCACTCTTAATCGTTTTATTGCCTTAAGTTACGGTCCATTTCAGTTTGTTTTGACTGTACAGATTTAGTGTGACTGTAATTTACGTAGTTTTAATTATTTTTGGGATAAAAAATTACCTATATTAAAAATGATAGGAATTGATTCAGTAAACGATTCTGAACAAACTACTTTCTCAAAGTGCGTATATGCGTGCGTATAATTATGTTACATGTTGTATATGTATGATGTAGTTATGTTATTACTTTAGGTTAGGAGTTCGATTCGCGTCGGCACCAATGAAATCGTTTAATGCAATTTTAAGTAATGACGTCATAATATGTTTAGGCGTAATCTACACATTTAAATAAAAATATATTTTATGAATTTTATTATTAGGTTAACTAGATTTTAGTGTGTATTAATTTCGCAACTTAATACACCCGATAAATTCTGCAAGAACTACTTTTATTTAAAAGCAATTTTAAATACTGATTTTCCACGTGCTCGGCGGCGAAGGAAAATATATTCAAAAATGAAATTTTTAAATTTCAGCGCCGAGCATATCATATGCATGGAATAAAAATATTTCGAAAACATATAAAATCCAGCAACGCACTGGATTGGAATATCGGCGTTATTGCTCCATTATTCTCAAACACGAGATTTTATAAAAAATCTAGATAATAACATGACTATCGCAAATGTACTTCCGTATGTATGTCCACGCAATCTCTAACTCATAGACACAATGACTTACAGACCTGAAATTTGCGTATTGGTATAGAATGTTCACATAAAAGTGAATGGTAAATCAAAACTTCAAATAAACTACTTTAGGGGGGAGCGGGGCGGGGACATGGAAATCGAGCCGGTCCAAATCGCTAGTTAAAGTTACAGCCTATATACGTTCCACTGCTGGACACGTTCCCACATTCACTCCTCTCATTTCTGAGAGATGTTTTGGGGCAAGGAAATGTTTGCCGCGTTGCCCCAATGCGTGTTGGCGAACTTCACATGTCTTCGAAATATTTCTTTTTCTTATTTCACAGACATGCATTTTTCCTCACGATGTTTTCCTTCTCCGCCGAGCACGTGGTAAAGTGCTCCACTGATCGCCAGTAGTTATATACTTCAACTAACTTTGTATTTTCAGAGAATAATTTAGCAATATTTATGAATGGACTAGAAGATGAGAAGATTATTCAGATTATGTCAGACAGTGATGATGACATTATAAACCTCGATGAAGGTAATGAAGCAGATGAAAGCGACCTGAATACACTGCAAGCACAGTTGGACGCGGAAATAGAGAAGGATATTGAAATGGAAGCAGCTATATCGAATGTTTTTAAATCATCCAAATGCTACCAGAGGTTCTTGGAAAAGGAAAATGAAGAGCCGGTCGAGGAATATCAGTTCAGTTCTGATCGTGGTATGATAGGAAAACCTGATGTAACAACAGTGATGTTGGACACTGATTCAGATGATGACAGTGTAAATGGAGAATCGGAATGATTTGCAGAAGACAATTTGGAAATTGTTAATTCTAATGAAAGATTTTCCGTATGAGGCGACAGAGGGGAAAACCAGGAGATGGGCGGGAGGGTATCCCCCTCCACTCTATGAGGCAATCTATGGGGGAGGCCTATGTTCAGCAGTGGACTCAAGGTTGTAACGGTAATAGTAATGGGGATGAAAGAAAATAATGGCATTTAGACTAAAAAACGAAAATATTGTATTTCACTCTTGTGTAAATATGATTAAATTACTCCATAGCATTTGTAGTAGTGCAAACATTAAATTGATTTTTATTAATAAAAATATGCAAACTTAAAATGGTTATTTCACTTGGTATGTTCCGAAATGTTACCAGTATACTGGCGAATGCGAATGACGACGTTAATTGACGCTATATTCAATATAACCAAAGACATTTAAGTAGTAGTAATACACCGGACATTAGCAACAAAATTATCGTCTGTAACTTTTGTCCTATAAGATATATCTCCGATTTTTGTCATTTAGTCTAAGTGACGTCGTAAAAAGGTCAAGACGCATTTGTTTCATAAATTGAAACAATATTTTTAATGAAAATATGTCCGATAGTGCATTAGGGTATTGTAAGTCACGATATGGAGCAGAAAATGAACGTGGTTTTGGTTAATTATCGTAAGAATATTGTATATTTATTAAATAATCTTTAAATTTTATTATTCCTAGTATATTGTTCTAGAACATTTATTAATTATTGTAATAAGCGCCCTCTGTTAACCAATAACGTCACTATTTATTTATCAATGTGTTAGTTCTTGACGACGTGCCTAACACTGATTTTTACCTTATATTTAGTAGCGTCGCCTAATGGGAAATTACTAAAATGTTTTCCAAACAAATATTCAGCTTAGTATTGCTGTTTCGCTAGAGCGCGTAACACACGCGCAAGCTAACAGTTTTTGTATATAAATGTTCCCAATGTATATTTAAATATCTTTGTATATAACGAATTACCAGTACGGCGTCGATTTATGACGTATCATTTGCATTAGCCAGTATATTGGATTCTATTTCGGAACATACCCATCATAAACACTATGATTTCGAAGTCCGTCAGAGTAGATAAGACCAGGGTTACCCGGGTCTAAAATTAGGAATCCGGTTGCAGTAAGTTAGAAATTCTGAATTTTGATAAAAAGTCTGGTCTTCGGACGGCATCCCGGCAACACAACTCTAGATTGAGCCTTTCTACTAATGCATATGATTGGCTGGTGACTCTAAACACAGATATTAACCAAAGACATTTAAGTATGTAGTAGTAATAGACCGGACATCGGCAACAAAATTATCGTCTGTAACTTTTGTCCTATGGATATTCTGTTTTGTGTGTGAGTCGTAAAAGGTAGAGTATTTTTTCATTTGAACAATATTTTTATGAATATGTGATAGTGATGGTATGTAGAGATATGGAGAGAAAATGAACATGGTTTTGGTTATATGTAAGAATAGTTATATAAATATTTTAATTTTATTCTAGTAATGTCTAGAAATTTATTAATTATTGTATATTGTTATCCTATAGTATATATCTCCGATTTTTGTCATTTAGTCTAAGTGACCTCACCGAAAGATCAAGACGCACTCGTTTCATAATTAAAAAAAATATTTTAAAGAAAATATGCCCGGTTGTGGATTAAGGTATAGTAAGTCAAGATATGGAGCAAAAAAAAATGAACATGATTTCAGTTTATAATAATGTGTATTTACTAAGAATAATGTATATTTACAAAATAATCTTTAAATTTTATTATTTCTGATACATTGTTCTAGAATCTAGAAGAAAGAAAAATTATTGTAATAAGTGCCCTGTTATCCAGTAACGTCAAACGTTTATTTACAAATATGTTAGCAATTGATGACGTGCCTAAAACCGATTTTTACCTTATAGCGTCATTTAATGGGAAATAGCTAAAATGTTTTCCAAGTAAATATTCAGCGTAGTATTGCTATTTTTCGCTAGAGGGCTTAACATAACGCGTGCTCAGTTTTTGAATGCAAATCTTCCCAATGCCGCTCTATAGTATATACAACACGTAACATAATTAACGCACTTTGAGAAAGTAGTTTGCTCAGAATAGTTTACTGAATCGATTCCTATCATTTTTAATATAGGTAATTTTTATCCCAAAAATAATTAAAACTACGTAAATTATTTTATATTTTTATTATTAATAAAAAAAAAAAAATAACTTTTAAAAAAAAAAAAAAATGAAATGGGCCTTAACTAATAACAATATTTGATGTTTTATTTTTTTTATTATTATTTCTTTCCTTATAATAAAATATAATAAAAAAAAAAATGATAGACTTTTAAGAGTGCAGTTTTTTTGTTTTTCTTTTTAAAAATACTATCCAGTCAAAAATTGGCTTTGTAAGTTTTGGTTTTGTTCAACTAAATCTGTACAGTCAAAACAAACTGAAATGGACCGTAACTTAAGGCAATAAGACTTTTAAGAGTGCAGTTTTATTTGTATTATTACTAATTCTGTCATTCAATACAAATAAAGAAAAATAAAATGCAAAAAAGGCCCTTAATTTAGGAATAAGTTTTTTTTCTTCAAGATAACTTTATTTCAAGCACGTTAAAGTCTTTGCGTTCGTGGATTTGTACTGTGACCGCAACATTCATCCGGAATTAGTATAACTAATTTGATAAATATCAGTGCATAAAAATGTTTAACTAAAAATCAGTGTATTTATTATGATTATAACATAATATACTAATTGGGGTGTCTGAGGGTGTGCGTTAATTACGTTACATATTGTATATATATTTAACACTACAAAAAAATTTACGCATTACAAACCTATAACACACCTCTGTTTTCGTTGGAGGTTGAAAAGGGATTAAGATTCACCTTAATATTTTTTCTATATCTAATAATATCTAAAATCTATCTAGTAGTCTAATAGTTACGGTCTGCTACCATGTCATCTGTTGGAGACAACACCTTGAGATTTTCCCCTTACGTCTTCTCTTACCATACGACACGATACGAGGGAAGTAATTGCCTTCTAACACAAGAAAATGAATTTGTACGGATAGAAAAACAAATCGAGGCTGAAACATTTTTATTCGTAAAATGGAGATATTTCTTCTGGTAGTTTCTCTTTCTCGCAGACTTCTTTGAGATGCCTGTTGAGTTTGCTGTTGCCCTGGAGAAAGCAGAAAGGTGCGAACATGTAATTTTTAGTATTTTACAAATGTTACCTCGCACTAGAATTTCCTCTTATGTGAAGATGTTATAATATATAAACAGTACAGTGGCGGTGTAAGAATACCCACTAGCCCATCACATGGGTGTCGTAAGAGTCGACAGTTTGATAACAACTCAAAATAGTCTGATGATAGCCTGCCAAGCGTGGCAACTTTGGTAAAATCCTCTTGGTGAGGCCAATCTATGGAAAGGTTTTCATAGGCTGTAAAGAATGTGATATCTGGACTAAATAAATTTGCAGCATCCTCACTCACCCACCAGTCCAGGGTGTCGTGTGAACAAATCTCCATATATCCTTGAACTTAAAAATTGATATAACATTTGGCTGCGGTGCTGCGAGGGCAAGGGTCATTTTTTTAAATATATTAAGGGTGACAAACTAGCACACAGTCCACCTGATGGTAAGTGGTTACCATACGCATTCACATCTACGACTAAGATGGAAGATAGATCGTTTTCAGTAAAACGGGTACCCGGTTCTCTACACTCGACACGAAACACAGCAGCATTAAGCTGCTATTTTACAAAGGTATTCCAATAGGGCGTAGTTCCTCCCCGATCGGGCCGACCCATTCGTGCCATTCATCTCCATAGCGTGGATCTACCACGTTTCCTTATTTACCTTAAAACTTTTCCCGCACAAATGACAGATGGCGTGTTCAGTTGGCCTCCTGTGAGTTTTAGGCCGCAGTTGTTTAGAGATTACCCGCTGGGTCCCGTCTCCGTGCACTCTACGTTCGTGCGCTTCCAACGCGCGACGGTGTGGCAACACTCTAGAGCATTTGTTGCACTCGAACCTGAAATAGACACTTTTTTACTTAAAGGTGAAAGCGCCATGGTAGCCCGCGATATACAAATTTTCTTACGTTTTTTGCAATTTGCATTGTATGTTTAAGAAAATATGATTCGCGACCGTAACAAGTAGATACCATCTATGTTCGTATAATCCCATTATTTGGTTATTTTCAGGAAAAACTCATTCAAAAGGATTATATGAACTTAGAGGGTTGTATTGGTGATTTTAATGATATTAATTCTGTAAATAAACAACAACAGCACAGGAATGCTTTTGTAGCTGTTTTTGTTGTTTAATGTTTTGTCGATTAGTACAACGTTTTAAAATATATCGAAATTGATACGAATTCGATACTCTAAAATAAATATCGAATATCGATATAATCCGATTGAAAATATCTACGATATGTATATCGATTTTTTATGTGAAAATATCGATATTTCGATATATTTTACGCAAGCCTACCGTATACTTGCGTCTTCTACTTTATCAGCTCTAAAACTCACCGCTGTACACCGACATCTAAGCATTAAGATTGCCTTCGTAATAAAACACAGTAACATAAAGCTGCTACTTCACACTGATATTCTGTGAGGACGTGGTCCTTCCCCGGTCGAGCCAACTCATTCTCTTACGATTCTCTTACGCCCCTCCCTACCATACATCATTTGCATTCTTGTACTTGACTGCCTCGTTGGTCTAGTGGTCATAAACATGATCGCTGATCATGAGGTCCCAGATTCAAATTCAGACTCCGGCCAAAATGAGTTATTGGGTTTTTCTGATAAAAATTTCTCAGTAAAAGCCCAGTCAAAAAGTTGCCGTGTTTTCAACCCCGTGTCCCAGGAAACACATAAAGTTGTAGGCCCTACGCCTAATTACTCCGGTCGCGTCGGATTACCATCAAATCGGACTATGTGAGTGAGGGTATAGAGTGCACCTGTGCTTGCGCATACACTCGTGCACTATAATCCTGTCCTACGCCGATGGCTAGTCTCCATTGAGGTTGGCCGCCGTGACCGAAATTCGGTCTGGAGGATATTATTATCTTAAGCTGTGTCAACTAACACAGTCTGCTGGTGATTGAGGCTGTTCCTTCTGTGAGCGAGAAGTCCCTTACGGCTGCTGTAGCTGGTGCCACAAGATGTGCAGAAGTGCGTCTCTTCGCAAACCTCATGCCGTTTCTTGTGCTGCATCAGACTATAAGGGCTGCTGTAGATTGCTGAACATCGGTCGCATGAGAATTTTCTCTTCAAATGTTTTCTGTAAGTATTTTTAGGGATCAACTATGATTTTGTGTTAAATATTGCTAAGGTTGAAAAGTCAGCGCAGTGCTGTTGATATTTCGTAGAGAGGAGAGACACGAAAAAGGAAAGGAGGGCAAATAATAGCTGTCTTATATCCGGCTCGAAGGACCACGTTTTTAGATATGTTTTATTCATAAAACTGAGATGACAAACTAAGTTAATCCACCAACCTGATGGTTAGTGGTTTCTGCAGTCCATGTACATCTGGTCAATGTATCAGCTTAATTTGAAAATCACTACATATATGTTGTCAACCCCGAGGACAAAGAGGGATTACTTTGTTATCAGTAAAAATTTAGTAACAACTCAAATATGGTATATGGTAACAAAAAAAAAATAAGGTCAATGTATTTTAATGGACCATATAAAGTTAATGATGAGTTTTTATTTGGGTTTTTTTCCCAAACTGTGGTATAAGTGAAAAAAGGCCCAATAAGTCTAATTTTAATCTGAGGAATTAGATTTGTAATATTCTAATTAATAATATTAAAAAATTAACTTGTGGCAAATTTAAGGAACATCTATCTTACGTGTTATGTATTTTACGTGGTAGAGCCATGGTACAGCTATATTAATTGTATGGTTGTAGCACGAATAGGTCGGCTCGACCGGGGAAGGACCACGCTCTCACAGAATACCAGCGTCAAATAGTGCTGTATTTCGTATAGTGAGTGTAGAGAACCGGACACCCTTTTTACTGGAAAAGAGGCATTCCATCATAGTCCTCAAGGCTGACAACGCATCTTCATTTTGGTTCGCGAACGAGGATAGATGTAGATGTTTATAGTCCACAGTAACCACTTACCATCAGGTGGACTGTGTGCTCGCTTGTCACCCTTTTCCTATATAAAAAATGTTTAGCAGTGGACTTGGCTGTAATGATGATGCCTCTAATATGAGAACGAAAGAAATGAGGGTACTCTCACAGCATATGTGTCCGTACCGCAGGCTGATTCCGGAAGGTCTCCCCACAAATACCGCAAGGATACATCCTGCCCGTCTTCGAGCTATGGACACGCCTCAAATGTTGCTGGAGACCACTAGTGTCCCTGTAAAATAATAATTTGTTGTATTTAGTCGAATTGTACAATTAACCACGTGATAGCGCAATGTTGCTGCTATATTACGAGTGAACCACAAATGGAAAAGGACCACGCTCTCGTAGAATACTAACGGAAAATAGCAGCTAAATGCTGCTGCGTTACGTTGCGGTATGTATGGTGAGTGAGAGAACCGGAGACCCTTTTTACTGGAAACACGGCATTCCATCTTAGTCCTCAAGGGCGATAACGCACCTGCATTTTGATTTTAATTGAGTATGGATGTAGATGTCTGTGCGCCGTTGTGTTATGTTATTGTTTGAGGAATATATTTGAGGATATCTATCTATTTTATATATATATATATATATATATATATATATATATATATATACAACGTGTCCCAAAATTCAACGATAAGCCAACACCGGAGGATAGACCTGCCCCGGACTAATCGGGGAAAAAAAGAAAAAAATATATATCCCAATTATATTTTAAGTTATATAAAAAAATGAAATTCTTCAGAAATTGAGACCGTTTATGATATTTTTCACTACCATGACCACAATTTTTTTTATATTTTTTTCTTTTTTTTTATAGGCAACCTGAATAGTACTGCTATCTACCACAATTCTTAAAAACTCCAGAATAACTCTTGTTTTATCACGAAAATTAATGGAACTTATTTTATTCCCTAAATTTTTTGAAAACTTTTACTTTTAACCAAATTTAACTTATCGTGGTGTAAAAAAAGTATGAACACTAGTATGGCAGGTTTTTTTTTAAAAATTGACGCAACTAACCAACATTCCAAAATGGTATAATACTCTAGGAATACAAGTTATAAAAAAATATGGGCCTATTATTTCTAAACAGGGGCCAAATTCCTTAAATTATAATTGTCAGTAATCATTTTTACTACATGCCCAAAATGGGTTCTTGTTACAATTTCTAGGAATTTGAATGGGGCATTAATATCTTAGATGTTAGAGAGAGATAGATAGATAGATATTTACGCTGTTATTACTCTCAGCAAGTCAGTTCAGTACGCTCTGCTCTTTTGTTTACTGCGCACCGTTCCCAATTCAACTTACGTGGCTCTCGTACATACTATCGACTTTTGCCTTGGCTTTTTGGACCGGAATCGACCTGCAAACTTAACTGATCTGGCATTATTTGGACTGGAAGTGATCTGCAAACTGAACTGACCTGGCATTACCTTGTGTGTGTTTATGTATATACAAATGTGTATCATATTTTTTGTGTATTAGTTATTTATATGTTATTTTATTGCATGTATTGATATTATATTAAGTATATTTATATTGCACCAGCTACCTAGTATTCACTGTTTGATTCCTTCACACTTGCCTGGAAGAGATCGCTATGTAGCGATAAGGTCGCCAAATTGTACACGTAATTGGCTCTTTGTTATGTTCTTTGTAAATTTGTTTGTGGTGTACAATAAAGTATATTTATTCATTCATTCATTTATGTTACCCTTATAAAAAAAAGAACTATGATGAGACGTCAAGTAATTAGACGCTACTGCCCATCTCCTGTTTTTTTTCCCCGTCGCCATTCCTGATAGAGGTTAGTGGAATTTTTAATAGTATAATATTAAAAATTCCACTTTTTCAATAGTGTAAGTATATAAGGCTGACAAACTAGCACACAGTCCCCTGATGGCAAGGAGGCACTATGACCTGTACATCTATCCTTGGTTAAGAATCAAAATGCAGATGCGATATCACCCTTGAGAACTAGGATGGAATGTCTCGTTTCCAGTAAAAAGGGTCTCCTGTTCTCTACACTCATCATACGAAACACAGCAAAAATAAGCTACAATATTACTCTGGTATTCTTTAAGTGCTTGGTTCCAGTAAAAAGTGTGGATATTCTTACACCGCAACTAAACGTTCGGACTGCTTACTTAAACAGTTTAGCGCACAAGTGGCACGCGACATTATCAGCGGCGTCCCTACGTAGGCATTCCTTGGAATGCTTCACTCGGGCTCTCGGCCGAAGTAACGCTTCGCAGACAACGCAGCGGTAGCGCTCCGAATGAAGCGAAACGTGCGAGCGAAGCACCGACGGACTTGCGAAGCGAAGGGTGCATAGCGTACATCGGTATTCTCCGTTTGACTGTAATCAAAACATCGTCATCATTATCGATAAAGCCCTTCGCAAGCTCATCGCTTATTTATTGTGGGATGGTTACTCCGATAGGAGATCAAAAGAAAAAGGAATTTGGTATAAGACGGTCCAGCCACCTCCAAAGCTCACCTTAGATAGATAATAACATAACATAAACACTCACGCCTGTCACCCAAAGGGGTAGGCAGAGACTACAGACTTCCATTTAGCACGATCCTGATATACCCCTCTCGCCTCCTTTACATCCATATATGTATGCATACATGCTTGTCAGTTAAGGGTACCTCTTAATTTGGCCCATTTTCAATATATCGCCAATTTGGTCTATAAACTTTCGCCTAGGACGTCCCTTTCCGACTCTTTCGTTCACTTCCGAAACATAAGTTTGCTTTGTCACTCTTTCCATATTCATTCTTTCTACATGACCAAAACACCGAAGCATTCCTTTCTTAATCCTGGTCACAACATCTTTTTGCAAACCACAATTTTCTTTTATCACACAATTTCTCACCCTGTCACTCAGATTCAGCCCTAACATACTCCTTAGCGACCGCATTTCTTCTGCATTTATTCTACTTTCATGCTTCTTCTACCACACCCAACTTTCACTATCATATGTTAAAGTAGGGACTAACACCGCATTGTGAATTGCCATTCGTGCCTTTTTTGACACATTCCAACTTTCCACAACAGAGTGTAGAGCCCCATTTATTTTCTGCGTTCACTCGTCGTTCTATATCCTTATCAAATCTCCCATCCCTGCTAAATAGATAGATAACTGTATTTTTAATAGGCTGATAACTGCTCAGATGGACGTCTAGACAGAAAAGAAACCTTGTATATGACATAACGTTTAACAACCCCAAGCTGCGGTGGTTAAGGCAAGCTTCTCTTACAATTAATATGGCCTGATAAAATAGACGAAGAAGAAAATATATTAATAATAAAAATTACCCAAGCTTTACCATTACAGTTGAAGCGACAGTAGCCTAACGGCAGGGCGCGGACCGCGAACTCAAAAAGGTCGTGGGTTCGAATCCGCCATTCGACTACTGGCGTGAACCACTCGTAACACAAGCAATTTAAGCTTACCACGAGTGGTTAAGGGGAATATTAGTAATGTTTATAGCATTGTTAATATTCTTTAAAAAAAAAGCTACTAAAGTCCACTGCTATCATAGGCTATCTGATAGCTATAGGGGGATAAGGGGTTAGTTATTTGTTATAATCATTATAGGAAGAGGCCCATGATGGCCCCTCTGTCACCTCTTACGACCGTAACAGAGGGAAACCAAACCTCTGTCACCTCTTACGACCGTAACAGAGGGAAACCAAACCTCTGTCACCTCTTACGACCGTAACAGAGGAAAACCAAACCTCTGTCACTTCTTACGACCGTAACAGAGGGAAACCAAACCTCTGTCACCTCTTACGACCGTAACAGAGGGAAACCAAACCTCTGTCACCTCTTACGACCGTAACAGAGGAAAACCAAACCTCTGTCACCTCTTACGACCGTAACAGAGGAAAACCAAACCTCTGTCACCTCTTACGACCGTAACAGAGGGAAACCAAACCTCTGTCATCTCTTACGACCGTAACAGAGGAAAACCAAACCTCTGTCACCTCTTACGACCGTAACAGAGGGAAACCAAACCTCTGTCACCTCTTACGACCGTAACAGAGGGAATTCAAACCTCTGTCACCTCTTACGACCGTAACAGAGGAAAACCAAACCTCTGTCACCTCTTACGACCGTAACAGAGGAAAACCAAACCTCTGTCACCTCTTACGACCGTAACAGAGGAAAACCAAACCTCTGTTATCTCTTACGACCGTAACAGAGGGAAACCAAACCTCTGTCACCTCTTGCGACCGTAACAGAGGAAAACCAAACCTCTGTCACCTCTTACGACCGTAACAGAGGGAAACCAAACCTCTGTCACCTCTTTCGACCGTAACAGAGGAAAACCAAACCTCTGTCACCTCTTACGACCGTAACAGAGGGAAACCAAACCTCTGTCACCTCTTACGACCGTAACAGAGGGAAACCAAACCTCTATCACCTTTTACGACCGTAACAGAGGGAAACCAAACCTCTGTCACCTCTTACGACCGTAACAGAGGGAAACCAAACCTCTGTCACCTCTTACGACCGTAACAGAGGAGAAAACCAAACCTCTGTCACCTCTTACGACCGTAACAGAGGAAAACCAAACCTCTGTCACCTCTTACGACCGTAACAGAGGAAAACCAAACCTCTGTCACCTCTTACGAACGTAACAGAGGCAAACCAAACCTCTGTCACCTCTTACGACCGTAACAGAGGAAAACCAAACCTCTGTCACCTCTTACGATCGTAACAGAGGAAAACCAAACCTCTGTCACCTCTTACGACCGTAACAGAGGGAATCCAAACCTCTGTCACCTCTTACGACCGTAACAGAGGAAAACCAAACCTGTGTCACCTCTTACGACCGTAACAGAGGAAAACCAAACCTCTGTCACCTCTTACGACCGTAACAGAGGAAAACCAAACCTCTGTTATCTCTTACGACCGTAACAGAGGGAAACCAAACCTCTGTCACCTCTTACGACCGTAACAGAGGAAAACCAAACCTCTGTCACCTCTTACGACCGTAACAGAGGGAAACCAAACCTCTGTCACCTCTTACGACCGTAACAGAGGAAAACCAAACCTCTGTCACCTCTTACGACCGTAACAGAGGAAAACCAAACCTCTGTCACCTCTTACGACCGTAACAGAGGGAAACCAAACCTCTGTCACCTCTTACGACCGTAACGAAGGGAAACCAAACCTCTGTCACCTCTTACGACCGTAACAGAGGGAAACCAAACCTCTGTCACCTCTTACGACCGTAACAGAGGGAAACCAAACCTCTGTCACCTCTTACGACCGTAACAGAGGGAAACCAAACCTCTGTCACCTCTTACGACCGTAACAGAGGGAAACCAAACCTCTGTCACCTCTTACGACCGTAACAAAGGGAAACCAAACCCCTGTCACCTCTTACGACCGTAACAGAGGGAAACTAAACCTCTGTCACCTCTTAAGACCGTAACAGAGGGGAACCAAACCTTTGTCACCTCTTACGACCGTAACAGAGGGAAACTAAACCTCTGTCACCTCTTACGACCGTAACAGAGGGAAACTAAACCTCTGTCACCTCTTACGACCGTAACAGAGGGAAACTAAACCTCTGTCACCTCTTAAGACCGTAACAGAGGGAAACCAAACCTCTGTCACCTCTTACGACCGTAACAAAGGGAAACCAAACCCCTGTCACCTCTTACGACCGTAACAGAGGGAAACTAAACCTCTGTCACCTCTTACGACCGTAACAGAGGAAAACCAAACCTCTGTCACCTCTTACGACCGTAACAGAGGGAAACCAAACCTCTGTCACCTCTTACGACCGTAACAGAGGAAAACCAAACCTCTGTCACCTCTTACGACCGTAACAGAGGAAAACCAAACCTCTGTCACCTCTTACGACCGTAACAGAGGGAAACCAAACCTCTGTCACCTCTTACGACCGTAACGAAGGGAAACCGAACCTCTGTCACCTCTTACGACCGTAACAGAGGGAAACCAAACCTCTGTCACCTCTTACAACCGTAACAGAGGGAAACCAAACCTCTGTCACCTCTTACGACCGTAACAGAGGGAAACCAAACCTCTGTCACCTCTTACGACCGTAACAGAGGGAACACTAAACCTCTGTCACCTCTTACGACCGTAACAGAGGGAAACTAAACCTCTGTCACCTCTTACGACCGTAACAGAGGGAAACCAAACCTCTGTCACCACTTACGACCCTAACAAAAGGAAACCAAACCCCTGTCACCTCTTACGACCGTAACAGAGGGAAACTAAACCTCTGTCACCTCTTAAGACTGTAATAGAGGGGAACCAAACCCCTCTGTCACATCTTACGACCGTAACAGAGGGAAACTAAACCTCTGTCACCTCTTACGACCGTAACAGAGGGAAACTAAACCTCTGTCACCTCTTACGACCGTAACAGAGGGAAACTAAACCTCTGTCACCTCTTAAGACCGTAACAGAGGGAAACCAAACCTCTGTCACCTCTTACGACCGTAACAAAGGGAAACCAAACCCCTGTCACCTCTTACGACCGTAACAGAGGGAAACTAAACCTCTGTCACCTCTTAAGACCGTAACAGAGGAAAACCAAACCTCTGTCACCTCTTACGACCGTAAAAAAGGGAAACCAAACCTCTGTCACCTCTCACGACCGTAACAGAGGGAAACTAAACCTCTGTCACCTCTTAAGACCGTAACAGAGGGAAACTAAACCTCTGTTACCTCTTAAGACCGTAACAAAGGGAAACCAAACCTCTGTCACCTCTTACGACCGTAACAGAGGGAAACCAAACCTCTGTCACCTCTTACGACCGTAACAGAGGGAAACCAAACCTCTGTCACCTCTTACGACCGTAACAGAGGGAAACTAAACTTCTGTCACCTCTTACGACCGTAACAAAGGGAAACCAAACCTCTGTCACCTCTTACGACCGTAACAGAGGGATACCAAACCTCTGTAACCTCTTAAGATCGTAACAGAGGGGAACCAAACCTCTGTCACCTCTTACGACCGTAACAGAGGGACCACCAAACCTCTGTCACCTCTTACGACCATAACAAAGGGAAACCAAACCTCTGTCACATCTTACGACCGTAAGAGGTGATAGAGGGAAAGCAATCAGAAGATGAGCAACATCATCTTCCTAATGTTGACTAAAAATAAAAAACTGCGGTTGCAAACCCGCTTACCAGGCGTGCCAACTACGGCAAATAACCCCTACGACCCACGGAATAATATGGGGTACTGGATATTCTTACATCACCAAACCCAAACTGAAGATCCAAAATTTACTAAAGATCTAATAAACTCGAATGACTAGATTTATCAAATGATTTGATTAATCTATACAAATAAACAAAATTGAAGAAGTGTCTGTTTGTATTGTCAAAATAACAGCTTTTTACTAAATGTATATGACGATACTTATATCAAAAACACAATTTTTAATATTTTTGTCGGTCTGCCTGTCTGTTTGTTCTATTGAAACGGCTGGCCCGATTTTGAAAGGAGTTTAACTGACAGATATCTAATGTTATAAGGTGTAACTCGGGCTACTTTTATTTTAGAAAAAACGTTAGGGGTCCGCACAAAAAACTTAAAACCCTAAATTACACGCGAGCAAAATTGCGGGGAACAGCCAGTCATTAATTAGTTGAAATAACCAATGACTGTCACATCATCAGCTTCAAGTGTACTCACCTCCTCATGTCTCATCATATGAGCTTGGTAGGTGTCTTTGAACAGGAAACCCAACGCACAATTATAACATTTAAATTCAGATTCCACATATTTCTTATCCCTTCTATTTGCTTCTAACTCTGCCTTCTGTTGTTCTAAAGTCAATATTATCTTATCAAAACTTTTCTTTCTTGATTTTTTGGATTTACGCTTTTTAATACGATCAGTAACTATACAGTCTTTTTGCGAATTTGGATCAAAATTAATTGCATCAGTAGTTTCAATATCTGCTTCATCGTGATTAAAATTATCAGTATCGATCATTTCGTCGTCATGGCCATTGTCCGCATTATAATCATTAATCTCGTAATTATCTTTACCATCACCGTCATTTTGAAATTTATCAGGCCCATTCTTAGTGCTTTCGAATACATTTTCATTAACTACAGAATCAAATTCGTTAAAATCATTATAGTTCTCTGCGTTTGATGTTGGCGCAATCGACAAATCATTTGGATGTATGTAATCATTATCTTCTTCATGTTTAACAAATTCATGTATTTTATCAGAATAACTATCATTAACATTATTTGAATCACATTTATAGATTATTTCATATGATTTACTGTTTCCGACTTGCTGGCATGCTTCATCCAGACACTGTACATGCAATTCAATATTGCTTCTTTGTAAATATAATGCGCCCTTTTCGCTGCAATAATCCAGGTTGGGTTCAAGTTAACAAGTTTTATGTCAGTTTTGTTGTAAAAGAATCCACCATCCTTAATGGTAGTTTAGGAATAATTACTAGATAAATCTAATATTCTATCCATTCATCGATTATAGCCTCATAGTAAAAGTCAACTACTGGACATAGGTCTCCCTAAAGATTTCATCATTAATCCCCCCATGACTTTGCCATTGTTGCCATGCTTGGCGAGCAGACTGGCAACAACTGGAGTGTAGAGATCCGGAGACCTTTTTTTACTGGAAACGTGGCATTCCATGTTAGTCCCCAGGGGTGACAACGCATCTGCGTTTTGATTCTTAATCGGGGTTAAATGTTAGATGTCTATGGGCCCCAGCATCTACTTACCATCATATGGACTGTGTGCTCGTTTGTCACCCTTATTCAAAAAAAAAACAGAGTTTTATGCTTTTGAGTTGTATCAGAAAGATGTTACTGTCCATCTCTTGATTTAGTTTTCCTTAGATGCCTCTTACGACACGCATGTCGCCTAATGGGGCAGTGGATATTCCTACACCGCTTTTTAATATTATTCAATATATATGCAGGTAAAGTTTAATATTTAGGTAGATTAACTAATATTCCTCATACATTCTTTAAATTTTCAAAGTATGTGTAGGTACTAACTAAATGTGTGAGTAATTTTTTTAGTTAATGACATTTTTAATACTATGTTTACTATTTTTTTATTTTAAATTGGTCATGTTGTGGCTATTTATCTTGCCTTGCCATTGTTACTTAAAACATCTGTACTTCTAAAGAGAAATGCGTTGCTTTGTGGTAAGAGTACTGAAGGACTAACAAATAGTTGGGTTTGGGTTTCAGTCCCAGTGAAATACATTTTTTTTAAATGTAATCTACTGTCTTATAACCTACTTCAATCAAAGGTCACAGATACACTGTTGTTTCTGAACCTGAGTAATTGTGCTCTCACTCTTAAAACTGGAATGCAGCAGTGGGTGTACTGTTCACAATATCGTTACTATGGTGGCTGTTCTACAGCAATAAGGTAAATATTTCTAAATATCTACAGTCTACAATAACATCTCCATTACCACCAGCAGAATCTATGACAATTTTCTTGTAAAATAAAAATATAAACTAAAAAGAAATAAAGAGGAATTTCTTCGTTTATAAGAAATTTATTCCATTGATTAATTTAAAGGATATTGATAGCAGAATGCTTTATAATAAATTAGATAAAAAATAAGAATGTTCTGAACATTTTACTTTAAAATGTTAGTCCGGCAACATTGGTACTGCCAGAAATAGGTACATAGGTGATATCTACTCTCCTTGATACAAAAGAATTACATTAAATAACATAAACAACATACCTAAATAGCACTGGATATTCCAAACTTCGTTTCAGGCATATCGATCTGAACAATGTGAGTTTATTTAAGATATGACAACATATGTAACAGAGATGGGAATCTGGACACAACTGAAACAGAACATTATAAAAATGAAAGTACTAATTAACTGAGAAATATAAAAATAATGTTTATGAAATTTATAATTAAATAATCAAAATAGATTATTTTGATGCTTTTTATCATCATTATCTTTTCTACATCTGGTAGAGCCACGATACAGCTATATTATGGTTGTAGTATGAATGGGTCGACTCTTAGGGAAGGACCAAGCTCTCACAGAATACCAGCGTAAAATAATAATACCTAATAACAATGCTTTATTTCACTAATACATTAACAAATAAATTTTAAGTGTAAGTTAAGTGTAGAGAACCGGAGACCCTTTTTACTGGAAACGAAGAATTTTATCTAACTCCTCAAGACTGGCAATGCATCTGCATTTCAATTCTTAATCGAGGATAAATGTAGATGTCTTCCATTCCATCCACTTACCATCAGGTGGACTGTGTGCTCATTTGTCACCCACATCCTATAAAAATAAAAATAAAGCATAATTGAAGATAGCTTCAGGGTGTCCTAAGAGCCCACAGAGGCATCATGAAACAGGCAATGGGCAGTCTTATCTTGATTCCTGATACTGTTACAGATTATCCGCAGTCCGGACAGTTAGCGGTCCCCTTCTGAACAAAGGAATTCTCATAGATTATCTCATTGAAGTGGTATTTGCCATACTTGGCATGTGGGTCGGTAGGTAGATTAACTCCTGATAATACCCAAAAATAATTTAAAAAAAAACTGAAGAAAAACAATAATGAACAAGAATTAAAAAAAAACTACCAACCCAAGCATGGCAGCTTTGGCAAATCCCTACAAGGCAATCGATGCGGCTAGGTCTATATTCAGCAGTGGACAACTGAAGGGCCGTAATGAATGAAATGAAAGTTTATTGATGTCTCTTCTGGAGACAGAATGTTTCAATACATTCACTACATAATTAATAGAATCAGGCATTACATAGTGGAAACCCATTATATTAAAGATGTTAAGAGTTATTTCACAACCATCCACTCAATAAAATAAAATGATGTGTCTTACCTAGTTTGAAGAGCATCTCCCGCCCTACCTCAGTTGTGTGCACTAATCCCAACACCACTACTCTAGGAAAGACACACCATCGACAATAATACATGTTTCGCCTCTGCATGAGGCATCCTCAGGTGATGTAGATTCTGCGGCGGATGACCACTAAGCGGTCTTAACATCTTTAACATTCACTACAGTTTTTACTCACAGTAATGATGCAAAAGGTTTAACATAATGCTTGGTGGCAAGTGGTAACAGTTAAGGAAGATCAGATCAGATCACAATAGAAATTGACGGTTCCGTGGCTTAGCATTGAGTTGCCGCGGGTTCGAATCCAGAACCAGTATTTTTCTTACATACAACTGTTTCAGATTTGTATGTTTGTCCTTGTGTAATTTATGTTTGTAAGTTGCCTCCAAGATAGAGGAGAAAATCCTAGTGTGTGGTTGACATACCTTTTATACGAAGAACAATAGAGTGATGAGACAAAGATAATGCAATGTATGTAAATTTAGGGAGGGAAAAAGACGACATTTAATAATTTTAGCGTATATTTTTCCTTTTTTTGTATCGATATAAACAAAATAAGAATGTTACAAGTTAAGATTATTTGCTTTACCAACATTCATCCCTACGACTTCTCTGTATCTCTCTCTTGTTTCTTCATTACTTTCACAATTTACTGTACTGTGACATATGAAGCAAAGAAATGAGGACATATCAGCTTATTGGAAAAAAATTTACACAGTCAAATTACGTTTGAATTCCTATTTAATAAAATGAGTAATTCAATACTGTTGTTTGAACTTTGAATTTGTTGTTATCACCCCTTGTGCACAGAACACTAATACTGCTTGTGCCCCTGCCCTCTCTATCTCTAGTACATAGTCAGTAATCTATGCCCTGCCCTCTTTGTGAACATTTCCGTACCTATATAGTATATCATTCTCTCCGGTATATACACTCTTATCTATGGTGAACATAAATGTCATTATGTCAGTTCTAGGCGTAGATAGATATCGGATGGAATCGATGTTTTGACAAATTTATTTATAGAAAGCTAAGTAATTTTAACACTTCTTGATGACTTCAATTTTAAATAAGGTTTATTAAGATAGTGACATCTGTGAGTGACCAGCTTAATTACCTAATCTATCCTGACAGATCGATTGACCATTCACTCTCAATGTATGTAGTCTGTGGATTCTATTGGTTCAATATATTTACTTTCGCTTACTCTCACTCTCCTTGCGTCGTCTTCTGCTGTTTAGTAGGTATGTCGATTCTTTCCGAAAAAGATCGATTTGAATTGAAATCTTATGAATCGATTCACAAAAATCGAGGTCTAAAAGATCTATTTCTCAAAAATCGATCTTTTTTCGATTTGCTTTCAAATTCTTACAAAATACAGATTACAAACGTAACTCAATTTTTTATTTCTTTAACCCATTAAGAAGAGGGAACTGAAACAGCACAGCAGTTTTGCTAGTTTTTGAATAGAAAAACTGTCGATTTTTACGAGTTTAGGTACATTTAACTAATTGTAAATAATTTTATAGTTCCTATAAAAACAGAAAAAGATTCGATTTAAATTTTCTAGGGTGAAACATAGATTCATTGGATCGATTCAGTACTATAAATTGATTAAAAATCTTCGAACTTTTGGCACAAGAAATCGATTCCTTGATTAATCGATCTCAGTGTCGACCTTACGACGATATGATACTACAGACACAAAATGAAATTATCGAAAAAAATAAACATTAATTGATTTGTTCTTTCTTAGTTAACTACAAGATGGCGCCTCCATAAAAAGTCATGTATGGATTTTAATGTCAATTTCTTGAATAATAAATTATGGAAGATGAAATTATATTTTTTATTTAAAATTTATAAATAGTGATTATTCAATAAAGATTATTGGAATTTTAGTAATTACATATTGCAGCTATAACTAAAAAGCTTAAATTCCTTTTAGTTTCTGATTGGTTTTTACGAAAATTGAGGGATATTATACTCTTTAAAATGCAAAATTTGCCAAAAAAAAAACTATAAAATCTTGTAGCAATACATCAAACTGGCTTAGCCGCGTAAAAATATCCATAAGGCTACCTTTATAGATATTAATAAATAAAATATGCTGCTATATTACTCTGGTATCTGATTCTGCATTCACACATACAAAATCAAGGACTACAAACTTTGTGCGTTTAACTGGAAAAAGATAATATTAAACATTTATGGAAAGTATTCAATAGTGCAAAAAAATCTCGTTTTCTAGCGATATATCGATAAATATCGATGCAGGGATCCGATGTTTTAGTTCGAACATAAATATCGATACATATTGAGTGGACACTCCTAGTCAGTTCTAAAACTATGGAGTATGGAGTGTAAATGTAAGGAGTACCAACTCACATAGTAGAATAGTTGAAAAAGTGGTCATTTGTAAGCAGTAAATAACAGTTCAAAAACTCAGCGCTGGAGTAGCTACTGGAATGAAATGAACTTAGCGGTTTTGACGGTTTGAAGTGTGCTGCTAAACTGCTCAGTAGCTCTAAAATCTAAAATAATTTTATTTAGTAAATATAACCTCGAAAAAGTGTCTATCTCACTAATATTTGTCGGTACGTTCTTTAAAATTTACCCAGTAGCTTGGACACTTTTTAACTGCATCTAGTGGAGGGCTGTTTTACACTTTTCTGACCGACAGTAAGCTGCCACTCAAGAATATTAACGAACGGCTATGATTACGAACTCGAAAATGATTACGAAATCTATTACCAAATCTATTATAGGGCCAGCGTTAAAGGGCCATGTCCCAGAACTGGCTTCATATACTGGTTATACGCTCTTGTTTTCAAGTTCTGATAATACCTACGTAACGAGAACACGTGTCGTAATATCCGGAACGCTGCCTAGTTTAACAAAAGAATATTAACAATGCTATAAATATCACTAATATTCCCCTTAACCACTCGTGGTAAGCTTAAATTGCTTGTTTGTGTTTGTTGTTTAGTTGACTTGGATCCTTTGATTGACCGCTCGGTCGAAGTTTGACCTACCTATTAGAACAATTTATCCTGAGTAAACATCCTCGCCAATAACTTCGTGAGTAATATTCCGATGGCTACCTACTAGTTTAAATATGACAAAGTCGCTACACTTAATCTTTGTCTAGTTTATGTTCATTTTAAGACCTATCCGTTGGGAGAGACAGTGGCAACCTCATTTTCAGGACAGCTGAGCTTTTGAGTAAGATTGGGAGGTTCTACTTAAACTTGACGACTTCCATACTCATGGACAAGCCGGTTTCCATAAAAGCTAGTGATATAGGCCACATATATACTCTGTACTCGAGATAGGGGATATAAGCCAAAATTGCCTTACTTGTTAACTGTGGTGTTATCAGGAAGGTGCTAATGCCCATCCCCTAATTCATTTCCCTCTGTCGCCCATGACGTCATCTACGGGTTGAATGAGGTATCGGATTATTTTTCATACTGATAACTTTAAATACTTTAAATACGTGGTAGAGCCATGCTGCATTTATATTAGTAGTATAGTTGTAGAACGAATGGGTCGACTCAACCGGGGAAGAACCACGCTTTCACAGAATACCAGCGTGAAATAGTAGCTTAATGCTGCTGTGTTTCGTATGGTGAGTGTGGAGAACCGGAGATCCTTTTTACTGGAAACGAGGCATTCTATCTTAGTCGTAGACAGAGAAACCTATAGACTAATGATTAGCGTGACTACGAGTGAGAAAGGACGATAACTTAGTTTTAGGTTATACAATCATCTTTATGACTTTTAAACATATTTAGAATTTTTTTTAATTGTTGTAAGAACTGAACTGAACAAGATTCACCAATATTAAGCTCACAAAACACTTTTTTTCTAACTTAAAACTACTTGTGAACTCTTTAGATCGCTACGAACTGTTAAAGTTGTTTAGCAAAGTGTAGTTTGCTAAATAAAAAAACCGGCACGGAGAAAGGGACAAACAATCACACTGCTCTGTCTCATTTCTATGCAAGACGTATGCATAAATCTATCTTTTTCGAGTACGAATGCGAAAGAAGGCGTCAATTTGTCTATAGGTTTCTCTGTCTACGATCTTAGTCCTCACAGGTGACAACGCATCTGCATTTTGATTTGTAATCGAGGATAGATGTAGATGTCACATTACAGTACAGATGAGATGTACAGATGTATATCAACAACTTACCATCAGGTGGACTGTGTGCTCGTTTGTCACCCTATCATATAAAAAAATACACAAGTTGTGTACGTCAAACCGTCGATACTATTAAATACACGTTAGTGTTAGTAGTTACAAATTAGTGACACAAAAACCCATATAATTTTATAAACGTTTATTGATTTAAGATTGCAACAAATTAAAACATTGTAACGCGGCGTAAGATATAAGGCTATAACCCTCCATCGCTTGTACAATTATTTTGTTTAATATTTCACTGCATTTCAATTCTACACACTTTTTATCGACACTGACTTGTGGAACATCAGGTTTGTAATTGGGATTCCATTTTTTCCGCCATATATCAGTTATAGAGCTTTTTTTTAAGAACTTTTCATCATCCTGTGAAGTTTGCGTACTGGTTTGACTGAATAGTTCCTTAGTCACAGAATGTCTTTTTAATAAATTTTCAAGTATATAAAATATGTAATTGAAATTTTCAATTTCCGCTGTATTATTTATTTCAAATGACGAATCGTCTTTGATTTGAGAATAAAACTTTTCTAGTATAGTCGTTATTTTCTCGATTGTGAATTTTATTATGTGGTAGGATCGATTTAGAAGAAATAGTCGGTGGATTTTTTCGTCTTTCTGGAGAATCTGAAATAGGTATTTATTTATTTACATGTAATTCTTCAATAAAGAAAATGCAAGAAAATGTTCTATGTCTGAACTCCGTCTAAACGGTATATGGTGGTGCAGTCGTCACACATAATATAAGATGTGTAAAGAATCCTTGTACGCTCTTATAGGGGCGTATAGTTATAGACAAATATAAGTAGTCTAGAAGATAATTGAAAACAGTTAAATCATATAAATAAAAAAGTTATAATTTTTTGAAATGTACTTATTTTAAATAAAATTTCCCCTAAAATGAGCATACTTATAAAACCTGACAACACTACAACATACTCGTATATACAAACTGGTAAAGGTTAATGACCTTAGCCACATCACTTTTAGCAGTCATTTAGCTGTTCTGTTTACTAGCTTGCCATCACCGCTGCTCCATTTTTTACATTTTCTTTTACGGGATTTTCGTTATTTGCTTAATGAAAAGGATTGCATATAGAGCATATACTCTTCGAGGTACAGTACTAAGAACTGCGTTTCTGGCTGAATGAAAAGAAAAGAACCAGCCCTCATGCCCCTAGCGGCGAAACTTCACCAGCTGTGATTCTCACGGACTATTAATTTCTACAGAAAATGGCACAAATATAGTCTTCAAGATAGTCTACTTTCAGACAGATCAGTTGGCTCTGATACCACAGACGAACTTTTACCTCTCTCCCAGGGGTCCAGAGTTATACCATCGTGTTTCCTACCATCATCTCTAAATGTACCATATCAATTTTATTGTACTACTCACTAAGTCTTCTTCGTAGCTATTTTCTTCGTAAACCTCACGGAGTAAGGTCTCCACTGTTTCTAAAACGTCTTCTAGAAACGATGGGTATTTCTCATCCTCGTGCAACTTGTCAATAAGGCGACCTAATACCTATAATAGAATACAGTCAGTGTCAAGCAATCGTGCTAGCTCAGTTCATTGCGCCGATGTCTTCTTCAAAATGTGTTGGCGAAATTCGAAAGCTGTTAAGATGTTGTTATTTTATGTTATTTTTATAAACTGCAACTCCGTTAAATATAATAGGAGTGATACATAGTACTTAATAAGTAGGTAATCTTACTTTTCTACATTTTTTCCCCTTACTGGTCACACGGTTTTATTTTGACAGATGGCTGAGTTGACAGATGCTTTTAAAATTTGTTTCACCATAACGCATTTTTGAGTTAACGCAATGAACTGACGTAGTAAACTGCGCTCGAGTCACTGAGTTAGGGTCTGCCCACACGTACCACAATCACACCACATGGCACCGACAGTAAAAATGTGGTCACGTGTGAATATCGTCGCTGCTGCTTTTTGCAGTTGAGTTGTGGTTGCGTTACAACCCTAGTCGTGGCGTCGACTCAATGTTATGTTTGCGATGTATCCGGCCGCTGGTTTCGTGTGGTTCCGTAGTGGTTGCGTTGTGGTCTGTATCACTCACGCAGTCGATAATTACAGCAAAATGTGGTACAGGTGAATTCTACTATTCATTTCCAATATTAAATGCGCCCGTCCACGTGTTGTGGTTCTGGTGTGGTTGTGGTTGTGGTACGTGTGAGTAGAACCTTAACGCAAAATTATCCGTGTCTAATAAAAGCTACCTAAGCATGTCACTTTTACGATCATTTGACTACTTTTCTGGCTAGAAATCCGACTGGGTTGGTACAACCTTCTTACATTTTTCTGCCACTAAATAGCAGTACGTGCACTGCTATGTGCCAGTCAGAAGTTGGTAAGAGCTAGTGTAATTAAAATTTACGTGGTAGAGCCATGTTTCAGTAATATTTTGTTTGTAGCACGCATGAGTCCGCTTGACCGAAAAAGATCCACGCTCTCACAGAATAGTGACATGTATTAGCAAATAAATGCCGCTTTTCTCCGTATAGAGAGTGTAGAGAACCGGAGATCATTTTTACTGCGAGCTTAGCCCCCGTGCTACCACGGCTCACTAGAAGAAAATTTACGAAATTAAATTTAAGCTGCTGCTATATTATGTCTTGTTTGAAGTAGGTTGAAGGTAGGGTAATGGGCAGTTATAAAACTTAACATCAGGTAAACTATGCTGGCTAACCATCTAGTTTTTCACGTGATAAAGCCATGCTGCATCTAAAGTTATTGCACAATTGGGTAGACTCGACCAGGGTAGGACCACGTTCTTGCAGAATACCAGGGTGAAATAGCAGCTTAATGCAAGTGTTTCATATGATGATTGTAGAGAACCGGAGACGCTTTTTACTTGAAAGGAGCCATTCCATCTTAGTCTTCACGAGTGACAACGCATCTGCATTTTGATTCGTAATCAAATGATAAAAAAATGTAGATGTCTATGGGTCACAGCAACCACTTACCATCAGGTGGACTGTGTGCTCGTTTGTCACCCTATCCTATAAAAAAAACGACGGGTTACACTCCGGGAGTGCCGGCAGAAGTGAAAACTTGAATAATAACGTTGTGCATTTTTGATATTTTGGAATGGTTAGGGAATAACTTTGGACGAATTGCTTTAATTATCAGTATAAAAGTACTATCATTTATGTGGTAGAATACAATATTTATTTATTGCGCTATCGTACACAAACATGACAATTTATATTACATTCGCGCAAGCGCCCTGCGCCGCCTAAACGAAACAGCAGGCCGCCGCGCAGTAGAAAGAGAGGGGGATACTTCCCCTCCTACGCCGTCCGTCTTACGCATTTTCGATCAGGGTCACGTGTCCTGACGCGAGTTTAACAATTTTTACCCATCACAGAAAAAGTCAACGACGCTAAAGAAGTTTTCACTTCAAAAACTTGGCTGGCGAATTGATTCCTAATCAAGAATAGATGTATGTTACATAGCATTTAATGGTGAGTCCAAAAATTCACGGGTTGTGATCGAACCGATTGCTTGCGTACTTTGTAATTTTACTGATACCGAGAATTTCTTGACTGAAAAACCCAATATAACCGATATTGGCTCAATCCGGGAATTGAACCCGGGACAACATAATCAACAGCCACGTTTATGACTAATAGACAGAGTGTACTTTGCGTGTATATTATGTATAAATGTAATTGATTTTTTTTATTTAGTTCTTACTTCTTACTCACTTCTAGAACATGAATGAACTGCGGGTGTATAGACCGATATACAAGTATATATGACAGTACTTTACTTACTTACTTATTTATTTTCACGCACAATCCCTAACGGGGTAGCCAGAGAGAACAGATCGCCAAGTGTCACGATCCTTACGGTATGTATCTTTCGCTTCTTTCAGGTTCATTGTCTTCTTCATACATGCACGTCTAGGTATCCGAGTACTCTTGACCTTCCCGTCTTCGAGTAATTTGCTCACATGGTCTTCCAAAGTTAGTCTCGGTCTACCTCAACACCTTTTAATATTTACTTTCGCGCTATATATTTTCTTCACCATTCGGTCTTCACTCATTCGCTCAACGTGCCCAAACCATTGGAGTAAGCCCCTATCAATTTTTGTGATAAGGTCATCTTTCAATCCTGTTATATTGCGAATCTCTTCGTTTCGCTTTCGAACGGCTATGGTAATGCCGCACATTTTACGAAGAGATCGCATCTCCACTGCATTCAACTTGCTTTTATACTTTTTCTGGCATACCCAGGTTTCGCTGCCATATAGCAAAGTCGGTAGCAACACTGCGTTATGTATTGCAAGGCGTGCACTCTTGACTAATGCATTCAGGGCACCATTGACTTTGTTCCCGGCAGCGACACGCCTGTCCACATCTAAATCACATCTTCCATCCCGGCTGAAAGCACTCCCCAAGTATACAATTTCATTTACCTGTTCTAGACATTCCTGATTTACCCATATTTCACATTTCGTTCTCTCTTCGTCCTTTTCAAATACCGGAACCTTAGTTTTATTAGCATTCAAACGGAGACCTTTAATTTCACATTCCTCTTTCATACACGTGACTAATGGCTGCAGTTCTGCTTCTGATGGTGCAATAAGCACTGCATCATCAGCATACAACAGACAATTTACTTTAATGTCACCCAATTTCACACCCAAACAGCTATTTTTCAGCTTCTGTAAACAGCTGTCGAGATACAGTATGAACAGCCAGGAAGACATGACACAACCCTGTTTTACGCCCGCTTGGACGCTAAACATGGGTGACAGGTCATGCCCTACCCGCACACAGGCGTTACAGTCATAGTAAAATGACTGCACAGCCCTTAACAATCGACCATCCACACCATATTCCGGCAACAGTTCCCCCATTTTCTTCCTTATAACCTTATCAAATGCTTTCTCCAGATCCACAAAAGCACAGAAAATCCTCTGGTTAGCAGTCAGAAGCTTTTCCGTGATCATGCGGAGAGAAAACATTTGATCCGTGCATCCTCTTCAAGGTCTAAATCCGCATTGTGCCTCCCATAAGAATCTATTCGATTTCTCTTGCATCGTACGTGTCAAAACCTTCGAATAAACTTTACTTGCTAAACTGGTTAAGCTGATCGCCCGATAGCACCCGCAGTCAAAATGTGAACCTTTACCTTTATATAAAGGCACAATGACCGCGGATCACAAATCATCCGGGACACCTCCCGTCCGCCAGCACAAATTGCACAGCAGATGGAAATTGCCCCAGACGCGAGCCCCACCGTACTTGACCATTTCAGCAGTAACTCTGTCTAGTCCCGCAGCCTTACCACATTTCAAACATTGAATCGCACGTTCAATCTCTTTCATGCTGATGACCTCAGTGTTGTCGAGGTCCGTGTCTGGCGTGTCAGTCACGGCGTCACCCCCGGATCCTTCACTAAGATCATGACACGCATACATTTCTCTATAAAATTCGCTCCATCGCTGAATGACGTCCGATTATTCTGAGAGGACGTCATCGGTTCTCGAAAGCACTTTGTTCATTCTTAAGGCTGTCGCACCACTCCGGGACCTTCCAACCTCTTTCCAGAAGAGTTTGGAGTTTTCCTTAAAGTTGTGCGACAACCTTTCGTCCGCTTCTATTCTACACCTTTCACGTACTTCCTCAATCAATGTCTTCGCATGAACTTTCTGCAGCTTATATCTTTCTTTCATCTTCTCTCTCATATACTTATCGTTACTAGAGGCCAAGTAGTCTAACCATGCTTTTTTCTTCTTCTTTACAGCTTCTCTCACTTCATCATTCCACCATGCATCTCTTCTTTTACTACTACCTCTTTTTGTCGTTCCACATACTTCTTCCGCTGCACTTACCATTCCATCCCTAAGGTTCTGCCATGTTCTTTCCACATATTCTTTTCTGCCATCGATGGTGTCAAGCTTTTCGGCTACCCTCGTGTGATATTTGTCCTTAGTATCCGCTTCCTGAAGCTTCCAGCTTCGGATGCGACAGACCGACTGTGGTTCTGTTACTGCCGTCCGGTAGCGCCAACCCGCGAACAAACCCCAAAATCTAGTAATTACTAGATAGTGATCCATTCCCAGGTCAGCACCCCTGAACACTCGTGTATCCATCACCTGTTTTCGCAGTCAGTCATCCACCAGGAACAAATCGATCATACTTCTCTCATTCTTTCTTTCTCTAGTGTACATATGGATTTTCCTGTGAGTAAAAATAGTGTTTGTCACAAGAAGACCCTTTTCCTTGCATACAGCCAGTATAAGCTTGCCAGCATCATTAACCCTTTTATCGCCAAACTTTCCAAGCACCGACTCGTACCCTGGTCGAGCGATACCTACCCATCCATTCAAATCACCACATGTGTATGTGATGTTCTTTCATTTCCCTTAAGCAAATCTAGAACTTCTCTTACATTCTCCCAAAACTCCTCCAGCTCAGCTCTGGACGACGAAGCTACCGGCGCGTAAACAGCCAAAAGGAATAACTTCGTCAGTCCCATTTTAAAGCGAACCCAGAGAAGTCTTGAGTTCACAACCTTATATTCAGTCATAATATCGACCAACCGGGACGACAACAGCACCCCCACTCCCTGGTAGGCGTTCTCGCTTTCCGGGACTCCGGACCATATAGCTAAGATCCCGACAGGGACCTCTTCAGTACCACTGCCTTTCCGTTTGGTCTCCGACATACACACGACATCTAATTCTCCTTATTTCATTATTTCGATCAACTCATTCGTCTTATCTCTCATGCCCCCTCTAACATTACACGTGCCAACTCTGCACTCCGTCCTCCACCTCCCGCCGTGTCGGGCTGTGCGTGACGGGTGGCGGTCCCCATCGCCGTTTTGCGCGCTGCATTCCACACCAACGGGGACGAGCTAGTGTGCGTCGCCTTGGGGGGACACCTTAACCTTCGTTTGCATGGGTGCGCAGCTGTGTAGAATTGCAGCCCTGAAAAGGGCTGGTAGGGGTCGCGACGAGCACGCTTCTACAATGACCCCCTATGTATATATGACATGTATATAAGTATATATGACAGTCTAATATATAATATGTATATGCACTAAACGTGTGCCAGTATAATAACTCCATGACTGCCCTAGTCTTCTCACTAGGATTATAACTTAAGACAGATATAATTTTTAGGTAAAAGTCAGGTATTTCTGTTATTTGTTTTTAAACAATAAGGGTGACAAACTTACACACAGTCCACTTGATGGTAAGTGGATGCTGTATTCCATAGACATTTACATTTATCCTCGACTAAGAATCAAAATGCAGATGCGTTGTCACCCCTGAGGTCTAAGAAGTTATACCTCGTTTCTAGTAAAAAAGGTATCCGGTTCTCTACATTCACCATAGGAAGCACAGCAGCATTATGCTACCATTTTACGCTGGTATTCTGTGTCCTTCCCCGGTCGAGCAGACTTATTCGTGCTACAACATAATATAGCTGCAGCGCGGCTCTACCACGTGCACTTGTTAACTAATTAAAAATGTGGGTAGTTTACTAAATACTCACGCGCGATATTTCATTTGTGATTTCTCTTGTCCTTAAAACCATGGGACAACTTCTAACGAAATTCAGGAGGCAGTGCGCAGATTGATTGACCCACGTGTCAGGTGTATGTAAAACTAAAATGTACAAATTAATTTTAGCTAAGGTCCGTTCCGGGTGCAAATCATAATATCCTCCCGACCGAATTTCGGTCACGGCGGCCAGCCTCAACGGAGACTAGCCATCGGCGCAGGACAGGATTATAGTGCCCAAGTATAAGCGCAAGCACAAGTGCACTCTCTATTACCTCACTCTCATAATCCGATTGAATGGGGAGAGATCAGGTGCAGGCTTTACGTGCTTTCAGAGGTACGGGGGTGAGACACCGCGAATTTCCTGACTGCGGGCAGTTACTGAGCAATTTTTGACTCAAAAACTCAATAACTGATTTTTTTGCCCGACTCTGGATTCTAACCCAGTACTTCATGATCAGCAGTGCACTTTGCTTTTGTAGCGATCGTGGAAATGACAATGGTGTGTTTTGTCTAGTTTGAAGAACAATTTCTTCCGTCTCACAATTGCGTACACTGTCATATCTCATACCATGAAGCTGAACCCAAAACCACTACAATAGCGAACACACCACTATTGATACCTAATACGCCACCTATTTCGCCTCTAAACGAAGCATCTTCAGAAGAAGTAGACTGCGATACTATTCATCGAGGTATAACTTAAATAGAACATTAAAAAAAAAGAGCTGATCTTCAAACGACTGAACCGATTTTGATCATACACCACTATAAAACTTGCTTTTAAATAAAAAAACCGCACCCAAATCGGTTCACCCCTTTTATTAAACTAAAAGGGGTGAAGGGGTAAAATTAACTATTGTTAAGGTGTCACAAACAAATAGACACACTCACGAGACGTAGTTCATTTACACATCACAGTCTATCAAAGTCCCTTTATTGTCTTACAGGGATAGGACTTGCTATGGTCGCCACGCTTCCCAGGAGTGTCGACAAACGCAGTGTTTTATTATTTTGAGTTGTCATCAGGAAGATGAATGAAGAGGCAGGAGATCCTGTTTCTTTTTATTCTGTCGCTTCTTACGATAGCCACGAGACGATGTAGGTTAGTTGTTTCTCTAACGCCAATGCACAATGAATTATTATTAACACGGAAACAGTCATCATCATAGAATACTATAATACATACATAATAGAACGGGGGAGTGGGCGGAGCCCGCGTAAAATGTCACTAACATGTCAATTCACACGCATAACTGTCAACACTAAATGTGTTTTGACGTTACAATCGTTTCCAAATTTCGCATGCAAATTATTTAGAAAATGCCAAATTGCACACTATTTACAAATAAATATGTATTAAAATTTAAATGATTTTAATGATGATTTTGAACATTAATCAAAAGTCTAAAATGTGTAAATTTACTCAGTCTGTCAACACAGCGCATCGGGTTTGTAGTAGTGATCATACAACGTAATTGCTTGTATGTGTGCTCCCGGCGACACCGACTCTTGTACAAAATAAGGTTGACAGCCATTCTATTGTGTATTATAGTATTCTATGGTCACCATCATCATCATTATCATTATCATTACAGCCTATAAAAGTCCACTGCTGAACATAGGCCTCCCCCGCAGATTGCCTCATAGATGGGATTTTGCCATAGTTGCCACGCAAGGCGAGCGGGTTATCAACGGCAGTTTTTTATTATTTTGTATTGTTATCAGGAAGACGCTGCTACCTATCTCCTGCTTCAATTTCCCTCTGTCGACTCTTACGACATCCACGGGATGATATGGGGTAGTATTCTTACACCGCCACTATAGGAAATTAAAATAAATGTTGGATTGAAATAATGCTAATTTTTACGGAATTTATCGCGTATATTTAACTTTTTTACTTTTTTACCCGACGTTTCGAGAGCTTTACAGCACCCATGGTCACGGGAAGGACTGAGATGTTCAACATCAGATTTGATAGACCACAAATCCTCGCTAAAGAACACCGATTCCTTCCAAGGATGATTCGCGAGGCTATTGAAATCAAAAAACATCCTAATTTCAATAGAGAAGATGGCTGGGTTCTACCATCTGCTTGGGATCCTATAATAAATAAAATTAAATCCCAACCCAAGCATACAACTGCAAGACTCCATGATACCATAAGTTCATACTGTGTAGATCGGAACCAAAGTTAAATTTTAATCTATGGTAACCGCGGTTAACTATGACAGCTGGACGTTGAACATCTCAGTCCTTCCCGTGACCATGGGTGCTGTAAAGCTCTCGAAACGTCGGGTAAAAAAGTAAAAAAAGTTAAATATACGCGATAAATTCCGTAAAAATTAGCATTATTTCAATGTGTAGTGTTCGCGTAAATATAAGAAATCATAAATGTTAGAACTTAGTTTTGTTAAGTTACCACGCTTGACGTACGTATTCAAAATCTAACGCTTCTCCACTTCTAGATATGTTTGGTTTTTTCGAGATGGTATTTTCACACCTATCAGTAGCCTTGATTGTGTTGAGTGTTTCTTTCATCCATAATAGCCTTTCACAAGTCCAGTGCTAAACAAGGGACTCTCCTAAGGAATACCACAAAGCACGGTTCTGAGGAACCAGCCCACCAGCAAGAAACCCAGCGAGACTCTCTTTTTTAAAGCATAAGCACAGAATGGCCGGGCTGTTACCGCTTCAGCTTGCAAATCCGCTGGACTATGCCGGTGACTTTGCCTTTCCTGCGAATATCCCTATTTCTAAGTCTATGATGCAGATAAACTCCTAGTATACCGTCTCCATAGCTCGCATTCGTTCAAGCTACATTTTTAAAATTTAACAGCGACTTCGAAATAAATATAATGAACTTACATCCTTTGAAAGAACTCCTACTTTGCGAGTCACTCTTATATCCAGAATCTGTGGCATAACCATCAATTGAACCTTTGTCCTTTTTGTTTAAAAACATTTTTATCCTGTTCAACTCCTCTACTACTTTGAAAGAAACTATTTCTGTTTGAGAATTGTCCACGTTGTCTACTTCATCATCCTCCATTACGACTACATCTTGAATAACTGTTACTTTTTGTTTAACGTTTTGATTGGAGTCATCGATTAGATTTAAGTTATCAGAACAATTTACACTATTGTTATTATTAGTTGTGCGTTTGTTAGTTATAATAGCACTATGAGAATTGAAAGTTAAATTAACTACTTCGTTTGTATTTGCTTTTAATTTTGCGTCATACATTAATTCTGTTTCAGTAGCATTTTTAAATTGGTTTTCCTGTGTTTCATTCCCATTTTTTGATAAATTATCGTTTAAATTTACGTTAAACAAATGATTTTTTGGTATTTTCATTTGTTCAGATTGGCTTTGACTGACATGGGTATAAATGTCGCTGAATCCATGGAAACTATATAACTGAGTTTGTTGAGAGTCATACGTATTTTTAATAGGATTGTTATTCGTTAGGTTTTGATGCAAATTATATTCTGCAATATCACTTTGCTTATAATTTGTAGAACTCGGATTGATAAATTTTCGTTTATCGTCTTGTGCGTCGTTCTGACAGATTGTAAGATCATTCTGAAGAAATTCTAAAAGGTTTTGACTTTGTGTGCTTTCACAGAAAGTTGATTGCGTTTGTATTTCACGTTGATCATTGTCGACCTTTAAAAAAATACGGTCACTTTAATAAATGGAAAATACACCTTTCGTCGTGGTAACTCAGGGGCTTAGCGTTCGCTATAAACTTCATAGAACGCGAGCAACCCGGGTTCGATTCCCACCGGCACCAAACAAATTGTTAATTGCAATTTTAAGTGCTGATTTAACATGTGCCCGGCGGTGAAGGACAATATCGTGAGGAAACCTACATGTCTGAGAAATAAAAAAATATTTAGAAGACACATGAAGTCCACCAACACGCATTTGGGGTAGTACGGCGGACATTTCCTTAGCCTAAAATCCTCTTAGAAGTGAAAGGAGGCACATACCTCCTCTCATATACTTTGCCCTGTACGTGTTAAGAGTTTCAGGTACATAAAAAGTACTCTGTGGTTAAGAGCCTACAACAACCTCAGCTCAAATTCTAACTTCGTTATTTCCTACTTTAATTTCACGTCGTCCTGTTGCGTAATGTGTGTTCTGAGAGCAAGCGACACAACTTTCCCGCGAAAGCCGAAGCGATACTGATAGAGATAGACTGATTTCAGTATATTAGAAAGTGCTCTGTGGAGACTGATTGAGTGGGGGTGTTGGGCGGCAGGGAACAAGTTTCGAGACGCCGATAATTTAGTTAATTTCTTTTTACGATGAAATTATGATCATAAAAAAAATCAGGTCTTATGTATTTTTTTTATAAACTTTGCATACTAACCGAACTAAAGTTAGTTCGGTTAGTATGCAAAGTTTCATGATCTAATTTGAAGTATTTAGTGAATACCAGCGGTTTATTGTTTGGTTTGGAGGTAACTTTGAATTCTTTTTCTATCGAGAATATTTTATGGAATCCTGTTTTGGTCTAACAGAGTACTTATTTTTTTTTATAGGATAGGGCAACAAACGAGCACACAGTCCACCTGAAGGTAAGTGGTTGCTGCGGCCCATAGACTTCTATCTTCGATTGCAAATCAAAATGCAGATGCGTTGTCACCAGTGAGGACTAAGATGGAATGCCTCGATTCCAGTAAAAAGGGTCTCCCGTTCTGTACACTCACCATACGAAATACAACAGCATTAAGCTACTATTTCACGCTGGTATTCTGTGAGAGCGTGGTCCTTCCCCGGCCGAGCCGACCCATTCGTGGTACAACTATACTACTAATAGAACTGCAGCATGGCTCTACCACGTATAAAAATAAAAATTAAATTTCAAACTGCAGTATTTTCGGCATAACGAAGGATCATGCTAAGCAATTTGAGGTAGTATAGGCTTTTAATGCATTTCACGTTTGCTCAAATATCAATAACTAGCAACCCGTCCCGCCTTCGGTTGGATAGATTTAGATTCAATATAATCATCAAAGATTATTTATTTAATAACGCCAATTTTTTTTAATTTAAAGAAAAACCTCATAGTTTTTGGGATAAATTATAGCCTAGTTCACATCTGGCGTTGCTAACTTCGTGAAGTTGTATTAGCCCGAACCATAGAATACTATAATACATACATAACAGAACGGGGGAGTCGGCGAAGCCCGTGTAGCCACTAAAATGTCACTAACACGTCAATTCACACGTATAAATGTCAAAACGAGATGTGTTTTGACTTAACAATCGTTTTCGAATTTCGCATGCAAATTATTTAGAAAATACCAAATTGCACACTATTTACATATAAATATAAATTAAAATTTAAAAGATTTTTTTAAATGATGATTTTGAACATTAATCAAAAGTCTAAAACGTGTAAATTTACTCAGTCTGTCAAAACAGCGAATCGGGTTTGTAGTAGTGTTAATACGACGTAATTTCTTGTATGTGTGCTCCCGGTGACGCCGAATCTCGTACAAAATAAGTTTGACAGCCATTCTATTGTGCATTATAGTATTCTATGGCCCGAACAGACAGACGACAGGCGAACACTTTAAAAATGGTTACCCATGTCTTGACGGCATGCATCCAGTCAACTCAATAATAGCATAACGGACGGACAGTGCGTATACATTAGAAATTATTGCAGGTTTCCTTACGGGTGCTTTCTTCTGCCACGTGGTCTTTTATACGTGGTAGAGCCACGCTGCAGCTATATTATAGTTCTAGCACGAATGGGTCGGTTCGACCGGGGCAGGAACACGCTCTCACATAATACCAGCATAAAATAGTAGCTTAATGCTGCTGCGTTTCATATGGTGAGTATAGAGAACCGAAGACCCTTTTTACCGGAAACGAGGCATTCCATCTTAGTCCTCATGGGAGACAACGCATCTGCATTTTGATTCGAAGTCGCGGATAGATGTAGATGTCTACACACACACAAACACAGGGCCACAGCAACTACTTACCATCAGGTGGACTGTGTAATCGTTTGTCACTCATCCTATAAAAAAAAGATATTAACGGAAAGACAGTCCGTATACATTAATAATTATTGCAGGTTTCCTTGCGGGTGTTTACTTTTACCACTGGTAAATTAGTATTTGAATTTCATTTACAATTTTAATTGGTGGCATTGAAAGTGACACTCGGTTGAACCTTTTGTGTGGACTGAGAAAAATTACAAAGGTAACGACCTATAACATCTAAATAATCAATTTAATATTCCATCCCTTAATTATTCTTTTTTCTTTAAATTTTTTTCAATCAAAATTTTAATAGGCACTCCCTTGCAGCCTATTATTTAAGAAAATAATTATTAAAATCGAATAACATTCGGTGAAGATATCTCGTAGCATACGAGTACGTACAAATATTTGCGTGGTACACTTTTATTTATACGTGGTAGAGCCACGCTGCAGCTATATTATGGTTTTAACAGGAATTGGTCGGCTCAACCGGGGAAGGACCACACTCTCACAGAATACCAGCGTCAAATAACAGCATAAGAGTGTAGACAACCAGAGACCCTTTTTACTGGAAACGAGGCATTCCATCATAGTTATTGATCGAATTTGATTCTTAATCGAGGATAGATAGGCCACAGCATCAACTACATAGCATCTACTCATCATCAGATAGACTGCGTGCTCGTTTCAATATTATTCTATTAAAAATAGCAAATAAATACAGTTGATTTGAGAACCTCTTTCTGATTAAAGAATTTAACATACCTTATGATTAGGTAACTCCACTTCTTTGGACAGATTTAAAACTTCTAAAAGCGGATTCATATTTCTAGAATCACTGTCATTTTCGTGCACAAACTGATCTAATTCAAGACCTTCTAGAATATTAGTACTAATGTTGGTTTCCTGAGTCACGTCTAATATGTTGTCTCGAACATCATTAACATCTAAACATTGTTCATCAATAAAACTGTCTTTATTTTGGTGATTGTCAATTTTATCATCAAATCGAAAATCATCACTGCATATTGTCATATCCGAATCGTATTCCATATCCATTTCGTCGACTTGATTTCTTAATCTATTTATGTATTGATCTAATAATATATTATCGGGTTTGTTTTTTAATATTGCTATTGCGATAGCTACGCGATATTTTAAGGTTATTTGGCGCGCTGAAAAGTGAGACTTTAATTATATATAAGTACTGTTAATATTTTTTATATACTTTTGAAATATTGGATAATTAATCTTTTTTACTAAATAATAAAATAGCTTTTTAACAGACTCACCACGAAATTATTATTTACTTACTTTTCTAAATTGTTATTTACAATCGGACTTAAGTATAAATATTAGCTATTTATTTAATAAAATACCCAAGTCTTTTATTTTAACTTACCGTAATCGTCAAAATTCATTTCGTGGCGATTGTTTATGAATTTATAATAATATTATTAACATTTTATTGCACTTTTCGAAAATTTCCGCATCCGATACAAGGATTACAGATGAAGTTTCGCGGCATTTAAAAAAAGGTATTTTATAATGTCGTCAAATGTTATGTGCGTAGAAATTTAAAACAAGAAGTTTGTTAACGCGTCTGGTTTGCATTTTTTTTTATTGTTATTGTGTACAATACAAAGGCCAGCAGTGGGTCAGCCAAGCTAATTATCCCCCCTCCCCCACAGCATTACTATTATAGTTAATTATTTATTAAAGTCTGAAAATTGCCAATATAGGTAGGTATCGCTCACCAACTCAGTAATTCATTGACTCACTCATCAAACACCTACGATGATCCAGTGATCGGGATTGTTGAACATGTGGTCAAAATCAGTTATTGGGGTTTTTTGTCAACAATTCTCAATTTCAATTTCAATTTATATACATCAAATTCGTATATACTACTTCTAGGCAACTTAAAACTTAGTGATTGTATCAAATTTATAAATATTACACATATTATATGTCGATGAAGGTTAAACATAAATATTTGGTGTCGACAAAGTTACTGGTGTGGTTAATTTCATCTTCTGTACTTGAAACTCTAAACTAACTACACCAAGCACCAATAAGTCTGTCGAAAATTAATTCATATAGTTCAAATTCTAAAAGAAGACAGAGAAACGTAAACGCACGCAATGCGTTTACACTTCATATAACATTTATATGGATATAAATACGCTTCATATATCGCTAAATTAAGATTAATAAAGGATCAAATTTTCCAAAATATAATGTTATTCCAACAAAAACATATAAATGAAGTGCGATACCAATGACGTGACGGGAGCCTCGCTTCATAGCATAATCTTCCAGGTCCATTATATCTTCCGATTGACAGAAACAGCGTTGTCCCTTTTTCATTTTTATTTTAGTGGAATATTAAGTCTAACTTTTAACTTTTTAAATTTATTGCGAGAATTTTATGTAGTCATATTGTGTAATATAGTAATTATCATTAAGCAGCAATTTTTTAAGTTGTTTAAATCATTGCAACATCTTCTAGTTACGCAGAAATATAAAAAATACGAGTGTACATTATTTTGTCGTAATTTGTATAAAGTTTTCAGGTTGTAATTTATCAATCGATAATCCAATTTATTAATTGATAATTTACTTCTTTAGAAAATTTATTTTATGTTTTTACATTATTTCGAAATAAGTAATTAATCTATCTATATACTTACACTACGCTATAGGCAGTCTATTAAACTTTTTTTTAAATCTGTTTTCAATTTAATTAAAAAATGTGTATTGTTTTATTTTTTTAACGTCATACGTTGGTATTTATAAAGGTACTCTATGGTAGGTATGTCATTACAATTGCTCGTTGATGATTACTTTTTATTATTTCATTTTTACGGGTAAACAAAATGTTTATATATCCAATACTTCATTTATATAAATGGCGCTATATACTATATTATTTGGAATCAGTATTTTCATGATTGCTTTAGTAATAGCAATAATAAAAAAGATGTTTTTTCGTTGGAAACATGAACATATAATCGAAAGGACCACACCAATTGCTGTTGAACGACCAGGTAAGTTACCGCTTTTTGTTGCCATTTGCTATTTATATGTACTTTTACACAATATAGCTTCACAATAAATAATAATAATAATGTCCTCCAGAACAGGATTATAGTGTACGAATGTGCGCATGCACGGACTATCCCATACGACCGGAGCAAGATTAGATTGATCATGACCAACGGCTTTACGTGCTTTCCATTTCCAAAGCCCGTGCCTTTGAAACAACGTTGCCAAAAAAACGTTGAAACAACGTCAACATCCGTACTCCGGGCATATACTATATTTATATAATACATCGATAGTTTTCTTTGCCAAACATTTAATATAGTAAGATAGATGACGGTTTTTTTATAGAATTAAGAGTGAGAAACGATCACATGGTCCACCTGATGGTAAATGGTTACTCTGGTGAATTGACGCCTACATTTATCGTCGATTACGCATCAAAATGCAGATGCGTTATCAGATTAAAAAGGAATGCCTCGGTTTTTTTTTCATTTCATATTTCCTGCCAAATTTTCAAAACTAAATAGCGATAAGGTAGAAATACCAGATCAGACTCCTCTGGATTCTCGCCGTGTCGCTATCATATGCTTTAAACATCGATATAAATGAGAGAATAATTAGTCTATGGCTATGAAGTAATATGTAATAAGTAGGTATATTATACTTCAATCATCATACAGGGTTATTATGCAATAACTGGCCAGTGTAGAGATCCAGAGACCCTTTTTTACTAGAAACGAGGTATTCCATCTTAGTCCTTAGGGGAGACAACGCATCTGCGTTTTGATTATTAATCGAAGATAAATGTAGATGTCTATGGGCCACAGCATCCACTTACCATCAGGTGAACTGTGTGCTCGTTTGTCACCCGTATTGTATAAAAAAAAACCTTCGTAAGAATCTGTCGGTAGGCAAAAACGTTGTTGCCCACAAATCACATTCAATTTAGGATAATTTCAAAAGTAGAAGCCTTATTTACTCGTATTTTTAAAAACTATATTATTATTTGCGTATTTGAACTTAAGTTTATTTGATTACTCTTTGAAAAATAACCCTGTTCAATGCCCCGTTTCCAGTAAAAAGGGTTTTCTGTTCTCTACACTCACCATACGAAACACAGCAGCAATAAGCTACTATTTTAGGCTGGTATTCTGTGAGAGCGTGGTCCTTCCCCGGTCGAGCCGACCCATTCGTGCCACAACCATAATATAGCTGCAGCGGAGTTCTACCGCTAAAAATGTATTTAATACATAATACTTATTGAAACTGAAGTATTTATTTACCCCTGGTTTGGAAAATACCTATGTCCTGGAAAGAACCAACAAGAAACAAACGAGATATATTTTAACATAAAACTTTACAACTTGCTGATCTAAAGCTGGAACTGGAAGTATAGATATACACGTAAGTGTAAAAACGTGCTTGAATATTTTTGTTGATTACATTTGTATGATGACCTTTAAGTACTACATATATTCTCATTTACATACATAACACTTTATTTTATTTAATGATCGCACCTGTATAACTGAAATAACCTGTATTCTCACCTCTATTAGTGGAACCCTCTGTAAATGAGACAGATATTTATTTATACCTGTATATATGAGACACTGGGTAAGTGGAATACCTCTATAAGTGAAACGACATTGCAGGTCCCTTGATGTCTCACTTAACCATGTTTCACTGTACATAATGGAATTATTGGCTTACCGTTTTTCTGCGGCGCTGCGGGTCGCAGATTCGATTCCCGCACGGAACAAAATATTTGTTTAGTCTGCAAATAATTGCTTGGAGTCTTGGTGTTTAGCCACTACTGAACATAGGCCATAGTTGCCACGCTTGGCGGTAAGATTGGCAACCGCAGTTTTTTTTTAAATAATTTTGAGTTGTTATCTGGAAGATGCTGCCGATCATTTCCTATTTGAGTTTCCTACTGTCGGCTGTGAGGACACCCATAGGACGATATAGAGTAGTGGATAATCTTACTCCGCCACTACACGTAGGGTTGCCAGATGGTCGGGATTCGTCTAAATTCTCCTGACATTTTAAACGGTCCAGACTCCCGACAAAACTCGAAATCTCTAAACAGCTTCTCTTCAAATCACAGCTGCTTTAGATTTAATAAAAGCTGAATTAGTAATTAGACTCAACTTTGAAGTAAATTGTTTGAATTTTAAATCTTTTCTGAGTACTAATAAAGGATCCAAATTGGTGGACTCAGTAAAGACCAATGCCGAATACATGTGGAAACCAAAAAATTTAGTGTACTTTTTACATTTTTATTTATAATATTTGTTTCGCCGAACAACAACCCCAAATTCCCGACATTTTCTAATTTTGTCGAGATGTTTTGATCTTCCGATTTGGCATTTCTAACTACTACACGTGATAAAAATAGATCAATGAATGTTTTAAAAAAATATTATTACCTTACAGCGGTCAGTGTGATGATCCAAACTTCAAGATGCGTATTCCAATGTCGACATTACTCTGATGACGTCACCGTATATGATATAATAAGTAAGAACGAATACGACGCATGATTTTTTTATCTGTGTATGTTTTTTTTCTTTAAGACTAAACAATAAACGAAATTGTTATATAAAATGCGATTTCGTTTCTTTTTGTTTTATTTTTTTCTTCATCAGCATCGTTTTGTTGTGGTTGCTTAAAGGCTATGCGCTCGCCATAAATACGAGCAACCAGGTTACAATACTGCGGCGTGCTCGACGGTGAAGAAAACTATCGTAAAGCAAGCAGCAAGTATAAGGATTAGAATATTTTGAGGCTATGTGAAGTCTGCCAACACTTACTGGAGCCAGTGCGGCGGTTTAACTCCCTACTTCTCTTAGAAATGACGGAGGAGGGAGAAGGGGGTGGGGGTGGAGGGTGAGAATTCGATTGAAAATTAAACAATAATTTTTATTAAAATATTTGTATTTACTTAAATTAGATCAATTATTATTTCCTGTCTAAGTTGGATCTTTTCAGAGTCGCTCCCTGAAGAATATCTAAAGAAAGCACTTGACACCGTAAACGCTGTTGATCTTTACGATGTCGAGATCTGACAGTAGCTTGGAGTTATGTCCCAAGGACTTCATTATGGAACCGTCAGGGTCCTGTAAATAATAAAAAGTAACGATATCTGCCGATTTTATATATTGCTATTAGTATGTTTTTGCCAGAAACTTTATAAGAGTTTTGGCGGGATATTAACAAATGGCGAATTTTCGCCCTAGTAATATGTAATGGTCAAACCAGGTCATGTCATTATCTTGTATTATACTGGTAAAATATTGGACAAATATTATTTTTTTATGGATGAAGTGTGACAATGAACTGAGAGTCCACCTGATGGTAATTGAATGCTGTAGGTAGTTGACCATAACTGTCTACGTCTATTTTTGATTAAGAATCAAAATGCAGATGCGTTGTCACCTCTGAGAACTTAGATGAAATGCCTCGTTTCCATTAAAAAGAGTCTCTGATTCTCTACACTAACTATACGAAAAGGAGCGCTATTATTTTATACTGGTATTCCGTGAGTCAGTGGTCTTTTGCCGGCTTAACCGACCCGTGGTGCAACAATAATATAGGTGCAATACGATTCTACAACGTTAAATGCTCCTGTAGGCATGCATCAATGCATATGTTGTGTGGTAGAGTCACGCCGCGACTATATTATGGTTGTAGCACGAATGGGTCGGCTCGACCGGGGCAGGACCACGCTCTCACAGAATACCAGAGTAAAATAGTAGCTTAATGCTGCTGTGATTCGTGCGGTGAGTGTAGAGAACAACACATCTGCATTTTGATTCTTAATCGAGAATAAATGTAGATGTCAATGGGGCACAGCATCCACTTGCAATATGGTGGACTGTGTGCTCGTTTGTCACCCTTAGTCTATAAAAAAATATACATATAAACCTTCCACTTGAATCATTATTTCTATTGAAGAAATGGAATAGTGAGCTAGTGGTTGTAATAGTGTCACTGCTGATCTTGAGGTCCTGGGTTTGAATCCCGGTTCAGGCCAAAAAATGAATTATGAGTTTTTCTGTCAAGAAATTCTCAGTAGCTATTCGATGTCAGGAATTTGGCGGTGTCTCACCCCCGTGCCTCGGAAAGCACGTAAAGCCGTTGGTCCTGCGCCTGATTTCTCTTCGGTCATGTCGGTTTAACGTCCCATGGGATTATGAGAGTGAGGGAATAGAGAGTGCACCTGTGCTTGCGCATACACTTGGGCACTATAATCCTGTCCTGCGCCGATGGCTAGTCCAGGTTGAGACAGGCTGTTTTATATTATGTTGAGACGCAAAGAAGAGTAGAAGTAGAGTAGAACTATCAATTTTTTTTTTGGATGTTGATCACCTTAACCTAGACTTTTTTTTATAGGATAGGGTGACAAACGAGCACACAGTCCACCTGACGGTAAGTGGTTGCTGCGGCCCATAGACATCTACATCTATCCTCGATTACGAATCGAAATGCAGATGCAGTTTCACCCGTGAGGACTAAGATGAAATGCCTCGTTTCCAGTAAAAAGGCCTTGGCTTACAACCTAAGTTAGGTACGTTTTAATAAAATTGAATTAGTTTTATATATTTTATATCATATACTATATATATAAAAATCTATATTTATTTTTATGAACGCTGATGATGATTTTTTTCTGCCAACGAAACTGCTACATCTATTGACGATAGTTTTTGTTCCATAACTGATACGCTGGGTGATTTTCTACGTCATACATTTGACCAGTGTAGCTCTTTGCTAAATGTGTGTGATATCAATGCACAAAGTGTACCCAGCCACTATAGTGATCTCATTAAGCCTTTACAAACTGAACGTTCAATTTCGGAGAGCTGATTGAAGCCCCATCTTCTTTCAACCACTTACCCCCTCTCTGGTTTCACTTTGATACGTAACGATCGGGTTGATAAGAGAGGGGGTGGTGTTGCTATATACCTTCGCAGTGACTTATCTTATAAACTTGTAGCTTCCTCCTCGCCCTTTTACTCCGCATCTGCTGAATTTCTTTTTCTTGAAGTATGTGTGAAGGGAGCTAAAACCGCTCTTGGTGTTGTATATTGTCCCCCCTCTGTTGATTACTTCTCCAGTCTCGAAACGACTCTGGAATCTTTAGGGTCAGAATACTCACATCACATCATCATGGGTGATTTTAATACAAATCTCCTGGCTTCGCACTCATCCCGTTCCTATAAGTTCCTTCAAATAATCGAGTCGGTTGGCCTTCATGTTCTACCTCTACAAGCCACTCACCACAATGCGGACGGGGAGGACACGTGGCTCGATTTAATGCTAACCTCAAACACCCCCCCCTTGTCTCTACTTATGGTCAACATTATGCGTCTGGTTTCTCCCATCATGATTTCATTTTCCTTTCCTATATCCTGAAACCTCCTAAGCCCTCACCTAAAATCCTGCACTTGCGTAGTTTTGGCCGTATGGATGTAGAGAAGTTGTGTCAGGATGCTTCTAAAATTAACTGGGACACAGTGACAGCCGCTCCCACGGTAGACGAAAAAGTTAGCGCATTTAATAACATATTAATTAATCTATATAATATGCATGCTCCTATTAAAAAAGTAAAGCTAAAGCGGCTGCCAGCACCTTGGATGACAACAGAGATCCGCGTTGTGATGAGGCGTAGAGACCGAGCCTTTCAGAAATATAGAAAAAAGCGGTGTGAGGAAAATTGGTCCATTTTTAAAACTGCAATAAATCGGTGTAACCAGATGATACGCAACGCGAAACGCCGATATATTCTTAACAACATCATATCCTCTTCCCCCGCTATCTGGAAGTTGCTTGGAACTATGGGTATTGGTAAGAAGTCCCATTCTGAGTTTCAGGGGACAATTGGTTTGGACGATATCAATCAACACTTCTCTTCACATACACCTCTGGATCACCAAACCAAGTGTCAAACTGTTAATCAGTTAATGGGTTTACCTCGTCCTATTATCGCTCTTTTCCACTTCTCTCCAATAGCTGCGAATGAGATCAGGAAGGTTATACTCTCCATTAAGTCTAACGCTATTGGTTGTGACAATATCAGTCGCCGTATGATTATTAATATTATAGACCATCTCCTCCCTGCTATTTCCCATATAATTAACTTCTCTCTGGATTCTGGAGTTTTTCCGTCGCTGTGGCGTAAAGCTTACATTATACCTCTGCCAAAAATTTCTAATCCTTCTTTACCTAATCACTTCCGACCTATATCCATTCTTCCCTTTTTTATCAAAGGTGCTAGAGGCTTGTGTACACAAACAGCTATCACATTTTATCTTCTCGAATAACCTGTTAAGCTCATTACAGTCTGGGTTTCAGACCAGGTCATAGCACTGTTTCCGCGCTCCTCAAAGTCACTGGAGACATTAGGGCAGGCCTGGAGGAAACTAAAGTCACAGTACTGGTTTTGGTTGACTTCTCTAACGCCTTTAACGCCATCAGTCACGACATCCTATTATCAATCCTTTCACTTTCTATGATCTCATCTGAGGCTTTGAAGTGGTTCTCATCTTATATTCGAGGCCGCCATCAGTCAGTTCGCATTGACGAGTCCTCATCAAGTTGGTGTAACTTGCATGCTGGTGTTCCTCAAGGCGGTATTCTATCTCCGTTGTTATTTTCAATATTTATAAATCTCATTACCCCAAATCTTCAGTGTGCGTATCATTTGTATGCTGATGACTTGCAGTTGTACGCACACGCGAAGGTCGACTGTATATATACATCAATTGAGTCTCTTAATAAGGACCTAGAGTATATAAAGCATTGGTCTGACAAGTTTGGTCTTAAAGTTACGCATCCAAATGTCAGGCTATAATAATAGGTAGCCAACGGATGATAAAGAAACTGGATAACACAGCTTTACCGCCGATCATTTTTAACGGTTTTATTTTAGAACTGAGTAATACCGTGAAAGACCTTGCATTGCACATTGACTCCACCTTGAGCTGGAAATGTTTGTCAGAAAGTGACAGGTATTTTGAGTTCTCTCTACCGCCTGAAGAACTTTCTCCCGTCCAGGACCAAGACGATTATTGTGCAGACCTTAATTTTTCCCATTTTTGACTATGGTGATGTGTGTTATTTTGACCTGAATGCAGAACTCTTGAACAAATATGACCGTCTTCTTAATAACTGCATTAGATTCATTTTAATCTTCGAAAGTATGATCATGTGTCTACTTATCGCTCTCAACTCAATTGGTTACCCATTCGTCAGCGCCGTAGTCTACGTGCACTCACTACTCTTTACTCTAACTTGATGTCTCCTAATCCTCCATCTTATTTAACTCCTCATTTTCAATATCTTAGCTCCAACCATGATAGAGTTCTCCGTTCTAGTAATAACCTTTTGCTTCAGTGCCCCCCTTTTAGTACTAATTTTGTACAATCATCGTTCTTTGTTCAATCTGTTCTTCTTTGGAACGCTCTTCCTTCCGAAATCAGGAGTGCCGAAAACCGGATTTCGTTCAAATCTAAAGTGCGAGAACTGCTCGTCAATAAAATGGCAGAATCAACTTAGCGTTCGTAGTTAGCCGTGTTTAATATTATATTTAATATATATATATATATATATATATATATATATATATATATATGTGTTTACAGTATAAGGACATATTTTACTCAGAACAGTTACCCCTTACCTTTACAAATGACGTTAAGCATCCAATTAGAACGCTTACGTTATAAACGATGTAATAAATAAACAGCTAGAAAAAATGCTAGAAAACAACATATTTAGACCATCCTTTTCACTCTGGAGTGCACCAGTGCACCTAGTTGCGAAAAAGGCTATTCGTGTTGACTACTGTGACGACTAATGTGTGTGTATGTGTGTATATAAATATGTATGTATATGTATATATACTTACATAATGTTTATATGTGTGTATATTTATGCGCTTATATATGTATGAGTTTATATATATATATATATATATTTTTTTGTACATACTTCTTATTGCACCTACCCCTTTTATCTCTGCACTACTCTAAGGTAGACTGGTAGATAATGCCTCAGGCATTAAGTCCGCCAATATTCATCTAATGTGTATATGAAGTTTTGGGCGGAATCTATTATTTTGGTGTTATTCAGATTAAAGATAATCAGAGACTATTTTTATTTTACCAATTTTCGTTTTTCTGATATATTATAGACTAGGTCGACTCTGGCATTGCTCTTACAATCGGTTCACCCGACAGAGAAAAGTTTAAAAAGTGGTTTTATGTCTTACTAGCATGCAATAACCTCTGTTTATATAGTACGTGTTACAAAAAGATGAAATAAAATAAATTAAAACATTCTTTGTTTAAGTTCATACCGCCAATGTGAAATACTTGATAATGTCGTTTATATACGTTCAGACCATGGAGTATAGAGGTAAGGAGGATAATCTCTCATAGGAGAATAGTTGAAAATATCCATCTCTAAGTAGTAAATAAAAGTTCAAAAACTCTCCACAACAGCGCTCGAGTAGCTACTGGGTATGAAAAATCGCCGTAAAATACGTTTAGAGTGATTTTGAAAACAAAAATTTTGAAAGCAATAAAATAATTACTGTAAAAAGAATTATGGTGAAAGTAGGTGCAGTAAAAAAAATTTGAGTGTAGCTACAGTGGCGCCACCCTTATTTAGCGCTTTCCTACGGACCCTTTTTATACATAATCTGTACTCCTTACCTCTAACCTCCATAGTTCAGACGTTCATAGTGACATTGTCAAGCCACATTATTCACGTGTTGGGAAGTAGAATTCTACGTATCTAACATATAATAGTCTGTGATCAAACAAGAAAGTCGCACAGAGCAAGAATATCAATACGTTTGATAGTTTTGAGCTTAATAGAAACCATTTATTTCAATACTACAATGCAATTCAAATAAGAACTGGAACATCAATGACTTCGAATGGCCGTGATCGGCCATTCGAACTGTCACTTAAAAAGTACGACTTGCAAAGAAAATTAATTAACGTATTAATAACGTTCTTTTTTTCGCTTAGTTTATCGAGTCTTAGTTTTACAAAATCTAATGAACTCATAATTATTTTTATATGTTAATTTAAAATATTGATACAGGTCGGTGGAACATTTTAAATGCATACATAAATACATGTTCTATTTTTATAAGTTAAAGCAGCTGTGATGATAATGAAGACTACACAGACAGTGATGCAGATATGAGCGAAATTATAATGCTAGATTCAGATTAATAATTTTTCGTTCGTGGTTCTGTTGTAAATAAATATTTTTCAAAAATATCTGTTTTGTTCACCCTACCTAACCTGATTTGAATTGACAGCTATGACGTCACAATATGGTGCCAAGTCAGTTATTCTTATTTAAATCGCGTAGTACAGACAGATACTTCAATTTTATTTATATGGATAGATTTTTTTTATAGAAGAAGAGAGGCAAACGAGCTTGCGGCTCAAATGTAGATCAAATGATAAATGTAAGTTTGGACCGCCGTCCAAGAATAACTGCAATACTAGGGGAATTGCAGATGCGTTGCCGGCCTTTTAAAAAGGAGTAACCCCGTTTAGTGGAGATCCCGAAGTCTTATCGACGATTTCCCAAAAAAGTCGTGCGAAAAAGAAAATTAGATAACGGAGGTGTGACATGTGAAGATGATACCTGGTCCTTGTATGTGGCCACAGCCGAAATCCCAGTCCTGCCAAGCTGCCTCCAGAACTGCCAGGCAGGATGTGTCGCGCTTCGGTAATCGTATGGCAGTGGCAAAGTTGCATCGGGACGCAGTTTCTCGAAGTGGTGCAGTTTGTCTATTGAGAAAATTTACTTTAAACGGAAGCAGGCAATAATTTTCTGAAAGTCATTTTCATTCATTTAATAATTCATTCACAACGGCCTATAAAAAGACCATTGCTAAACATAGACCCATCCCCTCCCCCTTAGTCTGCCCCATTGAGATATTTATCACGTCTACAGCTGCACATGGGGCTCTCTCAGCATGGGTTTCTGCCACTCGGAGTCAAAAATGCCACTCTTTCCCAACCCCTTTCCCCACGATATCGCAAGTATAAAAATATAAATAGGTAAAGTTCGAAAGTTCGGTAGCCTATAATATTTTCCGTCTAAGAGCCAGTCTAGTCTTTTTTTTTGCCGCTAGCTTCTTACAGAACTTTTCTGCTACTAAGAAGCAGGGCGTGCTCTGTCATGTTCACCGCCACACCGGTCTGAAGACCGAAGATTCCATCTTAGTTCTCATAGGTAACAACGCATCCTTAATTATTTCTTTATTTGAAATCGGTTGCAGGTGTGGTTACTTTTTTTATAGGATAAGAGTGGGAGGTGTATTTTACGCTGGTATTCTGTGAGAGCGTGCTCCTTCCCCGGTCGAGCCGACCCATTCATGCTACAAACATAATATAGCTGCAGCCTGGGTCTACCACTTCATTAGTCAGTAATCATCAGGTAGACAATACGTTTATTTATCATTTCCATTATTACGAAATAAAAAGCCAGACCATTTGCCATGCGAGATTGTGGCTAATCTCCATAAAAACGAGGAGATCCAACAATGAATTTTAAGGGCCCGATAAAGTTTAGTATAAGATTAAGCGACTACTGAACCCTGCGCTTTTTATACTACAATCCTTTACGGGACATTTACCGCTTAGCATATGTCAGTCCCATCATACCCTAACATAGATCACTAACTCATAACGTTGATTATTATACTACGTGGGTCATGGATTCGAACAGAACTTCCGCATCGTCGCCATTTGGTTGGGATAAATATTATGATATGTACCTACGTCAGTTCTGTTCAAATTCAAGATCCTTATTAAATTACATCCAACGGACTCAAATCGAACACATTCCATCAATAAATGGTGTATGTATGTCTTCTACTCCACTCCACAATCTTCACAATTGTTTTTCTCATCAAGAAGACAAATTTCTTACATGGAACATGTCCAGATCTGAGTCTATGAGCAGTAGTAACTAATTTCCTACTTAATAATTAAGTTTTAGAAAAAAAAAGAAACCCACTTGCCATACAAGATTATGGCTAATCTCCATAAAAATGGGGAGATCAAACAACGAATTTTACGGGCCTGATAAAGTATAATATTAAGTGACAACTGAACCGTGCGCTTGTAAATAGTCTCTTATAAAAGTAATGAAAAAATAAATATGTACTAAGTATAACACATAACATAAACATTTTCTTTAGAGAACAGGTAGAAAAGTGTGTCCTGCTCGAAGGATCAACTGACCTGGTCGTATGTGACGCGGGTGGACTCTCACGTATCTGTCCCTATCGTGACGAGATGGCTCAAAGTAGAAGCCCAGCATCGCCATCACCATCATTGCCGTATGCTGCCGATGTTGCCCGCCCTCGAACAACTCCACAACGCCGAAGTTCTTAAAAAAATAAACAAAAAAACTGTTTTAAAAATCGGTAATATTATGTTCCAAAATCTAAATAGATCAATTTTTTTCAACATTAAATATTATTTGATCCGAAAATAATTTTATACAGTAAGTGATTCAATGTATTCGCTGAACCGAATTTTATACATGGTAGTTATGCTTCAAGGTATTACGGGTGCGGTGCCAATGGGTAGGCTTCACTGAGGGTAGATCACGTTCCCCTAAAACACCAGAGTAGCAGCAGCAACATAGCAGTATAATGCTGGAGCCTAAAATGCATTGTAGGTTCCCATAGACTGCAGTAGCTTACCATCAGGTATACTGTTAAGTTTGTTTGCCACTGCAATTTAAAAAAAAACCTTCGGAACGCAACTACACCTGTCTATCCCTTTTTTCTATTAGAAGCTAGTATAGGCATCATCGTACCGGTTTGTCCATATTAACCACACAAAGTATATGGATTAGAAACATTAAAGTAGATTTAAAAAAAATATAACTCATCCTAGTAAGCACCTAATCTACCATTTTCTAATATTTACTTCACAACAGGATTTTTCTTATATTGTTTAGGCTTTTATGTAGGTAAATTGAATACGGACATATACTCGAAACAATTTTATTTTAGTTATAGGAACAGTAGTTCTGTGCGGGATTCGAATCCGCGGCATCGTATCCGTACCAAAATTAGTGCAATTTTGGTGCGGGCCATCAAAGCTATAACGATTGCAAATGTATAAAACCCGTTTATTCAATGACGAGCATTTAAATTGTAATTAAACCTTTCAAGAAAGTAAAAACCCATCTCAAAAACAGACTAGAAATAAATAATCTCCGATATTAAAATATACCATGAACACCAGCGTGTAAAATGCTGCTTTGTATGGTGAGTGTAGTGAACTTGAGACCTTTTTTACTGGAAACGATTTCAATCTTAGTCCTCAGGGGCACAGAATAAATAATAGTATATACTACGTATCAGGTGTGATATCGCATCTATTTTTAATCGAAGACTTCAGAATATGGATTGTAGAAGTAAGGAGTACCAACTCCCATAGGAGAATAGTTAAGTTTCCATCTGTAAGCAGTAAATAACAGTTCAAAAGCTCTCCACTACAGCGCTCAAGTAGCTACGGGGTATGTTAAATCACCGTAAAATAAGATGAGAGTGATTTTGAAAATAAAAATTTTGAAAGCAATAAAATAATTATTGTAAAAAGAATTATGGTGAAAGTCTGTGTAATAAAAAATTATAAAAAGTTCTTTAAAATTTAGACTATAGCTACAGTGGCGCCACCCTTATTTAACGCTTTCCTACGGACACTTTTTTGTACAGTCTGTACTCCTTACCTCTACACTCCATACTTCAGAAGCTAATCTAAAATATATGAAAATTATTTTATTCCTTTATGTTTTTTTACGTCGGTCTTACTTTTATTGTAGAGCAAATAGAAGTTTTATTCCTATAAATAAAATCAACTAATTATGTAAATATAAAAAAATAGCACTAAGTTTTCCTTTACTAACATATTTTCCTTAACAGATAAAATTGTATAAGTATTTATTGTATCTGTGTCTTGTGTCGATAAATTAAAAAAAACACGGTCCCACAGTATATTCAGCTGCATAAGGCGTTGTAGCGAGTCGCACGTGTGGGTTCATTTCGGCACGCTTGCCGAAAAATATAAAAGGTCCACACAGGTAAAAAACCACAGACCTGTCGTTAGAGTCCTACCCGCTGCTTATTATCTTCACTAAATGTTGATCAATGTAAATCGGCCAACATAATATCATGATCAGGTAAGTAATGAGAGACAGGTATAAATAAGCGCATTATAAGCGCTTTTAACCTTTGAAATGTAGGCGAACACACCTAGATGACAGCACCGTCGACGTCGCCGAACAATGAGGGCATCCACGACATTTTCTGTCATCAGGGGGCGCCACTTAAAAATAAGGTGTAATTATTTGACAGATTTCATAGGGGGGAAGTAATCGTTCGAAAATTTTAGAGGTTTAGGTTCTTTCCTGTACTGTTGATTAAATTTTATATTAATTAGATTAAAAATAAACAAACCAAACCATAGACATTCGTAAAGGTCGAAAAATTAAAAAAAAAGTTAAATATGTACAAGAATTTTAAAAGCAACAACCACTGAAGCATTGTTTTATTAAATATAATACTCTAGAAATTGATAAACTTTTATTTTAAAACTAACTTTTGACATTGTGTTACAAAACACTTCACCTGTTTCAACTACTGCGACATCTGGTGAGTGAACCATTACTAGCCCTCATTCGGACATCACATTACGCGGGGACAAATAAGCGCTTTTAACTTTTTAAATGTAGGTGTACACTCTTTATAGCTGCCAGCAACGTCGCCGAAAAATTCATATTGAATTGTATTTGAACTAGGTAATTTACACGACGAAACGAATTCGCCAATTTGTGACTTTTGACTTGTTGGCGACGATGCTGCGGCATTCCAATGAAGTACGGCACTTGCTTTTTTTATTAGGATACTACAGACCCCTCGTCTTCACACGCGTGATTTTTGGACCTCGACAACATAACATGCATGTATTAAACGCAAACCCTCCTCTTGAATCATTCTGTCCATTAATGTAAACCGCATCAAAAAAACGTTGCGTAGAAGTGTACAGACGAAGGGAAGCAACTTTGTTTATACTATGTAGAGATTTGTTTTGTAAAGGACGAGTCAGTTTTGTTGAAATAAAAAATATATAGTCACAAGCAGAATACGATCAATTAAATACAATTAATACAATTAAGCTTCATTATTGATGTTTTTGCAGAATTGTAAGTAACCAAGAGTAGAAATTTAAAAATATGAAAAGAGGATAGGACTTAGGAAAAGAAATCAAAACAAAGAAAAACGCAAATTATTTACTACTTCACATCTATAAGGCGGATAAATAAAACAACGCACCAAAAATACCTTTTATTTAATTCAATACAAGTCTAGTTACATATTAAAACAACAATCAACAATCTAGTATAATATTAAAAAAACAAATGCAATAATGTGCTAGCATTAAAACACAGCATTAATCACAGACGAAAATCCATAAAAATCAAAAATATTCCGTAGTATTTCTACTTCTTGATAATTGTTCTCCTAGAGATTTCTTATTCGCCAAAAGCATACCTATAAAGTCACTATGTTTGCTTTTTCATGTTGATTCAGCTTTTTATTTTTAATCACTGCTTTTTTTATATAAAAACGACTTCTAAAAATCCCCTGACGACTTAAAGTCACATTCTAATAATTTTCTAATTTTAAATTTAAGTTCAAAGTTCACTTTACTTATTGGTTCAATAATGCCAGTCGCTTGATAAAGTTTACGTATGTCTTTGAGTATATCTTTGGCCTGTAGTAACCAGGATCTAGTGTTCCATTTTTTCTTCTTCAGTATCTTGATGTTTCCAGACGGTTCAAGGTTCGGTATACAGGATATCCTGCTGAAAACTAAAACGTAACCGTTATCTGTATGCGAATTTCATTTAGGGCGGTGAGTTTGTTAAAAAGGAAAAATATACAATGCAGTCTGAACGCCTAGTTTCGTAAAATTACTAATTTAGTCCTAAGATCTCAAAATTAAAAATAATACTTATTTTTATAACATGGCACTTATAATATGGCACATCCCAGATTAATTTCTTTTGGTCATAAAAGCGGCTATATCAAGTTATTTGTAGAGGCCCATAAACTGTGTTTTACATTTTATAGACCACTGTATGTGCTGCTAGTCTGAAAGGTAAATAAAACACCAGGCAGCTGTATTTTATTTAATAATAATAATTATTAAATAATAGTGATGAATTCACTTCAGACTGCGTTGTCAGGGACGACATTTACGGTTTAAGTGTTTTACCTAGGTGTGAATCTCCTTGAAATTACGGAACATATGAAATAATAATACTGACTTACCGGAGAGATTTATCTATACGTATTACGTATACTAATATTGAAAACTTCTGTTATCATTGAATAAAATCTCTGCTCGACCCTCACAAGTTTTTGGGTTTCCATCACTCCCCGTTATCCATTTCTTCGATAGTCGTTGGACTATGTCCTTCAAATTCACTTTGCGTTTCGCTTTTGCGTCTTTTCGCTCTTTGTCTCAGAAAATCGCAAAATTTACTCATCATCCAAGTCCAACGTATGAGTAATTCTGACATCTTCTTTTCATATTCCTCTCTCAAGCAATCCGGGTTCTTTTCTAACCATTCTATGGCTTCATCACATTCCTTAGTAAATTTAGAGACTTCGTTTGCCGACAACTTCTCGATATTTTCCGCGACAGACTGCTTCACGCTGTACACGTAGCCTTCCAACTGGTTGCGGACTTCTAATCGTCGTTTATTCTCCGTATCCTCCTCCTTGAACGCCTCAGCGTCTGCTATCATCTTTTTGATTTCCTGTGGCTTGAGGCGATGGTCGTTTGTCACCACTAGGCAATTGTTAGTTCCACTGCTTCGTTCTTGCGCAAATACTGACAGAATCCCATTAGCGTCAATATCAAACGTGATATCCACTGTAGCAACTCCTCTTGGCGCTGGTGGTATATCGTTTAGTTCAAATACGCCTAACAGATTGTTGTCTTTGGTCAACGATCGTTCACCTTCAAAAACTTCTATTGTCATGCTTCTTTGGTAATCCTCTAAAGTAGTTAAATCTTTGGTTTTTCGGCAAGGGATAGGAGTGTTCCGGTCAATGATCTTATACATAATTCCTCTAGCAGTTTCTACGCCTAAAGACAATGGCACCACTTTGACTAGCAGCAATTCCTGGGTCTTCTCATGCCACTCACCGGATAAAATAGCCGCTTGTAATGCAGCACCGCACGCTACTGTCTCCTCAGGGTTAATAGTTGACGATAAGGGATGTCCTTTGAAAAATTCTTGAACCACGCTTCGTATTTTCGGTATTCTTGTGCTACCGCCAATAAGGATGACATCGTTTATATTATCTTTCTTCATCCGGGCGTCCCTCAAAGCTTTTTCCAATGGTTTCAAAGTATCTATAAATAAATCGGAGCAGAGGTCTTCGAACAATGATCTTGTAACTTTTCCGTAATAATCAATGTCGTCGTATAATGATTCGATATGTACAGTAGCTTCGGTTGCGGAAGATAGAAACCGTTTCACTCTCTCGGCGGCGGTTTTGAGTCTGCGAAACGCTTTAGAGTTCCCCAATATCTCCTTTCCGTAGCGCTTGCGGAAGTCCTCAGCGAAATACACCGCCAGACGGTTGTCAAAATCGTCGCCCCCCAAACGCGTATTACCAGCCGTCGATATCACTTCGTACACCGGCCCTTCGGAGATCGTCATAACTGAAACGTCAAAAGTACTACCACCCAAGTCGTAGATTACAACATTTCGTTTGCCTTTGAAATTCCTGTCCAACCAGTAAGCGAGCGCGGCCGCAGCCGGTTCGTTAACAATCCTTAAAACGTTAAAACCCGCAATGGCTCCCGCTGCCCTGGTTGCATGCCTTTGTACATTATCAAAATACGCGGGAACCGTAATAACAACATCGTTCACTTTTTCTCCTAAATACGCCTCGGCCACCTCCTTCATCCTGAAAAGTATCATAGCACTTATTTCCTCAGGCGCGAACACTCTCTTTTGATTTTTATAACAAACTTTAATTTTTGGCTTACCGTTGTCGTTAGCAACTTGAAAAGGCCAATGGCGTAAATCCATTTGCACTGCTACATCTTCATAACGTCGTCCGATTAAGCGTTTCGCGCCAAATATTGTATTAGCCGCGTTCGCCATTGCTTGATTCTTCGCCGGTTCACCGATAAGACGTACACGATTCGTAAAAGCAACGTAAGATGGCGTTGTTCGGTTACCTCGTTCATTTGGTATCACTTTCACAGTACCCTGTCTCCACACAGCCACACACGAACTCGTCGTACCTAAATCGATACCAATCCCGACCATAATGTTCGTTTATTTCTCGCACCGCACTGTACTTCACTATTGACCACTTTAAAACTGCCGCTTCGCTGCTCTCGTTCCGTATTTATACTCTCGGCCAATAGCAGCCCCGAACTTTCCTGAGTATTCCATTACTCGACCAATCGGGAAATGTTATCGCTAGAATATTCTAGAAATGGGTTGCTAGCTGTTAAAATTGTATTTTATACTACATAATTCTTTCTTTTGGTATAAAAATAAATGTTGTAAATAATATTTATGAATGCTTAAGGTTTGTTAATTGTAAAAACTACTTGTGCATATCTTAAGTGTGTAAATATAAAATTGGGGTTTTTTTAAACCATTTCATAACTGTGTTTTGTTATTACTATTAGACGTTATTTTATTACTTTTGTAAACTTATAGATGAACATAAATTTTCCAACTTGAAAGTGTAAAGTGTAATACACTTAAAAACCTATCGATCCCCTAAAGCCTATAAAAGTCCACAGCTGAACATAAGGTTTTGTAATCAAGAAGATGTTCCCCATCTCCTGTTTCAGTTTCCAACTGTCAACTCTTACGACACCAACAGGACGATATGGGTTAGTGGATATTCTTACAGTCACTTATTCTTACATAATAATTTATTAATCAAATCCAATAATTTTTAAGTACATTAAAAAGTTACCAAAGTGTAACTTTTTGTACTATATGGTCTCCCCATTACTGCCCATGCCCTTTGACGTCATTGCATAATAATAATAAGGTTTACTGCTAAGTGCTATGTGCTATCTCTATCTATATCAATTTATCATTCAAGCAGTGCAGCTCATAAACTCACGCGTGTGCAGCTGCAGTGCAATAAGCGGTTAACGATTATGCACAAACCAGTAATTTTTGCAACTTCCGCTACATAAAAAGTACTCTGTGTTTGCAACGTATCACAGTGAACGAATTTTAATGATATTGCTATCTGCAATTCAATGTGAGGGATAAATGTAATAATAATGCTTTTCGGTGAGGGATACGATTTGAAATATTGTAATGTTATTGATTCAATAAAAATTTAAATTAAGTTATTAAAAAAAATATTAAGTTAAATTAATGACAGTTGAATTTTACCTATTTATTGTTGCTAAATCAACGCAATGTTTTTTTTTAAATTACGCTTTTTGGTGTCCACCTTTAAGTAATGGGAAATTTAGCTATGATAACTATGATGTTATTCCATATGTACCTATGTAACAGTGTACTCACTATTGCGAGAGCATAATAAAATAAATAAATAAAAATATTACAAATTAATAAAACAAAATAAGTAGGTATCTAGTACCACTAAAATGTGTGGGACAGAAACGAATATAGGTAACTGTGTAACTACCCAAATACAAAAGTTTCTCTGGAGAAATCATATAACAATTGTTTTTAATTTTAATAATAACCTGTTATATTATGTATAAAATATATATAAGTATATATTTATACTTATATTATTATTGTTAGTTACTTTGCATTCGCATTTGATACAGTTATCTTCCAAGTAAAGATGGCTAGTCTACTCTTTTTTAAAAGGCCGGCAACGCACCTGCAATTCCTCAGCTGCTTTAGCTGTCCCCACCGCTATAAATAAACGTAGTACATACTTTTAAAGTCCACTGCTGAACATAGGCCTCCTCCAAGGAATGCTACGAAGCACGGTCCTGAGCCACCTCCTTCCATCGACTTCCTTTTATGCAATATACTAGGTTCTTCGTATACCCACTGGGTAGGTCATAGCTGAACTTTAGTACATAATATGTAGCTGATCGAATTTATGTACATAATACCAACTTGGGGTACCTACGCTGAAAGTTTTGCGTTTTGCAAGCCTGATCTTTGTCATTATGGAACATATACACACTCCGTATCATTAGAATATTCCACTATTTTTGTTGATTAACTTTCAGTGGAACATTTTCGACGGAACAAAGCGTTTGCAATGTCTGCCTTACCTCCGCGACAAAGCACAGGTCTACTTTATTACAGTGAACCCCCGGTAATTCGACAAACATTTTGCAGGGTAGTGTCGAACTATTGAATTTGTTAGATTATAGAGTACTGTCTAAGATAGATACAGTCCGGAATTCTTTACAAAAGAGTACCTTGTAATCCGACAAATTACAGATGCAATGATAAGATTCTATAAGTTATTTATATGTACTACATGTAACATAATGAAGTATTATTTGTACTCTGAAGTACAAATCATACTTCATCATGCATGTTAAATTTAACAACAAATTATAAATTGTACAACACAACAGAGCGCTAACGTTTTATTATAAAATAACCTTCGTTAATGCTATAAAACTTACAAAAAATATGCAATAACTTTACATTAGAAAATAATTGTGTACAAACAAATGTACATATGTACAAAAATGATCAAAAGTTATGAATCAATCAATTTAAGAGCATTATTAACAAGCAATAACGCTTTTTAAAGAAAATTATGATCTTTCAACCATTTTCAGATTCAAATTTTTCAATCAGAATCAAAACAATACGTGTCAAACATAATAGTGGTGGTGCGTACAAATTGTTCAATCATGCATTAGCGAAGATTGTCAAAAAATATTCAATAATAAATACTAGACCATGTCGGAATACAGGGGGGTGCCGGATTAGACAGGGGTCGGATTACCAGGGGTCCACTGTATTTAAAATTATGTTCCATAACATAATATGTAAGTCACTGACACTGCACGGAAGCGGGGAAAGCAGGTAATGCCACGCTATTAGAAAGATATCTTACCGATACCACAGAAAAAATAATGGTATGTACTACGTACCGATACCTCCAAATTTTATAGGTCAAGTGCCTTAGTTCAGACTGTTGCAATGAAAGTTAAATTTAGAATTTTAAGATTATTATCAATTTCTTTTAAAATATCCGAATATTTATAGATTGGCTCTATTTCTGATTTTGTTCCTACAATTGCTTAAAAATTATGAAACTTTTAAATTTTCCATCAAATTAATGCAAATTAAAGCGAAAGATTGCCACAGATGGCCATCCTATTGCCTCTGTTTATATGAAATAATATAACTATTGAGAGAGATTATTCATAATTATTAAAATAAATCGTCATTTTTGATTGACGTCGTCATTCAAATCGTCGTCATTGTAGGTGTATTTAATAATTAAAAATAGTACAAAAAGTTTCTCCCCGGCGGGGAATCGAACCCCGGTCTCCCGCGTGACAGGCGGGGATACTTACCACTATACTACCGAGGATTTGTGTAAAACTTTAAAATGTAGTAACATATTCAAAATAAATTTAAATATATTTATATAAAAATTAAAAATATAATGATTTCTTATATTTACGCGAATATTACACACTTAAATAAAACTAGTTTTTACGGATTATATCGTATCCGTGGTTAACTACGGCATTGAGACGTCAAACACCTCAGTCCCCTCCGACTCCGTTACCATGAGCGCTGCAAAGTGCTCGAAAACGAAACGTCGATAATATAATATACGGGATATCCGTAAAAAGTAATTTTAATTTAAAATATCATAATTCTATTTTTAAACTTTTTTGAAATATTTTTAAACCATAATATCTTGTTAAATAGTTATATAAAATCATATTAAATTATGTAGGTAAATACGATGCTATAAAAATTGAACAGCACAAAATTATGGCAAAATGTTGACATGCTTAATACTTGGGCTCTAGGAGACTTGTTTTTTATACTCACATGTTGCTGGGTTATTCTTTTTTTGAGGTGTAGAATTAAAATACTAGTAATAATTTTCCAATATCTATATTTCATATTTTTTGTGGGCCGGGTTTTTTGTCAACTTATAAACGTCGTTGGCGCTCAGAGCCGGCAGGTGCCGGTCAAGTATAGGTGACTTTGGCGCTCGAAAGGTTAAGCCCGTTTGTAAATGTTCATATAATCGTAACTAGATGGCGCATTTATAAATACAGATCAAACATAACATTTACAATAATATAAATATTGCGGCACGGTGGTTCATAAATAAGTTGTTGGATAATATTCCTTAAAGCGCTAAGTGAAACTACTTTTTGAATAAAGCTAAAATAAATCTTAATTCTCTTTTCTGCGCTCACTGCCATGGAGGTTGTTCTCTAACCTCCATGCTCACTGCAGTGCTGACAGTTTACACTGGTTAAACAAGATGGTGACAGCAACTAAAGTAATTTCGTTTTGTGTATTTCACTTTTTGGCTGTAGATAGCATAGGGTGCGTTTGGCAGAAAAAAGCGCTAGCAAGCGCTTGTAAGCAAAATGGCGATCGTAAACGGTAAGCGCTGTCAAATCGTAAGTAGCTATTTTCCTCCAGGACACGATGTTAGTTTTAACCGGGGGACCTAACCTAATTTAAATATATTTTTGTAAAGTATTTATAATAAAAACTTACCAATCATGAATTTTTAATAACATATATAATATTTATTCGTGTCATTATATTACTTAAAATTAATGTTGCACAAAACAACTTATAAAGTCTACTTCAAAACAAACAAATTAAATAAGCAAAATGGCGGATTGTGTCAGCGCTACTGAAGTAGCAATCGTGTCCTGGCCGAAAACTATTTCAGCGCTTATAAGCGCTTGCTAGCGCTTTTTTCTCCCAAACGCACCCATAGATTACTGTATAACTGCCGACATAAGTCGTGTGCACACTTTTTTATTGGTCGATATGACGTTGACCACGCTGACGTTCAACGTGATTGGTTCATCAGTCGATTCTCGTCGCCTATTGGTTTCGAACGTATCATTCGGCTTCCGTACACTTCAGAGCAATAATTTTAATGATAACTTTTTTTAATAAGTTTATTTTCGTTAATTGTTTTTGTCAGCTCGTTGTTAATTGTTGTTCGTGTATTCCTTGTTATTAATTGTTTTTGTTATTTCTTGTTTTTAATTATTTTTGTTGTTATAATTTGAGTGTTCAGATTTTGGTCTAAATATGCAGAGAAGGAAGAATTCGGTGTTAAATACACAATCCCGACAAATTTTCTATTCAGTGTTTAGTTACATGAAAAAATTAGGTACTGCGAAAAACATCATAGACGTATATAAACAGACTGCTGAGGCGACTAATGTACCCTAATATTATAAATGAACTCAGTTCAGTTCAGAACCTCTTCTGTCGTCGAGCTGCGAACGCACCTTGGTACGTCCGTAATGCCGACCTTCATCGGGACTTAGAGCTCCCAACAATTCAACAATTTCTTAAAAAACTCTCTGAGAACTTCTTCAAAGCCTCAGAGTCGCACCCAAACCAATTAATTCGTGAGGCAGCTTCTTATGCAGCCCCACCCCCCTCTCGCTATCGTGTCCGCAGGCCGAGAAACTCTCTCTCGGACCCGCCTAATAAACTGTCAAACGACCTGAACTGTCTCCTGGCGGCTCAGGCCAACTCTAATTAAACTAAATTATTGTATTAACCAACTTTAATTTGCCTTCGTAGGCACTCCCTCAGCGGCACTTAGCCGCCTGCGCCCTCTTTTCCCAAAAGAGGGTCGCTCATGATAAGGCACAATACAGCTTAATCAGCCGGTTGCCTGTCCCCAAAGGCGGTTTTTAGAGAGTATCACTTAGGGTCCCCAGTAGGACAGTAAGCCCCTCATAACCACGATAGACCGGCTATCGTGGTATGCGTAATGCATTTTCCGCCTCCCTACGTATAGGGTAGCCCTTTAATTGCTTCGGGCGCAAAAAAAAAATCGCTTTTACTAAATCAATCTTGGAAAATGAAGTAATCTTAGAGTATAAACAAGAGAGCTTTGCTTATAAAAACTCTAAGGGAGTAATGGATGCAGTGATTTTTAAATTATGCATACATAGAGTTACCTCTATCTCCTATCCTCTGTTACCTCTACACTCCATCAATGCATGGATTCATTCATTAAAATAATATTTGCTCATTGGAATAGGAGTCCTCCTTTGCCACCACCACACGACTATTTTACTGCTACTACTTTTCAAATAAAAATCAAAAAAATATTAATAATTACACATTGTCAGTTTATTTTTTATTAAAATCTATAGTGCACAGAGAGTATAGGTGATGCCTTTTATTATACAAAGGTACTCTGCTTTTATGCTTAGACACCATTGAGTTAAATAAATCAATGTTAGACACGATTTAAATACAGGCTCGTTGGAGTTAGCCCCCAGAATTTTTATTTTATTTTTCTAATTTCGTTATCACATATCATTATCGGTTTGTTTTTGATTGTTCTCTATCAATAATTGTTTGTTCGTCAATAATTTATTTATAAAAAATTAATTAAAAATCTGCCTTATAGTTAGCCCCCCACTCCAATTTATAATTTCTTTCGTTATCATTGGTCTTTTTATATTTTTATATTAATGTTTGTTCTTTGATAAAATACGTTTGTTCTTTCAAAATATATCTATTTTTGGATTAATTAACAATTTTTGTTTAACTACATCATTATACAGACGTACTGCGCATGCATCAATGCTACGTTTGAAGCGGTTCGTTTAAAAATCAAAAAAGTTTTAAAGAAATTTAAAACAAATTATACCGATAATAAAAGAAAGTGTAATTTATGCTTATCATTTTTAATCACCATTAAGAGATTTTTTTTGTTTTTTTAATTAGTAATAAAATACGTATACAGTAATATTTCTCATTAACCTGGAAGGTGTATTATAGTTTGAAAGTATCATAACAAATCAACGTATGGATAATAATATTACATTATCACTAATAATCCCAATAATCAATTAATCGATCAAATATTATTGTTCATGTATTATATCAAGTAAATTGATGTAATACACGAGCAATAATATACTTCTCTACACTCACCATACGAAATACAGCAGCATTAAGCTACTATTTCACGCTGGTATTCTGTGAGAGCGTGGTCCTCACAGAACACTATTACTCCTAGTGGTCCTTCCCCGGTCGAGCCGACCCATTCGTGATACAACTATACTAGTAATAGAACTGCAGCATGGCTCCACCACGTATGAAAATGCCTTTTATATATGGCGTATTGAGGTAGAGTGTACTCTTATATTTTAAAAACTATAAAGTTTATTAATTAAGCTAAATTAGTAATAATTTAGAGTGACTTTCAGTAAGTATTATTTATAATCTATCTATCCATATTAAATAAAAAGTTTCTGTTTTGTTTAAGCAAAGAAATAGCCATAAAAACATTAATACTTAAATATTCATATAAGTAGGTTCTCTCAAATTTGACCGGGTTGTGTAAAGGTTTTTCTAAAGAAATATTTTAGCATGTAAAACTTATTAAGATTTTTATTCATTAGCTAGCGATCTATTTATGTCAATTTTTCTGGAAAAAATATATAGTCTTGATCATTCTGACATTACCTACTCCCAAGTTTCGTCAAAGTCAGTCCAGGCATTGCAAAGACTATCGCTGACTGACAGACTGACAAAGATTTAAAAATATTTATTTATGTCTTAACGGCATGCAAATAACTCCAGTTATTTCAATATCACAGACACTTTAATTTTATTTAATATACGTTATATTTAGAGATACGTAATTTTCGTTTTTACGAAATAGAAATGATAAATGCGAAATTCACGTAATTTATGCGATAAATACGAAATATAGCTTTTAATACTTTTTCGACGAAATTTCGAAGAAAAACATTTTTAAATGAAATAAACACGTGACAGGGAATAGAGTGAATGGGGCACTACACTCTATTATGAAGAACCAGAATGTGTCCAAAAAGGCACGTATGGTAATTCATAATGCTGTGTTAGTCCCTACTTTAATGTATGGTAGTGAAAGCTGGGTGTGGCAGAAGAAGCACGAAAGTAGAATAAATGCTGTGGAAATGCGGTCTTTAAGGAGTATGCTAGGGTTGAATCTGAATGACAGGGTGAGAAATTGCGTGATAAGAGATAAATGTGGTATGCAAGATGATGTTGTGACCAGGATTAAGAAAGGAATGCTTCGGTGGTTTGGTCATGTAGAAAGAATGAATGAGGAAAGAGTGACAAAGCAAATTTATATGGCAGATGTGAACGGCCGAGTCGGGAAGGGACGCCCTAGAAAAAAGTTTATCGACCAAATTGGCGATATTTTGAAAAGCGGCCACGTTAGAAGTACCGTTAACCGACGAGCATGTATGCGTAGATATATGGATGTAAATGAGGCGAAAGAGGTATGTCAGGATCGTGCCAAATGGAAGTCCGTAGTCTCTGCCTACCCCTCTGGGTGACAGGCGTGAGTGTTTATGTTATGTTTATGTTATAAACACGTGAATTTTCTAATATTACGAGTCTTCAGCAAGAAACTCCTGTTAACGTCATGCAGATTTTACTTGCATCAAAATGTTGCTACCTGAGGTTCGCGAATGCAGCTATACAAAGTCTTCACAGCCCAGTCAACAGTGTAGATGCTGAAAGATATTTCGGTATCTACAATGTCGTCATAAATAACCGAAGGCTAAGCCTTTGCCTTCGGTTATTTATGACGCAAGAAATATAGAGACAACCACGATGTTAGCTTTTAACTAATTTTTCTGTAATAAACATTTTCTTATTTTAATGATTATGATGATAAATACGAGTTTTTAAATATTTTTTGTTCTTTTTATGCGAATAAATGCAAAATTTAGGATTTTTAATTTATATTTATGCGAAATTTCTTTTTTTTTTTGGTTGCGAAATAAACGTAACCCTAGTTATAATGTATCACAATGAAGGAATTACTGACACTTTGGAGTCTAGTAACCGGTATTATTTGTTCTTGTTCCCATTATTTACAGAACTTACATAACCGTTTTTAATAAAACTATTTATTGTTCTTGTAATACATACATTAAATTGTAAATATATAGGCCAAAGTTAATATAATATTTGTAGGCAAAAGAGGATCATCCTCAAATGCACTCAGGATGAATGGCGCAAATATGCTAGCATTACAACATATAATACTTACAAGAACCAGATAGTTAGCAATTCGTCGCAAATGTATAGTACTGTTACGGTTTCTCAATGCCAGGGAAAACCCTTAATCATGGATAATAATACGATATGGCAGAATCGCTGGGCGACTTAAGCACTATGCTCAATGACCTCAATAGTGCCTCCCAACGGATAGGTCATGTTTAATGTCCAAGTCACACCTATGCCGGTAGTTGTTGGGAGCACTAAGCTCGAAGTTGTTGACGAGTACGTTTACCTGGGACAAATAGTCCGACTAGGTAAGTCCAACTTCGACCGAGAGGTCAATCGACGGATTCAACTCGGCTGGGCAGCGTTCGGGAAATTACGACGCATCTTCTCGTCAGGTATACCTCAAAACCTGAAAACTAAGTTGTATAACCAGTGCGTGTTGCCAGTGATGACCTACGGAACCGAGACGTGGTCCTTCACTGCTGGCCGTATGAGGACGCTCAAAGTCGCTCAGCGAGCTATGGAGAGGGCTATGCTCGGAGTTTCACTGCGTGATAAAGTTAGAAATTAGGTTATCCGCAGTAGAACCAGAGTGACCGACATAGCCCAACGGATTAGTAAGCTGAATTGGCAATGGGCCGGCCATGTAACTCGAAGAACCGACAACCGTTGGGGAAAAAAGGTTCTCGAGTGGCAGCCTAGTACCGGTAGGCGAAATGTAGGGTGACCCCCCACTAGATGGAGTGACGACCTAGTAAGACATGCAGGAAGTCGATGGATGCAGGTGGCTCAGGAGCGTGCTTCATGTCGTACCTTGGGGGAGGCCTATGTTCAGCCGCGGACTTGTGAAGGGCTGTAATAAAAATGATTACATAGATTTCCTCTAAATAGTCTTGTCATCATTTAAATGCAGCATTGCCTCCCCCTCCCGGGGACGATTTAGTCTCTGCCTAACCGCTCAATCTAGCATTTCCGTATTATCGCGTGTCTGCCAGTTTCGACTGCGGGCCAACAAAAAAAATTGTAACAAATTCTATTCCTGAATAATACTTTTTTTGCGAGGGGTTTTTTTTTTTTACGGTTTTATTGTACTCGTACAAATTTCCGATTGTGTAATAAAAGTGGGTTTTTAAAACCTAGTTTATGAGGCCTCGTATGACAGTACGCTTCCCGACGAAGGTTTTTTCAAAATCTTATCAACAATAACGGTTGCCCGTTAATAAAGAAGCGATGCTTCGCTAGAGTAAAACCTTTACTCTCGATCCATCCAATATAGACGTGCCGACATGCTTATTACTTGAACATTTTCTCTAAGGGACTCCTTACGTCTTATGTTATAAATTGCTCTAACGGTGTTCTCCCGCGACCTTGCCGCATCACATCGGTGTTTGGGCAACCGCATCGCAAAAAAAAAAACTCAGTTTTATGTGCATATTTTAGCTTGCCTTTTAGCCGTATATTGAGTATTGGGCCGTAAAATTCAGTAAATTGGTTATATAACTTACCTGCCGCCCACCAACTCTTCCAGTGACATAATCTGGGCTGTTATCCAGCACCAGGTAATCATTATATAAGCTCGTCTCGTCTGAAGTTATTTCCTCAAGGCGCACGCAGGTCTCATCCTTCAAAATTCTGTTTACTTCCTCAAGACGTGAGCGTAAGTCGTCCAAATCATCTAAAACAAGTGATTTTTTTAAAATTATATATTTTTTATTTACCACATTTTTTCTTCCATAGTCATCCGATTCAAGGTTGTATTCAAATTTCAAGTCTCTATATCAAAGGTTCTAGCTTAAAACCAATTACTAAATTGGACACGAATAGATTTACACGAAAATGAGTTAGTAAAAAGGTAGTAAAATGTCTAATTGATATTTCCTTCCAACCATTCCTTACTTCCTTTGGCCTTACTTTGACCCTAAACCTAGTTCAGTCTCATAAATAATAAGAAGCCATAGTTGACACGTTTATCAGGCTGACTTGCAATCGCAGTTTTATTGTATTCTGAGTTCTTAACAGAAAGACGCCACTGTCCATCTTATGTTTCAGTTTTCCCTCTGGGTACGCGAAAGTGACGAAAGGTATGGCGGGGCGAGCCATCAAGTGGACTGTATTAGCGTGGTTCAAAAGGAACCAAAACAAAATGGCGAACGCGGCACGCGGCGGACTATGGACATTATAATTGCTATGAAATTAATTTGATGCGTCGGCTGACACGACGGGAGATGAGCTGCTGCGGATAAAGGCACAACAAATAAGACAGCTCAAAAATAAGGACGGCCATGCAGGCACGATGATAATTGCGAACTGTTATCGGCTTGCGGACACGACGAAAAATTGCATTGCATTAGGGCGAACAATGGCGGCGCGCATCTTCTTACAGCTTCCACCATCTCCCCCTTCCATTTGGTGGAGCGCACCTATCATTGGAGGACCCACGATGCGTCCACAAGTATCCAGCTCCCCCCACTGGCAGGCCTGTGCGGGGAAGGAACGGAAGCGAGGAGAAGTTATGCCAGCCAACTCAACAACCAATAAATACATCAACAAACGAAATGCAAAGGTGTGCGTTGGCGCACCCACCCTTTGTCGCCTCTTATGATACCTACAGGATATTAGCTTTTATATTCTCTTATGCTACTGCTAGATGGTAAACACAGAATACTATAATACACAATAGAATGGCTGTCAACTTTATTTTATACGAGGATTTGCGCCGCCAAACCCGATTCGCTGTGTTGACTGACCGAGTAAATTTACACATTTTAGACTTTTGATTAATGTTCAAGGTCATCGGTGCAATTCGACATTTTCTAAATAATTAGCCTGCGAAATTTGGAAACGATTGTAACATCAAAACACATCTCGTGTTGACATTTATACGTGTGAATTGACGTGCTAGTGACATTTTAGTGGCTACACGGGCTCCGCCCACTCCCCCGTTCTATTATCTATGTATTATAGTATTCTATGTAAGCACTTAATTCAAAGTAAAACTTACATTTTGGTATTTCCTTAATAATATATCTGACAACCCCGTCAGGCCAGCGTCTGTCGGCGTAGAACTCTTCATTTGCTTTGGAGAGCTTCACAGTCTTCGGAACTGGTCCGTTCGATTTTCTTTGTGCTCTTTTCACTTCTGACCTTCACGTGTAGTAGGATACAAATTAGGAGAATACAGTCAGGTATACTCATACCATAGAAAATTACATATACAGTGAAATCTGGTTAACTGGGATATTAAGGAACCGATCTGCCCCAGCTTCGCGCGGGTGATATCTGATATCTGATACCGCAAACTAATGAACGGTACGGCATCGCATAAAATACGAACAAACAAATGATATTTTTATATAATTAGATTAGCCTTTACTTTTCATTTAACCAGTTTCCCAAATGGGCAAAGAGATCAACATGACAGCTGTCTTATTTATAGAGGGTCCCCTATGAGAGGTCGAAATGTACCATTTATCATATAAAGAGCTGAAGATGTTTATAAAAGAAATATACATTTTAAACAAATGTTGCAGTTATATTAGTAGTACAAATGTTGCAGTTATATTAGTAATATAGTTGTTGCACGATAAGGTCGGCTCAAGGAGGGACCACGCTCTCACAAAATACCAGTGCAAAATAGTAGCTTAATGCTGCTGTGTTTCGTATGGTGAGTGTAGAGAACCGGAGACCGTTTTTACTGGAAACGAGGCATTTCATCTCAGTCCTCACGGGTGACAACGCACCTGCATTTTGATTCGCAATCGAGGATAGATGTAGATGTCTATGTGCCACAGCAACCACTTACCATCAGGTGGACTGTGTGCTCGTTTGTCACACTATCCTATAAAAAAAATTATTGTAAATAAGACAACATTACAGGGCCCACTTAACCACTCAACCAGGTTTAACTGTAATACATTATGCTATATATATGCATGCAAGAGCCGTGGTAGCTCAGATGGTTAACGTTCGCTGTAAATATAAAAAGAACGCGAGTAACCCGGTTTCGATCCCCGCCGGCACCAATGAAATTGTTAATTGCAATTTTAAGTGCTGATTTACCACGTGCTCTGCGGTGAAGGAAAACATCGTGAGGAAACCTGCATGTCTGAGGAATAAGAAAAAAAAAATATTTTTCGAAGACATGTGAACTTCGTCAATTTTCGAATTCGCATTGGGGCACTTCTTTACCCTAAAACAATCTCAGAAATGAGTGAAGGCCTGTGCCCAGTGGGACGTATATAGGCTGTAACTTTACTTTACTTTACTTATATATGTATTATCTTAGTATGACTTCTGTCGCTAAACCATTCTGTCTTTTCTTATAGTTGGTCCTTTTTGGCTAAACATCGTAAGAGTACCTCGCTACTCTTTGGACTATACCAACACCCTTGAGGATTACAGGCGTTATGCTATTTATGTGTGTAGCCATTCTTGCCTGGAAGAAATCGCTTTTGGCAATAAAACCACCAATTGTACTATCTTTTATTTGATTGCAAAATTTAAATATTTATCTTCGATATTTATCTATCTAGCGATCTTTATCTATATCTATCAAACTATGTACCTACCGTTGGTGTCGTCAACCAAATGCAAAGAGGTAACTGTTTTAGCGGCAATAAGTCTACACTCTTATTGCCTAGGTGTCTCTTCATGCTACATGGCTTATTCAGGGCCATAAAAGTCGACTTAAAAGAATCATCATTCATCACATATGTTTTTAGAAATCTTTGGGAATTAATGATGGGATTAAAATTAAGGCGTTAAGTAGGTAAATAGCAGCAAATGCAATATGTACATTATTGTCACAATTCAAATATAAAAATCCATATTTTTTACGCACTCACATCTCTCAATAAGTTATGTAAATAAAAAGTTAATAAAATATTTTTTAGCTTTAATCGAGTGGTATCATTAGATACTATATTGATAGATATCATTAGATACATATGGGCTTTAATAACTAGTACCTGGATGACCGAGCTTTGCTCGGTATTTCTTTTTTAATGGAAATCGTGTGTTTTGGAAATTATATTTAGATACAAATTACATACTGATGAAATATGAATAATATTTTTTGATCTTACCGACGTAATAGATAAAACTGAACTGGTTATTTGAATGAAAAATCATGAATGCAATTAGTTTAATTTAAATTTTCGTGTTTTTTTAAAAATACTAGAAAAGGGCTCGAAATAATACATTTTCTCATAAAAGAAGGGAACTTGAAAAAACAAGGAAAAAAGTGGGACCGATGACAGGACGCGAACAAGGATACTACAATTTCAGGACCTCCCGATATCCCATTTGAGCTATTATAATTATTAACACACTGGCAAAATTTACCTTCTTATATTGTAGCAGTTTATCATTGCCTGAAAACTCGGACAAAACAACATTTTCTAAAATGAATCCTAGCTAGATCGATTTATTGCCCCCGAAACCGTTTCATATATATACAAGAATCCGTTATATATATATTATATATATATATATATATATATATATATATATATACATAATATCAAGAATTGCTCGTTTAAAGGTATTGATTTGAGATTTTTTTATTCATTACAGCCTAATAGGTCGGGGAAAAAAGTTTCGTATTTTGTTTTCGTATTTTGTTTGTATAAAATTGAAGAAAAATCTCTTTGATCGTACTGTTTGTATCTGGCTGGTTTTAATATCAATACGTAACAATAACATATTGGGTATCAAGAATAATAAAAAGTAGAAAACACTATTCCGCCATTTTGCGAACGAAGAAATTCAATACATTCTGAAGTTTTATTACAAATAAAAATGGAACAATGCGACTCAAGCCGCGAAAAAAAATTTGTGACGTTTATGGACCTAATGCAGTGTCAATAAGGGTAGAGAAGTTGTTTAAAGCGTTTTCAGTCCGGGAATTTTGATGTCAAAGATGTAGCTCAATCTGGTCGCACTCATAGGGATAGTCAATGTAATTTTCGAAAAAGTAGAGCAAGATCGGCATATTAGTAGTTTTGACATAGCCAAGGAATTGAGTATTGACCACAAAACAGTTTTGACCCATTTGAAAAAGTATGGCTATACAAAAAATCTCGATATTTGCCAATGATGCTGAGCTGGGGATGAAAAGTGGAACACTTACCACAAGAACGTGCGAAAAAGATCACGGTCAAAGGGTAGTCAAGCCCCACAGACTGTAGCGAAACCCGGATAAATATGCAATAACGTGATGCTGTGATGGTGGGACTGGAAGGGCTTGGATTTCTACTACCAACAAGTAAAGAGACTCAAGCAAGAAATTGAGATAAAATGTCTGGAATTTATCAACAGAAAAGGAGTTGCATCATGATAGCGCCAGACCACACACATCTTTGATCACTCATCAAACATTGAGAGAGAAATAGTCCTGTTCTTGTACCCTCAGATTTTCACCTGTTTCGGTCTGTTCAGATTTCTCTGGGTAGAGTTACGTTAACATCAAGAGAAGACTGTCAAAATTACCACTTTGTAATGTGGTTGCCTGGTAGAGATCGCTTCTAAACAATAAGGCATTAATATTAACTTTAAGTAAATTGTTGTATTCCTTTGTATATTGGTGTACAATAAAGTATATTTCTTTAATTCATTCAGAAACTTCACTTAGTTCAGATACTGTGAGACTTTAACAGTAGTTCAATATATATTATTTTTAATTAAGAGAGGCACTCATAGAATATGTCAAGTATTATATATATATATATATATATATATATATATATATATATATATATATATATATATATATTATATATATATATATATATATATATATATGTTATTATATATATATATATATATATATATACCATCTGAAAGGTGAGAAAATGCTCATAAAAGGTCAATCGGTTTCATTAATTGGTCAGCGATAGAAATTTTTTTATTAAGCATCAAACTTTTTCGAGGTCAATTAATAATTTTAGCACCTCATTTCTTACAAATACCAAAAATGACGGCTTTGTTCGATAGAGAATGATCTACTGATAATTGGTCAGCCAAAATAAATTATTGGTCAGATTAATTTTATTTTACAAAAATTAAGTCGCATAGACAGTTGTGCGCATGCGCTGGGACCACAAACTATGTATATCAGGATAGTAAACGTAATTACGAGTCTCTACTGTAAAACAAACAAAGTGAGGACATGATATTTTATAATTCTATGGTTTTAAAATATTATTATGTGTCACGCGCGGACGTCCGTACGTTACTATCCGTTCGGGCCCACCACTGAAAATGAAAACCAGCGCTGTTGCTCCGGCGACAGCATTAGCTGAGTGAGGTCCATTTGTATGACGCGCCACAACATACTCAACAATACAATATGAGAAACGATTTTTTTGTCTTTCTATTTTTTTTATCATAATCTATAAGCATACATACTTTTAAATTGTTTTATCCGTCAAATTGTTGTTTCCTATTTTTGTTCTCGTTTGTTATAATGTTTATAAATGATTTGTCCATAAATGTTCAAATTTAAGTGCCTACTGATGTTTGTGGCGTGCTGCAATAAATATTTCTTTCTTTCTAATTCCCTATTGTAAATAATTTAAAAAATATTATTAAAAAATTTACACTTAAATACATACTTGAAATATTTGAAAACATTGACAAATTAATCAAACCGATTGACCTTTGTGACCATTTTCTGACCTTTCAGATGGCGTAATTGGTAAATCGAAATTTCGTATATGAGGTGCTAAGATCGCGGAGCTCGAGTCTACCTATCACATTTTTTAGCAAATTTATGATACTTAATTGATTTTTTTGTTTTAAGACTTTTTTTGTTATAACAACAATGCAATAAAGGATCTGGACGTCGAGGTATTATTGCAGTTTGTAGGTAGGCTGTTACTCTTTCTATATCCACGGGATATAGGTGATAGCCACGCTTGGCAAAAATTTGAATACCGTAGAAGCACTAAAGTACCTTTAAAGAGTTCATAGGTTCTTGTGTAGCAGACTTCTATAGCAAACAAACTGCTAACAAATGACAAGAATTTGTACCTATAACTTGACTACTAATTTTTTTTTTGTTAAAAATTCATTTCTGTTTTCCTTTACTAGATGACCTTTCTTACCGTCTGGATATTTTGCAAAAATATATACGCACTGATATTTTGCAAAAAATAAAAACAAAAATTTTAAATTGAATTAATTGATTAATTAAAATCTATCGCAATTCCAAATACACCCTAATTTACGAACGGCAATAAAACAATAAATTTAGTAGGCATCTTTGACTGTCATTTCGCAGGGTCACAGTCTTAAGGGCAAGGGGCAAAGCAATTCTTCAAAAAAAAATTCTTCAAACGTTTAATTCAAAAGTATTGTTTATATTTGTTGTAAGATATCAGTGCCATAGGCTTCTATTCCGTTCACGTATTACACCCTATTTTTTCAGACGGTAATAAAAGTCAAAGGCCTGTATAAAACGGTAATTTTTACATAATATGTAAATTCAAAACCTTTTCTGTCGTCGAGCTGCGAACGCACCTTGGTACGTCCGTAATGCCGACCTTCATCGGGACCTAGAGCTCCCCACAATTCAACAATTTCTCAAAAAACTCTCTGAGAATTTCTTTAAAGCCTCAGAGTCGCACTCAAACCATTTAATTCGTGAGGCAGCTACTTATGCAGCCCCACCCCCCTCTCGCTATCGAGTCCGCAGGCCGAGAAACTCTCACTCGGACCCGCCTAACAAACTATCAAATGACTGGAACTGCCTCCTGGCGGCTCAGGCCAACTCTAATTAAATTAAATTATTTATTCATAATTAATTTGCCTTCGTAGGCACTCCCTCAGCGGCTCGTAGCTGCCTGCGCCCTCTTTTCCCAAAAGAGGGTCGCTCACGATAAGGCACAATAAAGCTTTATCAGCCAGTAGCCTGTCCCTAAAGGCGGTTTTTAGAGGGTATCACTTAGGTTCCCCGGTAGGATCCCCTCATAACCACGATAGACCGGCTATCGTGGTATGCGTAATGCATTTTCCGCCTCCCTACGTATAGGGTAGCCCTTTATTTGCTTCGGGCGCAAAAAAAAAGAGAAGGGGTGGGTTGTAAAACTTCTGGACACCTGTATACTGTGTATATATATATATATATATATATATATATATATATTTTTATAAGGTTAGAGGCAATGCCTATGTAGTATGTATTGCGAATACGAAATATTGGTCTCGAGGTAATCTTCTTCATTTAATATTATATATTATCTTCTTTTTTTATTCAATAGCTTATATAATCTGTTGTCTAGTCAAGAAGTCGCCATCTGGGCTTTGATGGCACTAACCTACTAACCACGCTGTCAGGTGGTTTAATTTTTATAAAGCAGTCCTTGATTATAATCCCATCTAATGGTGTCTGGTGATGAGGCCCTAGATGGTAAAACGCACTGTCTTTAAGGTCTCCAAACTATAGTTATAGCGTAAAAAACCTATGTACTCTTGCCTGAAGCCGCCCAGATAGTTATCGCACGGTTAGACTGACGTCAGCATATTTTTAAACACATTTACTGTGCGCATTACGAATGCAAGCAAACCGTTTGATTCGAATGCGTGGAGTATCTACAAAAAGGGGTGAAACCCGCCGACTGCCTTGTTTTCGTTGTTCAGATGTCCTTCATGCGTTGGTGGAAAGCGAAGGGAGGAATTAAGACATGTAATTCCTGCGCACTCCGAAATGCATCCTATAGAATACCGAAAGGCTAGCTACTAGGGATGTCAATTGTTTTCGAAAAAGATCGATTTTTAAATCGCTTTGAGTCGAAATCTGATGAATCGATTCACAAAAAATCGAGGTCTATATAAATCGAGGTTTCTCAGAAATCTATCTTTTTTCGATTTGCTTTCATACAAAGTACAGATTACAAGCGTAACTTATGTTTTATTTCTCTATTCCATTAAGAGGAGGCGAAAGAAACTGAGCACAGAAGTTTTGCTAATTTTTGAATAGAAAAACTGTCGTCCTTTACGAGTTTGGGTACATTCAACTAATTATAAATAATTTTATAGTTCTTATGAAAACAGAAAAAGATTCGATCTCAATTTTCTCGGCCCGGGGATCGCATCCTCCACCGCGAGGCGTCAAGGGTGAAATATCGATTCAGTACTATATATTGATTAAAATCGAATGGCACAAGATATCGATTCTGCGATTAATCGATCAGATCGATATGCCTACTAGCTACGTGGAGTGAATAAGTTGAAAGAAAGACAATTGGACAGGAGGTCACCCCTATAACAAACCAAGGAGTTCTGCTACGTACGTACGTACGTGCTAATAGACAAAAAATAGAAGCGACAGTAGCCTAATGGCAAGGCGCGAACCGCGAACTCAAAAAGGTCGTGGGTTCGAATCCACCATTCGACTACTGTCGTGAACCAGTCGTAACACAAGCAATTTAAGCTTACTACGAGTGATTAAGGGGAATATTAGTAATGTTTGTAGCATTGTTAATATTCTTTTTAATAAAAAAAAATCAGAACAACTGTGTTATAGCTGTGGAACGCGAGGGCGCGGGAGTGCGCGAGTTGCTGGCACAGTTTTTAGGGAAATAAAGTACATACTTGTCTGAAATAAACTTTAAATCACCTTAAGGCGTTACCCCTAGCGAACGACATTGAGCGTTCTGTCCTATACAATCCACGCGCTCTGCTAAATAATTTTGGAACTATCTCAGTTAAAAAAGAAAAGCGAACTTAAGAAATTAAACTTAAATAATATAGATTTTTAAATTATGTCTCCATTAGTGTAATCCTCAAATGATTAGAGCGTTGCCTTTAGCAACAGATGCGTGTAATCAATAATTTTAGTCATTTTTAAAAGTTGATTTTAAATGTATTTATAACACATAAAAATAAATTAGAACGTGGAATTTAATGATAGGATATCGAACATTAATAATGTGCTTTTAGATGCGTTTTTCAGAGACTATTATCTCATAACTAATGAGATAATAGTCTCTGAAAAACGCACTTTCGCAAGATTTTGGTCGGGGTATCGCCTTAACAAAGTGTGCACATAAATAATGAAAGCGTTTTCTTAGACACAATAAACAAAATCAGTGTAAGATTGTTGAAAACAACGTTCGCGGTTTATGAACACAAAACTAGTATTTTCATCCACTCGCAGTTTACTAATGGAGTGATGGAGAATTGACCGTATTTTAGTGCGCAATATATTAAGGACCAAGAGCCTGCCTAGTGGTATATTTAAAGGCCTATATTCACTTTGATTAGTGATTAATGCAGGTGATTAGTATAGGTGTTTGTGATTAGGAATAAAAATGTGTGGACAGCGATTGATTAGAGCAAGAGATTAATATTCTGCGTAGTAAAGTGATCAGAAGCGTGTTCTACTTTTTCGCGAGTGCACGTCCCGCGCGTCCACCCTTCCCCCTCACTCGCAGCATGTCTGCCACTAAACACGTCTGGACAGCAGTGTTTAGTGTTTAGCGTTGGACGCCCGTTTGTGTTGCAAAAGTGGCAAAGTGGACCGAAGACCTAACCTATAAATTTGTGCAAGAGTATCTTAAAAATGAAGGTCTTTATAATAGTAAATACCCTAACCTCAAAATTAAAGGAGCCCTATATGTGACTTTTGTACGTATAAGTTAAGCTATGAGCATACCGGAGTTTAGAGGTAGAGTTTATACTAAAATAAGAAACTTGAGATCTAGGTACATATTCGCAAGAGGTTAAGAAAGTTAATGAGAGTACTTGCTGGTCAATGGCTAACAACTGAATTTACTAAACACAGCCACTAAACAGAATTGTACAGTACTTAAAACTACGCATCTGCACTAATCACCTGTAATTACTAATCACATGCACTCGCACAAATCAAAGTGAATATAGGCCTAAAAAGTCTTTGGTTTCTGCATGGATTTTTCACCATTTATCATCTCTAGTGCCTTTTCTATCAATTGGCAAAGTTTGTTTATTTAACTTTCATAATAAATGAACTTAGCTATATCAACATCAGAACATTTTTAACAAAAAAATAAAAACAGAAAATTGTATGTATTTTTTAATAAGTTATTGAAAAAAAAAAAAGAAAAATGCTATATATAAAAGGCACAGATTAAATAAAAATGCACTGATATTGATTTAAATGTTTATTGATATGTTTGTAGAATTACCAATTCTTGATGGGTTTTTTCTTATTCTGCGGTAAATAATTTTTCTTTATCGGTTTCACTTGCTTAGCGATAATTGCTTCTTGTTTTGCCTCCAGTGATAAGTCGGATTCGTCTTTTTCTTCATTGTTCTTCTTTCGATTGTAGACTCTGAAATAGAAAGAGTATGACACGTATATTATCGTAATTATCATCATCATCGTCAACATCATAATCATCATTACTCTTCATAAGTCCATATGCAAACACAGGCCTCCCTCAAGGTACTTACAAGGTACATGAGAGTAATATGGTCACCTTAAGCCTTACCACCCTATGAAACCAAAACTAGGATGAGGATAGAGACAGAAACACAAAGTCGTGTACTATAACTAATATTTAAGTAAAACCCAGCGCTATTGAGCCTTTCCTGATAAGCGAAACAAGATTACGCCGTGAAGTGAACAATATACATTCATTTCAAAAACTATGTTTTGTTTATTGTAAGGTTCAGTATCAATGTAATTTACATTACTTACCTAAAAGGACTATCTTGGAAACGCCTTCTGCCCAGAGATTTCATATTAGTTTTACCGTCATTTATTTTTGGACTTGTCTTTGCGACGGTGATTCTTTCGTTCAAATTAGGTGCAGTCGTTAAATCTTTATTAGTTAATTTAACGCTCTCTGTTGGTTTTTGTTCCTTATTTAAACTCTGATTTCCAGTGCTACCTTTTGGTTCGATTACTTTTGTGACTGCTTCTGTAGCTGCAGATCTCTTATTTCTCACTTTGATATCATCAGATTGAACATTCGTATTAATACCTTCAATTTCTGAGGCAAAGTTTACTGCTCTTTTTCTCCTAACCCAAGTGATATCTGATTCACCTTTTGATGCAACTGCTTTTGTAATTGATTCAACAGCTCTCTTTCTTCTCGCCCTAGTGACTTCTTTATCTGTGTCGTTACCAGTTCTATAAACGATACGGTCATGTTGATTTTTAACTCCTTTACTATGATGTTTTGTCCCCTGGAAGATCGTCGGTCTGTACTGAGTGAGATGTTGAACTCTGTCTGATCTAGTTGTTCTATAACTGTCACGTTGGTATTGATCCAATGATTTGTACATTTCGCAAAACTCTTTTTGATTCTTTATGGCATCGTCGACTATTGATTGAACATATTTTGTTACAGTTTTAACTATTCCTAACATGTCGGCAACTTTTTCATTCGAATTTGTATTTGATCTCAGATTTGGTTTTGTATCATTGCAGTATTTTGCTCTAGTATTCATCAGAGCTATAGAAGAGACTTTATACACTCTATCCATGATTTCTTTGACTTCTTTCCCTATTCCTAACTCGAGTAGAGTGTTAGTTTCATCTTTTGTAAGGGTTTTTTCAGGTGGGGCTGTTATTTCTCGGTTGATGCGTAAGCTTGAGCCATTAATTATAAAGTCTGCATCTCTTTTCTTTCTGGCTACTTCTGGGTAGTTCTGACAGAGTTTTATCTTCTCTTGGCGGTCTCGCTTCTGACATTCCGGCCCATAAACAATTTCTATTTTTCGTAAGTCTAAATCAGACAGACCTTTCCGGTTCTGCTGGACGTTGTAGTCCTAAAATGTTAGATACAAATTATAGTTTAGCATTTTACAAAAATATTTTTTCCTTAGGTACCGTAAAGCTATGCCTTACTCTAATCTTACAGAAAGATAACTTTACTTTGCATTCGCTTAAATGTCTACAAAATTTCTTACCCCTTAAAGCTAAAATTTCACTCGTGCTTACTCTTATCCTACCTCTCCTTGATTATACGGATGCCTGTTATTTGCATGCTACAGAGGAGCTTCTTAATAAACTTGAGCGCTTGCAAAATCAGTGTATCCATTTTATATTTGGGCTCAAGAAATTTGACCGTATATCTCAGTTTCGTAAGCAACTCCCAAGAAAGTGGCTCCCAATTCGACTTCGAAGGAACACTCGATTGTTATGGTATCTCCTCTATAACATTTTGCACAACCCTTCCTCTCCCACATACCTCAGAAGCCGATTTTCCTTTACCCATCCTCCGGACAAACCATGCAGATCTCTCGTTAAAACTCTTCATGACTTTCCCGTCTATAATTCCGGTTTTTACTCCCACTCCTTTTCAGTTCAGGCGGTAAGGTTATGGAACTCACTACCGTCAAATATAAGAAATTCCGATACTTTATTGGTATTCAAGAAACGTCTTAGAGATAACTACTTTGCATCCTGTTAATTAATATATAATATTCTATTATATTAGTTTAGTTTATATATATCATATGTCACTATCGTATTTATTATTATTATCACGTATTGATTTATTTTATTTTTATTTGTTGTTTTATTTTATATAATTTACGTAACATTGTGTATAATATTTATTTTTTAGTAGTACTAATGTATGTACTAAGTTTGCAATTTCAATATAATTTCCTTTATGGGTCTACTGGAAGATATTTCAGCTAATTATGGAATAAGTAGAACCTTTGTACGAAATTACTATAAGATTGCTTCTGTATCTTGATGTGTGTACATAAAATAAATTAAAAAAAAATTAAAAAAGATAAGTAGGGATGTAGTAAACAGTTTAGCTTTGTTTGAGCAAATGATTTATTAGCATCTTGAAGTTCATAATGCTGTAAGTGGGGGAGGGCAGCATCTTCCTGCGGAAGCAATATATGAATGAAGAAGGCCTAAATCTAGCAGTGGACTTTTATAGACTGTATTGGGTGGGTGACCGCTTCGTGCTATAGTAGTCGTTAACGTTGTTACTGATCATGAGGTAAAATAAATTATTTGGTTTTTCGGTAAAAAATTTTTCAGTAGAAACTCCTAGTCAGAAAGTTGGCGGTATTTCACCCTCATGCATCTAAAAGTCGTAAAGCCGTTATTTTTGCGCCTGATCTAAAATCTGAGCTCTCTCCGCAAGTGGATTGCCGTCTCACCGGACTATGAGAGGAAGTATATAGAGATTTGTGCTATCGCATTTCGGACGCTATAATACTGTCCTGCGCAAATGCCTAGTCTCCGTTGAGGATCCATGGAGATTATACGTGGTAGAGCCACACTGCAGCTATTATGGTTGTAACATTAATGGGTCAGCTCGACCGGGGAAGGACCACGCTCTCACAGAATACCAGCGTAAAATAGCAGCTTAATGCTTCTGTGTTTCGTTTGGTGAGTGTAGAGAACCGGATACCCGTTTTACTGGAATCGAGGCATTCCATTTTAGTCCTCAAGAGTGACAACGCATCTGCATTTTGATTTTTAAACGAGGTTAAATGTAAACGTCTATGGGCCACAGCATCCACTTACCATCAGGTGGACTGTGTGCTCGTTTGTCACCCTTATACTATAAAAAAAGACTGGCCTCCGTGACCTAAATTTGGTCTGCAGGTTAGTTAGGTAGGCAGGTTGTTATTAATAACGGGTGGATAGGTGAATAATGTTATTTATTGAATATATATATAATAAATATATATATACTATTCATTGGATTCGGATACCAAAGAAATTAATAGCGCTTCTTTGCTTGTAGTGGCAACGAAAATAACGAGCCCAACACAGGTAACACCATAGAATACTATAATACGCAATAGAATGGCTGTATACTTTATTTTGTACGAGGATTGGCGTCGCCACTTTTGATTAATGTTCAAGATCATCATTAAGAAAATCGTTTCAATTTTAGTACAAATTTATTTGTCAATAAGGTGCAATTTGGCATTTTTTAAATTATTTGCATGCGAAATTTGGAAACGAGTGTAACATCAAAACACATCTCGTGTTGACATTTGTACGTGTGAATTGACGTGTAAGTGACATTTTAGTGACTACGGGGGCTCCGCCCACTCCCTCGTTCTATTATGTATGTATTATAGTATTCTATGGTTAACACAATACTTACCACAATTTTAAATCGTTAATTAACGTTCTTGTCGAAACTGGTTTATAATTATTATCAAACTTAAGAAAACTTGCCTTAAATAAAATAGTCCTGTGACCGTTTTTGCTGAAATCTCGGTCACCAAAGTGCATCACGCTATTGACGTCATAGGGCAGGGCGTGCAGCTCTGGAGGAAGCTTCGCGTCTTGAGTGTATAGTTCCAAAGCGCCTGTAAGCCAACCAGCCAGAAATATAAACTCGTTATGAGGGACTTTATATAGTAAGCTGAAGTTTAATTTGTACTTCATACACAATATTGCACTACATTGTTGAACAGGAATGAACCGATAGTAAAAAGATAAAGCTTGTGATGGATGCGTTCGGGTTCATATAATAGTTTAAACCAATATTAATAAAAAAAACAAAGGCAGCCGACAGAAGTGAAAACTCATTGATATACCTTTGAGTATTCAACCAAACTCAAATATGCAGATACATGTACATTGTACACAACCCGCTATACTACAGAATAAAATAATAGTACTACGTAGCTATACTACGCGTCGCTAATCATACTCACGCACAGCGTCAAGATAATGTCAAGGTCATCGGTAACACGAACCCATAATTAGTATTTCCCTACCAAAAATCGCTCAACGCGGTTAAAGAAGTTTAACTTCAATAAGCAATTAATTAGTGTTTTTTTATTTTTATTAATATTGCTTTTAGTCGTAATAAACCGAATTTAAAACGGAATTATAATTACGCCGTATTCACAAAGGTTGGATGTACGATCCAATTTTTAATTGGATTTCTGAAGCTTCGGAACTCTCCACTCTCTTTGCGGAATGAATTTTTCGAAAAATACGGTTGGTTTTTTATTTAATATACTTAGATTACATTTACAAGTAACACAAGTTGCAGGGTAATTTTTTATACAATAAGGGTGACAAACGAGCACAGAGTCCACTTGATGGTAAGTGGATGCTGTGGCCCATAGATATCTACATTTATTCTCGATGAAGGATCAAAACTCAGATGCGTTGTCACCCGTGAGGACTAAGGCCTCTGCCTCGAATCTTGAGGGCAGCGGAGCGACGGCGACGGCGGCGCGGGAGCGGGGCGGGCAACGCAGACCCGTTCACGAAACTAGCGGGCAGATCGCGCGACACTATAGCGGCGTAGTGATGTGTTCATGGTGTGTTGTCTGAACAACGGCGACAACATCTTTTTGATTCAAATTTATTTCTAACGCTCAATTTACTGTGGGCAAAAGAAGAAGTGAATCCCTACTACTTATAGGGCAAGGAAAAAAAGCCGAGTTTTATCGAAATTACGAAGAACAGAGACAATGTCCTGACAAATTCTACGACTACACCAGAATGAGCGTAGAAACTTTTGACTATATTCTTGAAGCTATCAAGGGCGATTTAGATTCAGTTCGTTTTTAATTTCTTCCCATAACTGGTTAATTACTCTTCTATTTTTATGGTTCACATCTTTGCTGTTCCATATCGGTGTTCTCTCAAAAATTGCTGAAATAATTTGCTCTTGCACGTCCGAGGACATTTCGAAACGTCACAAAAATTAATTGCACAACACTGCAATGCAGACAGACGCGCGGGCGGTCACCGCTTGACTGGAGTACACCGCTCGTTATCCGCCCCCGCGCCGCTGCCAAGCCGCTGTTTTCGAGAGTCGGTCCATTTGATTTTACGCATAAGATCCTGCCGCTCCCGCGCCGCCGCCGCTGCCGTCCCGCTGCCCGCAAGATTCGAGGCAGAGGCCTAAGATGCAATACCTCGATCCAGTAAAAAAAGGTCTCCGGATCTCTACCCTCACCATACGAAACACATCAGTATTAAGCTGCTATTTTACGCTGATATTCTGTGAGAGCGTGGTCCTACCTCGATCGAGCCGACCCATTCGTGCTGCAACCGTAATATAGCTGCAGCGTGGCTCTACCACGTGTGGTCATTTATGCTTTTCGACTATTCAGAGTTATAAATTTAGTACATTACGTTTTATTGTGATTTAGTTTTAATATGTAAATCACTTGACTGCCTCGTTGGTCTAGTGGTTGTAGTAGTGCGACTGCTCATCATGAGGTCCTGGGTTCGAATCCCGGGTCGGGACAAAAATCAATTATTGAGTTTTTCTGTCAAGAAATTCTCAGTAGCTGCTCGGAGTCAGGAAGTCGGCGGTGTCTCACCCCCGTGTCTCGGAAAGCACGTAAAGCCGTTGGTCCTGCGCCTGATCTCTCTCCCGGTCGTGTCGGTTTACCGTCCCATCGGATTACGAAAGTGAGGGAATAGAGAGTGCACCTGTGCTTGCGCATACACTTGGGCACTATAACCCTGTCCTGTGCCGATGGCTAGCCTCCGTTGAGGCAGGCCGCCGTGACCGAAATTCGGTCTGGAGGACATTATTACTATTATCATGTAAATCAATGTATTATATAATATAAGAAAATAATATTATACTATCGAGGTTATCACTTCATATGCAAGGTAAGTAATCAATATAAAACTATAAAAACTTTTATTCCAATGACACCTTCACTTGCCTGAGTCACCAGCATAAAAATAGGATGTCCCCAGTGAACTTTCAATCTGATCATGAATTTAGATATAATAATTGTTTATCTAATTTTGGATGTAATTAACTTATCGTGTATAGGCGACTGCAAAAAAGAGAAGGTTATCAATTCGAATGTATGCTACTTTTCGTATATAATTATGCAATATATATTTAACACGATGTGTTTATCAACTGTAAATCGATCTTTACGATTCCTTTTTATTAAATAGTGGGTCGGCGGTAGTCCTATATAAATTGTAAGAAAAAACATAAGGGTGCAAAAAAAATAGGGCATGATTTTATATTAAAGGCTACACTTATTATATTAAAAAGTTCTAGTTGGTAGTTTGCGTCATTATTAGTTGGTATCGTGAACTTGTGATTTTCTTTAGTAAAGTAAAACGTAAAACCATATGACTTCCACATAACAGCTTCTAAATTTAATTCTTCGATACACTATTTCTTCTTAGCATTAAATTCAGAAACTTTTTGTGTAATTACCTTTTTTTTGTTTTTAAAGTCAATTATACTTTCTTAAAAAAATGCTTTTTTAGGAAAATAAGCCACTGCTAAAAATAATTTTTAAATAAAAGAAATATAAACAAATATAAAAGCAAATAGTTAATTTATTGTAATTTAGACAAGTTTAATATCGATTAAAATTAAAATATTAGTTAAAAACGATAGTAATAGATGTAATTTAATACAAAACCAAACCAGTATTAAGATAAGTATCTCGAATTACAACAAAACTTTATGGGTGTAACACAATGTAAGAATTGGCACAGCGGAAGGCTCCTCTGGTGGCGCTCCAGCGGCTCCCGCGATGTCCAGATGCGTATACTTTATATTCTTCCCCTCTAGACCTCCAACCTTGATCAGAAATCCAGCTGCTAACTGATGGTTGCGAGCTTTTGCGTCCGTGTCATACTGAACTAAATCATCACCTTTACATTTGCCCAAATTCACTGCTAGATCCTCCGGTCTAATTATGGACACTTCTATACCTTCGGCCATTCGGCCACCATTGACCTGAAGTCTGCTGGAATGGTTGGTAGCTCGAGCGCTGTGATTGTCCATAGCGGCAACGTAATTCCCATAACAAGCCCTCGCATGACCAGTTAAAGTGGCCACCGTGTAAATATGTGGATTCAACTCCTTGCCAGCTATTTCTGATAACTTAAAAAGTGAATCAGCCATCGCTAGGCGACCCTCAGCATCTGTATTCGTCACTCTAACAGTTTTACCACTTCTAGAAATCAATAGTTCATCAGATACATAAGAATCCTCTCCAATGGAGTTTCTACAAAGACACAGCACCCCGACAACTTTTAAATGAGGTGGTTTGAGTAGAGAACAGGCTTTGAGAAACCCGGCCACAGCCGCGGCTCCACTTTTGTCTCTCGACATGCCGGCCATTTTGCCAGAAATTTTGACGTCAGCACCACCAGTGTCGTAAGTGACACCCTTCCCAACCAACATGAGCGTCTCAGTGACTCTATTTAAATCCGAAGGTTTGTATTCCAATTCTACAACTCTAGCTTTGTGTCTCTCCACGCGATTCGCAGCTCTTGATACTGCAGCTAAAAGGGGATATTCCTCTGCAATAACGGACTCATCATCTATAACTTTGATTGTGATATTAGTGATTCCAGCGAATGAATTCTTAACGTATTCAACGATTTTTGCCGGTGACATTCTTTCGGGATCACCGCCAGCGATATCCCTAGCAAAGATTCTCGCCCTCTCCAATGCGATAGCGTTTCTAATGATCCTTTCAAAGTCCTCAGTCCTTTTCTCTTCCGAGTGCAAACCCAGACGTATGAAACTTCTCAAATTGTTGCGTTCCCTCATCTGCAGAGGCGCGTAAAGAGATTCTAAAGCACTAAGAATCTCAACAAGTTGTCCATCCGGGAAATTGACGACATCCTGCACGATTAGCAATGGTTTTTTAACCCCCGCATCCATTGCTCGTATCATGCCTTTCTTCACAGCATCCTTAATGACTTTCGCGTCGTGATAGGGTGTGATATCGCCAGTCGGTGCCAAAATTATTCTTCCACCCGAAACGTAGTCGCAATGCCATACCGTAGCAACTTTGTGTATGTGCTTATCAAGCTTGGATATACCTTCAACAAAACTCCCGATATGTCTCGGAAGCTTTACTTTCATCTCGTCCGGGTACAGTACAAGTATAACTCCATCGTAATCCGGCGATAGAATATTAGTCTCAATAAAAATATTTTCGTACAATTTAAATTGTTGCTCGTTCAAAAGATACATGTTTTCACGATAAGCGAAAGGCAACTGGACTTGGTAAAGTGTTAATTAAGTGCATGATTACAATTGTTATTGTTGAAGTTTGGAATTTATTTATCACCTTGTATGTAATCTTCTTGATAATTAATTGATAAGACTTCGTGTAAGTTGTTGCAATAAATAATAATCATAGAGTGGATTGTAAAGCAAGTAATGAATGATATACTCGTAGTTTACTCAATGTAATTACATGGTTTATTTAATAAGTTTTAATCAAATATTATGATGTTATGTAAATTTATTTGTAACATTTATTGTATCACATTGTAATAATTATAAGATTTTAAAATAGTGTTAATATGTTATGTAACGAATTTGATTAGATCTTGGTTGCCCAGAGTTGAATTTAGTGTAAAAGAACACCGATAAAAAAAATTATAGTTTTTAATTCAGATATTCAAATAATCCATATAATTAATATGTTAGTAAATATGAAACTTATAATTTATGTTAGTACCTAAATCTAATTTTTAAATACAAGTGCCTTATCAACTAAACAGAGGCGATAATATTGCTTAAAAATAAACGAGTCATATCTATCAGCAATTATTTTCATGATAGATTTGGAGCTAGCCCGCACCCTACCGAGCAACGAGGCTATTTTCTTTCTTATAACGGCGTAGTAGATATCCGTATGTACCTTTGCAAATATGCCTGAAAAATGATGCACTGCAAAATCGGAGTAGCCCCAACAAGACCGTGAAGCCGTTATTGTACTAGACGCGTAAGGCATCGACAGCCCGCTGTGAATAAGTCGACCACAGACTGCATGTGTAGAAAATTTGACAGTAGGCTTTAAATAAAGTTATCTTTACTTGTTCACTACACCGGGCAAACCTACGTGCCAACATATTACATCGGACTGCCAACGCCCTACGTTCCCTTTCAATGTCGACATTGGCGTTTAGGTCATCGGTAACAAAATGCCCTAGGTAATTAAATTTACTTACTCGTTTTAAATCAGTGCCATTCAATTTAATAGTAGGCACTTTTTCTGGGCTTCTACAGCCGACGGCTCTAAACACCATGAACTCGCTTTTATTAGTGTTACTAATCTCAAGATTCATCATCATCATCATCATCACAGCCCTTCACAAGTCCACTGCTGAACATAGGCCTCCCCCAAGTAATGCCACAAAGCACGGTCCTGAGCCACCTGCATGTCTTAGCATAAGGATCTCCTAGGTGTGCGTTATCTGTAGTTAGCAGTGGCTGCAAATAACCGCCGGTTCGACAAAGTCCGCCGATCGTTGAGTCCCGTGATTCCGTGAGGCGTCGAGGTCACCGGCCCCTAGGTGATTCTTGGCACTTTATGCGCTCCGTGCGTCCTGTGCCTAGTCGCGTACTAAAGTGCCACCGTTGCACTTCCCCCAATCCTTTTGTGGTAAAAGGAGTAGGCAGTGCCCCAAGAGATTACGCCAACGTAGTTGCTACCTCCATCCGCGTCGCGCATTACAGCCGATCGGCTGGATATAGACAGGGCCATTAGTAGACTACTGACTCTTAGGTAGGTTCACCATGTCCGATAAGGACAACGACAAGGGGGAGCCACCACCGAGATCCAGAAAACCACCGGACCGAACTAGTGTTCTGGAGCGACCGATAGCATACCGGGACATCTTCAACCCAGAAAGGACTCGAGTAGTGTCTTCCTACTCGCAGATCCCTACTAGGAAGCCCCTATCTCCAGGGAAAGGACCCGCACCGAGAACCGCGCTCTCGCCCATCGTACCTGAAGGTACGACTGGGCTGGAACCGGTTCCCCAACAGCAGCGGGCTGCTGTTGGGGAACCTTCTTAAAAGTCTTGGAGAAGGCACACTCCGCCTGAGACTGCAGCATCATTGCAGGAAAAGAGGAAATGCCTAGGATCCTCCAACTCCTCGGACTACTCATCATCCGAGGAGGAGCTAATCCAAAGACCGATAAGGAGATCGCCACCGAAGTCGCCATCGCCGACTAAGCCCACTCCCCCTAGATCAGAGGAACACCACTCCAGCATGGAAGCTGTAGATCTAGAGCAGGGAGGAGAAGGGTCATATGGTTGGAGTGCCACAACATATGCGACCTTAGCCCCAAATACATCAACTGGACACTCGCCGTCCACGTCGCCAAAGAAGACTACCGAAAATCCGTCCGGGCGTCCGCTGGATGATGGCCAACGGCCATCTACTAGCTACGCCCATATGGTAGCTGCGCCAGCAGTGCCACGACCCAAACCGGCGGCAGCGACTTCTGACAAGCCTGCCGACCAGGAGGAGAAGACCAGATACCCGCCCATAGTGGCGGAAAGCCTCCCGGACTGGACGAGGCATTTCAAGGAGCTTAATAGAATGTTAGGCCACCCGTTGAATGCCCGTCCGTTCGGGAAGGGGGTTCGGTTCACACCGCAAAGCGCCACAGAATTTAGGACTGTTCAACGCTACATGGTTGAACTTTCCAAGGCAACACCCAACATGTCGTGGTACTGTTATACCCCGGATGAAGACAAGCCCACCAAAGTGGGCATCCGGGGCCTACCAATGGGAACCGACACCAGTACCATCGAGGAGGCCATAAAGGCAAAGGGCTTCCCGGTCAAATATGTCAAAGCAATCCCGCCGAGAAGGGGCAGACCAGGATGCGTATACTTTGCCCAATTTGACCACCTGAGCCTGGAGCAGCTCAAAAGACTCTATGAAGTTGACGAACTACTCTTCATGAGAGGAGTAGTTATTGAGGCCTGGCAAAGGAAAGCCGGACCGGCACAATGCCACCGCTGCCAGGCCTTTGGACACGCCTCAGCAAACTGCTTCAGGCCGGTGAAGTGTGTACGCTGCGCCGGGGAGCATATAGCGAGCCTTTGCCCTCGGGGTAGAGAGGAGGAACCCACATGTGCCAATTGTGGCAAAAATCATACTGCCAATGACCGTCGTTGCCCAGTCCTGAGGAGGACTGCACGGAGACAGGGGATAACCTTACCGGGGCTACTCCCGGAGGACCCGAAAAGGATCCCCCAGAGTCGCCCTAAAGCCATCACCATCCAAAATGACGGGTGGGCTACTGTTACGGGGAAGGGCAGACAACCAGCCCCCCCCCCCCCGTTCACGCACAGAAACGGTGGAACCCGAACAGGAAAGGGCAACCACCGGGGCGACTCTGCAACCTCCCGCCAATCCTGCCACAGAACGGCAGCCCTCAAAAAAGAGGAGGCGGGAGAGAAGCAGGAAGAAGTCGCAGCCTCCTCGGGCTGTTACCTCTACCCCGACACCAGGACCAACACCGCCTCAGGCACAGGTTATAAAGGAGACCACCAAAAAGGGCGTGGGTAGAGTGCAGGAGAGGGCTCCACTGGAGGAGAGAGCCCGAGCTATACACAGAGCGCGCTCTACTCAAAAACAAGAAGTCCAACGCCCGAGACCAGCACCAACGCCTTCAGATAGGAGACCACCGACGACCGGCCTCGAAACAGCCGATGCAATCCAACGCCTAGTTGGAATTGCCATCGAGGTCGGCACACAAGTCCTGGCCGACATCAGAGCCGGGACTGATCCAATAACAGCGATCATGAAGGCGCTGGCAAACCTCCTGGCCAGACATTATGGAGGACAATAACCTGCGCCTAATGTACTGGAACCCGGACGGAATTCAGCAGAAGCTGCAAGAACTCCGCACTGTCGCCCAGCAACAGGACATACATATTATACTGCTGGGCGAAACAATACTGAATCCTAAAACGCGCATAAAGCTGCCAAATTACCATATTTATAGAAGGGACGAGGTCACTTCTCGAGGGGCCGCCTATAGAGGGACGGCGGTTCTAGTGAGGAGGGACATCGCCCACTAAGAGCTGGATCTACCATCCTTCCAGACAATGCGCTCAATCGGCATAAGAATGGAGGCGGCGGGCGAGGAACTAAGGATATACGCAGCATACCGCCCACCAGGGACTCCATTCTGCTCCTCAGACATCCGGACGGTAATGGAAGGCGATGCACCTGTAATCATCGCCGGGGACCTGAACGCAAAACACCCGGCGTGGGGGTCCAGAGTGATCACCCCGCCGGGTCGTGAGCTATATGAAGACGCTGAGAAGAACCAGTATGACGTTCTAGGTCCCGAGGAACCAACGCACGTTCCTACCGACCCAAGGAGGCACCCGGATGTGTTAGACATCGTGCTCACTAGGAACGTCAACTATCCGATAGTGGTAGAAGTGCTGTATGACCTCCCTTCACAGCACCTCCCGTTACTGATAACCCTTGGCCTAAAGGCAGTGACTACGCCGCCTAGAGCTTTTAAAACCCGTGTCGACTGGAGGCTCTACTGTCAACACCTTCAGCAGAGACCTCCAGCACACCAACCTATATGCACAGCGGACGACGTAGAGGCCGCTGCGACTAGAATCACCAATAACATCAAGGAAGCCCTCCACGCGGCTTCTACGGTCGTCCCGATTACAGCAAGGCGAGACGATCTGCCGCGTGAGATATGCGTGCAGATCAAGCGCAAAAGAGCGCTGAGAAAGCTCTGGGCGCGTACTCGCTGCCCCAGGATCAAAACACAGCTGAACACCCTAACGGAGGAACTGTCGGTTTCAGTCCAGGCCTTCAGAGGTGAAGCCTGGGATCGGCGCATCCAGAAGGCGGAGGAACAAGATGCGTCGCTTTATAGACTAAACCGACAGCTGACCAAATCTAAACCTCCCGTTTGCCCGCTGACGGATAATACGGGCAAACGATGCTATGATGCCAAGGGCAGAGCGGATATCCTAGTCGAGCACTTCGAGGAGCAATTTATGCCGAACACAGCAAGTGCGGAGTTCATGGAGCTTCATGCCCGGAAGGAAAGTCGCCCGCGCCACCTCTTGCAGGAGATTGGTTCATCTCCCCCCGCAGAATTGCGGAGGACAGTAACCTGCCTGCAACCGAGGAAGGCGCCGGGGCACGACGGGATTACCAACGCTGCACTCAGACAGTTGCCCAATAGAGTCATAGTAGAGCTTGGTCGACTCTACAATGGGATATTGCGGACATCCCACTTCCCGGAGGACTGGAAGAAAGGCAAAATCATCGTCTTGCCGAAACCCGGGAAGGACAGGCGTAGAGCTGCCAACTACAGGCCGATCACGCTATTACCACATATAGCTAAACTGTTCGAAAGATTGCTGCTAAGACGTCTCCGTCCGTGCATCCAACTTCGGGCGGAGCAGCACGGATTCAGGAGGGGTCACTCCATAGTCACACAACTGACCAGAGTGCTGCACCTGCTTGCGGCAGAGTACAATCGTGGCCGCATATCGTTGGGCGTCTTTCTCGATATCGAGAAGGCGTTCGACCGGGTGTGGCACGCAGGATTATTATACAAGCTGGAACAACAGACCAGTGTCCCCCCTGCTATATTGCGGCTAATAGCGTCTTTCCTGGAAGATAGGAAGTTCTACGTCTGCGTAGAGGACGCCGTATCCGCAACAAGATCTATCAAAGCCGGCGTTCCACAGGGCAGCTGTTTGTCTCCAGTCCTGTACGCGGCTTACACCAACGATATACCTACACTGGCAGGCAGGCTTCAAGAGTGGGAGGACGACGTTGAGCTGGCGCTATTTGCGGACGATAGCGCCTATTTCACCTCGTCCAGAAGAGCCCACATAGCCACTGCCAAGATGCAGCGTCTGCTGGACCTGCTGCCACCATGGCTGGATGAGTGGAGGATGGTCGTCAACGTTGGTAAGACGACCGCTCTGCTCACTCGCCGTCTCAGGAATTTACCACCTCCGCTGACCCTCAACGGCCAGGAGATTGCGTACCAGAAGGCTGTAACCTACCTTGGGTGCAGGATCGACAGGACGCTGCGCATGACCGCGCACGTCGACTTCGTCGTCCGCCGGGCCCGTTGTGCGCGGGCGACGCTCTTGCCGGTCCTGGCATCCAAGCTGCCTATAAGAACTAAGCTCCGGATATACAAGATGTATATCCGGACTATCATCACCTATGCTGCACCGGCCTGGTACGCACTTCTGAGCGACCCTCTGAGGCGGCGACTACAGGCCCAGCAGAATCTGACATTAAGGACGATCGTCGGAGCAGGTCGCTACGTCCGGAACGACGTGATAGCGGCGGACTTGAAGATCGAGAACATCATCGACTTCGTGGCCCGGTTAGCGCGCGGCATGTTTGACCGTGCCGATAACGGGCCACATGAACATCTCAACGGCTTTGCGCCGTTGCATACCCGGCCACCGGACGGGCGACCTCTTCCAAGAGAACTCCTCTCTATATGTGATTAGAGAGTTGAGTAACAACCCTCAATGCCGCTGAAAGGCCAACCTAGACTCAATCAGATAACCACCTTTTTCCGTAGTTGGTTAACTACGGAAAAAATATAATTCTCTAATACGGAAAAAACCGGTATGCTATCTAGCCTAGAATAGGCAACAAGGACTGTCCCATAATAATGGGACATGAGGACACCCGGGCAATGGGGGTCACCCCGAGGCCCGATACCTGCACGTACGTCAGTGCGTGAAGACGACAATCAACGTTCCATCGACTTCCTGCATATCTTACCAGGTCGTCACTCCATCTAGTGGGGGGAATAACCCTCTTTAATCTCAAGATTAACGAGGGTTATTCCCGAGGCTTTGAAATAAATAAAAAATATTCAGATTTCAATAGAGAAAATGACTAGGTGCAAACATTTGCTTGAGATCCTATCTATACATATAATGTATCTGTAGAAAGTCGTGTCTGTAATTCTAATATATTTTTGAAAAAAAAAAGCAAGTCCATGGGACAAAGCAAAAAGCACGGAAGGCAAATTAGTGGTTTTTAGAATTTTTGTCTGTCTATCTGTCTGTCTGTTTGTGTATTCTAGATTCATGCAGAAACTTCTGGACCGATATCCATGAAATTTTCTATGTAGGTAGTTAGTAATCCTGGGCAATTTATAGGCTATTTTTTATCCGATTACGAAACTTCAAAAAAGAAAGTTAAGTATTTTCCTTCGTTTAGATGTTAATTTTCTATTATATACGATAAATAATAGGAATAGAAATTTATTGCTATTGTAATTGAGAGCCGTGGTAGCTCAGATGGTTAACGCTCGCTATAAATATAACAGAACGCGATTAACCCGGGTTCGATCCCCGCCGGCACCAATGAAATTGTTAATTGCAATATTAAGTGCTGATTTACCACAAGATCGGCGGTGAAGGAAAACATCGTGAGGAAACCTGCATGTCTGAGGAATCAGGAAATAAAATTTCGAAGAGATGTGAAGTTGAAATGAGGGGAGGCCTGTGCCCGGCAGTGGGATGTATATAGGCTCTAACTATACTTTACTTTACTTTACTTTTATCGTAATTGATTAAAAATGCATTTCGAAATCTAAAACAGTGTAATGCCTAAAAAGCCTCCTAAACTAAAAACATTATTAATATCGAGTATCGGACGTCTATAGCCAACCAAATTTTCGGAATGACTGAACCGACGATAGTGAAGAAACTTTACTATAATACATATAAATAGCAGCGCCAGGAAGAATCTAGGCTATATTTTATCCGAAAACATTTAAAAAAGTCGATAAAATAAATTATATTTAATTATATATTTAATCTAAATAACGCCACACTAATAGATGCTATTCCCATCAGAGCGAAGCCTGGGCTGATCGATGATGTACCGTAATGAATGACATTAAAATAGTAGGTGAGGGTAAAATATCATAATATCGTCATCCAGTTAATACGGTAACTTTTTTATAACTCAAAATCTACAGCCTTGTTCGCATAGGTGGCTCTGTAATAAAATAACTCTTCATCAGTCAATCATATAGATAGTACAGCTGAAACAGCTGCTTTATCGATGCCATTTTGACAGTCGACATAATGGGTGCGTTTGGCAGAAAAAAGCGCTAGCAAGCGCTTGTAAGCAAAATGGCGATCGTAAGCGGTAAGCGCTATCAAATCGTAAGTAGCTATTTTCCTCTCGGACACAATGTTAGTTTTAACCGGGGAACCTAACCTAATTTAAATATATGTTTGTGATGTATTCATATTGAAAACTTACCAATCATGAATTTTTAATAACATGTATATGTTTATTCATGTCATTATATTACTTAAAACTAATATTGCAAAAAACAACTTATAAACTCTACTTCAAAACAAACAAATTAAATAAGCAAAATGGCGGATTGTGTCAGCGCTACTGAAGTAGCAATCGTGTCCTGGCCGAAAACTATTTTAGCGCTAGTAAGCGCTTGCTAGCGCTTTTTTCTGCCAAACGCACCCAAATAGTAAATATATTTCAATCGATTTTTGTATTGTGTATAGCAGTTATTTTTTATTAAATTTTTCGAAATGTTTCTAATTATTGCCAAAGTTTGTTTGCTTTTTTTTTCTTAATAATATAGTTATAACGTACGACTTTGTGTTTTTTTCTCTACCCCCAACTAGTTTTATATAGGGCGGCAAAGCTTAAGGCGATCATATTACCCTCACGTACTTTAATATTATATTTTTGTTGAGGTTTTCTTATTATTTACTCTCTGAAAAGAATAAAATAAACAGAATCATAATATAACAAATCTCTATAAAAAAAAGAATAGCACCCTCACCCTCACCCTCACGCAACGGAAAGGATTTTTTACAAATTAAATATATAAAATCATCACCATGATCACAGTCAATCATCATTAAAGTCCATCACAGGTTCACTGCTGAACACAGACCTCCTCCAAGGAATGCCATTTAAATAAAATGCTGTGAACTAATTTTATTCTAAACAAACCTGTTTCGATGTTCTGAAACTGCACGTCGATATACATTTCTCTAATGGAGCGGTTGTGCTCGAATGGGAATCCCAACGCCCTCATCACCATCATGTCAATCTGTGGCGATTTCAGACAGTCGTATCCAAGAATTACTTTCTGAAAAATCAGACGTATTAATAATAAATAACTGTTTAGTTTTCTGATATAGTGCTTAACGATTTCCCCCAAAAGTCGAGCGGATTGCTAAGCTGAAGTGGGAATGGGCCATACAGCTCGAAGAACCGATAGCGCGTGGAGAAGAAAGGTTCTCGAGTAGTAGCCTCGTAGTGGTAAGTGCAGTGTTGTTTGATCCCCCACAAGATTGAGTGACGACCTGATAAAGAACGTAAGCAATCGATGGATGCGGGTGGCTGAGGACTGTATTTTGTGACAATCTATGGGAATCCTGTGTTCAGCAGCAGACCTGTGAAGGACTTTAAAGATAATGATCATGATGAAAACAGTTCTGTGCTGCATTCCACCAAATGTACGCTGGTTAACTTAAGCTTTTCTTATTTGAAGTGGCACAATCGAGGGCTTTTCTTTTACACTGGATACCGCAGTGTTGCCAACTTAGATATAATGCTGATATCAAGGAGAAAAACGCTAATGGAATTTAATTATTTTTTTTTTGTAAATATGTCGATGGATGTTGGTGGCCAACATGCATCAACTCGTTTATGAAAAAAAAAACAACTTTACTAACTTTGGAACAGGCTTCTATCTTTATCTAGTATAGCCCACTCCTATTTACTATAAGGTGGGTTCGTACTGAATTAGTGGCTTAAAAGTTAAAAAAAAACAACATTTCAAAATAAAGTTGAAAATTACTGCGGCCTCGTTTATTCAGACGCGCCCTCGCATATTCATTTATCTTACTTATATATTCGCCACAGTAAAATATTCTTAAGTATGCTTTTACTTTAAGGTTTTTACGCTTTATCTAATTTGTACCCATATTATTTCGAATAGTTTCTTCAATACACAAAATAGGGATCGACAAGTGCAGCAAATTTATCGATATATATATCGTATCAATATTTTTAAACAGTATCGATATACATCACGTGTTAAGTATCGATATATCGTCATGTTTTGGACGGTTGGATGAAACAAAAACGACAACAGCACAAGAATAATTTTGTAGCTATTTATATTGCTTAATGCTTTGTCGATTAATACATTTAAAAATATAATATAGAAATTGATACGAATTGGATACTCCAAAATAAATATCGATATATTTCGGTTTAAAACTATCAATGATACATATCGATATTTTTAGGAGAATATATAGTTTGCCCAAGCTTAAAAATACTTACATGCGGCTCTTCAGTTGGGTGCCCGTCGATGTTGAACACACATTTTCTGACGCCTTTAGGATTTTCAAATACCATCGTGTGCTGGGAGCCGGTGGGCCGGTCCAGAACTGGCACGAACTTGAGACAGGTTTTGAACGCGAATAGGGACAGAGTCGTCCTAATGGATAGGGTCTGTTCATGATCTGGCAAATATGTGAAACATTATATGATATGCAATGAAATACGACCTATATTGTCCTCTCCGACTATAATAGTTATTTGGAATTCCTACGTCATGTGCACATGTATTTATTTAAACTTTATTGAACCTTACATCAGTACAGGATTAAAAGGTGGACTTAATACTAACAAAGCATGATGTGTCCCGTTATAATTTATAAATTAGTTAAAAACTTTGTTAATTATAATGTCTTCCAGACCGAACTTCTGTCACGGCGGCCAATCTTAACAGAGAGACTAGCCATCTTCGATGACAGGATTATAGTGTATATATTACGCAAGTGTGTGCACAGGTGCACTCCAGAAACAGAAAAAAACTTTTTTATTCAATATAGATCATAAACAATACTTATTAAAATTTTTGGACTTTGGAATTGGAATTGGATTTTGAAATTTTGTATATTAGGATTTTGTTGCATCGCCCCTAGAATGAATTACTGACTCGGTGGAGTCGAGTAACTGGTACTACATGCTTGTATCTGTTCCTAGTATTTACAGAATTAATATCATTTATTTTTGTAAAACTACTTTTATTTTCGTGTATTCTCTCAACTGTCATAGTTCAATGGGACGGAAATTCGACACGACCGGAGAGATATCAGGCGCAAAACCCTCTGAACGGGATTCAAATCCAAGACCTCATGATCAACAACCGCGTTCACGATCACTAGACCAACGCGGCAGTCAATTAGAGTTATTATTTATATTTAAGATAACAGAATTAATTCGATCTATTTTATTTATCCACATCCCTAGTTCCTGGCAGAAGCAGTTGCTAATGTATATACCTAATTAAAGTGTCAAACAAGGGCCTGTTGTATTTAGATAATGTTTTACTTTCTAAGTCTATTCATCTTTGAATTTTTTTTTCTGAAGTCGAGCAAAGTTCGGCCAGGTACCACTTATTATATTTATATGCTATACGTTCGGGGTTTGAAATTAAATGGAAATTTTTTATGTTTCTACTATCGTTTCAAAAGACGGTGCATTTAATGCCTATCTACAATGAAAAGGAATGACGAAAGTAACTCCACTTGACTTGCAGAGGCTCTTTTTATCATTTATTTAAAGATCCCATAGGTAAAGAATGTTCCGTATTAAAACTATAAAAAATTATACGAATGTTTAGATGTGCTTACCGAAGTGCTCCGGATCGACGTAGAAAGGAACGACACCATCGGACCAAATTGCATAATGGTGTGTTTTAACAACTACAAAAAAATATATTTATTTAAAAAAAAACTATTAAACAATTTAACAAAGCTATCACGTGATGTTAGCGTCAAAATCATTGTTTTGATCGAATAATGTTAGAGAACAATATTTCATTATTATAATATGGTACTAAGGCAAGTTTATTTATGCCCTTGACCAGTGACAATGTAATATTTCAGCAGTTTCATTCAGAACAAGACAAAATTCTCGTTTCACTCCATATCGAGGTATCATCAATGAATCATGTTCACATTATTTGAACAAAGCCCAAAAGCAGCTATGAACTTAACAAGTTTTAATATTAATAGTTTTGTGGTAGAGCCATGCTGCAGTTATATTAGTAGTATAGTTGTAGCACGTATGGGTCGGCTTGACCAAGGAAGGACCACGCTCTCACGGAATACCAGCGTGAAATAGTAGCTTAATGCTGCTGTGTTTCGTATGGTGAGTGTAGAGAACCGGAGACTCTTTTTACTGGAAACGAGGATCCATCTTAGTCCTACGGGTGAAAATCTGTTTTTTTATCAGGATGGTAGATGTCTATGAGCCGCAGCATCCACTTACCATCAGGTGGACTGTGTGCTCGCTTGTCACCTTACCCTATAAAAAAGTGGTAAAATTAAAAAAAAATTGTACAAGCGACTTCAATGTAAATAGAATGAGAACATCATCAATGTATTCGAAGTCAATTAAATACGCATTATTAAGAATAACTCAAAAACTACTGGTCAGATCTTGATCAAATTTATATGGGACCACACGGAAAGCACCAGCTTTCAAATAAAAATCATCAAAATCTGTTCATCCGGAGAAAAGTTCTGAGGTAACACATAAAAAAAACATACAGTCCAATTGAACCTACTCCTTTTTGAAGTCGGTTACAATAAATTGATACTCTTGAGAAGGAAAATGGAATAAAGCAGCATTGTTCCCAGTATAAAGGGTCTCTGATTACGCATGATGCTGCCATTTTACGCTGGTATTCCGTGAGAGCGTGGTCCTCCTCCGGTCGAGGATGGTTACCGTTTGCGTTATAGCGTATTAAAGTCCACTGCTGAGCAGAGCCCTCTCTCAAAGATTGCCTCATAGGGGAGATATATCTTCCATAGTTGGCACTCTTGCAAATGCAGTTTTTTTTATTTTTAGTCGTTATAAGGAACACGCTTCTACCCATCTCCTGATTTGTTTCCCTCAGTCGCGTCTTACGACACCCACGGGATGATAAGGGGTTGTGGATATTTTACACCGTCAATACACGGTAACAATTGTTTTACCATGTATAGAATAGGATAGAATAGAATAGAATAATTTTTTATTCAATATAGATTACAAGTAATTCTTATTGAAAGTCAATATTTTACGTTACCACAGATTCGAAAAAAAAACCTCTGTCCTGGGAAGAACCGGCAAGAAACCCAGCGGGACTTTTTTTAAAATAAATTTTACAATGTCAAGAGTCACAAAACATTTACAAAATTTATTTTAGAAACAGCTTGGAAGCGATCACCTCATTCCCAGGGGTTATTATCAACCATGTATTCATTTATACCATAATAACCCTTTTGATACAGTTTTTGTTTAATTAAATATTTAAACTTGGTCCTTGTATATTTTCAGGGACTTTGTTGCAATAGCGTATACATTGTACCAAGAATGAATTACTGACTGTGGAGTAGAGAAACTGATCTGATGACTGAGCGCCAGCTTGTGTTTGTTCCTGGTGTTTACAGAGTGTAATGTCACTTTTTTTTACTAAAACTACCCTTATTTTTGTGAACATACATCAAATTTTCATAGATAGACTGAGAGGCCAAATATCCAGGAGTTTATTATGATAAAAATTTGGGTGCATCCAATCACACAAGAAAGGTAGTCATATGGAACTGTTTAATACATAATCATTAAAGGGTGAAAATATAAGATCCCTGGAATTAATACAAGAGCCGATTTTTTTTTTCGTGGTAGAGCAAAACTGCAGATATATTGTGGTTGCAGCACGAATGGATCGGCTAAACCGGGGCAGGACCACACTCTCACTGAACACCAGCGTAAAATAGCAGCTTAGTGCTGCTGTGTTACATATATGCTGTGGTACATTACCTAGAGAACCGGAGACCCTTTTTACTGGAAACGAGGCATTCCATCTTAGTTCACAGGGTTACAACGCATCTGCATTTTGATTCGTAATTGAGAATAAATATAGATGTCTATGGGGCACTGTATCCACTAACCATCATGTGGACTATATGCTCGTTTGTCACCCTTATTCTATAAAAAAAACGGTGGCAGGCCGTTGTCCTTAAAAATGGCATAAATTAAATTATCAATCTAATAACAATTGAGAATATTACCGTCTTTATCAATTAAATTGTCCAAATCAGAGTAGACTAAATTTGTAAAGTAAAAAAGCGTTAATCCTACCAACAACATTTCGACCACGAAGTCGAACACGTTTAAAAATATTATTATAAGTGAATTATTTATTTATCGGTTGAAACATAAACTGCGGATTGGAAATTTTATTTTTATTGCGAAATTTTATTATAGTTATATACTGAGTCCGTAAGAATTTTTTATGTGTAAAATACATATATCATATACCTTTAAACTAGCAATTCTAGTATATATATATAATCGGAATCTCAGAAACGGCTCCAACGATTTTCGTAAAATTTTGTGTCCAGGGGGTTTCGGGGGCAATAAATCGATCTAGCTAGGATTCATTTTTAGAAAATGTCCTTTTGTCCGTGTTTTCAGGCAATGAAAAACTGCTACAATATAAGAAAGTAAATTTTGTCAGAGTTATAACGATCGTAGTAGCTCAAGTAGGATGTCGGGCGGTTGCGTTGTCGAAGTGCCATGGTTCGCGTCCCTGTCTCCGGCCTGACTTCTTCTTTTCTGAGAAAATCTATTATTTCGAGCCCTTTTTTAGTATTTTTTATAAATACGAAAATTTAAATTAAACTAATTGCACTCACGATTTTTCATTCAAATAATCAGTTCAGTCTTTTCTATTATGTCAATAAGATCAAAAAATATTATTCATGTTTCATCAGTATGTAATTTGTATCTAAATATAATTTCCAAAAAAAAAATACCGAGTAAAGGTCGGTCATCCAGGTACTAAATATATTTATACTCCCACGCCTGTTACCTATAGGCAGAGCTACGGGCTTCAATTTTACACGATACGCGATGATAGGTACACACTTTTCCGCTTCTTTCACATCTACACATACATCTCGTCGGTTCGGGGTACACTTAATATGACCCATCTTCAGTATATCGCCCATATAGTCGTAGAACTTTCATCTAGATAGTCCCTTGCCGACTCTGCTACTGCAGCATAAATTGAATTGAAGGATTTGTCACTCTTCCTTTATTCATTATTGTTATGTGTCCAAGCCACCGTAGCACGCCTTTCTTGAACCAGGTCGCTACATTTTTCGCAAAGCTGTACCTATTGAAACATTACAAACCACATCTCTTATCATTTTCTTACCCTAAGAAACATAGTATTTTTTCCAAAAAAAGATCCGAAAATATAGTAGATACTTTTAAGAAATTTAGGAGAAAAAAAGACAAATATTTATTTTTAAAGTTTATGTACTTTTCCATATATATTTGTTATTGCTCTTTGTTTTGGCCATCAAAGACCTTTAAAACAATTATGCGAGTCTGAGCAATTTAGGTTCATATTAAAATAAATTAACAATTAATTTTTAATTAAATTAATACATGCTCTATTTCTTTCTTCTTTCAATTTTACATTGATGACGGAAATAGTTCTTTCCGTAAAACTTACTTGTTCCAGGCTTTCAATCACAGTTAATATAAAAAGCGCGGCAGTTGATTTAGAGATAAAAATGTTGTATATTCGTACTATATTATTTTTCAATAATATGGAGTACAATTCACCTATATATTATTTACGGGAATATAATATAGGTAGCAGCCCTACCCCTGACATATATTTTAATGTCCGCATTTCTACAACATAATTCTACTCTCTTGTATTTTTTTTTGTCAAACCAATCTTTCACTACAATACATTAAGGTGTGGACTCACACAGGATTTTGTATTAACGTGACTTTCCAATAAAATAGTGAAGAACTCTATTTAGATACTCCGTGTCCATTCAATCTTTTTTTTTATTTATTTATTTCTTTTTTAGAAAAACGTTACCTCCACACTACGTATTTCTCCTGTATCGTGGGGGGCAGTTTACAAACATAAATTTCACAAGAACAAACATCCAGACCCGGAACAATTACTTGTAGGACATACGAATACTTGTTCCGTGCGGAATTCGAACCCGCGGCCCTTAAGCGCTGTAACTCGTTGCTAAGCCACTGCGTCGCGGAGCCGTCATTTATTTCTTTGTTTCATATGTTTGGTATATTTACCATCCCTGTTAAGTACACATCCTAAATACACAAACTCTTCTACTTGCACATCAACACACTTTCTATACACATATCGATTTACTTTATTCTCTTTCAGAAACCACCTCTTTTGTTGTGTGACTCCACCGGAGTCGCGGAGGATAGGGCAGGTGGTGCATCGCCCCCGTGTGGAGTTACCAGTCCTCCCATCGGGCGCGTCCCCAGGTGGCGGATAGGGGAATGCCACTCAGATATGAGTGGTAGCGGGAAACAGTCGCGGACCAAAACTGGCTGGGTTTGGGGCGTACCTCTGGTTCCGAATGGAATCAAGTACCTGCTAGTTGCTTCCCGTATCCTCTCCACTGAGAGGAACAGAGGATGTGACATGCGCGGTGAGATGCCAGGTGCACTCGGCTTTTGCCGACGCCGGGCAACCCGTCATCGCGGGAATAGAATGGGCTCAGAGTTCCCTCACCCGGTCTCTGGGCGGGCATGGGAAGAACCCGTATCGACTCTGCCACCGTTCGAACCTCGGAATCCCTTTGGCGTGTCGTGGATCATGTCTCGCGGCGCCTGAGGGGCCGAGGGCTCTTGGCTTAACCGCCTGGAGTCGCGAGGATGATAACCTCTATAAAAAATCACCCGAAGCTCAAGCGTGGCACGCCGTGAGGAGCTGCATGGCTGATGGGTAAATGTTCAGTCGTTAGCGTTGCCCCCCGTCAGGGTACCGGCCGACACCCTTGACGGGTTATGCATAGGCTTATCCGGGCAAAGGGGGGCTCTGCTCGGACGGACCGTTACTTCCTCCACACTCGTGGGAAAAAAATGGATAAACCTTTAAAAAAAAATGTAGACATAGGAAAACAGGATGGATCAGACGCGGATAGGTCGCGTGGGACGTCTTCCGCCAGGAAACGTCCAGTGTGCCGATCTTCGGACGAGGAAGGCCTGCCAGCCCCCAAGTTGGCGACTTCGAGGAGGGGTCGGCAGGCATCGAGAGGGGTAAATGCTTCGCAGCCGCGAAGGGATAAGCACGGACGATTCGTGTGCTCCAATACCTCGGCGGCTAGTGAAGCAGAGAGTGACATGGGGGTCACTACGGAGGACCCTGGCGATGGCGGCGAAAGCTGTGCCTCGCTGGGGAGTTCAAAGGCGGAGCTCAACGCCGCCAAGAGGGAACAGCGCAAAGCCGTCGCAGCAGACGAAGTGTCTGAAATGGCCCGACGTGCTCGCGAACGACGAGCTGCTCTGGCGGCGGAAAAAGGAGAGCCATCTGCGGTGGCCTTGAGCCAGCTGGCTCTGGATGGGGTGGACTTAGTCCTGAAGGTTGCCACCAAGTCTGGCAGCCTGAAGGGCACGTTCACCCGTGGCTTAAAAGAGGCTGCCGCGGACATCAGGGAGGCGGTTGGCATTCTCCTCAACAGGACGGCCTCTGACGAGGTCGCCAAACTACAGGAGGAAAATAGCCGCCTCAGAAATGATCTAGAGGACCTCCGGCAGCAAGTCGCAGCACTGAGCGAGCAGCAGCAGAGATGCACATCCACCGATGCCGCATCTGTAGTGGCCCCGACTCCCGCACCGCGACCGACAAGCCCTCGTACCGACGAAGAGGTCGAGCGCATTGTCCGGCTCTGCATGCTCCAGTGCGGGAGCATGGTTAACGCTCGGCTGGAGGCGATTTCTCGGCGTCTCCCGGCGGAAACCCTACGTCCGCCTTTGGCGGCTGACACGCGGAGAACTGAGGAGCCGCCGAGACTTGCGCCTCAAAAGGGGAAGCCCATGGAGGGTAAAAAAAGCCCGCGGAGGGAGCTCCTCCGAGCGACCAGCCCACGACAGCCGGGTCTAAGGGTGAGACATGGGCGAAAGTCGTGGGCCGCAAGAAGGCCCGCAAAGCCGCCAAGAAGGCCGCAGCAGCTGCACATGCCCCAGGTGGAACCGCAAAGACGGCTCCTCAACCTGAGCGGCGGACTGCCAAAGGCGGTCGCAAGAAATCGGCTGTACGTGTTCCGCGGTCCAATGCGGTGACAATAACATTGCAGCCCGGAGCTGTGGAGCGTGGCGTGACGTACCAGTCGGTCATCGCTGAGGCCAAGGCCAAGATTAAATTATCAGATCTTGGCCTTCAGTCCGTCACCCTCAGGCAGGCTGCCACGGGTGCGCGGCTGTTCGAGGTGGCTGGCACTGTGAGCGACAGTGCCGAAAAGGCGGACGCATTGGCCGCCAAGATGAGAGAGGTCCTCAACCCTGAGGACGTCCGGGTCTCCAGACCAATGAAAACCGCAGAATTGCGGATTGCTGGCCTGGACGACTCCGTGACATCTGAGGAGGTGGTGGCGGCCGTGGCCAGAAGCGGAGAGTGTCCGCCGGACAAGGTGCGGGCCGGCGATTTACGCACCGATGCCACCGGACTTGGCGCGGTCTGGGTTCGGTGCCCTGTAGCGGCGGCAAAGAAGGTTGCCGATAGCGGCAGATTGCTGGTAGGCTGGGTGGCGGCAAGGACGAAGCTGCTACAGCCCCGGGCTTTGCAGTGCTTCCGGTGCCTTGAAAAAGGGCACGTCCGGGCGAAGTGCACCGCCGAGGTTGACCGCAGTGACCTTTGTTACCGTTGCGGCCAGCCTGGCCACAAGGCGGCCCTGTGCACCGCGGCGTTCAACTGCAGCCTTTGCTCTGCTGCGGGAAGGCCAGCGGAGCACAGAGTAGGCGGAGGGGCCTGTGGGGCGCCTACCAGCAAGTCCAAGGCCAAAAAAGAAAAGAAGAGGAGCACCAAGCCTGCCGAGTTAACCTCGCTGCCCACACAGGCCAGTAGCTCCGCGGGCGACTCCCGGCCCAGGACCGTTGAGAAGGAAATGGAATGCCAATAATGGCAAAGTTCCATTTTCTCCAGGGCAACATCAACCACTGTGCCAGAGCTCAGGATCTCCTACTCCAGAGCTTGGCAGAGTGGTCGATTCACGTGGCTGTGGTCGCCGAACCGTACTTCATTCCCGCCCGTGACAACTGGCTGGGATGCGCTGACGGTTTGGTGGCCATTATTGGCGAGACTCTGATCGAACCGTCTCGGGGCCGTGGCTGGGTTGCTGCGGTCTCGGGTGGTATCGTTATTGTGGGGGCGTATTTCTCCCCCAACAAGAGTCTCGCCGACTTTGAGGGTTTCCTTGTCGAGTTGGGCGCCGTCGTAGGCCGCTATCACCCTCGTCCCGTTCTGGTGCTCGGGGATCTCAACGCGAAGTCATCAGCGTGGGGATCTCCGGTCACTGATCCTCGGGGCGAGGTGCTAGAAGAGTGGACAGTGACAACTGGTCTGGTCGTCCTGAATCGGGGTTCGGAATACACGTGCGTGCGGCAGCGGGGCGGGTCGATAGTGGACGTCTCGTTTGCCAGCCCCTCTGTCGCCAGCCGAGTCCGCGACTGGCGTGTCGCCGTAGGGGTGGAGACGTTGTCGGACCATCGGTATATCCGGTTCGACGTCTCTGCCCAGACTGCGAGAGGCCGCCATCCAACTACCCCGATTAACGACGGCCCGCGTTGGGCGCTTAAGCGCATCGACAGGGAACTACTCGAGGAAGCTGCCTTAGTCCAGTCCTGGATCTGGGAGTCGGCAACGGACGGTACCGTCGACGTCGAAGCAGTGGCGCTATGGTTTCGCGGGGCGATGACGCAGATCTGTGACGCGTCCATGCCCCGTGTCCGCCAACGGTCCGCAAGGCACCAGGTGTACTGGTGGACCGCCGAGATCGCGCAATTGCGCATAGCGTGCGTTGCGGCCCGACGCCGGTACACCCGATACCGGAGACGGCGTCGACGGGATTCCGCCGAGGAGGACGCGCTGTATGAGGTGTACCGCGCGTCTAAGGAGACTCTGTGGCTGGCCATCGGCGACTCGAAGTCGCGTGCCAGGGAGGAGCTGCTGGGGTCCCTAGATCGGGATCCGTGGGGGCGCCCCTACCGTTGGGTACGGGGCAAGTTGCGTTCCTGGGCGCCTCCACTAACGCAAACAATGCAACCCCAGTTGCTAGAGACGGTGGTATCAGTTCTCTTCCCTGAACGAGTGGGACACGTTCCCCCGGCGATGGCTTCGCCCTCAGCCACAGACTCTCCAGAGGAGGAGAGCACCGATGTCCCCAAGGTGACGCAAGCAGAGATGAGAGCGGCCATGGCGCGACTTCGGGCCAAGAACACAGCGCCCGGACCCGACGGAGTTCCTGGTCGAGCTCTCGTCCTGGCTCTGAAGGAGCTGGAGCCCCAGCTGAGGGGGCTCTTCACGGCATGTCTCGAGCAGGGTCAGCTTCCCAGTGTGTGGAAGGAGGGAAGGCTGGTCCTACTCAGGAAGGAGGGGCGCCCCGCGGACTCACCGTCCGCGTACCGGCCCATAGTGCTGCTCGACGAGGCGGGCAAACTTCTTGAGCGTATCATCGCAGATCGCCTCGTCAGCCACTTGTGCAGAGTGGGGCCAGACCTGGACGAGAACCAGTTTGGTTTTCGTCGCGGGCGCTCCACCATAGACGCTATTACGCGCGTGAGGGCCCTGGCGGAGGAGACAGTATCCCGGGGTGGGGTGGTGCTGGCGGTGTCATTAGACATCTCCAACGCCTTCAACACCCTACCCTGGAGTTGTATTCGGGAGGCGCTTAATTACCATCGCGTGCCTCCCTACCTCCGCCGCACAATAGGGGCCTACCTTGAGGAGAGATGCGTCACGTATTGGGGACGTGACAGCGCTGGTCGACGCGTCATGTCGTGCGGTGTTCCGCAGGGATCGGTCTTGGGACCGCTCCTGTGGAACATCGGCTACGACTGGGTGCTGAGAGGTGAGCTCCCGTCGGGCGCTGACTTGACCTGTTATGCGGACGACACGCTCGTCACTGCCCGGGGGAGCTCGCACAGGGAAGCAGCGTTGGTTGCCACGGCTGCGGTTTCACAAGTGGTGAACCGCATCCGGTGCCTGGGCCTGGAGGTGGCCCTTAACAAGTCGGATGCCATGGTTTTCATGGCCTTCGACGCGCGCCGCCACCGGGATCGCACATCGTGGTCGGCGGGGCCCGGATAGCTGTCGAGTCCACCATGAAGTACCTGGGATTGGTGCTCGACAGCCGATGGGAATTTGGGCCCCACTTCCGGCGGCTGGCGCCCAAGCTGATGCGTGCAGCTGGCGCACTTTCAACGCTGCTTCCCAACTTGGGGGGCCCGAGCGCTGCCTGTAGGCGGTTGTACGTGGGAATCGTGCGGTCCATGGCCCTGTATGGGGCCCCTGTATGGGCGATGGACATGACGGCCAGCACTCTCGCCATTCTGCGCAAACCGCAGAGGGCGATGGCCGTCAGAGTCACCCGCGGGTATCGCACGATTTCCTACGAGGCGGCTTGCGTCCTGGCCGGATCCCCGCCCTGGGACCTAGAGGCGAAAGTACTCGCGTCACTATATCGATGGCGCGAGGAAGAGCGGGGACGGGGCTCGAGGCCGGTGCAGCGACAGATCGCGCTGCGCCGAGAGGAGCTCCGTCAGGTCTTGGTGGCGGAATGGCGGCAAAGGCTTCTGCGCCCTACCGCCGGCCTCGCTATCGTCGAGGCGATCCGGCCAGTACTCGACGACTGGCTCGGGAGAAGGCACGGCTCCCTGTCGTTTAGGGTGACGCAGGTGCTGTCGGGGCACGGCTGCTTTGGCAAGTACCTGTGCCGCATAGACAGGGAGCCGGACGCTCGGTGCCACCACTGCGTCCATTGCGGGGAGGACACGGCGCAACACACGCTCGCCGAGTGTGTAGCTTGGGAGGAGCAGCGCCGTGTCCTCACAAATGTAGTAGGAGGCGATTTGTCGCTGTCGGCCTTGGTGCGGAGTATGGTCGGTAGCGCAGAATCGTGGGATGCAGTGGTGTCCTTCTGTGAGGACGTGATGTCGCAGAAGGAAACTGCGGAACGGGAGAGGGAGATCTCGACTCCCTTCCCTGGCCGCAGAAGGCGCACCGGGCGCAGGAGAAGGGCGGACAACGCCCTTTTCCAGCCCCCATGAATAAGTCCAGGGGCGAGGGACTAGGGGAAGCCCCCGCCCCCCTATTCGATGGACCCGAGGCGGAGGCACGCGTGGGTGTCGGCGCGTGCCTCTGAGGTGATACAGGGGGTAGTTGAACACCTCACTACCCCGTGCAGGAGACGAGGCCCGTACAGACCGGGCCAGCACTAGTGTGGGGCTGCGGAAGAATTTGGATTCCCGCGGCCCCGCGCGTGCACGTGCGAGGAGACACCGGGGTGGTTTTAGCCGGTAAGAGTCCGGCACACCCCTCCGCCTGTCCCCAGGCAGAGGCAGTCCATGAGGATTTCCCCCCCCCGTAAAAAAAAAAAAATAAAAAAAAAAAAAAAAAAAGGTGGTGCATCGCCATACCAACATTCCTCTGCCCCTACGTCTCCACCGTAGCAACTGCGGTTGGGGGAGAGGTCACTCTTTCGCCGCAGCCCACCAACAAACATCTAAAATAGGAATGCCTTAGTGACTCTTTCGCTTAAGTTCCCAGCCAAACCAAAAACATCCAAAGAAATATAGTAGCTATATTATGGTTGTAGCACGAATGGGTCGGCTCGACTGGCGAAGGACCACACACTCACGGAATACCAGCGTGAAGTAGCAGCTTACGAATGGAAGTTGATGTGTTTCATATGGTAAATGGAGAGAACGACGACCCTTTTTACTGGAAACGAGAAATTCCTTCTTAGTCCTGGGTGGTAACGCGTCTGCATTTTGATTCTTGATCGAGGATAGATGTATATGTCTTTGGGCCACAGCATCCACTTATCATCAGGTGGACTGTGTGCTGGTTAGTCACGCTTATTCTATCAAAAAAGCAGGCTTGCTACCAGTCGCTCTCGAGCCCTTAGCAATTTTAATGATACTTTATCATACCTAGTTGCCTTTCCAGCCTTCATGTTTTTCATTATTTCATTCATACTCATCTCATTACCTTTTTTTTTTAAGAGTTTAGCGTCTAGCACGGCATTCATTTTAAACTGTTCTGGCTTTCGCGTGGCGGTTCTAAGGAGTTTCCAGAACATTTTGATATTTGCCCGGAAATTAGCAGATTGTTTTCCTTCATTTTTTTCGGTTCTTTCATGCTTTTCCTTTTTATTATTTCTTTACTCCCTTATTTAGACATCTAAAAAATACCTTTCTCAATCTCATCATCCATACCGCTAGAATTATCTTCTGCATTCGCTAGTACATCCAGTCATACACTCTTCTTTGCTTCAACTTCCATTCGTACCTCATTATCCCACCATAATGTATCCATATCATTCTTCCTTTTACTTATACCACAACTTAGGTCACTTCATCCACTTATCCTCTTAACTTTATCAACACATTCTCCAAGCCCGAACTTTTCATCTTATGCGATTCATCGAAATTATTTTTTTTAATAATTGATACTTCTTTGTCATACCTTCTTGTAAACTGCCTATTCTTGTAAGCCGTAACAACTTAGGAGCCACAGATGCCAACCTTCGATCTAGGGTTGCCACCCGTACTATAATATATAGTATCGTACTATATTTCAGTCAATTGTCCTTCCGTCTTAAGTTATTACGTAATCAGCTAACATAACAACATCTTATTGTGACCATATCAATATTAAAAATCTTTTATGTTTTAAATAAATACATTGACTTGGGCCATCAAATGTAAACACAATGTAGCTCACAAGTACATACATAACATACATAAACACTCACGCCTGTCACCCAGAGGGGTAGGCAGAGACTACGGACTTCCATTTGGCACGATCCTGACATACCTCTTTCGCCTCCTTTACATCCATATATCTACGCAACATGCTCGTCGGTTATGGGTACTTTTAACGTGGCCCATTTTCAAAATATCGCAAATTTGTTCGATAAACTTTTTTCTAGGGCGTCCCTTCCCGACTCTGCCGTTTACATCTGCCATATAAATTTGCTTTGTCACTCTTTCCTCATTCATTCTTTCTACATGACCAAACCACCGAAGCATTCCTTTCTTAATCCTGGTCACAACATCATCTTGCATACCACATTTATCTCTTATCACGCAATTTCTTACCCTGTCATTCAGATTCAACCCTAGCATACTCCTTAAAGACCGCATTTCTAAAACATTTATTCTACTTTCGTGCTTCTTCTGCCACACCCAACGTTCACTACCATACATTAAGGAAGGGTTAACAAAGCATTATTAATTACCATACATGCTTTTTTTGATACATTCTGGTTCTTCACAATAGAGCGTAGTGCCCCATTCACTCTATTCCCTGCATTTACTCGTCGTTCTATATCCTTATCATATTGCACTTGCTCAATTAACTCTCCTTCTATTCTTATTTCACATACCGTTTTGCTTTCCTCTCTTTCAAAAACCATCACTTTCGTCTTACTTGCGTTCACTTTCATTCCCCTTTCTTTTAATGCCCAGTTCATTAATGTAACCATCATTTGCAACTCAGCCGCCGATGACGCAAATATGACTTGATATATAATACAAATAGGCATTTGACGGTTAACTCGCCCATTCTTAACCCACATTCTTCATCTTTCAAAGTAGCTCACAAGTAATACATATTATATTAAATTCGATTGCTTAGTGCGATTGCCAAGTCAATCTATTTATTGGGGGATAAGTCGCTCGCGTCCGTAGGCTTTGACCACCTAATTCTAGGCTCACCCTACACGTGTCCCCGGGTGGTGCTAAATGAGCGACAAGTCAAGAGCACAGACTTGGCTCCTCGCCGTGGTAGCGGCGTGAAATATACTACCCCACATTTCGCACATGAGGCACAAAATAAAAGAAATGGCCTCGAGTTCCCGGCGCCCCTTAAATGGGGCAGGACTGCGATGAGTCTCCGGGAGGAAAACCGACGACGAGGTTCGCCATCTGTCACGTTCTGTCTCCCGAAGGGGCGAAAAGTGTGTTTCGGAGGTCCGTCTAGCTACGTTGAATGTATGTGGAGCAATGAATGATAAAATGGATGATGGATGTGAAGGAGGCGAGAGAGGTCTGTCAGGATCGTGCCAAATGTAAGTCTGTAGTCTCTGCCTACCCCTCTGTGCGACAGGCGTGAGTGTTTATGTAAGAACTGAGTTGCGAGACTTGTTTTTTTTACAAGTTATGTTTTTGATGGCATCTCATTTCTTTTGCAGATAGTCCTGCTTTTTTTCCTTCCTGTACCTTCTACTTCTTGATTACCAACAAAGTAACTATCTGTACCTTTTATTCCATTATATTATACATATAGAGTAACACTATATCATTCACTGCAAATATAACTTTGTAATCATATATATTTATATGGGATTACAAAGTTATTTATGCAGTTAGTGTATCTAGAAACAGGACTGAAATTGAAAAATATTTTAATTTTTCCTTGATTTATACACTAAGCACTAATTGTGTTCTACGTTTGAAGCTTCTATGTCTGCTAGAAGTGCCGTAGAGTTTCAATGATCGGTCAGTCAATGAGTGACAAAATTAAGAAACTTTGACTAATTTTAATTCCTAAACTATTGGTTCAAATTGAATGAAATTTGAAATATACCGTGTCTATGCAATGCTTGCTTGGTACTCGACTTGGCGGGGGCACTGCCGTGCCCCCAGATATTTGTCAAAAAAAGGTGGCAACATTACTTTGATCGTATATTCGACATAAGACTAAGTAATCTTTTTATCTTTTATCTTTAAAAAAAAAACGTTACCTCCACACTAGGATTTTCTCCTGTATCGTGGGGGCAGTTTACAAACATAAATTTCACAAGGACAAACATCGTCCTTACGATTCGTCCCTACGTTGAAACCCCAGTAAGTCCATGTATTTAACAATGCCCTCTTCATTCTTCCATCCATCTCCCATGTTTACTATCTTTTCCTCCTTCCGAAGTATACCTAAAAAAATGCTGTAAGAAGGCTTTCGCTTTTCATATCAATATCAATGCAAAACCACTCTTGATCGGTAGAAAAGCTAGAAAACTCATTGTAAAATCGGGGATGAGTATTATAGTCCCCCACTTAACTTCATACTACATAGTATGATGTATAGGCGGACTTAATAGGACACATCGAAAAAAGTGGCTCCGGGCTAACGCCGTACTGAGTGAATACATAATTCCTAAGAAAACTTTAAAAACGCCTCTACACGTTGGCCAACACAGTGGCGAATGTAGTGGCCAATAGCATTGGCCAACGTGTAGACGGGGTGTTTGGGCTTCATTGGTATGTATTGGGACGATGGCCCACAAGTTGGCGCGAGATCCGTGTGGTGTCGGTTTTTTACAAAAGATCAAAGGATTGTTGGCAGAGTTTGGTCGCCGCGTCCACACGTTGGCCGCGCGTTTAGTTTGCTACAAGCTCCCAGAGTGATTACATGCATCTGATTTAAATTTTATATTCAAACTTTGTAGGGTGGATGCCCCAATTACCAGCCTTTTAGTGCCAATTTCAACTTTAAACATTCCTACTACTTTAATTAGCGCAATTTAATTATTTTTAAACATTTGTTTTAATCGATTAACTATTTATCAAAAACATAACGAACATTTATTTACAATCAGATTATTACGAGAATAATTTTAAAATGAAAAAAAAAAGAAGCACGTCGTTTATACGAGGTAGAACCACGCAGTTATATTAGAAGTATAGTTGTAGCACGAATGGGTCGGCTCAACCAGGGAAGGACCATGCTCTCACAGAATATCAGCGTAAAATAGTAGCTTAATGATGCCGTGTTTCGTATAGTGAGTGTAGAGAACCAGAGGCGCTTTTAAAGGACACGAGGCATTTCATCTTAGTCCTCACGGGTGAAAACGCATATGCATTTTGATTCGTAATCGAGGATAGATGTAGATGTCTATGGGCCACAGTAACTACTTACCATCAGGTGAACTGTGTGCTTGTTTGTCACCCTATCCTATAAAAAAAAACGTCGACTTCTTATATTCAATTCAATCATGCAAGTTTTCGAATCATCATCATATACAGCTCTTCACAAGTCCACTACCGAACATCCTCCTCCATAGACTGCCGCAAAGCATGGTCCTGAGCCACTTTGCTCGTCATGAGTTTTTCATTTATGTTCTAAGTTATAATTAGTACCTATTATTAAGTCAGTGTTAATTATATTTATTGCTATTAATAAATTATAAGGTGTTTTTTATATACATCAAATGTTTGATAGAAATGCAAGTACATATTTTGCTAAACTTTAAAATCAAAACCCAATTTTAAAACATAGACTAATCGATTATAACTCCTTTAACTTTAAAATAAGTTAAGTTCTTATTAACGGTATTTATTCCAGTTTATGATGCATGTAAAGAATAAATAAAGCTAATCGTATATCGTATTACTATTTACACTCCCGTTAATATCTACTATTCTTTTATAATTATTTTATAAAAACGTTACCCCCACACTTGGATTTTCTCCTGTATCGCGGAGGCAGCTTACAAACATAAATTGCACAAGGACACACATCCAGACCCGAAACAATTATTTGTAGGATATACAAATACTTGTTCCGTGCGGGATTCAAACACGCGACCCCTGGTACAGCCACTCATTGTTAAGCCACTGCGCCACGGAGCCGTCGTTCGTCCGCACATTGGCCCGAACCGAAGTAAACTGAACGACCTTCCAACGTGTGGACGCCGTCACCAACTCTCGGCCAATATCAAAGGTACTCTGTTGTCGCCTCTACACGTTGGCCAACACAGTGGCGAATGGAGTGGCGAATATATTGGCCAAGAGTTGGTGACGGCGTCCACACGTTGGAAGATCGTTCAGTTTACTTCGGTTCGGGCCAATGTGCGGACGAATTTATAAGCACCGTGGCGCAGTGGCTCAGCAATGAGTGGCTGCGCCGAGCGCCGAAGGTTTGATCTCACACGAAACAAGTATTTGTATGTCCTACAAATAATTGTTTCGGGTCTGGATGTGTGTTCTTGTGCAATTTATGTTTGTAAACTGCCTGCGCGATACGAGAGAAAATCCTAGTGTGGGGTTAACGTTTTTATAAAAGAATTATAAAATAATAGTGGTTATTAATGGGGCTGTAAATAGATATACGATATACAATTAGCTTTATTTATTTTTTACATGCATCATAAACTGGAATAAATACCATTAATAAGAACTTAACTTATTTTAAAGTTAAAGAAGTTATAATCGATTAGTCTATGTTTTAAAATTGGGTTTTGATTTTAAAGTTTAGCAAAATATGTACCTACTTGCATTTCTATCAGACATTTGATGTATATAAAAAACACCATATAATTTATTTGGTAATTTAATTATTTTTTGAGAAAGACAAAAACAATAGCAATAAATATAATTAACACTGACTTAATAATAGGTACTAATTATAACTTAGAACATAAATGAAAAACTCATGACGTTGATTGTCGTCTTCACGCACAGATGCACGTGTAGGTATCGGGCCTCGGGGTGGCCCCCATTGCCCGGGTGTCCTCATGTCCCATCACTATGGGACAGTCCTTTTGCCTATTTTAGGCTAGATAGCATACCGGGTTTTTTCCGTATTAGAGTATTATATTGTTTCCGTAGTTAACCAACTACGGAAAAAGGTGGTTATCTATGGAGTCTGGGTTGGCCTTTCTGCGGCATTGTGGGTTGTTACTCAACTCTCTAATCACATATAGAGAGGAGTTCTCTTGGAAGAGGTCGCCCGTCCGGTGGCCGGGTATGCAACGGCGCAAAGCCGTTGAGATGTTCATGTGGCCCGTTATCGGCACGGTCAAACATGCCGCGCGCTAACCGGGCCACGAAGTCGATGATGTTCTCGATCTTCAAATCCGCCGCTATCACGTCGTTCCGGACGTAGCGACCTGCTCCGACGATCGTCCTTAATGTCAGATTCTGCTGGGCCTGTAGTCGCCGCCTCAGAGGGTCGCTCAGAAGTGCGTACCAGGCCGGTGCAGCGTAGGTGATAATGGTCCGGATATACATCTTGTATATCCGGAGCTTGGTTCTTATAGGCAGCTTGGATGCCAGGACCGGCAAGAGCGTCGCCCGCGCACATCGGGCCCGGCGGACGACGAAGTCGACGTGCGCGGTCATGCGCAGCGTCCTGTCGATCCTACACCCAAGGTAGGTTACAGCCTTCTGGTACGCAATCTCCTGGCCGTTGAGGGTCAGCGGAGGTGGTAAATTCCTGAGACGGCGAGTGAGCAGAGCGGTCGTCTTACCAACGTTGACGACCATCCTCCACTCATCCAGCCATGGTGGCAGCAGGTCCAGCAGACGCTGCATCTTGGCAGTGGCTATGTGGGCTCTTCTGGACGAGGTGAAATAGGCGCTATCGTCCGCGAATAGCGCCAGCTCAACGTCGTCCTCCCACTCTTGAAGCCTGCCTGCCAGTGTAGGTATGTCGTTGGTATAAGCCGCGTACAGGACTGGAGACAAACAGCTGCCCTGTGGGACGCCGGCTTTAATGGATCTTGTTGCGGATTCGGCGTCCTCTACGCAGACGTAGAACTTCCTGTCTTCCAGGAAAGACGCTATTAGCCGCAATATAGCAGGAGGGACACTGGTCTGTTGTTCCAGTTTATATAATAATCCTGCGTGCCACACCCGGTCGAACGCCTTCTCGATATCGAGAAAGACGCCCAACGATATGCGGCCACGATTGTACTCTGCCGCAAGCAGGTGCAGCACTCTAGTCAGTTGTGTGACTGTGGAGTGACCCCTCCTGAATCCGTGCTGCTCCGCCCGAAGTTGGATGCACGGACGGAGACGTCTTAGCAGCAATCTTTCGAACAGTTTAGCTATATGTGGTAATAGCGTGATCGGCCTGTAGTTGGCAGCTCTACGCCTGTCCTTCCCGGGTTTCGGCAAGACGATGATTTTGCCTTTTTTCCAGTCCTCCGGGAAGTGGGATGTCCGCAATATCCCATTGTAGAGTCGACCAAGCTCTACTATGACTCTATTGGGCAACTGTCGGAGTGCAGCGTTGGTAATCCCGTCGTGCCCCGGCGCCTTCCTCGGTTGCAGGCAGGTTACTGTCCTCCGCAATTCTGCGGGGGAGATGAACCAATATCCTGCAAGAGGTGGCGCGGGCGACGACAGGAACTCCTGTACGCGACTTTCCTTCCGGACATGAAGCTCCATGAACTCCGCACTTGCTGTGTTCGGCATAAATTGCTCCTCGAAGTGCTCGACTAGGATATCCGCTCTGCCCTTGGCATCATAGCATCGTTTGCCCGTATTATCAGTCAGCGGGCAAACGGGAGGTTTGGATTTGGTCAACTGTCGGTTTAGTCTGTAAAGCGACGCATCTTGCTCTTCCGCCTTCTCGATGCGCCGATCCCAGGCTTCGCCTCTGAAGGCCTGGACTGAAACCGACAGTTCCTCCGTTAAGGTGTTCAGCTGTGTTTTGATCCTGGGGCAGCGAGTACGCGCCCAGAGCTTTCTCAGCGCTCTTTTGCGCTTGATCTGCACGCATATCTCACGCGGCAGATCGTCTCGCCTTGCTGTAATCGGGACGACCGTAGAAGCCGCGTGGAGGGCTTCCTTGATGTTATTGGTGATTCTAGTCGCAGCGGCCTCTACGTCGTCCGCTGTGCATATAGGATGGTGTGCTGGAGGTCTCTGCTGAAGGTGTTGACAGTAGAGCCTCCAGTCGACACGGGTTTTGAAAGCTCTAGGCGGCGTAGTCACTGCCTTTAGGCCAAGGGTTATCAGTAACGGGAGGTGCTGTGAAGGGAGGTCGTACAGCACTTCTACCACTATCGGATAGTTGACGTTCCTAGTGAGCACGATGTCTAACACATCCGGGTGCCTCCTTGGGTCGGTAGGAACGTGCGTTGGTTCCTCGGGACCTAGAACGTCGTACTGGTTCTTTTCAGCATCTTCATATAGTTCACGACCCGGTGGGGTGATCACTCTGGACCCCCACGCCGGGTGTTTTGCGTTCAGGTCCCCGGCGATGATTACAGGTGCATCGCCTTCCATTACCGTCCGGATGTCTGAGGAGCAGAATGGAGTCCCTGGCGGGCGGTATGCTGCGTATATCCTTAGTTCCTCGCCCGCCGCCTCCATTCTTATGCCGATTGAGCGCATTGTCTGGAAGGATGGTAAGTCCAGTTCTTGGTGGACGATGTCCCTCCTCACTAGAACCGCCGTCCCTCTGTAGGCGGCCCCTCGAGAAGTGACCTCGTCCCTTCTATAGATATGGAAATTTGGCAGCTTTATGCGCGTTTTGGGATTCAGTATTGTTTCGCCCAGCAGTATAATATGTATGTCCTGTTGCTGGGCGACAGTGCGGAGTTCCTGCAGCTTCTGCTGAATTCCGTCCGGGTTCCAGTACATTAGGCGCAGGTTATTATCCTCCATAATGTCTGGCTAGGAGGTTTGCCAGCGCCTTCATGATCGCTGTTATTGGATCAGTCCCGGCTCTGATGTCGGCCAGGACTTGTGTGCCGACCTCGATGGCAATTCCAACTAGGCGTTGGATTGCATCAGCTGTTTCGAGGCCGGTCGTCGGTGGTCTCCTATCTGAAGGCATTGGTGCTGGTCTCGGGCGTTGGACTTCTTGTTTTTGAGTAGAGCGCGCTCTGTGTGTAGCTCGGGCTCTCTCCTCCAGTGGAGCCCTCTCCTGCACTCTACCCACGCCCTTTTTGGTGGTCTCCTTTATAACCTGCGCCTGAGGCGCTGTTGGTCCTGGTGTCGGGGTAGAGGTAACAGCCCGAGGAGGCTGCGACTTCTTCCTGCTTCTCTCCCGCCTCCTCTTTTTTGAGGGCTGCCGTTCTGTGGCAGGATTGGCGGGAGGTTGCAGAGTCGCCCCGGTGGTTGGCCTTTCCTGTTCGGGTTCCACCGTTTCTGTGCGTGGTACGGGTGGGGGGGGGGGGGGCTGGTTGTCTGCCCTTCCCCGTGACAGTAGCCCACCCGTCATTTTGGATGGTGATGGCTTTAGGGCGACTCTGGGGGATCCTTTTCGGGTCCTCCGGGAGTAGCCCCGGTAAGGTTATCCCCTGCCTCCGTGCAGTCCTCCTCAGGACTGGGCAGCGACGATCATTGGCAGTATGATTTTTGCCACAATTGGCACATGTGGGTTCCTCCTCTCTACCTCGAGGGCAAAGGCTCGCTATATGCTCCCCGGCGCAGCGTACACACTTCACCGGCCTGAAGCAGTTTGCTGAGACGTGTCCAAAGGCCTGGCAGCGGTGGCATTGTGCCGGTCCTGCTTTCCTTTGCCAGGCCTCAATAACTACTCCTCTCATGAAGAGTAGTTCGTCAACTTCATAGAGTCTTTTGAGCTGCTCCAGGCTCAGGTGGTCAAATTGGGCAAAGTATACGCATCCTGGTCTGCCCCTTCTCGGTGGGATTGCTTTAACATATTTGACCGGGAAGCCCTTTGCCTTTATGGCCTCCTCGATGGTACTGGTGTCGGTTCCCATTGGTAGGCCCCGGATGCCCACTTTGGTGGGCTTGTCTTCATCCGGGGTATAGCAGTACCACGAGATGCTGGGTGTTGCCTTGGAAAGTTCAACCATGTAGCGTTGAACAGTCCTAAATTCTGTGGCGCTTTGCGGTGTAAATCGAACCCCCTTCCCAAACGGACGGGCATTCAACGGGTGGCCTAACATTCTATTAAGCTCCTTGAAATGCCTCGTCCAGTCCGGAGGCTTTCCGCCACTATGGGCGGATATCTGGTCTTCTCCTCCTGGTCGGCAGGCTTATCAGAAGTCGCTGCCGCCGGTTTGGGTCGTGGCACTGCTGGCGCCGCTACCATATGGGCGTAGCTAGTAGATGGCCGTTGGCCATCATCCAGCGGACGCCCGGACGGATTTTCGGTGGTCTTCCTCGGCGACGTGGACGGCGAGTGTCCAGCCGATGTGTTCGGGGCTAAGGTCGCATATGTTGTGGCACTCCAACCATACGACTCTTCTCCTCCCTGCTCTAGATCTACAGCTTCCATGCTGGAGTGATGTTCCTCTGATCTAGGGGGGAGTGGGCTTGGTCGGCGATGGCGACTTCGGTGGCGATCTCCTTATCGGTCGTTGGATTAGCTCCTCCTCGGATGACGAGTAATCCGAGGAGTTGGAGGATCCTAGGCATTTCCTCTTCTCCTGCAATGATGCTGCAGTCTCAGGCGGAGTGTGCCTTCTCCACGACTTCTTAGCCCGCTGCTGTTGGGGAACCGGTTCCAGCCCAGTCGTACCTTCAGGTACGATGGGCGAGAGCGCGGTCCTCGGTGCGGGTCCTTTCCCTGGAGATAGGGGCTTCCTAGTAGGGATCTGCGAGTAGGAAGACACTACTCGAGTCCTTTCTGGATTGAAGATGTCCCGGTATGCTATCGGTCGCTCCAGAACACTAGTTCGGTCCGGTGGCTTTCTGGATCTCGGTGGTGGCTCCCCCTTGTCGTTGTCCTTATCGGACATGGTGAACCTACCTAAAAGTCAGTAGTCTACTAATGGCCCTGTCTATATCCAGCCGATCGGCTGTAATGCGCGACGCGGATGGAGGTAGCAACTACGTTGGCGTAATCTCTTGGGGCACTGCCTACTCCTTTTACAACAAAAGGATTGGGGGAAGTGCAACGGTGGCACTTTAGTACGCGACTAGGCACAGGATGCACGGAGCGCATAAAGTGCCAAGAATCACCTAGGGGCCGGTGACCTCGACGCCTCACGGAATCACGGGACTCAACGATCGGCGGAGTTTGTCGAACCGGCGGTTATTTGCAGCCACTGCTAACTACAGATAACGCACACCTAGGAGATCCTTACTCATGACGAGCAAAGTGGCTCAGGACCATGCTTTGCGGCTGTCTGTGGAGGAGGATGTTCAGTAGTAGATTTGTGAACAGCTGTAATGATGATGATGATTCGAAATCTTGCACGATTAAATTATAAGAAATCGTCGTTTTTTTTTTTATAGGATAGTGTGATAAACGAGCACACAGTTCACCTGATGGTAAGTGGTTACTGTGGCCCACAGACATCTACATCTATCCTCGATTACGAATCAAAATGCAGATGCGTTGTCATCCGTGAGGACTAAGATGAAATGCCTCGTTTCCTTTAAAAAGGGTCTCTGGTTCTCTACACTCACTATACGAAACACAGCATCATTAAGCTACTATTTTACGCTGATATTCTGTGAGAGCGTGGTCCTTCCCCGGTCGAGCCGACCCATTCGTGCTACAACTATACTTCTAATATAACTGCATGATTCTACCACATATAAACGATGTGCTTCATTTTTTTTTCATTTTAAAATTGTCCTCGTAATAATCTGATTGTAAATAAATGTTCATTATTTGTTTTGATAAATAGCTTATAAACAAATATTTAAAAATAATTAAATCGCGCTAATTAAAGTAGTAGTTGAAATTAGCACTAAAAGGCTAATAGGGGCACCACCCTACAAAGCGTGAATATAAAATTTAAATCAGGTGCGTGTAATCACTCCTTCCCCGGTCGAGCCGACCTTCGTGCTACAACTATACTTCTAATATAATTGCATGGTTCTACCACGTATAAACGACGTGCTTCATTTTTTTTTTCATTTTAAAATTGTTCTCGTAATAATCTGATTGTAAAAAAACGTTAATTTTTTTTTGATAAGTAGCTTATTGATTAAAACAAATGTTCAATAATAATTAAATCGCGCTAATTAAAGTAGTAGGAATGTTTAAAGTTGAAATTGGCACTAAAAGGCTGGTAATGGGGGCATCCACCCTACAAAGCTTGAATATAAAATTTAAATCAGATGCGTGTAATTACTCTGGGAGCTTGTAGCAAACTAAACGCGCGGCCAACGTGTGGACGCGGCGACCAAACTCTGCCAACAATCCTTTGATCTTTTGTAAAAAACCGACACCACACGGATCTCGCGCCAACTTGCGGGCCATCGTTCCAATACATACCAATGAAGCCCAAACACCCCGTCTACACGTTGGCCAATGCTATTGGCCACTACATTCGCCACTGTGTTGGCCAACGTGTAGAGGCGCCGTGTGGCCAATATATTCGCCACTGTGTTGGCCAACGTGTCGAGGCGACATAAAGCTTAAAATTGCGTAGCGCCCTCGACGATTAAGACCGCTTATTAATTGTCAGAATCTTAAAATATTTAAAAAAAAATATTGATTAAAGTAATCAAAATAATGAGCAAGTACCTGGGTGGATTGAAAAGTACTCGGCCTAACATAGATCCATTCAATTCTAAAAATCAAATCTACGCACATTATTTAGTTCAGTTCAGACTAGTTCATTGTGTGAAGTTCGAAACTTGTGCGATAATTAGTTGTGATTTTATACATTTATTAACAAAAGTAATCGGACATAATTTCCGCGAATGGAGCAAATCGAGCAGCGTGCCGTCATTAAGTACCTCCATAAGAAGGGGCTATCATCAAAAGCCATCCATGATGACATGGTCAGTACATTAGGCGATTGTGCTCCGTCATATTCATCCGTCAAAAAATGGATAGCAGAATTTAAGCGTGGTAGAGAGAGTGTGAAAGATGAACCCCGCTCTGAAGGCCTTCGACGTCAACTACTGACGAAAATATTAAAAAAGTACTTGATTTAATAATGGGAGACCGCAGATTAAAAATTAGACAGATAGCCGAGATTATAGGCATCTCTTATGAATGAACTCAAAACATCATTGTCAACGAGTTGGGTTTCCACAAGGTGTCTGCGAGGTGGGTTCCGCGACTTCTTTCAGTTGAACAAAAAGGGTCACGATTGACTATTTCACGCGACTGTTTGGAGTTATTTGAAGCCGATGCAGATGATTTTTTGAATCGTTTTGTTACTATGGACGAAACATGGGTTCATTACTGTACACCGGAAACAAAACAACAATCAAAACAGTGGAGAAGACCTGGTTCACCACCCCTAAAACGGCTAAGTCGATTTTGTCGGCAAATAAGGTGATTGCTTCAGTATTCTGGGACTCGAAAGGTGTGATTATGATTGATTATCTTGAAAGGGGTCAGACTATAAACTCTGATTACTACTGCACCTTACTACGTCGTTTACGAGAGGAAATAAAAGAAAAACGTCGAGGAATGCTCAGAAGAAAAGTCCTGTTTCATCAAGATAACGCCCGTGTTCACACGTCAGTACAGTCAATGGCTGAAATTCACAACTGTGGCTTTGAACTGTTACCGCATCCGCCGTATTCACCTGATCTGGCACCATCAGACTTCTTTCTGTTCCCTAACCTAAAAAAGCACTTGGGAGGTCAAAGATTTTCGACAAACGACGAGGTCAAAGCAGCTGTAGACGCATATTTTGACTCTAAGGAACAATCATTTTTTTTCAACGGTCTAAATGCTTGGAAGGGGAGGTGGCAAAAGTGTATTGAACTTGATGGTGATTATGTAGAAAAATAAAAATATAACTGATTTAGTATGTGTTTATTTTCTTGGTTAGGCCGAGTACTTTTCAATCCACCCTCGTAAATTATGAATATTGATGTTATGAATATATTTGAGTGATTCCCAAACATATAGATTAAGTAATTTAGTTGTAATTTCAACCATAGTGATTTTTAGAGGTGTTTTCGCAAATAATTATGATCGAGTCAAAATTATACAATCGTGTTTTTGAACAAGCAAATTCAATATAAAGACATGAATTTACCTATATCAAAATTCCAGTGGTGTCATGATCCTATACTATTCGACGAAAGGAGGTGCATTTTTTCGCGATGTGAATGACTGAGTCATTCTCTAGCGGTCAACCTTCATGTGATACAGAGATAAAATGAAGTAGGTGTTGAAGTTGATTATAGAGAGAAATGTAAATTAAAGTAAATAAACTTGCATATTAAAAATATTTTATTCAAACAAACAGTTCTGCAGTAATGGCCATTTCAAATCAAAATAATTTTTGTTTGGTTAAGAATTCTAATTTCAAATTTGTTTTATTTTAAAAACATGGAATTCATTTTTGAAAATTAGTCTTTTTTATTGAATTACCTTGTTTTCATCGCATTTGAATATGTTTCGTCATCATGGATACGTTGATAATTCGAGTAACTAATGCTGCCGGTACTCATATCCCATAGAACTTAGATGTATAGACCGCGGCCATTATTTTTGGTAATTTAAAAAAGGGTGGGTAATTTAAGTAGGTACTGTAATTGTTTTTAAGTGCTGTGTTAATCCTAGCCAGGATTAGAACGCAACATGGACAAGCCAGGACCTAGTAAAAAACGTAAGGTTAAAGATGAAAATCGGCAGTTTCAAGAAATTTGGACTCAGAAATACTTTTTTGTATGGTCGCATAACAAAGTCGTTTGTTTAATTTGCAAGAATTCTGTTGCGATTGCAAAGGAATATAATGTAAAAAGACACTATGAAACGCAGCATCCTACTTTTACCAAGTTTACAGGCGAATTAAGAAAGCAAAAAATGTTGTCTTTAAAACGGGAGCTTATTGGTCAGCAAGCTATGTTTACAAAACCCATTCAAAATTCAGAAACAGCTACAGAAGTTAGTTATGAAATTTCTCGAATGATAGCAAAGCGAAGTCGCCCATTCAATGATGGAGATTTTGTAAAAGAATGCATAGAAATTGCCGCTAAGAAAATGTGTCCAGAAGCAGCAAAAAACTTGAGAAAATTCTGTATGACTATCCAAAGACGAATTATGTCTTTGTCAGGTAACATTGCGGAACAATTAAATGAAAAAACTAAGATCATTGAATTTTTTTCATTAGAACTCGACGAATCCACTGATCAACAACAACTGTTCCACAGCTCAACTTCTGATATTCATACGAGGTGTTACTCAAGATTTTGAAGTCTTAGAAGAGTTTTTAAGAATGTGTTCGTTGAAAGGTCAAACCAGAGGAGTTGATATACTCAATGTACTTTTAGATGAGTGTTCAAAAACTGATTTAGACTTATCAAAATTATCGGGAGTTGCGACTGACGGTGCTCCTTCGATGATTGGTGTCAATTTTGGGCTAGTTACTTTTCTGCAAAAGCATCTGCAAAAAAAAAACATAAACGCTGAAGATCTCATGCAGTTTCACTGCATTATACACCAAAAAGCCCTCTGTTCTAAAAAAAATTGAATTTCAAAATGTCATGAAAGTGGTAGTTTCGACTGTAAATTTCATAAAATTACGAGGAATCACAGGCAATTTAAACAATTCCTTGATGACATCGAAAGCAAATATGGAGATTTACTGTGTTATGCAGAAGTAAGGTGGCTAAGTCGTGGATTGACACTGGAACCATTTCTAAATTTAATAGAAGAAATTGGAATATTTCTGGCGGAAAAGCAAAGGGATGTCCCGGAACTTAAAAATCCTGATTGGTTGTGTGATTTGGCTTTTTTAGTTGATATTACAAATCATTTGAATGTCTTGAACACACGGCTTCAAGGCAAAAAATCAACTGATATCCCAGCTCTACGCTCATGTATCATCCTTTCAATGCAAGCTGACAATTTTCAGATTGCAATTGAATTCTGGAAATTACAATCATTTTCCGAATTTAATTTCCGAATTATCGACATTCAAAACGACCAAGATTTACGCAACAAATTCAACGAAGGAGACTTGCTGAACTTTTACCGCTGCATTGATAAAAATACGTACAAAGAGTTGCGCATAAACGCTCTGAAATGTGCCAGCTTATTTGGTTTTACCTATATATGTGAACAAACCTTTTCAATACTAAATAATAATAAAACAAAAAAATCGAAACCGCCTTGCAAATGAAAGTTTGGAAGCAGTTTTACGTGTTGCTACAAGTAAATTTGAGCCAAATATAAAAATGATTGTAAGCACTATATAGTACCACACTTCAAATTAATAATTTTTTTTTCAATTTTAATACATTATTTTCAATTGTTTATTGTCTTTAATTACCTATACTTCTGGCGGCCCGCCATCAGTTCATAATTACCTATACTTCTGGCGGCCCGCCATCAGTTCATAATTACCTATACTTCTGGCGGCCCGCCATCAGTTCATAATTACCTATACTTCTGGCGGCCCGCCATCAGTTCATAATTACCTATACTTCTGGCGGCCCGCCATCAGTTCATAATTACCTATACTTCTAGCGGCCCGCCATTAGTTCATAATTACCTATACTTCTGGCGACCCGCCATCAGTTCATAATTACCTATACTTCTGGCGGCCCGCCATCAGTTCATAATTACCTATACTTCTGGCGGCCCGCCATCAGTTCATAATTACCTATACTTCTGGCGGCCCGCCATCAGTTCATAATTACCTATACTTCTGGCGGCCCGCCGTCAGTTCATAATTACCTATACTTCTGGCGGCCCGCCATCAGTTCATAATTACCTATACTTCTGGCGGCCCGCCATCAGTTCATAATTACCTATACTTCTGGCGACCCGCCGTCAGTTCATAATTACCTATACTTCTGGCGGCCCGCCATCGACTTCTGGCGGCCCGCCATCAGTTCATAATTACCTATACTTCTGGCGGCCCGCCATCAGTTATAATTACCTATACTTCTGGCGGCCCGCCATCAGTTCATAATTTGCCCGAGTGGCCCCTATTTTTAATACGTCTGTGCATCACTGCCATAGAATATGACGTGGCAGCAACGCGGCACAACAAGTGGCGCGCAACATTAACGACGTTTACGAAGCGAAAAACAAACGCACCACCTGTTATTTGGTTTGGTTTGCTACTGCTAAATTAACAGTAGCTTTCGACGTTAGCATCAAAACATTATTATTTTTGAGGTATCTACATGGTTTTCTCATCTGGCTGGGTTAATAAAATAAAATAAATACATAAAAATATATAAATAAATAAAGGCCCAGCCGGATGTAAGCCCTCGGTAGGAGAAGGCCTCGGTGGCCGAAGGTTAGGGAGAAAGGGAAAGAAACCGGCGGACAATGCGGGCGGTATTGAGAAGCACCGCCCTCTGCATTTGAGCCCGGAGCGGTCCGTCACGGAGACCCAGTCGCCACAGATGACCCGAGAGGCTCACCGGGATTAGCCCATTCGCAGAGACCACTACAGGAATAATTTCGGTCGGCAGACCACCCCACATTTCGGCCACCTCGTGTACCAGGTCCAGATATTTTATTTATCTGTTTCTGCTTTCACGAAGTTCTCGTCATACGGAATGGTAATGTCGACCAAAAATATCCTTGACTGTGCCCGGTCCATCAGCACAATATCAGGCTTATTCGCAAGAATAGTCCTGTCTGTGATGATGGTCCGGTTCCAGTAGAGCCTGGCCCAGTCATTTTCGGGCACAACTTCCGGCAAGTACTTGTAATACGGCAATTTCCGGTCCACGAGACCGTTTTTCAGAGCGAGCTCCTGTTGTAGAATTCTGGCTACTAGGTTGTGCCTGTGCAAGTACTCAGAGTTAGAAAGCGCCGAACAACCGGAGATGACATGTCTAAGTGACTCACCGGGATGGCGACAAGCTCGACAGATGTCGACGGTGCCATCCTTTAGGATGTATCTGAAGTTGTAATCCTGTATTGGACATAAAAAACCCTCGGTATCCCCGAAGAGGTCACCAAAGCGTAGCCAGTGGAGGGAGGCTACTGTGTCTATTAAAGGCTCACGTAGAGCCGTGTAGAACTTCCCGTGGAGCTCCTTCTCCTTAAATATGTTATCCCGGTTGGAAATGCTCTGGACTGTCGGGTCTTGCCACTGCTCGTTGGTTAAGGATAGAGAGGTAAGTCCTTTATCACAAGAAATGACGTCAATGAAATGAAAAGACGTCATTATAGAATAGATCATCCGATCTCGCGGAGGAAGTAACGATGGAGGTTGCACACCTCGCGATTATGCATGGTGAGCGCGCTCCGGACGCCACGCCCATCATGCTTTCGCGGCAAGTACAGCCTTATTACCGACGATCTCGGATAATGCATCCTATGGAACGTCATGGTAGTGCGGACTTTTCTATCCAGGGCGTTAAGTTCAGTCTGAGTCCACCTGAGTATGCCAAAGGTATACATGAGGACAGGCATGACCCAACCGTTATATTCGTGTGTCTTACTCACACCGGACAAAAGGCTGTTTTATTGATATTTTTAATCATATATATTTATTTTTAGTTGTATATTCGATATTATTATTATTAGTATCCATTTGCGTCAAATTCGCAAGATAAAAAATTATGAGAGATAAATGAAAAGATAATTATGCTCAATGATAAATATATATATATATATATATATATATATATATATATATATATATATATATATATATATATATATATATATTAACTAACGTTTTGCAGCTGGCAGCATTTGATTTAATAGAAAGAACAATATTGTTAATTTCGTCCGAAGTAACTGGAGAAAAATGAAAGATCACTTGATTTGGTGATCCAGGAGTGTATGAGAGGAATGTTTACAATAGGTAAATATCATCCAAACCAAGTGTATCATCAAACTCAAAACATAGCTATTGGCCGAATTAGGGAATTATTTAATTAATAATGATCATTATTATTGCGTACCATCTGATTACACCGATTCCTGCCAGCTTTATAAAAGTTAAATTTCACATCTATCAAATTTTTTGGAGTTTTGTAAGGCACAATATATATTCCTCATGGCTGTATGAATACCTCTCTTCAACCATGCAGCAGGCGGAACCTTTAGCTTTACCCATTTGACAGGATCATGTTCATCATATAGCTTGAGAACAGTGTCATCAAATGCAGCGGCTTTCTTCTCCACTATGATGCGAACACCGCTTTATCCCATATTAATTTAGATACGTTTGTACATAACTTTTCTAAATTTGTACGCCTAAAATAACGCATGTGCAGGATTATAACCCTACTTATAGATACTATATGATATTTCCTAAAATATTTAGGATATTTTAGGAAATATCAAAGGAAAATTAGATCATGATGGGAGAGGCCAGAAACAAGGTGTTCACTATTGGAGTAGAGGTAAGGATTAGGTCGAGCCAAATGTCTTCCCTGTCATTATTGTGATGAGTTTCTTGGAAAGTAAGGATGTGGAGTAAAGGAACGTAGTGAGGTGAGTAAAGCCAGGGAGAAGGTAAATGGTCTAAAGAAGATGTGGTTTGAAGGTACATAATATGACTCACGAATTTATAGATTGTTTATTATATGGTAGTGAAGCAAAAAGTTCTATTTCTTTCCGTGAGTATGTACAGGCGATAAAAACCTCAAGTTATTTGACCCTATATTGGGACCATAAGATACTCTCTGCTGAGTTAAGATAGATATGTCGTCAAAATTATTTAAAAAATTCACGATGTAACGCATCAATGTGATGACAAATAAACTTCATCTCCATCTAGTATTTATGAAATTTATTTATGGTTTTTTCGATGATATGGCTGTATGATTTTACGATCTTTGCTAATTCTTATGGATGAATTCAATAACAAAATAGAAATTAGAAACATCTATTATCTATGGTCTTAACCTAAATGGTAAATGGATAAAATGGGTCGCTGAAACTATTGTCTGTACAAATAAAAAATAAGGCAATAATATTAAACATGAGTGTTTTAATCAAGTATTCTAAGCCGGGCAGTCTTGGGACAGTATTTAATGTACAAATTTTATGGCGATTTAATTCCACTACAGCGGAATCAGTAAAAAAAGAGGAGGATGAGGAATTCCGCGTTCTTGATATATTGAAAAAAAAAGATAGACAGCAAAAGAAACAGATTCGAAGAGCAGATATACAGCCAGATAGGGCTGATAGAATGGCCACTGATCAGGTGAGCAAAATACGCTGTTTTGACAATTTGTTTTAGGGTAGGAGTTGAACCTCAATCCTCAACTATACAAAGGCTACAATAAAGATCAAACTGTTATGAAGTTTAGATCTTTTGATACTATACAAGCCTTTTTATTTAATATATTTTGTATTCTTAGTACTTTTGGATCATTATTTAACTACTGTATTTCTCTACACAATTATACACATTCTCTTTGCAACATAAAAATATTTTTAGTAATAAAAAGCCTACTCCTTTTTAAAGGCTTATAATACACCTGAATTCCTCTGGTGTTGCATTTGTTTATAAGAATGTTAGGCACCTATCATTGAGAAAGCCAAGAGCGTATTGTTTGCCGCTATTATATTTATAAAATGTTGTATTATCTCTACATAATATAAACCAAAGTTACTTCCCGCTATCTGTATGCTTAGATCTTTTAAACTATGTAACGGATTTTGATGCTGTTTTCTTAAGTAGACAGAATGATTCAATACGAAGGTTTTTATATATAATATGTGCATATTCTAATCATAATAATAATAATATAATAATCACCCAACACTGACAACATATTAGTATATAGCTAATAAGTTATCGACGACTTAATAGGCTTTTTGTTTATTCATTTCAGAATTGGGGCAATGTATGGCCTGGGCCTAAAACCTTTCACCCTTCATCTGTGCCACTGCCAATACGACAAGGATATGTTCCTAAAGGGCAAGCACCACCAGGGAAGAAAGCAAATGCCGAGCTTATGAAAATACCTAACTTCCTTCATCTCACACCACCAGTTATTAAGACACAGTGCGAGGCAATAAAGAAGTATTGTACTGAATGGCCAAAGTTACTGAACTCCGAGGAAGCTATAGAAAAACACTATCCTCTAGAAATTATCTCATCGGATTATTGTCATGCCAGTCCTACCATCCGGAATCCCTTGGCTAGGGTAGTCAATTTAAGAATCAAGTTGTCGTCATTAAATTTGGACAAACATGCAAGGGATAAGTTCCTCAGATTGATTGGTGACCGTTATGATGAGAAAACTGATTTAGTGACCTTCATTGCTGATCGTTGTCCAATGAAAAAGCAAAATTTGGACTATGTAAACTATTTACTGACAGCTTGCTATCATGAATCATGGAGTGTTGAAGACTGGGAGAGTGAAAAAAGTGAAGAAGACATGGAGTATTACGATTGGGATAATAATGCATCCAAGAAGAGTCTGGTTCGCTGGTTTTTAAAGTGCAATAATGAAGAAAAAGAATTAACAGATGAGGAATACAAGAGCTTTGATATTTCTAAGGTTCCAAATGCAGAAGGTTATAAGAATGCAGTATCTAGTTTGATGAATGATGGTGAAAGTGATGCCACATTGAAAAACTATGGTTCAGCCGTTAGAAAGCTATTGGGGTTGCCAGAAAAGAAAGTAACATAATGTTTTTAGTTTTAAATAAATTATAGTTTGTACACAGTCAACATATTTTATTACCAAAAATACTAAATTAATTTTTGATAATTGCTAATAGCATTTCATTTTGTACACTCAGCAACTGGGAAATACAGTATTTGAAGTCTGGTGGCCATTGTGCTTAAATGCTGCTCTTAGTTCAGTCAGGGAGATTTAAAATTTAGTGTTTTAAACTGTTAACTTTCTTTACTAGTGATTTAAATAAGTATAGATATTAAATAAAATACAAATATGTTATATGGTTATCTACTCTCACCATACAAAACACAGCAGCATTAGGCTGCTATTTTATGCTGGTATTCTGTGATAGTGTGAATCTGCCTGTTGTGGTAATTCTGTTAGTGCAAGTATAGAATCATGTCAAGCTGTGCTGCTGTTGGTTTGCATACTTCATCTAATTTGATTTTATCTTTATTTACTTCTAACTGCTTACTAAATCCTCCTCCACGAATGTTTTATATTGTAATGTCATCACTAAGATATATTCCATTGATTTAAATAATTTTGATAGCAATTTCTAATGTTTGGTTATAACTTGTAGCTAAATCATAAAACTATTAGTTTATTCATTTAAGCCAAAAAAGATGGTCATCCTTAGAAGGAGATATAATAAGCTGTAAACTTCTATATATATACATTTTGGCATTTTAAATGTAAATGTTTCCAATATCATTTGATTTTAAATGTTTGCAATATCACATCTATACAAAAACCTTTTTAAAATACAATATTTTACTAATTAGCATAGTATTTCACAAGATTTAAAGCAGAATTGAATCAAATATTTCGACAGTATTACAGATTTACATCACCCGTATAACAATACTCAGGGCCATATTAAAAAAAAAAAACTGGATAAGTGTGAGTAGGACTCACGCCCTGAGGGTCCCATCCAAACTTATTTGTTTGTGTAGATAGTTCATCATCCCCGGAATTTCATTAAGGGATGCACCAAACATTACTCAATATAAGCGTGATTAAAGGACAAACTTCATGTTACAATAGAATAAATTTTCTTCCATACATCGTGTAAGGTGGCATAAGAATATTAACCTCAACTATGGGCGGTTCATTGAGTCCAGAGCCAAGCAGCTGCAAGTAAACTTGGTGTTCTTGCAAGGGTGCGGCGATACTTCACGCCGGAACAGCTTCTTACCTTATATAAGCGCAAGTCCGGTCATACATGGAGTACTGCTATCACATATGGACTGATGCTGCAAACTGTGTCAACTGGCAGCGTTGGACTCAGTGCAGACATGCTAAGAGGCTCATTGGTGACCTTGATATGATTAAAACCAACCTTGTCAGCCTCGAGCACAGGCGCAGAGTAGCCAGCCTCTCGGTATTCGATAGAATGCTTTTCGGAATGTGCGCAGGAATTGCACGCTTTAATTCCTCCCTCTCCTTTCCACCAGCAAACGACCAGGCAGTCGGCGGATCTTCACCCCTTTGTTGTTGATATTCGACGCATTAGAACCAAACGGTTTATTTCGGACTTTTTTAATGCGTACAGTAAAGGAGTGGAATAATTTGCCGGCGTCCATCTTTCCGTGCGAATACATTCAGGGCGTCTTCAAGGCAAGAGTGAATAGGTATTTGTTACACTAAGACAGTGCGATTTACCATCTAAGGCTGCATCACCACTTACCATCAGGTGGGATTGTGGTCAAACACCGGCTTATATAAAGTTAAAAAAAAACTACCCCACATCGTTCCATAGATATCGTAAGAGGTGACACGAGAGGAAGTGAAACAGGAAGTTGACAGAAGCACCCTTCTTATACAACTCAGTCATAAAAAACTGCAATTGCCAACCATCTTGCCAAGCATGGCAACTATAGCGAAATCCCCTATGAAGCAAGAGATGCTATGTGCAACAGTGGACTTTTTGTAATCACAAAAAAATATTTACCTGGTTTTAAGTAATACATTAAAATATTGGGAATTTTATCCTTTATTTTTGCAACTTTCCAATGTATGAACAAACAGTAGATATACAGTTGAAGCCTTATTCAACGTCCAAATCCAGGATGCTTGTGTATTGTGATTGACATACAATGGTTGAGAAATACTGAATTATCTTTGGGAAAGAAATAAAATAGGTCAATGTTTTTATTATTAATTTATTTATCAATATAATATGTATATAATATAACTTACAGCCTTAAATGGCGTCAGCCGACTGCGTTCGACTGTAGTCAGGACTTAGCGGAACAGAAGCGCTCGACCATTGTGAAAATATACAAGAAAACATACAACTCACAATTCTCACAATAAATTAACACGAATCTTGCGAACGCATCCGCCGACGCCGACAAGCTTAAAAAAACATTCTTAATTTTAATTTATTCCAAAGAATATACCTAATTACTGACTACCATTATCATACTACTCGCTCTATTATACAACAACCAATTTTTATAATCATTTTTTTTAATTCGCATATTTTCACCGAAATCTGACAAACGATCAACAAAAAAAAATCCTTTAGCATATACTAAACGACTACTGTAAGCTGCTAAAAAGTAATATGAAGCATTAACGAGTGTTTGTTAGAGCAAGATAGCAAGTTTCTTTCAATTTAATAATTTTAATGTCCCCGTTGGCTTTTAGTATATGCTATAAGATTCGTCGGAAAAATACGAGCTCGCGCATTCTCCATTTTTATATCACTTATAAAATAATAGAAAGATATTTTTTTGTAATATTTTTTTTTAGATTTATACAGTAATTCTACATTTTACCTTTCTTTTAGCACATTCTTGTCTCCTTTGGCGTACTTTCGAAAAAAAATTGCAACAACTGACGTAGTAACTTAAGAAAACTTAACAATAATTCCTCATAAAACGTCAATGCTGACACGTCCTTACACGTGCGTATTTCATCAAGGTTTATAAAACCAATTGTTTCATCTATGAATAGAAAGATTTAGGTTAACGTTAAAATTGTTATAATTTTCTTGTAATTCATAGGGTTTTTTCTATTTAAGAATTTTTTTTTCATTTATTTATATTCCTATTTCATTTGATTTCGTCGGACCCTAACTGACTAATATACATTTTTTTTAATTTAAAGTAAAAATTTAATTATACTACCATTTTACTTCTGTTTTAATTTTCATTATGAATTCCAAATTTAAAATCAATACAACAGTTATCTACTAATTTACATCTAATTATTAACAAGCCGATGTTTTTAAATCGTTTTTATTTCAAGTACATTTCATTTAAGTATAAAAATATGCTTTATGTCATTCGTTCATAGCTTCCCCTAAAAAAAAAATTCGGAACAACACGTGTGAGCACGTGGCAGCGTATTCTAGTGCTCCCGATCGCTTCAGTGTCACAACATATAAGAATTCTTAAATTATCTCGGCTTACAAATTAAATCTGTAAAGGGACGGTCCAAATTACATTACACGATATTTGAAAGTTTTTGTGACACAGAAATCGTTAATCGATGCTATGTTTGTGTTAAACATCCAGTATAAAGGACCAATTTAAATAAAAAATAAAACAACATTCAGGCTCTAATTTATGTACAATTTGTTTTTCTACCACAATTTGAATTAAAATATCTACGAAAGGAGTTGGCTATACGATTTCTCATTTGAATGTCGTGTCGAATGTCAATTCGTAATATAACTGAAAACTATCAAACAAATGCGCAAAACTGCTCATAAAAAATTTCATCAGATTAGAGAACCACAAAGCTTATATACTATGGCTATATAAGTTTAAAATTACTTAAGAAACTTGATATTACTCTGTATAACTACGACAATTTCCTATGCAAATACGATTCCTGTGTCAGTCTAAAGTTAAAAGAAAACCTTTAATGTTTACTCATAACATAATAATAGGAACTATTTTACATACAAAGTGATAGAAGCGATCCAAGCGAAGTCAAGAGACGTTTAAACCTAGTAGTTACTAAATAGGGCGGCGTAGTGTGACGTGCGTGCCACATGGAAATTACTAATACGTACAATTTTGGTAGTTTTTTAAAATATTTTCGTCACTATTTTAACCCGTCAGGAGCGCTTTTTCTTTATACAAAAAACAGAAATCGAGGCACACGCGCCACACGCACGCTGGTTTATTTAAAAAAAGCAATCTTACACACTAAAAAAATAAAAGAACCATATCAACACACACTTATCTTTCGTTTTTATTATCATTATTATTATTATTTAGTGCAATATACAGTTTATTATTATTATTATGTGAAATTGATTTTCCAAAGCGACTATACGGAAGCGCTGCAGCGTCCCGCTTTGTTTTAAATGTTTTACGTACATGTGTCGATTTGAATAATCAATACGTTGGCTCGTGACAACATTTCTAATGTTGCGAACTTTTAAAAAAAAACTTGAGCAAGTTAGCGATCTCAGCACAAGAATGCCGACTCCACACGTTGGTCCCAATGCTGGTTCCAATGTTGGCTGGTTGATTTACTAGGCAACCACATGTTGGCTATTATACTAGTTTAAGTCCAGAGCAAATGTCTGATATAGAAATTGCGCTAGAAGCGTTTACATTACTGAGTATATGTCATTATTAGTTATTAATGGAAAAAAGAAAAAATAGCAGCCACGCTAAAAAAATGCTGGAAGACAACACATTATAAAACTCAAACCAGTGAGTTCCTTACCTATATACATTCCATTTTAATAGTTTTGAGGAAGTTATTCTTACATACGCTATTGACGCGTGTCGCAATACGATACGTCAGGACAAGTAGCCAACGTGTGTACGAATCGCGAACGTTGGCACAGATTTCCTTTGATGAAACTGACAAGGGCCGGCCAACTGCCAACGCTTGCGCCAACGTTCACACGTTGGACATATGGTGTTAGAGCCAACGTTTAGACCAACGTGTAGAGCCTAGGAAATAGTGGTAGTGTGGGTCGCATCCAGCGTATAGACATTTTTGTTATACCCATTGTAGAAATGCAAATTTACTTTTTTATAAAACTGAAGTCCATATGGACAACCATTGGCAACCAACTTCAAACAAAGATTTATAATTAGATTACAGAATTTTTAGTCGTACATCCTTAATTTTATTTGTTCTATGTACAATCTTTTTCGATGAATTTAGAATGGCTTACAAATTTAATTTACCATTACGTCAAACATTATAATGAAAAGTTTAGTCGTACATGGTAGTGCTCCTCCATTTTTAGATTATAAAATATACCGGCACTACATCTTACAGAAATGACATCTTGTGTAAACGTCTTTCAGACTGAAGTTTATTGGAGCATTTATTTAAAATTGAAGTTAAGAGGTTTGTAACTAATTTTTATATTACATTACACGATTTTGGATGAGTGAATATTATGAGTTACTATTGTTATTTTCAACGGATATCTCTTTATATGTTATGGTACAATACGCTAAATGCGAGACACGGAACATTAAAAAAAAACTCTTAAAATATATTTATTAAAACATAACAGTGTTTAGATGCTATAGTCATTACGAATGGCGATCGTAGATAACTTATTTAAACTATGCAGTAGCTATTAATGTCAAGAAATTATGTGCTCGTGTGAACAGAGAAATACATTGAACAATCGCTCTCGAAAAACTAGAAAATTGACGGTAAAATCGACCAGCGAAAATAAATTCGTCAAAATTTTAACACGAATTGCGACATATGAATTTCAGTTAAAACTTTTTTTTGGGACAGATTAATGTCTACCAACTTAACTAAAAACATCAGCATTTGTATCAATTAAAAAAGCCATCTACGACTACCACACAAATCGACTGAAATCTATGTGCTTTTCGTTATTTGTACAACAAATTGGCAGTTTATGTGAACAGATCCAAAATGCATTTCCAAGGAAAACTCACGGATACGAAATATAAAAACTATGCTGTTCGAATGCTACATTAAAATAACAAAGGTCGTTTCTTTATAAATTCCCTCTTAAAGAACATGCGTTAACCAGTCTTCTGACAGTTTCAAGTCATCGTAATATCAATTTGTCTACTAGAAAATATCAACATTCTGTACAGTTATACAATTTTGAACCTAAATGCCATTCGAACACGGCATGAATTAGCTCGCTAGAAGTACAATTACGAGGGGGACAACTATACAACACCAGAGCGAGACGGCGTGAGTCCGCATCGTAAATTGTACCAGATTCTAGAAAGCTATTTTATTAAGTGCAAGTTTAACCACCTAATAGTATAAAACACAAGAGATCCGATGACTTTTAAACGCAACCGAAAGCGTACGCGGCTAGGACCATTGACAATATTATCCGCAGCACCAGAGAAAAGAAACCCAGTGTTACCACTGAAAAAATCCTTACACCCTACACAAGCATCTTACTAACCAAAAAAAAGAACCTATTATTTTTTTAAATCATTTCGAAATATATTAGGAATTAAATTACTACATAGAAAAGAAAAAACAAAATCATCACTAGTATTAATCAATGACTGCATGTTCGTATCGAATGTGGTATTTTTTTACAATGTCAAAAATGTATACATAAATATATATATATAGTAGGCATTATATACTTACACTAGGGGCTAATGTCAAAGATTAGGGTATTTCGTGGCGTCTAAAGACCGCGCGGCGATACTTATTGTCGATGCGTACAAGCTGGAACAAAGAAAGTTAAACATTTAAGTGGGAAAATTGATGACGATTAGAATTTAACTTAAAAAAAATATTTTTTTTAATAAATCTTTATCGTTCGACGCAAATACACAGGTGTTATATGTTTAACGTGTGTAAGTATCGGTGTATCTGTTTTTGACATCGTAACTCCCAAATGTATGAACTTATTTAGTTTTTTTTTTGCTTGAAAGGTGACTTGATCAAGAGTGTTTTTAGCAATGTTTCAGGAAAATCTTTATCAGTTGTTTGAAGACCACTAGCGTTTCCTTTTTTGGAGGTTTTCAATTTTTTTTTAATGTAATTTATATTTCCACCAACAATATCCAATATATTATGTTTATACCTGGGCAACAATTCTTTTAATGCGTGAAAAACTGGTGCCTTAAACTAGTTCAAATTTTATCTTAGGTATAACGTATTATAGATTTTCCTTGCCCTTAAACCCTCTCAGAAATCCATGAGGACGCCTGGGCATATAAGCTGTAACTTTAAATATATAACATATCTTAGTAAAAACCGACTTCAAAAACTTAAAAAAGAGTATAATCATCGAAATCATTTGGTGTGGTAAATAATTATATATTCAGACATATGGGGTTCTTGGGTGATTTCCTTATGGAACCCAGTCCCAGATCTTCGCCAAATTTATATGGAATCACCCTTGGAACCACCTTTCAAAGAAAGTATCATAGAAATAGAAAAGTTGAAGTAATTTTTTTGCCACAAACATACATAAATGAAAGAATAATTCATTTAAAGTATATTTTAATACTTTTTTTAATTAAAAATTCGACTTTTTTAGCAACAGTTAATAAAAAATAGTTAAAAACGACTCGTGATTGGTTGTGACGTCTTTACATCCATTGAATGCTATACTTTTGTGAAAATACAAATCACAATTTGAATCACGTGTCATAACAAAACATATATAACCTGTATTATGCATTAACAGTCTTTTGATTTTGGCAATATAAACATAAGTATTTTATCATTTCACCATGCAGTGGCATTAGTAAATCTATATGATGTCACTGGCGTTTGAATTTACATTTTAGAAAAACCATTATTAATTGTAAAATTACATGAAAAATCGATATAGCGGACCCGCGGAAATCCGATAAACGTTTTGCAAGGCGGTGTCGGATTATCGAATTTGTCGGACTATAGAGTACTGCCACAGCCTCCTGGTAGTCTGGAACTTTTTGAATAAGACTATCTTGTAATCCGACAGAATATATATCAAATATAAAATATTAAAAAATAAAAATGTCATGTGACGCACAATGAATACCTAAACAGTAAATAATGAAAGACCGCTAGGCCGCTACCATAGTTACATTTGAATTGAGACAATACGCGTCAAGCTAGATTCGTGGTGGCGCGAACTAATTGCTACCTGTTTGTGCACGTATTCGCGAAGGACACTTCTCCCATTGGCAGATTCATAGCGCGTCACGAATCTACCTACAAGTTTAAGTGTGCATGTCAGATTACAGAGGGGGACGGATTAATAATAATAATGTCCTCCAGACCGAATTTCGGCCACGGCGACCAGTAACAATTTTTAACAGATATCATTGTCAATCAATGTCAACATTTAAATATAAATTACTAATGAACATAGATGAATATAATACTAAAATAATATTACATTTCTTTAAATTATTGTGTATGGAACGACTTTGAAATGACAAGGCGTTTATGTCATTAACGTAATTGTCAATTGTATAATATGCTTTTCTGATCGAAGTGTTTTTACATACTTTTTATGTAAAGGCAAATAAAGCATTGAATCAGGTATTATTTTTTGTAAAATCGAGCAATGCACTTATAGTATGTATTACAAGGAAACTTAGATATAAAGCAACTCACCTAGGCTCCACGTATAAAGCAGCCTGCATCCCCAGACACCGTTCCCGTCGAAACCGTCAGCGCAGACGTACAAACAAACTAACACGATAAATAAAAACAACGCAGTGTCCCCAGCACTATATTAGTCACTTCATTTAGGTTTTTTTTTAAATTTATTTATATATATGTATATATAAAATGCAATAACGCTATATTAAGTAGCACAGTGCACTCGCTAGTCCGTGGGTATTTACAGCTTTTGTGGGGCGATATCACTGCGTTTTGGCTGCAACTGGCGCTTTCAGTTCGTTAGGTACGGTCTCCGGTTTGGACTTCTGTGTGGCTGAAATAGAAGAAGTCTGTCTTTATATTTGTAACACATTATTTTAACACCATATTAGACCAGCACACATAGAATAACATTTGAAGTGATGCAAAAACCAAGTCAAGACCATTCTCAAAGAATAAGAACAAGTATTTACAAACACATTTGACTAATCATTTGTAACCAACAAAATATTTTTAGGCGAGTGCGTTTTAGGCCCGATTTACATTTTGAGAAGTGCGAGTGACAACTGACAAGTGGCAAGTGAGAAGTGACAAGTGGTATTTAATTCCCACTTGTCACTGCCTGTTCACACGCACTATACACTTGTCATTTGTCACTTGTCATTGTCACTCGCACTTGTCACTTCTCAAAATCTAAACCGGGCCTTATGAAGTTAGGCCCTTTTACATTTTTGAGAAGTGACAAGTGCGATTAGCAAGTGCAACTGACAAATGACAAGCACTTAGTGCGAATTTTATTCACAATGATCACTTGTCACCGTCTGTTCACACGCACTAACGACGATTCCGTGGCGCAGTGGCTTAGCAATGAGTGACTGCGCCGCGGGTTCGAATCCCGCACGGAACAAAAAAAAAAAAAAGAAAAGAAAAAGAAAAAAAGACTAAGCACTTGTCACACAACCAGTAGGCACAGCAGGACTATTACATTAATAAGTGAATATAAAAATTGTGGCACGTTATATTAGTATTCAATATTCAGGATGGGCCATCTAACATTTGGAATTGGAACTATAGGTTATTTGCATAGACATGTAAATATACGGTGAAGGAAAACATCGTGAGGAAACCTGCATGTCTGAGGAATAAGAAAAAACAATATTTCGAAGACATGTGAAGTTCGTCAACACGCATTTGGGCAGCGCGGCGGACACTTCCTTGCCCTAAACCCTCTCAGAAATGAGGGGAGGCCTGAGCCCAGAAGTGGGACATATATAGGCTGTAACTTTACTTTTACTTTACTCTGTGGGAGCGTGGTGCTTCCTCGGTCGAGCCGACCCATTCGTGCTACAACTATACTACTAATATAACTGCAGCATGGCTCTACACAGGCTGCACTAAAAGTATCGGGAATGGAATATTTCCACTGTTCCTGTCATATTAAAATCTTTTCAATTGAAAACTCCTTGGTTTTAAAAATCGAATTACATTTATTTATTTAAAAAAAGATTCCCGATCGTGTCACAAGGTTTTGTCAAACTTGTTTAGTCGTTGAGAAAATGTAATTGACTCGAGAAAATTCAAGAGCGATGATTTACTATGACTTTCGAAGTGGTTTAACACAAAACAGTGTGTTGACCGAATGATTTCTGCATTTGGTGTTAAAGACCCATCCAAAACCACAATTTAACCGCTGATTTGCTGAATTTCAACGTGGACGTGTCAAGGTCAGTGATGATCCTCGTCAAGGTCGTCCAAAAACTGCAGTCACCCAAGAAAACGTTGATGCTGTGCGTAAGCTGATTGAGGAAGATCGACATGTGACATACCGCGAAATTCAGGCAACTTTAGACATTGGCATGAGTCAAATACAAATAATCTTGCATGAACAATTAGGTGTAAAAAAGTTGTTTTCCCGATGTATACCGCATTCGCTCTGCGAAGAGCAAAAACCGGCTCGCGTTACTTGGTGCGTCAGAACTCTCGAAATATTCCTCAAATGCTGTATACAATATCGTATCAGGTGATGAATCCTGGATATACGCGTACGAACCCGAAACAAAAAACCAGTCACGAGTTTGGGTGTTCGAAAATGAGTTAAAGCCAACAAAAATTGTTCGTTCACGGAGTGTTGAAAAAAAAAATGGTGGCCACGTTTGTCTCCAAAACCGGCCATGTTACGACTATTCCTCCTGAGGGACAAAGAACGGTTAATGCAGAATGGTATGCTAGCATTTGTTTGCTACAGGTGATTTCTGAACTTCGTAAAGAGAACTGCAACCGCCGCATCATCCTCCATCACCACAATGCGAGTTCTCGCACCGCACACAGAACAAAAGAGTTTTTAGAGCAAGAAAACATAGAATTATTAGACCATCCGCCGTACAGCCCCGACCTAAGCCCTAATGATTTCTATACTTTGCCTAAAATAAAGAATAAGTTGCGTGGACATAGATTTTCATCACCTGAAGAAGCTGTGGACGCCTACAAAACAGCCATTTTGGAGACCCCAACTTCCGAATGGAATGGTTGCTTGATTGATTGGTTCCATCGTATGTAAAAATGTGTCAAATTTCGCGGAGAATACTTCGACAAGCAATAAATACATTTTTAAATAGTACTGTTGTGTCACTTCCCTGATTCCCGAAATTTTCAGTGCCGCCCTCGTACTAGATGATCCTAAGTACCTAACATTGATATGATTGTAACTCTTAATTTTTTTTCTAAACCACCCTGTTACTGAGACTAACAAACCATTTTTTTTCATTCAAATTGGTTGAGGGCCTCGAGGTATTTCTGTTTTTTTTTTTGCAAGACTAACATACGGCAATTGATTTATAAATTAAAATAATTTTATGAAGCATAATTTCATCATGTCACGTGTTTATAAATACTTCTATATTTTGACTACTAGTAATTCAATGAATGAAGTAGTTAAAATTGCGTCACTAATAATATTGTAACTTTTTCAGCATATTTCTAAGCAAATAAACGTCTTTAAGCCTAGTTCAAGTATAATGGTGGATTTTTTAATTATTTATTTATGTAAGATGCATAATTTAGTAATTTATTTAGTTCAGATTACCATACAAGGAAAAACAGCGACAAAGTGTCGTATAGAAATTATTTTAGTAAATTAACTTTGTTCAGAAATGAATAAATAATAATAATAATAGTTTATAAATTCTAGATATCAGATTTCATCCACCGTTTCATGATCATGTCAGATTTTCAATTTTAAATGAACTAAATTAATGTATCTGCGCAAAATAATAATATTTTTCATTTAATTTTTTTATATAGAATAAGGGTGACAAACGAGCACGCAGTCCACCTGATGGTAAGTAGACGCTGTGGCCCATAGACATCTACATTTATCCTCGATTAAGAATCAAAACGCAGACACATTGTCACCCCTGAGTACTAAGATGGAATGTCTCGATTCCAGTAAAAAAGGGTCTCCGGATCTCTACACTCACCATACGAAACACAGAAAAGTATTAGGCTGCTATTTTACGTGTGAGAGCGTGGCCCTTCATCGAGCCGACCCATTCATGTAACAATCATAATATAGCTGCATTTAATGAAAATAAAATATAATAATCCAGCAGGACCCAACTTGCTTGTATAACTTACCATTTGTGATAAATTATGTGCAGAATGTTCCTTTACACCAATATAATACTATGTAAATAAGTATTGATTTTTAAGACCGTTTATTTCATTTTTACTCAACTAATCATTGTTATTTTATATTAAAAATACTATATAATAGGGGATCAGGGATCTTCATTCCAGTAATATTGTACAGTAAACAAAGGTATTTGGTACACAAGCAAAAATAATCATCTTCCCACTACTCTGTCTGTTGTGTGCGTTATAAGTTATAACTTTTTAGCTTTGTTCACAATTATATAAATGATATAAAAACTTCAGTAAGTACCTTTGCACACTCAGAACATTTTTTAAAACAAGTTGCAAGTTAAAGCTGCCTGCATAAACTCTTTTTTTAGGGTTCCGTAGTCAACTAGGAACCCTTATAGTTACGCCATGTCTGTCTGTCCGTCCTCGCTTAATCTCTGTGACCGTTAGCACTAGAAAGCTGAAATTTATACAGTATGTGTATCAATCACGCCGACAAAGTGGTAAAATAAAAATTGGAAAAAATGTTTTATTAGGGTAGCTCCCCTATATGTAAAGTGGGAAGTGATTTTTTTTTTAATTTCAATCCTAACGTGTGATATATTGTTGGAAAAGTATTTAAAAATAAATAGAGGTTTACTAAAATCATTTTTTGATAATGTCAATAATTTCGGAAATAATCGCTCCAAAAGTAAAAAACAATGTGTCCCCCCCCCTCTAACTTTTGAACCATAAGTTTAGAAAATATGAAAAAAATCTGAAAAGTAGAACTTTATAAGGACTTTCTAGGAAAATCATTTTGAACTTGGATGGAAACAACAGTACCCACTAACGGGAGCAGTTGCAGGAGCGCGGAGCGCTGCTGGAGCGCGAACATAATGGATACCCAACTTTAAACCCATAAGTGGGAACTCTTATTGTGACGGACGGGAAACTACGGAACCCTATACTGAGCGTGGCCCGACACGATCTTGGCCTGTTTTTTTACTGTACCTAGCACACATTTTTATTTAAAATAACTTCACATTTTCAAGTCGGGGCCTAAATTTTTCTACACAGTCTCGGCTTCGACACCTCATCTTTCGATAGAGCCATGCTGCAGTTATATTATGGTTATAGCACGAATGGGCCGGCTTGACGCAGACCGAACACGCCCTCGCAGAATACCAAAGTAAAATAGTAGTGTTTCGTATGGTGAGCGTAGAGAACCGGAGACCCTTTTTACTGGAAATGAGTCGTTCAATCTTAGTCTCCTGAAGCAACATAGCTGAATGTTAATTCCTAATCGAGGTAAGATGTATATGTCTACAGGCCACAGTATTCACTTATCATCAGTTGTACTGTGTGCTCATTAATCACCTTTACCCTATAAAGAAGACAAAACTTTTATTCATATCACAATTGAAATTTACAGCTGAATATAGCACAGGCACGATCTTAAATCATATGTCTAGACTTCTTGTATATTTGATTAAGTCGCAGCGCAGGTGAAGGCAAAATAACCCTGTATATCTTCAAGGAAACACAGATTATTGGAATAAGCCTTAACTATGGAAAACTTTGTAAAATTTTGAGAGAAAGGTGATACACATGCTTTCATATTTCTTTCTCATACATATAATTAGTAGAACACGTGGAAGAAAATATTTCTTGTCGCTTAAAACACATTATGAAGATGGCAGTGACAAACTAAATTATTTGATAAACAGTTTTGTAAAGTTATTTTTTAAGTTATGTATTTTAATAGAATAAATAATTCGAAATTTGTATTGTATTTTATTGTTCCTTTATATCGAGCTCTGGGACAGGCAACCTAAAAAAATATCCCAAAAAATATCCTAAAAAAAAAGGACTAAATTTTTCCGCCCCACGAGAGAATTGCAGGTAATCTGATTAATGATAAAGATGGCGTTTGTGGACATATATGCCACATCTATATTTTGTATAAAGTTATCGTTCATCTCCGCTAAGGGTAATAATGTTGTGTGATGTTTAGCAACTAAATTGGATAACAAAAGAAAACACGATTTAAAACAAATCGCGAAATATAAAAATCAACAGTGCGAACACTAACGTTGACAAATCTATAGATAAACAAATAGAATGTCTATGTTGTATTCAATGCGAACACATCTAAAAACAAAACTTGATATCTGTTGAAAATTTTACACAGCTTTTGTGAGTGCGAACGCCACCATCAACAAAACATGTTGTGCGGTTTATTTTATGAGATTTGTTTCAAAACATTACTGCCTCCGCCCATCTGTGAGTTAGGTAGACCAGAAGATCACCAGCTGACCGACCACGGCGAAAACCGTTTTGTCTGTAAGTAAGTGTAGTGTCTGTAGTTGTTGTTGTATAGTCTGTAGCGTGCTATTGATTTATAGTCGTTTTGAACAACTTTAATTTGACATTAAGCATGGGCGTTTTCAGTATGGAGTGTAGAAATAAGGAGTACCAACTCCCATAGTAGAATAGTTGAAAAAGTGATCATCTGTAAGCAGTAAATAACAGCTCAAAAACTCTCCACAACAGCGCTGGAGTAGCTACTGGGATGAAATGAACTCAGCAGTTGTCGCCGGTTTAAGTGTGCTGCTAAACTGCTCAGTAGCTCTAAAATCTAAAATAATTTTGTTTAGTAAATATAACCTCAAGAAGTCGTCTATCCCACTAATATTTTTCGGCACGTTCTTTAAAATTTAGCCCGTAGCTATAGCGGCGCCACAGTTATTTAACGGTTTTCTATGGACACTTTTTAATACACAGTCTGCTCTCCTTACTTCTACACTCCTTTTCAGGTTTTATCTGCAACGGTTACATAACCGATATCTAGTTTTCATATCGTTATTGAAAACCGTTTTCATATACCGATATCAATAGTAACGGTTTGCTACTGAATGTGCAAATGACAATCGAAACGTAACCCAAACTGTACTACCAGTGCTACATGTATTTAATGAATTAGATAGATTAATCTAGATTAGAAGTCAGAGGTTCTAATGTTATTGTTATCTTAGATGTAATATTTAAACATGTATGTTAATATATAATTTTTCTATATTCAATGTTATGCAGTAATAAATTATACCGTTACTGTTACAGCTTATTAAAGGCCACTGTTGAACATATAGACCTCCTCATATATTGTATCATAGGTGGAATATTTGCCATAGTTGCCACGCTTGGCAAGCGGGTTGGCAACCGCAGTTTTTTGAAGTGAAACTTTATACGGGAGGGCTTTGATTGAAATGCTGATCCGCAACCTTTTTGTATGACGAAAAGTGGTGGGTGTAAACACTACGTACGTACCGGGCATTCGGTCGATCACTCAAATCGGAAACGCAGGGCATTACATACCATAAATTATATAGTAGTACAATTACAAGATTACAACGGTCTTTTGTTCAAATACTAATCTTATATTAATTTTATTTAAGACAGTTACCAAGGTACACGTATTTATTTTAGTAAGATTGAGCTGAGCGCACTTCAGTAATAGCGCCATCTACTATGTTGTATAGGTAAAGATATTTTATCGAACAAACATTGATTGACTTACAAGGTGGTACGTAGAGTGGATGCTAGATGACATAATCCTAAAAAAAATCTCTAACTAACCTCGTTACCCCTACACTAGTATTTCCTCATGTATCGTGGAGGCAGTTTACAAACATAAATTGCACAAGGACAAACATCCAGACCCGGAATAATTATTTGTAAGCCATACAAACACCTGTACCATGCGGGATTCGAACCCGCGGTACTTAGCGTTGGAATTCAAAGCTGCTGTGCCACGGAGACGTCACATTTTATTATTTAGTTTATTTAAAATAATAATTTGTAAATTTTTATTTAAATATTCTTTGTTGACATAACATAAAACTGAAGTTTAATAAAAATAAAATTATATAAATAATAGACAATTACCTAATTAACAAACTAAACCGATAATATTTCTTGTTAAGATCGAAGAAGATGATGCACTGTGACACGTATGTATAAATAATTTTATGTAAATAAATTAATGATATACAAAAGTGAATAATTTAAATTTTTCCCTGTAATACAAAAGTTTTACTTCTGTCGTATTATGTCTTCACGACACACACTGTTCATAGTCTTTATTACGAAAACGTTGCTACCCATCTCCTGATATGTTTCCTTATGTCGCCTTTTACGACACCCACGGGATGATTATGGGGTAGGGGATAAAATAACGTTCATTCTATCCTTATTTATTTCTATAATTTTGTCACCATTTTTTTTTCAAATTGAGACGCAATATCAGAGTTTGATTATTAAAAATGCGCATCTTTTTCAAAGTCTATAATTAAAGTGTATTCCTAACAAGTAAACATTTTTTTGTTGGCTTTTTTTTTGGGGGGGGCCTTTTTAATTTTGTGGCCGATTTATCTATATTTATAGAAAATTATTTTAGTTAGTTTATTTATTAACAGTTATTTAAGTTGGCGATTTTCCTTCATGCTTAACTAGGCTTAGGGCTAGCAGAAAAGTTTTTAATTCGAATTCTCAATTCAAATTCAAAATTCAACTCTATTAACCGCAGGTTTAGCTGATTTGCACTAACCGCTGATTCGGCTACAAGTGGAAGATGTAATCGCTTCCGATGCATTCCCTATGGCAGATGTACTCGGAAGTACCAAATTTTGTTCATTAACAGTTCCTGGAATAGTGGTTCTTTGCGCCAAATAAATTGAATTATGTGTTCTCTTCAAATGAGAAATTGAAGTGTCCTGTAGTTGATTTATACGATAAAGTTAATATACAATATTTATGGATAGCAAGTTACACGGAATTGTCTTTTTTATCGAAGTGAGACCATATTTCACTAGCCTTACGCGATATTTTGAAAGTCTATTATTCAAAAATGATTAAAAGTCTAAATCAAGTTTAACTATACTACGCTATATTCTACTTACACTTTACACATAATTGTCTGCGTTACAACTACCTAATGCACAAAATGCACACAAATGTTGCAAATAAATGCACAAACGCAACGTCAAAATTAATAACTTAATGGATGTTATTATCTTAGCGAACGGCACGAGCACGAGCCACCAAGACCAAGTGCGTAATTGTTGCGTTTTAGAAAAAAGCAAATTCTAAACTTTCCCTCCAAAATATAAAAACATAAAGTTGCCTAAACCAAACATAATATGATCATACAAATGCAAGTCTTGTGTCTATTGTCCTAAAGACCATTTAAATTTGAAAACTCTCACAACGACACAAACTTAAAAATTAAGCAATTTTAAACATTTGAAATTCGACCTTTTTGCTTTAGGTAATTATGTCCAAATGTGCATTGCGTACCGTGTGAAACTAAAACTACCAAAACAGAAATCCTCTCTTTCTATACGTATTTATGATTTCGTCACAAGAACAAGAAACAATGGATATCAACAAAGGACATCGCATCAGTTTAGTTCATGGGCTGTGTTGGCATACCGTTCCAGTTTTTGCCTTTTAAGTTTTACAAATCTAAGCCTTGTGCCTAATGAGTTAAAGATCATTTGAAATTTGATAACTCTCACAACTACACAAACTTAAAATTTAGGCAATATTAACTATTTAAAATTCGACCTTATTGCTTTAGCTATATAATATATTTCGCAATGTGCACCACTGTGTGATAACTACCAAAACACCGCAACGATATTCATATTCGCTTCATCTCTTTCTATACTTATTTAAACTATCGTTGCAAGAACGAGAAGCGACGAATATCAATGTAGGTCATCGGTTAGTGAACAGTTTTCCGTTTTGGGAGATCGTTCCACAGTTTGCGTTATGCGTTTCGATTTCGGTTTCGAACGTTGGTTAAGTATATGGTTTTGGTTGGATATGTGATAACGGTTTTGTACTTAGGTTTATCAATATGATATGACGTTTTGATATATCAGTCTCATGGTTACCATACAGTCTTTGCCACTCTAGGCAGTAGTTGCGACGTTATTGGGAAGTTATTATCAGAAACATGCTGCATGCATCTCCCGATTTACTTCCCGCTGTACGACCTCTAAAGAGTGCAATCGTAGTAAACAGTAAACTTTCAAGCCTTGTTGGAAGCAAAATATGTATGACAATCCTTTAAAGTAAATATACATTAATAGTAGATTGATCCGTAACAGAATATAAATAAGGCAGAATCGCGTTGAATGTCGACAGAACGAGAATGTTCAAATACTTAAAAGTCTTGCGAGTATTTTGGGTCGGCGTACTTGCAAGTAAATACCTGGTATAAAAACCTGGTGGCGTAAATATGCACCCTTCTTACCAACTCAACAATATCCATTGCTTCATGTGATTGAAAAATTCGCTTGAGTTGGACAACAAATACAACGGAATGGATGTTACTGTCAAATTTGTATTACGCAATTAGGCTATGCAGTCCTACCTACGAAATAAAGCAATTGTGGTTATTTTGAGGTTTGATAATATTTGCGATGTGACAGAAAGTTAATTTATGTTTGACATTTATGAAATGGGTCGCTTTTCGCTTGAACAAAGTTGGAAAATATTAATAACTTATTTCCAAACTGGTGAGTCTTTTTTTCTACTGAAACTGTAAGAAATTTAATAAGAAAATTTTGCAAAACGGTGTGCCGAAAACGCAGTTTGTGGATCAACTTGTGAAGAGAGTTCGTGAAACTGGATGGTTGTTGAACAAAACAAACCCGTGTACGTACTCGTCCGGTGCGCTTCACCGAACACATCGCCGCTGTTACTCAGTGTGTGTTACACACCATCGATATTAACTCGTCATCGTTCTCAAGACTCAAGTTTCTCATCGTACCTATAATACTAATCCCCTTTGGCTACGTTCGTTCACTGGTGCGTAGATACTTCAATAACTTACACGCTCAACTTTGGAAAATTTTTGTAGACTGTAGACAAGCTAGGGAGGCACTGCCTGAAATAAACAGTCTTCTAGCCAAGGTTCTAATGAGACTGAACAAGCCACAGATCAGGATAGTAGCAAGTGCTATTCAGCAGGACATGGCTCTTTTAACAAACATTTGTTCACCATAGGTGTTACTGACAGCCCCCTGTGCAGGGCATGCATGGGAGAGGAAGAAACGGCGGCTCACGTGTTGCTGACATGTCCAGAAGTCGCTTTATACAGGGCTAAACATCTCGGCACGCCGGGATCGCTCCCCGAAGTTGCTTGCAACATCAAAGGACTGTTGAACTTCTTCAGGGAAATATCATGGCTCGAATAACCACATTATTCCTGCCCACACGCTAAATACGCGCTTAGACGTGGAGTTGCGGAAAATAGCCCGTCGTAAATTAAACTAAACTAACTCGTCATCGTTCTCAAGACTTGAACTTTTCACGAATTTCTTTGAGAAGAATTTTGCATAAAGATTTCATTATGAACAAAGTTCAATTAGTGGAAGAGCTGAAGCCGCATGACCATTCGATGGGTTTTCGGTTTGCTCAATGGGGCGAAGACCGCTTAATCGAAGACGACCATTTTTACTGAAAAATCATTTTTGAAGTGAAAACTACTTTAGCGGCGTTGTACACTTTTTTGTAATGGGTAAAAAATGTTAAACTCGCGTCAGGACACGTGACCCTGATCGAAAATTCGTAAGACGGATGGGGAGAGAGAGACAGCCGGCGCGGCGTAGGAGAGGAAGTATCCCCCCCTCTCTATCTACGGCGCGGCGAAAATGTATGCCTGCGCCTGCTGTGTCGTTTAGTTGTGTACGATAGCGCAATAAATAAATATTATTTTCTACCACATAAATAATAGTACTTTTATACTGATAATTAAAGCAATTCGTGCAAAATTATTCTCTAACCATTACAAAATATCAAAAATGCACTACGTTAATATTCAAGTTTTCACTTCTGCCGGTACTCCCGGAGTGCAAACCGTCGTTTTTTTTTAGATGAAGCTCATTTCTACCTCGGAGGATGCATCAATAAGTAAAATTATTGCATCTGAGGCTCACAAAATCCACACGTCATCGCAAAGTCAATGCATCCACATCGAGTGACTGTCTGGTGCGGATTTGAGTCTGGCAGCGTTATTGGGCTATTTTTCTTCGAAAATGTGCAAGAAAACGAAGTTACAGTGAAAGGCGATCGCTACCGCGGCATTTTTTGATTCCCAAAATTAAAGAGGATGCCATAGACGACATTTATGTTCAACCGGACGGCGCAACATGTCACACAGCCAACATAACAATCGATCTTTTGAAAATCGCATAATCAGCCGAAATGTTGATGTTAATTGGCCATCTCGAAGCTGTGATTTGACTCCGTTGGACTTTTTTTTTTTGTAGCGAGCCGTTAAGGTTAAGTGTTACGCTAACCATTCTGAGACAATTGACGACTTGAAACATGAAATCGAAGTTGTCATGGACGAAATAGTGGCCCCAAACAATCGAAAATGTACTGTAAAAATGGACTGATCGAATTATAAGGCTAGCCGTGGCAGTAATTTGAATGATGTTGTCTTCCAAATTTTCTAATAAACTCATAAGGTGGAAAAATATTCATTATTTTTTTTAAAGCCGATTCAAATTCAAAATCTTAGATGGCCCGGCCCACCCTTTAAAAAGAGTAGAGTGAATATGATTCGCAAGACACACTTCCATAGATGTGATGGTAGAGCATGCGTATATTGACTGTTGGTGACCATTTCAGAGTAATCAGATGTGGTGTTTTTTTTTTTTTTTATATATTTATAATTGTAATTATGCGCCCATATCCCATAACTTACTGTACGTCCACTATGGCCACTTTTGCATATAATGTGGCGTCAACCTGCTTACGACGTCCAATATACGGACGTCAAATAGGAGACCTAGCGCAATGTTCGCAAATTGTCATTCTGATCACAGAAATGTTAAAATCTAAAAAAAATGGACGTCATTTTTTCTTCCAATCTTGCTGTACTGAATATTTACGTAGTTCCGCTAATTTTCGTTGCAAAAATAATAGCGCTGCTGCCGATTTGTGAATACTTTCATTTATGGCCGTATTTGACTTCCGCACAAAATTAGGAGATGCGACGTTGCCGTTCCGTCACCGTTGCCAACGCGTTACTTGTATTTAGTGATATATGGTTATGACTGCCTCGTCGGTCTAGTGGTTGTAGTAGTGCGACTGCTGATCGTGAGGTCCTGGGTTCGAATCCCAGGTCGGGCCAAAAATCAATTATTGAGTTTTTCTGTCAAGAAATTCTCAATAGCTGCCCGGAGTCAGGAAGTTGGCGGTGTATTCGCCCCGTGCCTCGGAAAACACGTAAAGCCGTTGGTCCTGCGCCTGATCTCTCACCGGTCGTGTCGGTTTACCGTCCCGTCGGATTATGAGAATGAGGGAATAGAGAGTACACCTGCGGTGGCGCATACACTTGGGCACTATATTCCTGTCCTGCGCCGATGGCTAGTCTCCATTGAGGCAGGCCGCTGTGACCGTAATTCGGTCTGCAGGACATTTTATATGTTGTATACTGCGCTTGGTACTAGTAATTTTACTTTCAAACTTGTTTTCTTAACCTTACATTTATCTAATGATTTCTTAAATTTACGCGAACACTACACATTGAATAAAACTATTATTTACGGATTTTATCGCGTTTAATTACCTTAATTTATTTTTATTATTATCCCGACGTTTCGGGTGCTTTACAGCGCCCATGGTCACGGGGGGGACTTACATTTATCTACATATAATATGGACGTCCGAATATCCTAAAACTTTCATACTGAATGATATTTGACACCAGTATTTTTGAATGTAGTTATATTTTTATAAATGTAGATGCGCACGTCAGCTTATCGGTTTATTTCATGCTGCACTATATTTTAACGTTTTACATTTGGTACTAACCTGCCTAAAAGAACTCTTGTTAGGTATTTCGTAAGCAACCCATAATTCTGTTTAATAAGTTACTTTTTGATTGAGTACAGGAAGATGGACTCAATTGTAGATGTTGACAGGTTTCATAGAAGTTTTTTTTTATTATATTGTGACTAATAACCTAATATGGTCTGCCAAAGAAACTCACTGCATATTAAGGATGAGTGCGACTATTGTACCTAATCTGTACGAAATTACTCTCTACTTAACTAGATTAATTTTTGTGAAAGGCTGTTTTTGTTAAACTATGATAATATTATGTTTGGTTTTGCAGTTAGTTGAAATAGAATTTAATTTTTCACACACGTTTTCTAAGCTTCTAAGCGTTTTATCATTTCTAGAACGAAACATTTTATAAAACACCAAAATGACTATTTTATACCGCATGTCCTCCCTACACTAGAATACGAATAAAACACTAGCGAAAAATGTCATTAAAGCAATGATCATTAATGTGTGTCTAATAAACAAGGAATTAAAATGTAAATATATTCATGGTTATATGGACGTCAAATATCGTGCGGTATTAAACTTTACCGATAATCTGACGTCCACATATAGAAATATAACAAAATTCAAAAATATGGACGTCAAATATCATTCAGTATGAATGTTTATGATATTCGGCCGTCCATATTATTATGTGTACACAGGTAGTAATTTAAAGTTAAAATTAGGCACACAGTGCCCCAAAAACCGCTACAAACGGCAACATTTACCAAAAAAAGAAATAAGAAAGGTTTTCTAAGCGTTTTATCGTTTTTAGAATGGAGCATTTTATGAAACACCAAAGTGACTATTTCATACCACATGGGCTCCCCACACTAAAATAAAACAAGAGCGAAAAATGTCATTAAATTAATGACCATTAATGTGTGTCTTATACACAAGAAATTAAAATATAAATATATTTATGGTTATATGGACGTCAAATATCGTGCGGTATGAAACTTTACCGATAATCTGACGTCCACATATAGAAATATAACAAAATTCAAAAATATGGACGTTAAATATCATTCAGTATGAATGTTTTAAGATATTCGCACGTCCATATTATTACAAGTAGCTAAATTTAAGGACACGAAAACAAATTGGAAAGTAAAATTATCTACTAGCACCGAGTACAGTATACACCGACAAAAAATACCAAAATATGCCTTGAGCGCTAAATAAATATTTTGTAAAATGCAATATATATATATATATATATATATTTTTTTTTTTTTCTTTGGACATCGGATATCGAAGAAGTGGACGTCAAATAAAACTTAGTGTGAATATTTTAGGATATTCTTACGTCCGTATATGGGTAAATACTCCGTTCAATGTCCATGTCAAGTACATTAATCAACTCACACAAGTTTATTTAACTAAGTTACTAAATATAACCAAAGAAACTTAAACGCAAGCAAGCATAAGCGTGGAAAGTTCTCAATGTGCGTAGGTCACAATACGGACGCCAATTAGAGCACAATATGCACTAAAAACATGCGTTTTTAGTAATATAGCGTCCAATATTTACAACAACAAACACAAACAAATTGTATTTCAATTAACTGCAAAACCAAACATAATATCATAATTTAACAAAAATAGCCTCTCACAAAAATGAATCTAGTTAAGTTGAGAGTAATTTTTACAGATTAGGTAAATAATTCGCACTCATCCATAAGATAGTGATCATAAAACGTAAACTCGCAGTGAGAGCACCAAAACTCAATACGAGCAAGTATGTAAATAAATTATATTTTCGGAGTTATTTATGTCAGCAACAATACGCCACAGAAATTAACAACCTGTCAATGTCTACAATTAGTACTTATTTACAATAGTAAAATAAATAATATAGTCAATCTATAATGCATCACGGCTGGGCAATCCTAGATATTTTTTCGTATTTAGTAAACGAATAACTAGTTGGTAAATTAATAATGATATCTATCTATTTTTTTTTTCGCCGGAGACAAAAACGATATTGCGTATTTTTCGTAACTGCACATTCTGTGGATTTATTTAATTATTTTGAACAATATACGAAACTTAACTGACTAAAATTAAATCTAATCTGAACCAGAATCATAAAAACTATTATTCGTGCTAAACGAATCTACCTAATAAAGATCTGTTATTTTTATCTCCTGCGAAAAAAACAAACTATAGGAATCTATCGAGTACCTAGGTACATAAACAAAATATCACCTATAAATAAAATATTACAAAGCGGAATAACTAATAAGAGTGGCAACGTCGCACCATACAAAGGAATTGCGTTAAGCAGGAGAATGAATTAAAAACTATGTATATTACGGGGATTCCGGATAATTGGTAATATGGAAGGGAGTCCTGATTGGTTTCCCTCCGTCTGCCAATATACGAATATCTGTATATAGATATGTGGTAAATTTTCAAAGAAATGAGTTAAACACTATCCTTGAAATTATTTAATGGACAAATATTCGCTGTCATAATGTATAAAAATTGCCTACAAGTGGTGGACGCTACTGCGTAAAGGACGTAGGATTAATATTGTGATGTTATATATATTTATATATATATATATATAATCCTTTTTATAGAATAAGGGTGTGATAAACGAGCACACAGTCCACCTGATGGTAAGTGGATGCTGTAGCTCACAAACATTTACATCTATCCTTGGTTGTCATCCCTGAGGACTAAGATGCCTCGTTTCCAGTAAACATGGTCTTCCGTTGACTATACTGACCTTACTAAGCACAGCAGCACATACATAAACTTGAAAAACATTACTCCCCTTCTGGTGAAATCGAGTAAACATACGTTAAAGGAGTATGACAATGCACTTACGTCTAGGTCTGGCTCCAGCGACGACGCTCTGCGATCCGCAAGAACCAGCTCGCCCACGGCTGGGAGCCGCACCGGCAGTACTGCCCCGGCTGCAATGTTGACTGCAATTTATACATTTAATTTTTTATATAAGTGGCAAACGAGCGTGCATCTCATCTAATGGTAAGTGTCGAAGAGCGCCAAAGAACAACTGTAATGGCTAGTTTACACAGTGCGAGCTAGCGTACGAGTCAGCCTGCCGAGTAGCTGCACCGCAGTAACTCGCACGAACTCGATGTCACTTACGAGTAACTCGCACGGTTACTCGTAAGTGACACGCGAGTTGGACAGTAGCTCACATCAGAGTTACTTCAACATTTTTTGTTTTCACTCGCATGCTCACCCGCCAGCAACTCGTACATGACAGCAGCTCGGCCGTCGCTCGCATCGTTCAGACGCATTCGACAGTAGCATGAAGGTTAGAGAACAGGAGAACGATCACCGTAGAAAATAGTGTCCAGAAATATGGACACCATAAGTGAGGCGCTGCGATCGCTCGAGGTTCGGTCAATAAAAGTCATTTTCAGTCTATTTTTCCGATCAGATGCTAAACCACTTGCACATCCACGCACAATAAAATATTTCTCCATTTTTTAATGTTTCTTTTTGTCAAAAATTACAAAATTACGGAGCATAAAATTTTCTCATAAAAAATTGAAATGAAAATTTGTACATTATTCAACTAACTGCATCTACCTGTACTCATAAACAGCTAACTTCGCAGTCACTACTCGCCGACGTCAGCGCCGCTATGTATTCTACAATTTTGAAGGACAGGCGGGCTATGCTTTAGTACGTAGTGATCGTTCTCCTGTTCTCTAACCTTCATGGGCAGTAGCTTGCCAGTGCTTTTTTTATAACACGTTCACTCGACATCGCGGCAACTCGCAAGACTGCAGCTACTAGTGTCGTGTAGACAGCAAAGGCGAGCCGAGCTACTAGCGTACGAGTAGACAAGCCTAGTAGCTGTCTACTGTCTAGTCAGCAGCTCGCATCGTCTAAACTAGTCATAACACCAGGGTAATTGCAGATGTGTTGCCGGCCTTTTATAGATTTATGGATGAAAATAGCCACTGAAAATAAGGTGATCGCTACCAAGCTATTTCTAGTTTGTTTTGTGTTAATTGTGTAACATGGTAACATGTATGATTGTAAGCCGTTTTCTTTTTTTAAATAACCCGTTGTATTTCTTGCTGGTTATTCCCACGACAGATGTATATTTGAATCAATGTTAAATAAAGCTTAAGGGTAACTTTCAATAAGTATTATTTACAATGTATATTGAATAAAAAAGTCGTATCGGTCCAAAAAATTACTGGTGGCAGTAAATTCCACGAGGAAGTTGTCTATATAATACATCTTCAAAGCAAGAAGTCCATGTTCGACTATATCAGGTGGGATAGCAGTTAAGGACCAGCTTATAATCGTTAAGCGAAAATTTATAATGTCTTATAACGAAAACCTTACAATAGCATAAGTAAGAAAAGAATAAAATATTTATCCTAAAGTGAAATTTTAACAAATGATATATCAATAGAACTTTGCATATCAGGTTTCATAGTCTGCGATATTTGATATTTGCTGTTAAATTCTATATTCGTTCGCTTACGTAGTAGTGGCTACGCTGCAGCTATATTATGGTTGTAGCACGAATGGGTCAGCTCGACCGAGGTAGGACCACGCTCTCACAGAATACCAGAGTAAAATAGCAGTGTAATACTGCTGTGTTTCGTATGGTGAGTGTAGAGATCTGGAGACCCTTTTTTTATTGGAAACGAGGCATTCCATCTTAGTCCTCAGGGGTGACAACGCATCTGCGTTTTCGAGTCTTAATCGGGGATAAATGTAGATGTCTATGTACCACAGCATCCGTTTACCATCAGGTGGACTGTGTGCTCGTTTGTCACTTTTATCTTATAAAAAAATCTATATTTTAGTTTAGATTTATCCCACGGGACCTTTTTTTTATTAAAACAGGCGCCAGTTTAAACTCAAAACTAATCATAAACTATATTTTTAATACGACAGAGAGTGTTTTAAGAAGTTCTGAGCACCGTTATCGTCACTATTAATAATTTCATACGTAGCAGAGCCATACTGCAGTCATATCATGGTTGCAGTACGGCTTTACCATGTATGTTGTGGTCCCACGCTCTTACAGAATATCAGTTTAATAGGCTGCTGCTTCATATCGTGAGTATAAAAAGTTGGAGATTATCTTTACTGGAAACGAGGTATTTTATCTTAGAATTCAGGGGGTGAGAATGCATCTGAATTTTGATTCTTATGGTGAAATACTCAAAACTTAACTTCATTTCTTAACGGTATCATAAAATTAAGCAGCGTTTGAGTATTTGGGCATTAATCGAGAATATATGTATCATAGCATTTATTTGCATCAAATAGACTTTGTGTTCGTTTGTCATACCTATTTTATAAAAAAGTCAAAGTAAGCGATAATCTGGGGAGGTATTTTGGCGGGAACTTGATTGTTAGTGGGGTGTTGTTTGTGTACCATTGTTTTAACAGTAGTTAGAAACACATTTTGTTATAAACAACAATAATTGACAGAAAAAGATAAATGTGGAGTCTTGTGTATTGAATGTCTGTGCATATGAACGAGGTATTTAGGTCATTAATGGAATCGGTGAAAAAAGTGGTAACGTAAACGTCGACATATTCTGCGTCAGACGCTTTGAGATACTATCGTTATCGACTATCTGGTTCAAGCTGTTGTTAATATTCATCAAAAAGTTCGCAATCATCAGTATATTGTGAAGAAATGTAATATACAATATGTAACGTAATTAACGCACACCCTCAGATACCCCAATTAGTATATTATGTTATAATCATAATACATACACTGAATTTTTAGTTAAACATTTTTATGCACTGACTATTTATCAAATTAGTTATACTAATTCCGGAAGAATGTTGCGGTCACAGTACAAATCCACGAACGCAAAGACTTTAACGTGCTTGAAATAAAGTTCATTTTTCTTTATTTTTATTGAATGACAGAATTAGTAATAATACAAATAAAACTGCACTCTTAAAAGTCTTATTGCCTTAAGTTACGGTCCATTTCAGTTTGTTTTGACTGTACAGATTTAGTGTGATTGTAATTTACGTAGTTTTAATTATTTTTGGGATAAAAATATTACCTATATTAAAAATGATAGGAATCGATTCAGTAAACTATTCGAGCAAACTACTTCCTCAAAGTGCGTTAATTATTTGACGTGTTGTAGAGGTTGAGTAGTTATTAGTGACACTAGTTACCTGAAGGGCTGCGGATGGTGTTGGTGCGCGCGGTCGCTCTCGGACACGGAGCGCGTGCGGTCGTACGCGCGCGCGTGCGGGCCACGCGCCGTCGCCGGAGCCCCGCGCCCGGCCAACAGCTCGTTCAGCTGCGGCTGCACACACACACAACTCTATTACATCTGTCACTGTGAGGGCGCTGCCGTCGTGCCGCAACCGTAGACAGAAAAACCTCTAGACTAACGATTAGCGTGGCCTCGAGTGAGAAAGGATGATATAACGTAGTCTTAGGTTATACAATAATCTTTGATTTTTAAACATATTTAGATAAAAAAATTTAATTGTTCTAAGAACTGAACTGAACAAGATTCACCAATCTAAAGCTCACAAAACACTTTCTTTCTCACTTAAACCAACTTGTAAACTCCTTAGATCATTACAAACTGTCAACGTTGTTTAGCAAAGTGTAGTTTGCTAAACAAAAAAACCGGCACGTAGAAAGGGACAAATAATCACACCGCCCTGTCTCATTTCTATGTAAGACGTATGCATAAACCTATCTCTTTCGTGTGCGAATGCGAAAGAAGAAGTCAATTTGTCTATAGGTTTCTCTGCCTACGGCCGCAACCCAATACCATTGCCCAAGTGAAAAAATTATGTATATATTGGATGTAATTGATATATCGTCATGTATTGCATGACATAGAAGAATAAGGTCAAAATTGTTATTACAACGAGTAGACGATTGGACGATAAAAAAATACAACAATAACAAATGAATGCTTTTGTAGCTGGTTTTCTTGCTTAAAAATATGTAGATAAATAAACTTTATAATAAAATATATCAAAATTAATACAAATTAAATTCTCTAAAATAAATATCAATGCATCGCGATTGAAAATATCAACAATATCTTAATATATATAAATTACGTGTCACGCTGTTTGTCCACGATGGACTCCCTAAACTACTTAACTGATTTTAATCAAATTTGCACACCGTGTGCAGTTTGGTCCAACTTGAGAGATAGAAAAGTTTTTTTGCCCACGAGTGACCCTCAATAATTTTTTAAATTTTAGATTTAAAGATTTTTAACAGGACATGAGAAATTGTCGTCGAAAAGGGCAGTACAACGTCTGCCTGGCAAGCTAGTATATCAATATTCTTAACCAAACAACTGAAACGGCTATTGAGAAACGGGAAAGGGGGGGGGGGGAGGAAGGGGGGGGAGGGGGAGGGGGGGGGGGGAGGTAGGGGGGGGGTGTTGAGTTGCGGTGGGAAGAGAAGGGGGGGGGGGGGTCCAGTATTTGTTGGTTGTGCTCTTACATTTATAGTATAGGTGGGTGGGGGGGTGGGGGGGGAGAGGGAGGGGGTAGAGAAGAAGGGGGGAGGTGGGGGGGGAGGGGTGTTGGTGGGGAGGGGGGTTGTGGGTGGTGGGGGGGTGGGTTGGGGGGAGGGTTTGTGGGTGGTTTGGGGAGGGAGAAAAAGGAGGGGGAAAATGGGGGGGGGGGGGGCGGATTTTTTTGATGGTTGTGGGGTGTGTGTTTTGGGTAAGGCTATTATGGTTTAAATAGAATATGACATATATAGAACTAACTCCACAACAAAACAAAACAATACCCGCTCCTCCGCTAATCACCTTTTGAATTGACAGATCTCCCCTTTACTATTCGAAAAAAACTTTATTATATTTGTAACGGCGACAATTTCAAAACCAAGCTACAGCTAAATATTGTACTATTACCACTAATACATCTGCTTAACCAGGGAAAGACATACTCATACAAAATGTCAGCATGAAATAACAATTTAATGCTGCTGTGATTACATAATCATCATCATCATTACATCTTCACAAGTCCACTGATGAACATAGTAATGTCACAAAACAAGGTCCTCAGCCTCGACTTCCTGCATGTCTTACCGGGTCGTCACTCCATCTACCAGGACGACACACTACACTTCGCCCGCTAGTACGAGGCTGCCACTTGAGAACCTTCCTTCCCAATCGGTTGTCGGTTCTTCAAGCTATACGGCTGGCCCATTACCACTTCAGCTTACTAATCCGTTGGGCTATGTCGGTCACTTAGGTTACTGTGGATGGATGGATAAATTTAGGAATGAGAATCATTCCTAAATTTATCACGTATAGAAACCCCAAGCATAACCCCCCCCCCCCCATAGCTTGCTGAGAGTCAACATAGACTTTAATACAATATCCTTTCCAGTCCGATAACTTGAAAACATCTTCCAATGCAGCGGTAAAGAGTTTCGCGGTTATAATGTCACCCTGTCTTACCTCTCTGCAGTTGGATAGGTTGCGTACTCTGGTCCTGTACTCAAATAGACATTGTAAACCCACTGTACAAAAACTTCAGCTCTTCGATATACCGACAGTCAACTTGACACCGCTGAAGGAACTGCAGCACTGCCCAAATTTCGATTGTACCCTACGGACTTCTGTACTATTTGCCGAATGGTATGTATGTGATCTATGGTACTAAAACCTTTTCGAAAACCATCTTGTTCGGGAGGCTGGAAATCGTAAAGTCTGCGTGCGAGACGATTCGTAATGACTCATGAAAACAACGCGGCTCAGAAGGAAAATCGGTCTGTAGTTCTTCAAGAGAGCGTTGTCGCCTTTCTTGCTCCGCTATAATTCCATCCTCGCTCGAGGACTTCTCCGTTTTTTGAGATGCTGGAGAGCTTTTCTAATCTTGTTTAAACCGAAGCCCAAAATAGAGTCGGATAAGACTTGCTCCTGGTTTGTTACTCACACTTGCGTGAGGATCTAAAGAGGACGTGTACAGCTGCCTATAGTGTATTGTTCTTGATATTTCAATAACTTTATGTAGAAAAGTAATAAAGATTACTATTGTATAAATCGGTTCTTTATTTAAGTAACATTTTAGGTTCAAAACAATTTCCAACAATAACACAATTCTCTATAATAGCTTCCTATTCTATACCATAGGTAAGGGTGCTCTATGCTATATTCATAGACTAACCTTATATACTAAAGTAAAAGAAGTAAAGTTACAGCCTATATACTGCTGGGCACAGGCCTCCCCTCATTTCTGAGAGGGTTTTAGAGCAAGGAAGTGTCCGCCCAATGCGTGTTGGCGAACTTCACATGTCTTCGAAATATTTTTTTTCTTATTCCTCAGGCATGCAGGTTTCCTCACAATGTTTTCCTTCACCAGCGAGCACGTGGTAAATCAGCACATAAAACTGCAATTAGCAATTTCATTGGTGCCGGCGGAGATCGAACCCGGGTTACTAGCGTTCTGTTATATTTACAGCGAGCGTTAACCATCTGAGCTACCACGGTTCCCCCTTATTGACATATGGAGCCTCTCAATCTTACTCAAAATCTCAGGTATCCCAGAAACGAATGTGCCACATTCGGTCTTTAGCTTCGACAATTCACTCTTTTTGGCAAACGGATATTGTTGAGTGTCGAGAACAGATGTCCTCTCTGATGTATACACAAACTCCAGCCCGAGTCACAAAGGAAAGGAAATGAGGTTTTGTTTTTGACTGCCTTGTTGGCTTAATGGTAGTAAACGCAACTGCTGATCATGAGATCCTGAGTTCAATCTTGAGTAACGCCAAGGAAAAAATCAGTTATTGAATTTTTCCATCATGATATTCTCAGTAGCTGCACGAAGACAAGAAGTTAGCAGTATTCAACCCCGTGACTCAAAAAATCAAGTAAAGCCGTTGGTCCTGCACCTGCTCTCTCTCGGGTCGAGTGAGATTGCCTTTCCATCGGACTTTGACAACAGAGAGTGCACCTGTGCTTGCACACACACTGACACAATAAACCTGTCCTGTACAGAGTACAGAAAGTTTATTGTATAATATCCATTTATATACATAATGCACAGTATTTTAATCAATCACTGCCTTTATAAATACTGAAACTTCAGAGATTAGTTAGCACTGCTCTAGAAATTACATAAAAATCTACCTCCAGCACTCTGAAGTCCTCGATGCTTTTAAACTTTTCGAGGTATCCCTTTAGCTTGGGCTCTACTTGCAGTTCAGACGCGTGCTTGTAATATTTGAGGAAGGCCCAGAACTTCTCCAGCCCATACAGCTGACCTGAAAAGGACATATTTTTATGTGTTCAGTGATTTCTTTTCTGTAGTATTGGTAGAAAAATAAATCATAATTTGGGGCATACACTTCAATTACCACTTATACAAACTATAAATACGGTCGGCCCACTTTAGTTTACTTGAGATGGGCTATGTTGATTACTCTGGTTCTACTGTGGATGACCTCATTAAAAAATCTATTATACAGAGAAAACCCTGAGCATAGCACTCTCCATTGCTCACTAAGCAACATGAAACATTCTGATACGGCCAACAGCGTTGGACCACATATCGGATCTATACGTTAGCACTGGCAATACACACAGGTGGTCACCATAGTCCCCTTGTTGTGCATGGTCTACGACTTCTATCGTCTTAGTTTTCAAAGGTGCCAACGCATCTGTAACGTTCTTTGTTTGAAATTGGTTGCAGGTGTCCAAGATCTACAATAGCAACTTACCATCAGGTGGAATTTCAGTTCACATATCAATGGAAGACCTACAAAAACGTGAAATGTTAATAATTAGTCCTGTCAATATGACGGAATTATTATAATCAAACAATCGCAATCAGGAGTTTTGGCGAGAACTTGACCGCTGGCGGATTTCTACACCTGTATTATTATTTTTTTTTATGTTATGGAAAACCAACAGCTTACAAATCTTAAGTAAATAACATCTTAAATTTACAAGAAGCCAATAACAGGTTCTCACTAATAGAAATACACTAACATAATCTTTCGTCGTTTAGAGGACATAGCACAAATACGAGCAACAAAATGGAGTCCAATTTAAATGTACAATGTTCAACAAAATTTAATAAATTAAACAAACAATAATAGCCACAAAAGAAAAAAGCAGGGCTAAACGTACAACATAATTGTTCTTAAAATAAATTAAATTACGACACAAAAAGCTCTCGACTCGCCCGCCTTGCCAATACATAGCCATTAAACAAATCAAAATCATTCTTCAAAATCAAATTATTATTAAATGATAGTATGTTAAGTGAATTTTGATTCGTAAAAGTGCAATCTTGTGTATTAAATATTATACATGTGAACTATTATTGTAAACGATGAAACAAATGCTCTGACGGTGATGTGAACCTCGATATAATGTGCTTGTAATTGTCTGCAGCCATCAAAATGTCTAAACAACATCACAATATGGCACCTCAATATAAAGTTAAAAAGATACAGCCTATATACATCCTGCTGCTGGGCACAGGCCTCCCCTCATTTCTGAGAGGGTTTTAGGGCAAGGAAATGTCTGCCGCGTTGCTCCAATGCGTGTTGGCGAACTTCACATGTCTTCGAAATATATTTTTTTATTATTTCTCAGACGGGCCGGTTTCCTCACGATGTTTTCTTTCACTGTCGAGAACGTAACGAAACGTGTCGAGGTAAATCAGCACTTAAAATTGACAATTTCATTGGTGCCGGCGGGGATCAAACCCGGGTTACTCGCGTTCTGTTAAATTTACAGCGAGCGTTAACCATCTGAGCTACCAAGGCTCCTGATCATATTGACGCCTAAACATATTATGGAGAAATTTGCTAACATATTTTTATAATTTTATACATAGTAGAGTCGTGCTGCAGCTATATTAGTAATATAGTTGTAGCACGAATGAGTCGGAACAACCGAACGAGAAGGACTTTCTCACAAAAAAATCAGCGTAAAATTGCAGTTTAACGCTGCTGTTTCGTATTGTGAGTGTAGAGAACTGGAGACCCTATCTGCTGGAAACGAGGCATTACATCTTAGTCCTCACGGGTGACAACGCATCGCGTTTTGATTGCGTATCTGAGGATAGATGTAGATGTATATGGGCCACATCTACCGCTTACCATCAGGTATACTGTGTGCTCGTTTGGCGCGCTATCTTATTAAAAAAAAATTGAAGTTCTGCACTGAAGGCTATATAGCCAATGTCAGAAAAACTGAAAACGAAACAGGCAGTTAATCACTCACCATTCTCGTAATCAGCGATGGTTTCCTGCTGGAAGTGCTGGTAGAGCTCCGGTCGGAACTTGCGCTCGAGTCCGTACGAATAGAAGCGGAACAAGCACTCCAGCCCGTAGCGGAACCCAGCGGCCGCGTCCTCATTCGCCAGCGTCCTGGAAACAGTAAAATTTTCATTTATAACTATAGTTCGTGCTAAATCGATTGAGAAAAACGGTGTCAAAAGGCGTAACTTACAAAATTTAAATTTTGTAAGTTACATATGTTTTTTTTTGTTTCTTAAATAATATTGTCTGTGGTTCCTATAAACATAGTAAAATCTTACGGTACATCGTGAAAAATGTGTTATATTTTATATTTCAATATTTATGGTAAGTAACGCAGCTATTCATTTAGTAAGTTTCATATTTAAAAAAAATAAAAGCAATATAATCACCATATTGAACTTTAGCAAATTCATCCCTTTAAAATAAACAAAAAGCGCGTTACGTTAGTTCGTTCTAAAAGAAACGTAACAATGGCAGCCAGAGATGCGTCACTTTTTTTGGGCCGGTCCGCATGCACCGAATAAAAATAAAGTTCTTATATAGTATTGAAAATAAAGTTTTATCTTTTGAATAAGTACGTACCTATTCGGTGTCGTTATCACTCGAATCTTTATATGTGTTATAAATTAATGCTTTTCGTTGTTAAATGAATAAAGTACTTTATAACAATAGATGATTTTTCTTTTACAGCGATCTTTTACATAACTTTTTAATAATAGTTAATAAATATATATTATATATTATAATGAGTATAAAAAATTATTAAAAAAATCATTATAAATAAAAAAAGTACTACATATAAAAAGTGCCTATATATTGAAGGTTTAACCCCAGGTTAAACGACCGAAAGGTGATTGTGTGTTTTTCCCAATCGATTTGGCACGAACTAAAGTTCTCGGCACACTTTGTCCTGCCCTTTCCAGCAGGACGATCCCTTTTATTGGAAACGAGACATTCCATCTTAGTCCTCAGGGGTGACAACGCACCTGCATTTTGTTTGGATTCTTAATTGGGTATAGTTCTAGATGTATATGGGCATAGCATCTACTTATATCAAGTGGACTGTGTGCTAGCTTGTCACCACTATTTTATAAAAAAAAATTACGTATTACGAAATTATAAAGTTTCGCTCCACATGCACTTGGGGTTTTTTACAGTGTAAATATAAAAAATGGTAACGACTACAACACCACCTAACGTAGCTAAATTTTTACGATTTTTTTTTGTTTTAAATATAGAGTTTGTTAATAACTTGACTACAGCACCATCTATCGGGTTCTAGCAAAGCAAAAAAAAAACCATCGTCTCGACAACACAAAATGTATTGCTGTGTGAATATAATCCCTTTCGAAAAGTCTCGACAAATAGCTATCCCTGAAATAATCATTTATCCATTCTTTCATTCTGTGGCGAGTTTTATACAAAAATTTTAAGCTATTATTAATGTATGTTTTCTTAATTGTAAATGGTACGATTGTTAATAAAAATGTCCAAATTTTGGATAATAATACCTATTGATAAATTAAATTATGTACAAGCAGACACGCGCCATGCATTTTTATGTATTTGCATAATGAATGTAAAACTGGTTCGGTCGCTGGGCCGCGCCTTCGGGACGAGATCGCCAGTTCATCCGCTTCCGCGTTACACGTCGCATTTTTCCTATATCTATTGTTAGCCTAAGACCCACAACTTACGCAGTTTGTATCGTTAAATTCTTCTTTCCGTATCTTAGTGTGTTGCCATCTCCTCATTTGTCCCTTCTGTATTGTGCTGTTGTTAGACTGTCATTACTGTGTGCCCAGCGCAATAAAAAATATAAGCGTGAAAATAGACTATTAATTTGTCATCCCCCATACACACAAGTCTATCAAAATACCACTGCTGGACGTAGTACTCGCCTATATTACCTCACAGGTATATTTAATATTGCCAGATGCGGTTGGCATCTGCAGTTTTGTTATTACTTTGGGATTATCATGTAGATGCTGCTGCCCAACTCGCTCGACGGTCTTCCCCCGCTGCCTCTTACAATACCCAAAGGATGATATGGGGTAGAGGATTATTTTTATTGATTACCATAAAGAATCAATATTATTTTTAAACTAATTCATACCTGAACTCGTTGTACATGGTCCTGTTGAAGTGGTCCCGGAGGAAGAACGACCAGAATCGGAACAGCGTGTTCATCTCCTGTGACTGGCCGATGCCAAGCTTCTTGCGTTCTGATGGACAAACGGAATATGTTTTAACGGAGTGAACATTATCATTTTAATATACAATTAGCTAGCTTAGCATTCCGCCCCTGACAGTAAGTGGCGCGATAAGTTCCACTCCGATTTATTTTTGAACTTTTCAGTGTATATAGTAAATTAATTACTTAAAGCCGAATACGACGCGAATGACCTTGCTCGTTTCGCAGCAAACCACGCGCCGCCAGTACCTACGCTTTGTTTATATAGACATGTATAATACCTATAATCAAAGCCGTACAGGCTTACAGGTAAATGAGTAAAAATGCAACCTATTAGGCAGCCTAAAACAAAAAATTATCTTACAAAAATATAAGTATTAACCTCAAAATACAACATTCGAGCAGCGTTCATGCGATAAACTCTCTTTGTTTTACCACTTAGGTAACATTTATTTCTTTTCCTACCCATATTTACATTTATAGTCACTTAAACGCGTATAAAACACTAAATTAACGATTTTCGCTACAGACATATCTACTGTTGTTACCTTACGTCACACGTCGAAGCGCCTGGTAATTTATTACGGCAAACTTTTATCTGGCAATATACGGTATTACGATACGAAAATAAAGATAGCAGTTACCTTCGTAATCACAATACAAACATTTTTACGTAAAAGATTTTTTCCTAAATTAAAATTCACAGAGTTTTGGAAGAACAATAATTTTATATATCATTTCTTAACATTTTTTTTTATTTTTTGGTATATTCATTTATTTTAAAATTTTAAAATGACGGTCACTTTGTGAAGGACCCGAACAAACCTACAAAAATGTTTTAAAGCTTAGAATTACTTCCCGTCAAAGATCTAGTCAAGAGAAATACATTAATTTTCGCCAGTTCCCTTCGTATTCGGCCTTAACTACAGCACCACCCATCGGGTTCCAATATAATGATTTTCTTTTTGGCATAATATATTTTGGTAAATATGAGTAATTTTGTTTCGTAAGTATTAAACTAGTTAATAACTAACTTGACTACAGCATCACACACAAACATGCTCTCACAGAATACCAGCGTAAAATAGCAGTTCAATGCTGGTTTGTTTCGTGTGGTGAGCGTAAAGAACCGGAGATCCTTTTTACTGGAAACAAGACATTTTATCTTAGCCCTCAGAGGTGATAACGCATTTCCATTTTGATTCCTAGTCGAGGATAGATGTAGATGTTTATGGACCACTGCATCCACTTGCCATCAAGTGGACCCTGTGTTCAATTATAACTCCTATTCTATAAATAAAAAATAGATAAATAAATAAGTTCCACCTATTAGATCCTAGCATAACTACGAACCATCGTTTCATCAAAACAATTTATTAAATTATACGTGGTAGAGCCATGCTGCAGTTATATTAGTAGTACAGTTGTAGCACGAATGGGTCGGCTCGACCGGGGAAGGACCACGCTCTCACACAATACCAGCGTGAAACAGTAGCTTAATGCTTTTGTGTTTCGTATGGTGAGTGTAGAGACCGGAGACCCTTTTTACTGGAAACGAGGCATTCCATTTTAGTCCTCACGGTTGACAACGCATCTACATTTTGATTCGTAATCGAGGATAGATGTAGATGTCTGTGGGTCACAGTATTCACTTACCATCAGGTGGACTGTGTGCTTGTGTGACAAACAAGCAGAGTTTACTCATATGTACTAACCTTTCAAACAACGCGAGTGATATTTGTGATAGGCCTGCTGGGTGAAATGATTCTCTCTCAGCAGACCGTGGCTCGGATGGTGAAATGCTGGCAAGGATTGTGGTACGGAACCGCACGAAGAGCCCAGTGTTGGAGACGTTCCCAATGAGGAGCTGGAAAACAGTAATAATAGGTTATTTAATTAGGTGTGTAACCATGTCACAGACATTGAGTAAATCAAGTAAGGCTTCAAAGTAGTTGTCACAAAATAAACATTGTTTCTTACATGATAGGGCTTAATTTTTATCGAGGCTGTGGTAAAGTAAAGTTAAAGTAAAGTTACAGCCTGTATACGTCCCACTGCTGGGCACAGGCCTCCCTCATTTCTGAGAGGGTTTTGGGGCAAGGAAGTGTCCGCCGCGCTGCCCCAATACGTGTTGGCGAACTTCACATGTCTTCGAAATAATTTTTTTCCCTTATTCCTCAGACATGCAGTTCATGAGGCTGTGATGATAACCAATAATTATGTTAATGTGAAATATGCTGACAACAAATTTTTCACAACTGATAAATGGTAAAACATTGCCGTATTTCAGGTTATATCATTTAATCATTTTTAAAATTATTTTAATATATTTTCATGGTTTGCATATATATGTGAGACTTTTGTATTTATTTTTAATTTGTAAGTTACCGATCAAGTTGTGTTTTTATTTGCTGTCACATGAATAAATAAATAAGTCATCACCACCATCATCATCATCATCATTACAGCCCTGCACAAGTCCGCAGCTGAACATAGGCCTCCCCCCAGGAACGCCACAAAGCACGATCCTGAGCCACGTGCATCCATCGACTCCCTGCATGTCTTACCAGGTCGTCACTGCATCATGGGGGGGTCTTTGATCTATATGGCTGGCCCATTGCCATTTCAGCTTGCTAATCCGTTGGGCTATGTCGGTCACTCTGGTTCTACTGCGGATTTCCTCAATTCTGAGTTTATCGCGCAGAAAAACCCCGAGCATAGCCCTCTACATAGCTCGCTGAGTGACCTTGAGCGTCCTCATACGTCCAGCAGTGAAGGACCACGTCTCAGATCCGTAAGTCATCACTGGCAACACGCACTGGTTATACAATCTAGTTTTGAGGTGTACCTGACGAGAAGATGTGTCGTCATTTCCATAGCTCGCTTTCCATAAATAAGTGTTTAATAATTAATAAATAAATAATAACTGTATAAAATATTTAACACAGTTGATCACTGTTCCATGGAAAGATAAACTGCATTACAAAAATAATTGTGACAAGAGGTTATCACTTAGGTATTGTAATGGTGTATAAGAAAAACATATAATTTTAAATATTGATGTTATTGACATATTATTCGCAGTTAAATGTCATTATAAGATAGAGTCACTATTGTAACTTCTGGAATCGCGTATCAGTTGTATTATAAACCGAAAATTCGCAAAAGAAAATTACTAAATAGAATATATATATATATATATATATATATATATATATATATATATATATATATATATATATACTGGCAAATGCAAATGACGTCATAAATCGACGCCACACTGGTGAATCGTTTCAAAACATTAGCCAGTGTATGACATCAAACATGCTCTTGACCACTCTTCCTCAGTAAAAAAGAATGAGTATGATTTCTCATCCTCTTTATCGTACAGATTTAACTGTATAAGCGCAATCTACATATTAGTATTTGAATAAATAAAAACTTTAAATTCTGGCATGCTTCTTTCAGCGTACACGCAATTAAAAACTGTTTTTTTTTAATATGGCGGGATATCCGACACAATATGGCGGCGGCACGCCAGTACAATAAGGAGTCAATAAATGACGTCATTTTAATTTGCCAGTGTACTGTGGGTTCTATTCGGAACACACGTGTAGAATAAGGGTAAGTCCGAAATAGAACTCAGTACATGGGAGAACGCAAATGACGTCATAAATCGACACCGTACTGGTGATTAGTTATATCGAATGACGTCAATTAATGACGTCATTTGCATTCGCCAGTATACTGGGAACATTTGGGAACACAACCTAACATTATGTAAATAAAAACCAAAATAGCTATATTATATGTTATAATGAATATTTTTTTGTAATGTAATTATGTAACTTTTAATATTTTTTTATAGGATAGGGTGAAAAACGAGCACACAGTCCACCTGATGGTAAGTGCTTGCTGTGGACCATAGACATCTACATCTATCCTTGATTACGAATCAAAATGCAGATGTGTTGTCACCCGTGAGGACTAAAGATGGAATGCCTCGTTTCCAGTAAAAAGGGTCTCCGGTTCTCTACACTTACCATACGAAACACAGCAGCATTAAGCTACTATTTCACGCTGGTGTTCTATGAGAGCGTGGTCCTTCCCCGGTGGAGCCGACCCATTCGTGCTACAACTATACTACTAATATAACTGCAGCATGGCTCTACCACTCTGGACAATAAATATTTAAAATTAAATATTTAAATTTGAAATGTGTGATGTCAAGTTGCAGGTGTAGTGTGTGCGTAGTGCGTACATACCCAGTGCTGTGAGTCCGGGCGCGATGCTCGCGGATGTCCATGATCCAGCCGACGTGATGCTCCACGGGCGGGTTGAGGCTGTGGCGCGTCTTGTGCTTGCGGCTGCTTCTGTTCGAGAGGAAACAATCATTTATGTATTCTTCGAAAACGTCATCACGATACTTGCATCCAAGGTTCTAATTCAACATCGTACGATTCTCTTGCGCTCTCGGACCCCAAGATAAATGATTTATCTAATTTGGGGTCCAACGGAAAATATTTGTATATCTTATCTTGAACACTGTTTAGATGTGTAGCTTACTGTTCTTGCTTACATTTGTTATACCTATATGTCAATAAAAAGTTATTATTATTATCCTCACATAGGATTACATCTAATTAAAAGCAGAAAGCGACCAAATTCACACAACCCTCTATGGAACGCTTTCTTCCCTTTATCTGATATTGATCTAAAATGATATTTACAAATAATTGTTAAAAATAAACTAACAGTTACATAAGCTGTCACGTAGAGAAAAACACCACTGAATCGTAACAGTAAGAATATCTTTTAAAAAAAAGCATAAGCCGACTACTGTTACTCCGTTACCGGGCCAGGCCAGCACTGGCTTATCTGAGGACTGGCGCCAGCGTTACTGGCTTCGTGTAAACCTTGCTTTAAAGTCGATTGTTGAACAAACCCCCCCCCCCCCCCACAGATTGCTTCATACTGTTGTGGTGAATCACTCTTAAAACACGCATTTTTAAGTTTACTTTGATGGTTAACGATAGTTCCAACTAGTATTATATTGATTAAACTATTTGATTAAACTATCAAATTAATCAATTTCAATGGAATCAATAATTGCGGATTCGAATTCCGCTCAGAACAAGCATTCATATGGCCCACAAATAATTGTTCCGGGTCTGGATGTATCCCTTGTGAAATATCTATTCATAGGTGGTTTATTTGCCATGGTTGCCATGTTTGGTAGGTAAGTTAGTAACCATAGAATTACATACATACATAAACACTCACGCCTGTCACCCAGAGGGGTAGGCAGAGACTAGAGACTTCTATTTGGCACGATCCTGTCACACCTCTCCCGCCTCCTTCACATCCATATACCTATGCATACATGCTCGTCGGTTAAGGGTACTCCTAATTCGGCCCGTTTTCAATAAATCGTTAATATGGTCGATAAATTTTCACCTAGGTCGTCCCTTTCCGACTCTGCACTCATTCACTTCTGCAACATAAATTTTCTTTGTCACATTTTCCTCATTAATTCTTTCCACATGACCAAACCACCGAAGCGTTCCTTTCTTAATCCTGATCACAGCATCATCTTGCAAACCACACTTTTCTCTTATCACACAATTTCTAACCCTGCCATTAAGTTTCAGCCCTAACATAGTCATTAACGACCGTAACCAATATTTACAATATTAACCAAATATATATTTTTAAAATAGTGATACTTATCTTCTGATTCGGTTTCCCTCTGTCACCTCTTATTACATCCACGGAATGACATAGGATAGTATTATGATGTATTAATAATTAAAAAAAATTATAATAAACTAGCTGTTTCCCGCGACTTCATCCGCGTTGAATTATTACAATAGGATTTCATGGGTTTTAATTTTTTTGCGCGGATCCCTAATTTTTTTTATAGGATAGGGTGACAAACGAGCACACAGTCCACCTGATGGTAAGTGGTTGCTGCGGCCCATAGACATGTACATCTATCATCGATTACGAATCAAAATGCAGATGCGTTTTGACCCGTGAGGACTAAGATGGAATGCCTCATTTACAGTAAAAAGGGTGTTGGTCTCTACACTCACCATACGAAACACAGCAGCGTTAAGCTACTATTTCACGCTGGTATTCTGTGAGAGCGTGGTCCTTCCCCGGTCGAGCCGACCCATTCGTGCTACAACTTACTACTAATATAACTGCAGCATGGATCTACCACGTATAATATTCTCTTTATTAAAATAAAAGTAGGCTACTTTTAGTTACTTCTTATAACATCAACTATACTTATGAAAGTCCCATCAAAATAGGCCCCAGTCATTTCGGAGATTAGCCGGAACAAACAGACACACAGACAAAAATATTAAAAACTGCCTTTTTTTTATGAACTGTATATACTTTCTTATGAATTGAATAAAAAGCTGTTCTTTGACATTACAAACCATAAAATACTATAATACACAGTAGAATGGCTGTCAACCTTATTTTGTATCGAGGTTCGGCGTCGCCAGGAGCACACATACAATTCGGGTTTGTAGTAGTGATTAACTGATAATACGACGTGCAATTACGTCGTATTATCAGTTAATCACTACTACAAACCCGATTCGCTGTATTGACATAGAGATTTTAATACATATTTATTTGTAAATAGCGTGCAATTTGGCATTTTCTAAATAATTTGCATGCGAAATTTGGAAACGATTGTTACGTCAAAACACATCTCGTGTTGACATTTGAATACGTGTGAATTAATGGGGGCGTTTGGCAGAAAAAAGCGCTAGCAAGCGCTTACAAGCGCTAAAATAGTTTTCGGCCAGGACACGATTGCTACTTCAGTAGCGCTGACATAATCCGCCATTTTGCTTATTTAATTTGTTTGTTTTGAAGTAGAGTTTAAAAGTTGTTTTGTGCAATGTTAGTTTTAAGTAATATAATGACATGAATAAACATATACATGTTATTAAAAATTCATGATTGGTAAGTTTTTAATACGAATACTTTACAAACATATTTAAATTAGGTTAGGTTCCCCGGTTAAAACTAACATCGTGTCCTAGAGGAAAATAGCTACTTAAGATTTGACAGCGCTTACCGCTTACGATCGCCATTTTGCTCACAAGCGCTTGTTAGCGCTTTTTTCTGCCAAACGCACCCATTGTCTTAGTGACATTTTAGTGGCTACACGGGCTCTGCCCACTCCCCCATTCTGTTATGTATGTATTCTATGTTACAGACACATCATTTTTTATTTATCTGTATAGATCCGAAATTTATTGCTATGTTGAATATTCTGCTAGAATGTCTTTACATAAATTGCATTTCCTAATGAATCTTACAGAAACTTATATATTCGTGTAGCGGAACTTAGGTGCACACAAATTTATTGATAAAACGTGCGTGTGTTTTAGTAGAGCCTTTAATGTACCCACTGTGTGTAATGTGACGTTACCGAATAAACAGAGTGACGTCACTGCGTTGGATAGTGGGAAGAGGTTTTCGAATCGAAAAAAAGCTTATTAATATTAAAGTCTACCATAGAATACTATAATACATACATAATAGAAGAGGGGAGTGGGCGGAGCCCGTGTAGCCACTAAAATGTCACTAACATGTCAATTCACACGTATAAATGTCACGAGATGTGTTTTGACGTTACAATCGTTTCCGAATTTCGCATGCAAATTATTTAGAAAATACCAAATTGCACGCTATTTACAAATGAATATGTATTAAAATTTAAACGAATTTTTAATGATGATTTTGAACATTAATCAAAAGTCTAAAATGTGTAAATTTACTCAGTCTGACAAAACATCGAATCGGGTTTGTAGTAGTAATAATACGACGTAATTGCTTGTATGTGTGCTCCCAGAGACGCCTATCCTCGCACAAAATAAGTATGACAGCCATTCTATTGCGTATTATAGTATTCTATGAAGTCTACCATGTAATGGCGGTGTAAGAATATCCACAACCCCATATCGTCCACTGGCATTATAAGAGACGCCAGAGAAAACAAACCAGAAGGACAGCAGTGTCTTCTTAATCACAATTAGAAAATAAAAAACTGTCAAGCGTGGCAAATATGGCAAATATCACATTTATGAGACAATCTTAGGCGAGGCCTATATTCAGCAGTGGACTGGCTGTGATGGTGGCTAGATCTATATTAACATCGTGTCTCCAATGCGTGTTTCGTATTGCACAATAATCTTCGCATTGCATATGTTTCCAAACAAAAATGTCGACAAATATTTGAAAATAATACACTGTGAGTTAAGTTCTTTAATGCTATTTGGAAACCGATAAATTTAATACATTTGTATATAAAATTATTAGTTTATTATCTGGTTTATCATCGTATATATATATTTTTTATTATTTTTTTAAGTTGTTATCAGGAAAACGCTACTGCCCATCCTGGTTTAATTTCTATCGCCTCTCTGGACACTCACTGGACGATATGAGCTTGTGGTTATTCTCACACCGCCACTATATGTTCAAGAACTATTATGTAAAAGTAAAGTTACAGCCTATATACGTCCCACTGCTAGGCACAGGCCTCCCCTCATTTCTGAGAGGGTTTTAGGGCGAGGAAGTGTCCGCCGCGCTGCCCTAATCCTAATGCGTGTTGGCGAACTTCACATGTCCTCGAAATATTTTTTTTATTATTACTCAGACATGCTGGTTTCCTCACGATGTTTTCCTTCACCGCCGAGCACGTGGTAAATCAGCACTTAAAATTGCAATTAACAATTTCATTGGTGACTACTATCGTTCTGTTATATTTACTGCGAGCGTTAACCATCTGAGCTACCACGGCTCACGAACTATTATGTACTAAGAAATAATTTGATAACTTATTTACTCACATAACATCAGTGGCGTGTGGGTCCTTGCTGGCTGCATAGAAGCGCGCCGTTCGTCGGGGACGTTTCTTCTCCGGCTGCTCGTTGGACTGTTCCATCTGATGAAGCACATTGAATGGTAAACAGCTATATAATATTCAGGTGTTGTGTAAACACCGTTATCTTTGAAAACAGTGGTTTGGTTTCAGTTACAGAACGTAAATTCAATGAATTTAAAAAAAAAACGCTATTTTCTTTCATAAAATTTAAAAAGTTTCTGTCTGACACCGTCCGTAAATTCATGGATACCCTATGCGACCGAGTGACGTAATCACTGTAAAAAACACCGCACGCGCTAGCTACCTACACAACATTCTAATAAAAAAAATTCTAATAGGTACACATAACCTGTGATGTAACTTTTCCTTCATATTTTCATCCTGGCTTAGGACAGGCAAAAATTGAGGAATTAAGGAAAAATTGAGATTTTACTAAAAAAAATTAATTTTTCATTGAATTTACGTTCTATAAGTGAAACCAAAACACTGGTTTCAATGATAACGGTGTTTACACTAACACCCTGTATAACATAATGAATTTTTACGTGGTAGAGCCATGCTGCTCTGGGGAAGGACCAAGCTCTTACAGAATCCCAGCGTAAAATAGCAGCTAAATACTGCTGTCTTTCATATGGTGAGTGTAGAGAACAGGAAACCAATTTTTTGGAAACGAGGCATGCTATCTTAATCCTCATGGGTGACAATGCATCTGCATTTTGATTCTTAATCAAGTATAGATGTAGATATCTATAGGCCACAGCATCCACTTACCATCAGATGGACAGTGTATTCATTTATCACTTTAATTCTACAAAAAAAAAAACACTGTTGATAGAGTAAACTTAATGCTGCAAAAATGTGGCCACTAAGAAGTATGTTAGAAGTGACTCTGGAAGTGTGAAAATTGTGTGACAAAAGAGAAGTGTGGTTTGAAAGATGTTGTGACCAGGATTAAGAAAGTAATGCTTCTGTGATTTGGACATTAAGAAAGAACAAAAGAGAGTGTCAAAGAAAGCTGGAAGTTTATCTACCAAACTGACGATATATTGAAAAGCTAGGCTAAATAAAAGATATCGTTAACTGATGAGTAGGTTAGGTTAGTATGTGTAGATAGATATTTATGTGAGAGAAGTGAGAGAGGTGTCAGAATCGTGCCAAATAGAAGTGCGTACACTCTGTCTACTTCTGTGGATGACTGATGTGGATCGATAGCTACTACCATGATAATTATCGACTTTTTCTCTTTGAACGCAAACGTAAACACATTTTTTTAAATAAAGCTTTTTTTAAAATAAAATGCTATTAACTTCACTAATATTCACTGTAACCACTATTCAAAAACTTGAAAATGCTTGTATCAGGAGTGGTTCACAGCAGAGTAGTCGGATGTCGTATTCGAACCCACAACCTTGTGAGTTCGTGGTTTGCACCCTGCCATTAGGCTACTGCTGCTACAATTTCAATTCAGTTCAGATCTTTTTCTGTTTCAGACAAGCAAACAAACTGTCCACATAGGGTGCGTTTGGCAGAAAAAAAGCGCTAGCAAGCGCTTATAAGCGCTGAAATAGTTTTCGGCCAGGACACGATTGCTACTTCAGTAGCGCTGACACAATCCGCCATTTTGCTTATTTCATTTGTTTGTTTTGAAGTAAAGTTTATAAGTTTTTTTTTGTGCAATATTAGTTTTAAGTAATATAATGACATGAATAGACATATAGATGTTATTAAAAATTCGTGATTGGTAAGTTTTTAATATGAATATTTTACAAATATATATTCAAATTAGGTTAGGTTCCCCGGTTAAAACTGACTTCGTGTCCTAGAGGAAAATAGCTACTTACGATTTGACAGCGCTTACCGCTTACGATCGCCATTTTGCTTACAAGCGATTGCTAGCGCTTTTTTCTGCCAAACGCACCCATAATGGTAAGTTTGTAAAGACTAACATTCATCCTCCATTTAATATCAAAGTGCGTAAGTGTTTTTATCTGTGAGGACTAACATGGAATGCCTGTTAACGACTAAAAAGAGTAGTACCGTATTTAACATACGGAACACAACATAATGCTGCTATGTGAGTTTTCCTTCAGTGGAGCAAAGACATTTGCATGGCAATTAAAATATAGCTTCAGTATGGCTCCACTATATATTATTATAACCTAATGTTGCATTCGTTTGAATTATATAGAGAGCTAGTAAAATTACCAGAGATCGGAATTGAGTGTGTGAAAATTTCAAAAGTTTGCAGCAGGAGATAACATAGAGCTCTTACAACCACCTAAGTTAAACCGGTTTTGAATTTTACCTGTTCGGTTTCGTTTTTTTTTTTTTTGTTTTACATGTTCTTTAAAACACGAAACGATAAACATTTGCAAGCTGCTAATACAGTTTTAAAATAATTTTTTTTAATCTTTTCCGATTAAAATTCGGTTTTTTAGTTCTACTTGTTCTGTGTCTCTGAAACACCGAATTTTATACATCTGCAAGCTGTAATATAGTTTTAGATATTTTACCAACATTATTGGTACAAATGTGCGTGATAAGGTAATACAGGTAATCCGTAATCTTGAAAATAACATCTGCACACAGCAAATCCACAAAATCAGGTTAAAAATAGGCGCAAAATCAAAAGTAAGCTGGATTCAAAACTGCGACCGACCAAAATATCGAGATTATAACACGTATTAATTCAACAAGTTGCACTGCAAGACTGCACCTATTTATCTGTTAAAATGTATATGGGACTACCTCTAAAACTTGACCTACCTAACAAAAAAAGAATCAATAAAGTTTATCATTAATTGACGTAGTAATCGAGTAACATACATGCATAAAAACATACGGTCGAAATGAGAACCCCATCCTTTTTTTGAAGTCAGTTAAAAAAGCCCTTCTCGGTTAGTACTCGAAAACTACACACAACAATAACAAATCTAAAACTGTATTAAAGCTTGCAGATGTGTGAAATTCGGGGTTTTAGAGATAAAGTTATAAAACCGTTTCCGAAAAGTCAAAAAATTTTTCTTAGCAGCTTGCAAATGTTTATAGTTCGGTGTTTCAAAGGCAAGGATCATGTAAAACAAAAAAAAAACCGAAACTGAACCAGTAAAATTCAAAACCGGTTCAACTTACGTGGTTGTAACAGCTCCATGTTATGTCCCGCTGCAAACTTTAGGTATTTTCAATCCAATCTCCGATAATTACAAGATATTCCACCTTAGTTGTGAAAGGGGGGTGACACACATTAAGTATGGATATGGGTAGTGGGTGAGTGTATGGTGAGTGTTGGTAAGTGTATGGTGAGTGTATGGTAAGTGTGTGGACGTGGAAGGAAAAGGGGAGATCTCCCGCCGGGCAAGGTGTTCTGCCCGGGGAGCGGCCAACACTCCGTGTGATAGTTCGGAGGTGTTCCATATATTATATTGTTTATGATTCGGAATTTTGATAGCGTGATTTAGGCTTCGGTGTGTTTTGCTTGCCGTCGCGATGACAGCGTCGCCACAAGTGTTTGGTGAGTGTATGTCGAGTGTATGGTAAGTGTTGTGTGTTGGTGAATGTATGGTAAGTGTTGTGAGAGTTGGTGGTGTATGGTGTGTTTTGGTGAATGTTAGTGAGTATTGGTGAGTGTATGGTAAATGTTGGAGGTGTATGGTGAGTGTACGGTGAGTGTATGGTGAGTGTATGGTGAGTGTATGGTGAGTGTACGGTGAGTGTCGGTGAGCACATGACAAGCGAGCGTGCGGCGATGGGCACCTGTTGGGGTCTGGGCGGCGGGGGCGGCGGCTCGGCGGGGTTGGCGTGCCGCTCGCTGGGCTGCGTCGCCTCGAACTGCGAGCGGCTGATCACTGACACCGTGCGGTACTGGCTGCCGCTGCCGCACGTCTGTACGCACACACACACACACACATCGCTGATTAACACTACAATTACATACACGGCTCCGTGCCACAGTGGCTTAGCAAAGAGTTGCAGCACTGACGATCGCGGATTCGAATCCCGAACGCAACAAGTATTTGTATGGCGTGCAAATAATTGGCTCCACGATACGGGAGTAATTCCTAGTGTGAAGGTAACGTAGTAAAATAATAAAAAATTACACTACACTACGAAAAACGACGGAACACTCCATTCCAACACAGAAAAAACTTAAATGCGTTTAAAACCGCAATTCAAACGTGTTCCGTTTAATAATTTTCCCAAAGAAAATATTTCTGTAAGATACTATTCAAATAAGACAATTTACATAAAAGGCAATTATGAGAAAAGTTAAAATTCATTTCAATACATTTAAGTGAGGAAATATATAACTTTCTTGAATTTAAATAGCTTTGCAAGTAGATGGAAATTATTTTTAAAAATATTTAAAAAATATTGGAAGCTAGTGTCAGTTTATATGGCGTCATTTTTGTATCGTGTCAAAATTAAGCATCAAAAGACTATATTTCTATCTATTATCTATCAATAGAATAGAATAGAATAGAATAGAATATTTTTTAAATCTATATAGATAAGTAATTCTTATTGAAAGTCAATATTTTACGTTACAACTGGTTCGAAAAACAAACCTCTGTGAAGAACCAGCAAGAAACCCAGCGGGACTTTTTTCTTAAAATAAATTTTACAATGTCAAGGGTCACAAAATATTTACAAAATTTATTTTAGAAACAGCTTGAAATCGACCACCTCATTCCCAGGGGTTATTATCAAACCATGTATTCATTTATATCATAATAAACCTTTTTATAAAGTTTTTGTTTAATTAAACATTTAAACTTTTTAATAGAGAGACCTTGTATATTTTCTGGGACTTTGTTGTAATAGCGTATACATTGCTTCAAGAATGAATTACTGACTGTGGAGTCGAGATATTGGTAGCACTAGCTTGTGTCAGCATGTATCATTTATTCTGCACAATTATCTCAGTTAAATAATAATGACCGTGTAGTTGCGGTGTACGAATATCCACTACCCCATATCGTCCCGTGGGTGTCGTAAGAAGCGACAGAGGGAAAAAAACAGGGAATGGACTGCACCGTCTTCCTAATAACACCTAGAAAATAATAAAGTGCGGCTGCTGACCCGCGTCACAGATGGTAACTGGTGGTAGATATCAAACTCGTGAGACAATCTAACAAGGTTTACGTTCAGCAGTGAACTCTAATAGGCTGTAATGAATACATCTCGATAAAAAATATTGGAAATAAAAAAAACAAAAAAATAATATAAACATAACATAAACACTCACGCCTGTCACCCAGAGGGGTAGGCAGAGACTACAGACTTCCATTTAGCACGATCCTGACATATCTCTCTCGCCTCTTCCACATCCATATACCTACGCATACATGCTCGTCGGCTAAGGGTACTCTTAATTTGGCCCATTTTTAGTATATCAAATTTGGTCGACAAACTTCCGCCGAGAACGTCCCTTTTCGACTCTTCCATTCACTTCTGCAACATATATTTGCTTTGTCAGTCTTTCCGCATTCATTCTTTCTACATGACCAAACCACCGAAGCATTCCTTTCTTAATCCTGGTCACCGCATCATCTTGCAAACCACACTCTTCTTTTATCACACAGTTTCTCACCCTGTCACTCAGATTCAGCCCTAACATACTCCTTAGCGACCGCATTTCTACTGCATTTGTTCTACTCTCGTGCTTCTTCTGCCACACCCAACTTTCACTACCATACGTTAAAGTAGGGACTAATACAGCACTGTGAATTGCCATACGTGCCTTTTTTGACACATTCTGACTTTTCACAATAGAGTGTAGAGCCCCATTTACTTTATTTCCTGCATTCACTCGTCGTTCAATATCCTTATCATATCTCCCATCCCTGCTGAATACACATCCCAAATATACGAACTCATCCACTTGCTCAATTAACTCTCCTTCTATTCTTATTTCACATACCGTTTTGTTTTCATCTCTTTCGAAAACCATCACTTTCGTCTTACTTGCGTTCACTTTCATTCCCCTTTCTTTTAATGACCTGTTCATTAATGTAACCATCATTTGCAACTCGGCCGCCGACGACGCAAGTATGACTTGATCATCGGCGTACAAAATGCATTTGATGGTTAACTCACCCATTCTTAACCCGCATTCTTCAACTTTCAAATTTTCAAAAAAAATAATATATCCTAAGATATAGTTTACATTAAAAACAATTAAATTACAATACAATACAATTTATTTCAGACATCTAGGACTTAAAAATTAAGAACATTGGCCCATAGCAATAATATACCTTAACTTAAAATATATATAAAATATAAATAGGAACTTTCTTCTTTGGCGCGTCCCTGTATCGGAGAAACACTACTCCAGAGGGCCAGAAATCGGGAGCGAGTAATGTCTCTTCGAATTTTGCAGGAACCTGAAGTACGTAGGATTTCAAATTTCGAAAGAACAAATTTCAAAATCATAACAATAATATTTTTCCCTAAATGTTTATTCAGAGCCGATAACAGAGCGCGAATACCCCGGGTTCGATCCCCGCCGGCACCAATGAAATTGTTAATTGCAGTTGAGATGTTGATATACCACGTGCTCGGCGGTAAAGGAAAACATCGTGAGGAAACCTGCATGTCTGAGGAATAAGAAAAATTTTTTTTTCGAAAACATGTGAAGTTCGCTAAGACGCATTTGGGCAGCGCGCCGAACACTTCCTTGCCATAAAACCTCTCAGAAATGAGGGGATGCCTGTGTCCAGCAGTGGGACGTATACAGGCTGTAACTTTTTACTTTTACTCAAATATTTATTCATAAAAGTGAACTACCCTTCAAGCCTTTTAATATCAATTCGTTTATAAGTGACACTTACCGATGTGTACTCCGAATCATTCCACAAGTCCTCTTCGTAGCGCTTCAGTCCATCCGTGATCACCTGTGTAAGAACAATTTAAATAAATAATGTTCTCCTTTCAATTCTAATTAGGTAACAAGTATTTATCATTGCGCCTATCGACCCGTGTCGGATGTAAAGCGTATGCCGTAAGCAGAGAGACAAGGCGCTTTAATGTTCACTAGTTTCTCCAATTCATTCCATGGGTGACGTTAGAGGCCACAGAGGCAAACAAACCAAGAGTTGAGCAGTGGCGTCTTAAACCCACCCACCTACCTGCCACCTGATAAGCGTGGCAGTTATGGCAAATATCCCCATATGAGTCTTATGTTCAGCTGAAGAATTTAATAGGCTATAATGAAAAAATACTAGAACCAGAAAAAGAACCGAAACCTAGTTGACGACTGTTAGGCATCTTTATTCTACTGGAAAACGGACGTAAAAGTACTTGCTTAATTTTATTGACAGCCATAAAATGATATTTTCGTCATAATATCAACAAAAGGACTTTTGATAAGTTGAAAATATTAAATAAATATCTGTGACCTGGTGCTAAAAGGGCCAAAGTACGTTTTTTAAGAAATGAGATTTTAAAGCTGTATTATTGAAAAATATGAAATTTGTTTGTGCTAAAAGGGCGTACGTTTATTGATATTCTTTCAAAAGATACTATGTAAAAATGCCAATGTAATGTGTACTTCCATACTGTTAAATAAAATAAAATATGTGCTACTGTATAGTACTGTACCGTTTAATAAAAACTTACTTTGGCCCTTTTAGCACTAGGACACAGATATACAGAATGGGTCCCACATATAATGCAATAAATGAAGCCACAAGTAATACTAGTCCGTAGAAGTGTAGAAAAATTAAATATTAAATTAAAACCCGTAAAATAAAAAAAGTGAAATTTTCAAACAAAATAAATATTAAAATAAATTCAGTAAAAGTGAACACTCTGTTTAGACAACGTACCTTGACCCCTTGAAAGAGTGACAACGTTGCACGCGGGTGGCACGCCGACAAAAGACACCGCTGTCGATATGTCGCAATACCAATAGTTTGCACTGCGTGGCAACGTCGCTTTTTAATGTTCAAGGATTCAAGTTCATTGAATCATTGACTTAGTGACCCAATTCTATAGAATGTTCAAATTTGCTTAAAATTAAAACTCTACTTTTTGACCTAATTACTGGACCGATTACGTTCATTTTTTGTATATCGTCAGCAAAGGCGATAACAAGTATATGGTTTCATTTATTGCATATATGTGGGACCCATTCTGTATAGAAACATTATAAATTTAACAAGTTGGAAAAAGGAAATAAACAGAAGTCGTAAGAAGCAACAGAACATTCTCCTAATAATAAAAATAACAATAGAGAATAATAATAAAACGAAGCAGTTGCAAGCCCGTGATCGCTTGCTAAGTGTGACGACTGGATATTTTGCATGCTAGAGCCACACTGCAGCTATATTATGGTTGTAGCACGCACGGAGTGGGACCACGCTCTCACTGAATACCAGCGTAAAATAGCAGCTTAATGCTGCTGTGTTTCGTATGGTGATTTTTCTCTATAGTACAGTACGGAGACCTTTTTTAATGCGAGTGAGGCATTCCATCTTAATCCTCACGGGTAACAACGCATCTGCATTTAGATTCTTAATTGAGGATAAATGTACATGTCTATAGACCACAGCATCCACTTACCAGCAGGTGTACTGTGTGCTTGTTTATTACCCCCAATCAAAAAAAATGTTATGTAGAAATGATCCAAACCTTAACTTCGTCGAAACAATGATCCAAAGGTTCTTTTTTTCAAACTAAAATAACAAATAATTCCAAAATTTACTACTTTTCGTTATCTACTTTTAGTAAACTATAATGAATTAATAAATGAATGACTGAATGAATAAATGTATAACTGAATTAATGAATAAGTGAATTAATGAATTACTGATTGAATGAATAACCGAATGAATGAAAAACTGAATTATGAAATAAGTGAATTACTGAATTAATAAATAACTGAATGATTGAATAACTAAATTAATAAATTAATGAGCGAATGAATTATTGAATTAATAAATAACCGAAAGAAAGTATTACTGACTTAATAAATCATTGAATGAATAAATAACTGGCTGAATATGTAATTGAACAAATGACTGCACAAATGACTATGATGAATGATTGAGTGAATGAGTGAGCGACCTGCTCGAGGTCCTGCGTGATCTTGGTGCGCGTGGTCCAGTCGCCCTGGCGGTCGTGTCCGTCGTGCTTGGGCGCGCGCACGCCCGTCTGCGTCACGATCAGCAGCCGCCCCACGTCGCGGTCCGTGAACTCAAAGTCCGACTCCTCGTCCGACCTGGAAACCAACACATACTACATCTTAACTACGATACAAATGGAAATCTTACATATTTAATTTAAGACAATATGATAATGTTCTCCAGAACAATTTTCGGTCACGGCAGCCAGCCTCAACAAAGACTAGCCATCAGCGCAGAGCAGGATTATGATGCCCAAGTGTATCTGTAAGCACAGGTGCACTCTCTGTTCCCTCACTCTCATAGTCTGATGAGACAGTAACTCGACACCACCGGAGAGAGATCAGGCGCAGGACCAACAGCTCTACATGCTTTTCGAGGCACGGGGTTTAAAAACCGCTAAAACCTTCCTGGCTCCAGGCAGCTACTGATAACTTCTCGACAGAAAAACTTAGTAACCGATTTTTTAGCCCGAGCCTAGATTCTTACCTGGAACCTCGTGATCAGCAGCTTACGACCACCAGACCAATGGCGGTCAGGTAATATAATACCTCATCAATATCATCATCACCATTGCAAATTTAAGCGATTTTAGCCTAATGGCACGGCGCGGACCGCGAACTCAAAAAGGTCGTGGGTTCGAACCTTCACAAGTCTATTGCTAAATGTAGACCTTGCCCAAGCAATGTCACCAAACACGGTCTTAAGCCACCTGTATCCATTGACTAATTATTGTTTCATGCTCAACATTTAACTTATCAATAATATAATATCTATAGACATAAAAATAATTTTGAGTCTATTGCACATATTATCACTTATCAGATACCATGGTTTTTCTGGACATTTTTCTTAAAGATTTTGACCCAAGTGCAGAAAGCTTCCTTTAAATTTCTTAATCCACAAACAATTTTTTTAAATGCTACTAGTGCAGTAATTGATAGTTGCAATTTTCAACCATCATGTTCCAAAAAACCAAGTTTATAAGATTTGTGTCAGCACTGTCGTCGCGCCATAAGCGAAACACGTCGAAGCCTCAATCGCGCTATCAAAGTTACGAAGTAAAACAGTATATATAGAATAGCTTCGTACTACTACTAGAAGCATTGGCCGCTCATCGGGCTGAACAGCTAGCTAATGGCCACAGATTCAAAAAAACAAATCGTGAAATATATGCGTTGCCGTAATGGTTATTGGTTATACCACCATGCATCAGAAACTATTGTAGCATATCTCATAGTCTTCTTACGATTAGGGCGTCCATAGGAAAAACGAGGCAATTACTCTTTCACAACGCCACCACCCAGAATATTTGCAATCACTACACAAAAAATAAAATGACTGTAGTATCAACATTGCACCCAGATAAAACCATAAAAGTTTAACCTGGAACGCCTAATCAACACATATACTATAGCACTAATTTCGCAGTAACTCCCTACAATAATTATGTGTTGTTGGGAGTGGACATATTGTGCATTTTACTTATTAACCCTTAAAAGGCCGAAGGATCCAATTGGATCCTCTAAATGTCTCCTTTATACCGCGCCAAAGAGTATACTAATATTTAGAAGGACGCCTTAGAACCAAAGAGTATATGATCACTAAGTTTACTCGAAACCATAGATAAGAGTGCTCAGGACGATTCTTTTTTAAATGTTATTTATAATATAATTCTCAAAGAATTATATTCTTATAAATAACATTTAAAAATAATTATATTAATATTCTCTTAAATAAATAAAGATTTAATAATTCCTCTATACCCTGTTCATTTTAGCATATTTTTTGTGAACTTCTACTGGCACTTATACATTATTTCTATTGTAATGTGTGACAGTAAAACAACGAAATTTTCAGCTACTACATTAACATCCGTGATACATTTCAGAGAGTGTGTGCAGGCATTGCAATAGATGAATTCCTCTTTCTCCCTTCCACCGTCAGAAAACATTGGACTAGCTCTGGACTCAACCCCTTTGTTGTTTACACACCACATATTCAAACCAAAGGGGTTGCTTTGACATTTGCAGTGTACAGAAAAGCATGGAGATTAGAGAACAGGAGAACGGACGCTACGTACTAAAGCACAGCCCGCCTGTCCTTGAAAATTTGTAGAATATAATAAAGCGGCGCTGACGTCGGTGAGTAGTGACTGCGAAGTTAGCTGTTTATGAGTACAAGTAGATGAAGATAGTTGAATAATGTACAAATTTTCTTCGCGACATTGGTGAGAAAATTTTTTTGCTCCGTAATTTTTTAATTTTTGACAAAAAGAAACATTAAAAAATGGAGAAATATTTTAGTGTATGTGGATGTACAAGTGACTGATCGGAAAAATAGACTGAAAATGACTTTTATTGAGCGAACTTAGCGATCGCATCGCCTCACTTATGGCGTCCATATTTCTGGGACACTATTTTCTACAGCGAACATTCTCCTGTTCTCTAACCTCCATGAGCAAAAGGGTAGAATAATTTGCAGGCATCTATCTGTCTTGCTTTCTAATTAAAATGTGGATGACTTTAGGTAAACATAAAATTTAAAAGAGTTAAGAAATCTTATATTCAAGATTTAAAGATGCAACAATTTACTTACCAAGCATCAGTGAAAGTGTTTTGCCTCGGAGGAGGTAAATCCAGTTCCTCATCTAATTGGAAGTGTAGCTCTTCACGTGGTTCCTCTTCCGGAGGTTGTGTTGCGGTGGTGGTTGTTGTGGACGTCCTCTCACGGGAACCCGCTTTTGTGCGTCTTTTCACCTGTAAGTTACAAATAGTCATGTCAGTGGGATGTCAATTATTTTATGTAAAAAGTAAACTAACAGCCTACATGATAATGAGCCATTGTAGCACAGGAGCTAAAAGGCTCGCTGTAGATATCACAGTACGCGAGCAACCCGGGTTCTATTCATGTAGAAATTGTTAATAGTAAGTGCTCATTTTACCACATGCTCGGCGATGATGAAAAACATCGTGAGGATTTTTTTTATAGGATAGAGTGACAAACGAGCAAACAGTCCACCTGATGGTAAGTGGTTGCTGTGGCCCAGACATCTAAATATATCCTCGTATGCGATTCAAAATGCAGATGCGTTGTCACCCATGAGGACTAAGATGGAATGCCTCGTTTCCAGCAAAAAGGGTCTCCGGTTCTCTACACTCACCATACGAAACACAGCATCATTAAGCTACTATTTTACGCTGGTATTCTGTGAGAGCGTGGTCCTTCCCCGGTGGAGCCGACCCATTCGTGCTACGACTATACTACTAATACAACTGCAGCATGGCTCTACCACGTATATATTTTTAGATTTCTGCATGTCTGAGAAATTAAAAAAATATATATATTTCAAAGAGGTGAAATCTGTCCCCTTTCAAAAATGAAAGGCCTGTGGTCAAGAAGTAGATGTATATAGGATGCAGTTTTTAACAGCTAAGTACCCTTAACCGACGAGCGTGTATGTGTAGATATATGGATGTAAAGGAGGCGAAAGGTATGTCAGGATCGTGGCAAATGGAAGTCCGTTACCTTTGCATACACCTCTGGTTGACAGGCGTGAGTGTTTGTGTTATATATGTTATGTTTTAACAGCCTACAGGCTGTTCCTCCTCTAATTCATAACAGTGATTTTTTGAATATCTGTAATTATTTAATTAATCTGTTGAATGTCTGACATGCAGGTTTCTCACCATGTTCTTTTTGGCCACCTAGCAAGTGGTAGGTAAATCAACAATTAAAATTGCGTTAATAATTTCAGTGACGACTTTGGCGATTGAAGCCTGTTTACTCTCATACTAAATCTTATCGTTCTATGCGGAATTCATTTGATATACATACCTACAATACATAAACGCTCACGCCTGTTAGGGGTTGGCAGATACTATGGACTTCCATATGGCACGATCCTGACACCTTTCTCGCTTCTTTCATATTAGTTCTTTCATATGGGTACTTTTAATTTGGTTCATCTTCAATATATCGCCAATTTACCGACCCTACCGACTCTTCTATTTACTCATTTAATTTTATATAATGACTTCTAAACGATCGAAACGAACGACAGAGGAAAAATGAAACCGGAGATGGGCGGCAGCATCTTTCTGATAACGAGTCAAAATAATAAAATACTGCAGTTGCCAACCTGCTTGCCAAGCATGGCAACTATTGCCAAACCCTTCACGAGCCAATCTATGAGGGTGACCTATGTTCAGCATTGGACTTTTATAAGCTGTAATGAACTTCTAAACATAAATTAATAATAACCCTTTATAACTAAATAAAATATTATTTAATAAAAAGTAGCTGTTAGGGTAGAATTTGGAAAATAAGAAAATACGTATTCTTTAATTTTCATTTTTTTTTAAATATTTACCTCACAAAATAAAAATAAAGGGAGTGTGCCATTACGGGTACATTGCTGCAATGTGTTCCACTAAGAAGAACGGAACGCTTTAAAACAATTGTTTTGTTTGTTGTTGCACAATGCAACTCCATACTTTTCACAAATGGTCTGTGATTTGCCAGAGCAATTAGGGAGCTTGCAACGGATACGTTTTTCGACCCATACTGGCCAGTGACCTACTTGGTCTTGGCGCACAGCTGCTGGAGGCACGAATTGAGCTGGACCCTTGCGTTCTTTAGCCTGGATGTCTGGTTCAATGAATGCGAATATTCACCTTATATAAAAGTGAAATATAAAAATTGTAACGAATATGGTGACAATAAAAAAAAACTATGTTAGAATTTTTAAAAAGTTTCCTTACATATTATATAAATAAAGCTTAAAAAATTGCACTCCCTATGATTATATATATTCTTCAAACTATTGCACGATTTTATATTGCATGTATGTTTTCGCTCGAATTACTTATATTTACATACATAAACATACATAAACACTCACGCCTGTCACCCAGAGGGGTAGGCAGAGACTACAGACTTCCATTTAGCACGATCCTGACACACCTCTCACGCCTCTTCCACATCCATATACCTACGCATACATGCTCGTCGGTTAAGGGTACTCTTAATTTGGCCCATTTTTAGTATATCGCCAATTTAGTCGACAAACTTTCGCCTAGGACGTCCCTTTCCGAATCTTCCATTCACTTCTGCAACATATATTCGCTTTGTCAGTCTTTCCTCATTCGTTCTTTCTACATAAAAGTAAAAATTAAAAAATTTCTACATAAAATTAAAAATATAAGTAATTATCCTATAATTACTTATATTTTTAATTTTAAAAACAGTTAATTGATTTTGGAAGGCATGTAAAAACTTTTGTCAAATTTTGTCCCATGCAGAAAATTGTTAAGTTTCATTATATATTAGTTTAAGGACACGAATTATGTTTTATCCTGAAGCTAAATAATCCGACAAACCTACCTCTGTCCAAATATCTGAACTGCTTCTCTCTGAAGATGGGCTCCCGCTGCCTAAGCCTTGCTTCCCTTCTTGCTGCTCTGACTGGTCATTTGTTACGTCTTCTGCAAACATAAATTACAATATTAATGACCAAAACCTAACAAAATATTTTTTACCATATTTACCCAGAAACTGTGAGGGTTTAGGACCATCCTTTACATCCCCTCGTCTATCCAAACACCATATTCTGGCGTCGAATGCGCATTGTAAACGAAATATGATGAGTGATAGCAAACTATTTGTAACATATATATGATATATATATAACATACATAATATAACATATATATCCGTTATGCATAATCTGATAGCTTATTTAATAACATTTCCATTGACATGATTTTAATATACTTACTTAGTATATATATATATATATATATATATACATATACATATACTTAGTATACTTGTTATATACTTACTTAATACTTCGGAAAGTGCTCGACAGATGCGCCATATTGGCTCAGACATTTGAGTGGATAATTATAAGGTAGTTAAAAGTTTATTCAGACATTTTCTTAAAGCCTTTATGATTAAAACCCAAATGTAGAAAGCGTGTTTTAAATTTCATAATACACATAAAAAATAGGCCAACTTGACTAGAGGAAGACTTAAACTCTCAAAGAAATACCATCATTAAATAGCACAATATTGTTTATTGTATAGCGAGTGATAAAAACTGAATATCTTTATAATACTGATAATGCATTCCATCTTAGGTCCTTAGGGGTGACGATTCTCCATTTCGATTCTCAACCGATGATACATGTAAATGTCTATGACATACAAAATTCACTTCCACAATCAATTAAGATACCAATTCTCATGGCTATTATAGGACATGGCTTCTTTAACAAATATTTATTACATACATACCGCATGCGTGCCCTGTGCAGTGCATGCATGCGGTAGTAGGAATCGGCAGCCCACGTGTTGCTAACATGTTCTGAGGTCCCGCATACATAGCTAAACATCCGGCATACCGGGATCGTTGGACAAATGGATCAGAGCACCGTCAACTTATTCGGGGAGATTTCATAGTTCGAATAGTCACAATATTCCTGCCCACACGTAAAATACGCACTTAAATAGATGTGGAGTTGCGGAAAACAGCCGGTCGTAAAGTAAAATAAACTAATCTAACTACACATTTACGTGGTAGAGTTATGCTGCAACTATATTATGGCTGCAGAATAAATGGGTCGGCTCGATTGAAGAAGGACACACTCTCGTAGAATACCTGCGTAAAACAGCAGTTTAATGCTGCTGCGTTTCGTATGGTAAGTGTAGAGAACCAGAGACCCTTTTTACTGGAAACGAGAAATTCATTTTAGTCCTCATGGGTGACAACTGACAATGCATCTGCAATATGATTTTTAATTAAGAATAGATGTGATGTCCATAGGCCACAATATCAAGTTACCATCAAGTGGACATTTGTGCATTGATGGGACATTTGTCACCCTTATTATATGAAATAAAGATGTGATGATTATCTCTATTGAATGCCGTAATATTTTTTTGGCATTTCTCCTAGTCGTCTTACGACACCCGGGTGATGAATTTTCTTACTACACAAGTAATAGAATGACTGTAGTATCAATATTGCACCCAGACAGAACTTAAAAGTTTAACCTGGAACGCCTAATCAATACATATGCTATAGCACTCATTTCGCAGTAACTCCCTGCAATAAATATGTATTGTTGGGAGTGGACATATTATGCACTTCAATAATTAATATTCTACTAAATAAATAATAAGATTCAACGATCCCTCTATACCCTGTTCATTTTAACATAAGATTTTATGTTAACAAGTTCTACACCTGCACCTAAATTATTTCTATTGTATTGTGTGTATTTAGACAGTCTATTGTTTTACAGGATACATTTAAAATTGCGCAGGAATTGCAATACCTACTTCCTATACTGCTTAACATAGGCTTTCCCCAAGGAATGCCACAAAGCGTGGCCCTGATTCACCTACATAATATATTGACTTCCTGCATCTCTTACGAGGTCGTCACTATATCTATAAAGGGGCAGCCCTAAAACTAGCTTACTGGATCGAGGTAGCACTTGAGGTCTTGAGGACCTTTCTTCTTCATCTAATCATGGATCCATTGAGCTATGTTGATTACTTTGGTTCTACTACACATATCCTCATTACCGAGTTTTATCACGCAAATAAATTAGTGAGCTCATGCGGCCAGGCTAATAAAGAACCAGATCTCAGATACTTCTATAGTAATTTCACATTTGAATGATCGACCCGAATGACCCGGTTCGTAACACGAATCAATATTGGAATGATCACTGGAAATGAACGAATGACACATGTCTACGTCACAGCTACGGAAAATATTGGATTATAACAAAATTCGGAAGTATTATAATTGCGAACAAGATGTGTATTTATTTATCTCTTTCCCTGATGCTTACCGGAGCGTCTCGCTTGCGGCACAAACTCGGGCACATCGGGGTTGAGCGGATCACGGGCCGCTGTTCGTGCAGTCCGGAACATTCTGCCCAAAGAATTAATAACAAATTGTAATATGATCATTGTGCATTATTTTCTTAATGTACCGGATGTACTTATATGTATGTATTTTGCCTGTTCCTTTGTGATCCTCTGTGGCTATGTGCAGACTGGTGCTAGTTTCCTTATTCGGGGGCTCATAAGCAAGAATTTAAACATACATCAAAAAGCTAAATAGATAAATATATATTTTAGAGTAATCATTATCATAATAATTTCAGTCTTTCCATATATACATATACATATTAAGATCTTATGATAATATAACAATTTCATGACTATAACCTAGTTTTCTTACGAATATCATTACAGCATACATATAATTGAATATGATCAATGTTTATTGATCAATAATGATTTATTATATTTACGCGAACACTACACATTGATTAAAACTACTTTTACGGATTTTATCGCGTTTAATTTTACTTTTAATTATTTTTATTTTTAATTCCCGACGTTTCGGGTGCTATCTAGCACCCATGGTCACGGGGGACTACGGGGGAAAGCATCCGAAACGTCGGGAATTAAAAATAAAAATTAAAATTAAACGCGATAAAATCCGTAAAAGTAGTTTTAATCAAAGTTAGTTGCAGGTGTTCATAGGTTGCAAAAGCCACTTATAGTTAGCTTAAGTGTTGGATGTTTTATACTTCTATAAAATTTTTGTTTTACCTGGGTAATGGTGGAGGAGGAACAGCTCGCAGAAGGCCTGACACCGGGGCTACGAGCGGGCCTCCCATCGTAGCTAAAGGGAATATCCCCACCATCTGCTTCTTGCGTCTGTGGACAAACAACAGAATTAAACGAAATAATACTTACATGTTTCGTGACTATGAACACTTAATGAAAATTATGTTCTGGTTGCTGGTTTCAGCCTTAGTGACAACTATAGAACTTTTATGGAAGCTTACGACTAGAGATGAGCCGAATATGGATTTCACCAAATACGAATATTCGGCCGAAAGTTCGGTAAAACTTTTACCGAACCGAACATAGAATACTATAATACATACATAACGGGGGAGTGGGCGGAGCCCGTGTAGCCACTAAAATGTCACTGATACGTTAATTCACACGTCAAAATGTCAACACGAGATGTGTTTTGACATTACAATCGTTTCCAAATTTCGCATGCAAATTATTTAAAAAATAATTGATAAATCAGGCGTTACTTTGCGGAAATCCATTATAATAAAAAATAAAAATATCTTCGCAACCTTCCGCTAAATAAATACAATGATGTGTCTTACCTGGATTGAAGAGCACCTCCCGCCCTCCCTCAATTGCATGCACTAACTCCGTCACCACTAGTCCCAGCACCATTACTCCCAACACCACTATTCCAGGTAAGACACACCATCGACGATAGTACAACACGTGTTTCGCCTCTACACGAGGCATCTTCAGGTAATGTAGACTCTACGGCGGCTGACCGCTAAGTGAGCGGCGAGCCGAAACACCTGCTATTTATACACGCCGACACAATCGCTCCCCACCAAAGTAGCTAGTGACCGCGCCGTGCGATAACAAACCTGCTACTAATTATCATTATTGTTATGATTAATATTTTTAAATACTACTATTATTATTGTTTTATTGATATTGTTCTTAAAATTATCATTAAAGTTTAGCATGTTGTTCGCAATTCTTTGTACGCGGTTCGATCTTAAAGTGTCCGGCGATATGTGGGTAGTTTGACCTACTTAGGCTCCATATCGGAAAAAATAGCTAATACTCTTAAGAAAAACGGCGTTAACGTGGCATTCAAAACAAACAATTCGCTTAGGAATGTTTGTAATAATAAAGCCGCCGTAGAGACCACATTACCTGAAGATGCCTCGTGTAGAGGCGAAACACGTGTCGTATTATCGGCGATGGTGTGTTACCTGGAATAGTGGTGTTGGGAGTAGTGGTGACGGAGTTAGTGCATGCAAATAAGGGAGGGCGGGAGGTGCTCTTCCATCCAGGTAAGACACATCATTGTATTTATTTAGCGGAAGGTTGCGAAGAAATGTTTATTTTTTATTTAAAAAATGCCAAATGGCATTACAAATATGTATTAAAATTTAAACGATTTTTTAATAATGGTCTTGAACGTTAATCAAAAGTCTAAAATGTTTAAATTTATTCCGTCTGTCTACACAGCGAATCGGGTTTGGCGACGCCAAACCTCGTACAAAGTAAAGTTGACAGCCATTTTATTGTGTATTATAGTATTCTTGGAGCCGAATATTCGGCCGAACATTATTCGGCAGGATCACGGTACCCAACCAATTTATGTCGAAACTTGTTACAGTAAAGCGCGCGGTATTACCGCCGGACCGTGCCCCTCGCTCATCATCCAGTACTGAGCAAATTGCCAGCACATGCATATGTTTTGACTATTTTTGTAAGAAGTAAAAGTATTTCATTGTGTTATTCTTAGTGAAAACTGATAACTATATGATAAAAATGAGAAGCAGGAGATCTACTATTTGGACTTATTAATTAATTTACAGAGAAATTGACGACACAAGTAAAGTGAAATATACTAATGTAATGTTTCTTTTTTTCTAAAAACATTTTATCAAGCTTTCTATTTATTATAATTGGAAATAAATCTACAGTGCCGCAAAAACATAACGCTATACAAGTAGATTTAACCCGTAAATAAAATATACTTTCAACAGTAAAATTATGAAAGACATGGCATTACTCAATTCGTACATTTCAATACAGTGCACACTTTACCACTAGTACCACTTTAACGAATGTTGGGTGATTTAGCCGAATATTCTGTAAAGCTGTCAAATATGCCGAATACCGAATATGAAACGAATATTCGGCCCATCTGTACTTACAACTGCAAAATAGATATTAAAACCACACGTTTACACGCAAACTGCGCAAAATTTTTTTAAGCGCAATTGCAGCCGGTTTGAGCTCAAGTCTAGGTTAGCAAAATTATAAAGCATCATTAAAAAAACGAGATTTTTTTTAAGTAAATCTACATGCCAAAACTAGGTTTTTTATAGGAGTCAGGTTGACAAGAAAACACACTGTCTGGTGTTAAGTGGACTTAATTGAAGGTATACTGTGACCTTATAGGTCTTACATCTACCCTCAAGTATCAAACTGCAAATACCTTGTCACTCCTGAGTGCCAAGATGAATGGAATGCTTCTTTGCCAGTAAAGAGGGTCACCTGTTCCCTACACTCATCTCATTAAACACAGCAGGACTGTGCTGCTATTTAGCACTGGTATTATGTGAGAATGTGTTCCCTCCCTAGTTGAACTGCTGCAGCGTGGCTCTATTATGTCTAAAATCTTCTCTATATATAAGTCTATTGCTGTATATTACTCTCGCAAAAATTAGAAAATGGCTTGACCGATATTTATGAATTATTTTGTGTGTATTACAGTGGGTCCCTAGATGGATTAAAAACTCAATTGAAGCCGGTAGGTGGCGCTGTTGTCGAAATCCAGAAATCACCCGTGCAAAGTGCAGAGACAGTAGCCTAATGGCAGGGCGCGGACCGCGAACTCAAAAAGGTCGTGGGTTCGAATCCGCCATTCAACTACTGGCATGAACCACTCGTAACACAAGCAATTTAAGTTTATCACGAGTGATTAAATGGAATATTAGTAATGTTTATAGCATTGTTAATATTCTTTTCAAAAAAAAAAGTCGGGGCGGATCACTAGTATTTTATGAAATTCCTTGTAGCAACACGTATGAGCCGCATAATACATGAGTAAGTACTTGCGGTTCGGTTGAGTTGCGTTACTATCACCGCGTTGGAAACGCAATCGCATAGTGTGTACACGACCGCTATGAAAAGCATCACGGTGATTTAAAGAAAACCGCAGATTTTTGAGGGATTACCGTTACGGTTATTAATAACAGATTTAATTGCACCTCATCTTGCTATTATTTATAATACTAGTAACGAATCTGGTGTGTTTCCTGATTTAATGAAACATAGTAAAGTAATACCTTTTTTTTTAAATCTGGTAGTACATTGGACCCCACTAATGTAATATCTATTTCTGTACCACCAACTCTCAGTAAAATTTTTGAAAAGATAATTTTAGATCAATTGCTATTTTTTTAATTAAAAATAAATTACTCCGTAAAAATAAATGCCATCAAAAACATAACTTGTAAAAAAAACCAAGTCTCGCAACTCAGTCTTCTAAGCCATAAAAAGTTGCGAGATCCATGTAATACCAAGTCGGTTAATTTATTCAGTCCCTACTTAAGGGTCCTTGTGTTTTAAGTTATTTTTTTTTTTTTGGGGTCCTTTAAATTTCTACGTAGTTTTTTGGGTTCTTTTTTGTTGTATTAGCTAACCTAACAACATTTTATAGTGACCATATCAATGTTAAAAATCATGTATGTTTTAAATATATAGATTGAGTTGCATTGCATGTGCTTACACTGCAACAGTGTACCACTTGTGCCGAAATTGGACGTTGCCGGTATTCGTTTCTATTTTTATATTTTCAATATCCACAGTCGTTTAGGTAGATAACAACACTGACAGAAACTACAGAATAAAGACAAAATGATTAAATTAAACTACAAATACACTCTATTTGCATTGTAGACGCCGGCAGTCGGTCGAGAAATCCCAACAAGTTCGGACTCGACGGTTGATCGGCCGTTTTCGTGCGTTATCGGACGAAGACGGTCGTGTTGGTGTACGCGCTCTCTTTGTTTTACAAGTGTTTGATTCGATCGTCCGAGTTCGGCCGTCAGCGCCCGAGCAAACTTCGGCCGCTGACGGATTAGGTGTATGCGAAGCGTTAGGCTAATATTATTTTAGAAAAAGAATTAGGGTTCCATGGAAAAAAAAACATTAAATCCAATCGTAATGAATTCAACGCGGACGAAGAATAGCTAGTTTACAATAAAAACTCAACTCACTTTTTCTCTCCTGGTTTCTCTTCAGTGTTCTCGGATTGTAGCGGAGGATCTTCATTGGACTCGGTCGTTCTCTTCTCTTTCTCTTCAGACTCTTGTGTTTTCACTTCTTTTTTCTCCTCTTCTTTCACCTCAATGGGCTTCTGTTCACTAGCGTTCACTACAGGCGCCGTCTGTGATAGAAGCTTCAATATATTTCTAAATAAATATTGAACTTATTATCAATTACATTTGAAAATAATATTTTTGTTTGTTACATTAATAATTAAAAAATATATCATACCTCAGTCTTAACGGATGTTTCTTTAGGACTTTCATCTTCTTTCTTATATCGAGTTTCTTTTTCATTCTCCTTCTTTTCTATACTCGGTGCTTCTTCCATCTTCTCTACTTTCTTTTTACTGATCTCTTCTTTCACTTCTTCAGTTTTGTTCTTCGCTACTTCTGCATCATTTTTTGGCTCATCCGGTTTTGATTTATCTGCTGTATTCGTGGAAGGTTCTTTGCTCTTATCCTTGATGCCTTTATCTTCAGTCGGTTTGTCAGTTTTTTCGTTTTTCTCTAGTTTATATGTCTTTTCGTTTTTATCAGCCTCATCGGAGATGGTCCCCGATGTGATATCCAATATTGGCCATTTCGTAGGTTCGATAGCTGTTCGGACCTGTGCCGGAAACCAATTACACTATAAATAAACATTTTTTTCATTAAAACCTCTAAATAATTGTTGCTATGTTGGTTTGGGACTTATAGGCTCCATGTTTTTTAAGACTTAAAACCTGTATACCTATGAGGGTGACCTGATCTAGTAGATCTAACCCTCTATAATAAATAAAGATTTAAAAGCGAGTGACGTAATCACTGTAAAGATCACCGCCCGCGCTAGCTACCTACACAACATTCCAATAAAAACACAATAGGTACACATAACCTGTAATGTAACTTTTCCTTCATACTTTCGACCTGGCTACTTACTAAAAAATTGTTATTTTTCATTGCATTTACGTTCTATAAGTGAAACCAAACCACTGGTTTCAAGGATAATGGTGTTTACACTAACATCTTGTATATTTAATATATCTGCAGCATGGCTGTACCACGTTAAATATTTATTTATGGATATTGCATTTGTGATTGATTGATTCGCCAGCTATCACTTCTTTCACAATTTTCATCATTTTTTGGTTAAACATGGTCAAAGTTGCTGCTCTTTAAACTTTGCCTACCTGTTTAGAAAACATTGCAGTTATACTGCCTATTGGATTACATTCTAGTTATATAGGCAGTGTGAAGCATTCCATCTTAGTCTTACATTGGATTTAATTGGATACTATAGGTGATAACGCATCTGTAGTTTTCTAGGGGTCCATGGTCTACTCTTGCAGGTGTCGATGACCTGCAATAGACACTTACCCATAAAGTCGACTGTGTTAGCTTAGCTCGTTTCTCACTTCAACTTAAAAAATAATATTAACTTGTATGCGTGTGCGTGTGCGTGTACGTGTACGTGTACGCACCTTGAAGCCGTTGATGAGCTGCAGCTTGTCGGAGTCCCGTATGGCGTCGAGCACGAGCTGTACGTCCGCGGTGAGAGCTCGCACGCGGTGGAAGGACGCGATCAACGTCACCGGAATGGTGCCGTCGGCCGCCATCTTGCGGCGCAGGAAGAAATCGCGCGCCAGGTTGTCCGCGCTGAAGTAGTACTCGCTGTAAGTATAAAAATGCGTTAATGATAACCATTGTCCATTCCATTATAGCTTATAAAAGTTCACTGCTGAACATAGGTCTCTACCATATGGGGATCCTGCCATAGTTGCCACGCTTGTCAGGCAGATTGATAGCCGAAGTTTGTTATTTTTATTTAGCAGTTACAGGAAGATCTCCTGTCTTACCCATCCCTTGTTTCTGTCTCCGTCTGTCATCTCTTCGGGTCACCTCATCATCATCTCCATGTCACCCGCGGGAGGATATGGGATATTAAATATTCTTACACCGTCACTACACGGTTATAACACTCGGAACAAATGTATTGAAGAAATACTAGATTTTTCTTCAAGTTCCAAACTCATTTACAACGGACCACCGTTTATAGATTCCGCTTCCGAGAACAATAGAATAGCATTGAATAATTAATATTTAATGTAGATTACGAGAATGCTTATTGAAAATCATTTAAGCTTTATCACTGGTTCAAAATAAACCTCTGACCTGTGAAGAACCGGCAAGAAACCAAGCGGAACTTTTTGAAGTGAAAACTTCTTTAGCGGCGCTGTACACTTTTTTGTAATGGGTAAAAAATGTTAAACTCGTGTCAGGATACGTGACCCTGATCGAAAATTCGTAAGACAGATGGAGAGAGAGAGAGACAGCAGGCGCGGCGTAGGAGAGGAAGTATCCCCCTCTCTTTCTACGGCGCGGCGAAAATGTATACCTGCGGCTGCTGTTTCGTTTAGGCGGTTCAGGGCGCTTGCGCGAATGTTCGTGTGTGATAATTAAAGCAATTCGTGCAAAATTATTCCCTAACCATTCCAAAATATCAAAAATGCACAACGTTAATATTCAAGTTTTCACTTCTGCCGGCACTCCCGGAGTGCAACCCGTCATTTTTTTTAAATAATACTGTTACAGCCTATCAAAGATCCACTCCTGAACATAGACTTTCACCATAGTGGGTATGCCATCGGTGCCACGCTTGGCAGGCGAGTTGACAAGCATAGTTTTTATTTTTTATTTTAGTTGTCATAAGGTTGCTGGTAAATTTCTGGTGTGTTTCTCTAAGTCGCCCCTTACAGCTCTCACAGGACGATATGGGATAGTGGATATTCTTGCACCGTCACTATATGGTCATTTATGAAGATGTGTGTCAAACTCACATCTGCTTCTTGATGAGGTCCTTGAGCGTGGCGTGGTCGAGGCCCAGTCCGTAGGGCGGCGCGCCGTAGTAGTACGGCTGCGGCAGCGCGGCCACGTGCAGCGCGCCGTAATGCAGCATGAGGCCCTGCACGCCCACGCCCACGCCCTGAGCCACGCGCAGCTGCGGACGGACAAGGGACTTGCTGCGGCCTCCGGAGCCCTACCTACCCTAACCTCCCTCTGCCTATCTACCCCTCGCTGCACGAATTGGCACGCGAGACTCTAAAATACACTTATATCGCGCTTTGAACATCTACCACATGTTTAAAAAGTAACCCCTCCAGAGATAAATCGATCTTATTTAGCACAATAAAATATAATCTATTCACCCAGTTGATGACTTGTTCAACTGAGTTGAATTATTGTAATTCACAGCTAATTATCGATTTTTAATTACATTACAACAAAACTCAGTATTTGAAATAAATGTAAAAATTATTTCATAGTTTTAAATGTTTTCAAAATCTAGTTAAATCTTTACAGCCGGTAAGTCTAATTGAATTTATTAAAATAGTTTGCGCGACACTTTCTTTCTACTAAGGAATAACTGATATTTATAAAAAAGTTGTTCTTCGCTTCAAAATAGACAAAATAGACTTTGACCAATAAAAATTTGTGGTTTACATTTGTAAATATATTTCATTTTCGATAAAAATTCAATACAACTTTATACACAATTAATAACTTTTTAAATTTATTAACGGTTTCTTGTTTTTTTTTTTATTTAAAAAAGTAAATAGAACAAAGTATCTGATCATTTTACCACCGGAGGCTCGCAATAGCATGGAAATGTATGCATGATGGTGAAACTATACTAAATATAAACCCTTTATTTAAATATTTCTAAATGTTGAGTATAATACTAAATTATAGAATACAATTTCCCATATTAAAAGACCAATATCCATGAACCAAATGAGATAATGTAATTTTGAATTATTTTGAGCTCCATAATATAAATAAATAAAACCCGTAAAATTAAACAAATGAAAAACTAATGCAAGCATAAAATAATTTACATATTACTTTTACGAATCATACATAAATAGTCATAAATTATTTTAATGACAAATATTAATATGAATTGAAATAAGATACACCCCGAAACTATCAAAAGAAGCTATTACACTAGGTGACTTTTTACTGCAAAAATAAAATAGGTTGTATACTAGGTGAGCCTATAGTTTAGATGTTTTACAAATTTACCTATTGTTTATTCATAATAATTTTATCAAATTGATTTGAATTAAAACCTTTTACATAACGGCCGGTAAAGACCGTTACAAATTTATTGATACTGGTCACGAGTAAAGTTTTTTGATTTAAAGGATTTTTAATTTCATAACATTAATCGATTTTTTTAATTTTCAAAATTTAAGTTTACTTTTAAATATAATATATTGTAAATTATCTATACCATAGGCTTCTACTTCGTTCACCTGTTACATCTTTTTTTCATTTCAGAAAAAATTCACCAGAATACTTATGTGTGTAGCATAATAAAAGCATGTTATCCCAAACAACCATGGTACTCAAAATGAATGATCCAAATGGTGTCCGACAAAGCGGAAATAGGAGTTTTGGGAGCAAGGACCCTAGCTTCGGTATAGAAAATCCTTCTTAAGTTTTTAAGAAAAATTTGTATACCACGAGCATAACACGCTCAGGCTATGTGCTTGCCCGTAAAAAAAAAACATTAATATTGAGGCTTGATTCACAGGTAACACCAAAATGATTGAAAATTTATATTTAGTTTAATAATAATTTAATAAATTTGTAAATGCTTATATTCAAAATTAGGATAAAAAAAACGTGAATCAAACCTGAAACACAAGCATAGTAAGAAAATAGGCCAAATAAAAATAATATTAAAGCTCTGGTCCTCTACAAGCCGGATAAAGTTAACTGAAGTTGTAATAAATAATAAATCATACAGTTTTGATTTGCATCTCGTCACAGTATCCCAAAACTCGGATAGATTACGATTATGAATTGTCGGTATACTTCATCGTTGAGATAAAATAATACTCAGAATGGCGATGTGTAGAGTCAAAAATCAGAAGTGCAAGAAATCTTCTCGCCAATAGAATAAGTTGATATTCATTATAATTGAAATACACTTACGTGTTGTTAAAATAAAGCACTTGTTTTTTAACGAAAATAATCTAAATTAAGACCGGAAAACCGAATGTTTTGAAACACTGTTAAAAGTAGCAAATACAGGTTAAATGAAGGAGTAATTATCGACAACTTGTTAGCACAGTGGCTGTGTTTATAAGTGTGGAGGTAGGACCAGCAGGGCTATCACGTTTCATGATCCTTCCAACTAGCAGATTGTGCGTAAGTGGGTAGACTATCAGAAACACGCGTGACTGAGGTGAAGCAAGAAGGGATTATTTTGCGTGCATGATATTGAGTGGTGAATTTCACTGGTCACTATTTCGGTTGCTTTTACGTCGTAGAGCCACGTTACAGCTATATAATGGTAGTAGCATAAATGGGTATCATCGATCGGGGAAGAACCAAGCTTTAGCGACAGCGTAAAATAGCAGCTTAACGCTGCAGAATTTCTTGTTTCTTGTAGTGAGTGTAAAGAATCAGACTCTTTTGTTCTCAGTGGAAACGAGGCATTCCATCATAGTCCTCAGATGTGATAACTCAAGATGAACGTCTAAGTGCTACAGTATTCGTTTACCATCAATTGGGCCATGTGTCCATTTGATCAAGTGAACAATAAAAATCAGGTGTGTGTTCTCATGTGTGACATTTAGATTCTCAGTCGAGGATACATGTAGATGTTTATGTGGTATCCAGTTACCATTAAGTGGACTATGTGCTCGTTTGATCGAGCGAGCAATGTAATGAGTACGTGAGTGGGTAGATGTGCGTGTGTGTGTGGTTACCTGTGGCAGGTCGTGGTGCGCGAAATCGTGGTGGTAGAGCGCGTGGTGATGGAGCGGCGGCGCGGCGGACGCGGGGCGCGGCGCGGGCCGCCGGCCGCCACGAGCGCGCGCTGCACCCCGCCCGCGCCCGCCCGCACCCGCGCGAACCCCTCGCCCTTCCTCGCCGTTCAGCGACACCGTATCTAAGGGACATTATATACACTCTAAGTCTGAATATGTATATTATGACCTCCGCCCCTTCTCGAAGTTTAACGTCCGTCACATTAAATACATAATCAAAATCAAAACATTTCTATTTAAGAAAGTCAGTACAACTGGCTAAATTACCATAAAATATTAGAAAATTTTACAGATTAAGCTGCAAACGGCATGGTTAAAATCGATTTTAATTCGTAAAAATCTTCACATTTTCAGTATAATAAGAAAATAAAGAATATTCAGAGCTAGCAAGAAAAGCTTTAAAATTCTGAGTACTATTCACCACTTCCTACTTATATAAGCTAACGATTTCTTCTATGGTAAATATAAAAGGTAAAATGATAAAAAGAAACACATAATAAATTGATTTACATCTCAAAAATACAACTTCAATTACCCATTGTATAAAAAATAAAAATTGTATTTTTATTATAGCTTAAAACCTAAAATCCTTGCTTTTTACTTTTACCTGTATTACGACTGCAACTGGCTCAGTATGACTTAGCGACCCGCTAGAGGTCGCGACCGACAGGTTGAAAAACAGTGGTGTAGGATATTCATTAATTCACCTTATCAAAGCCTACTGCTAAAACAAAGCCTCCCTATTGATTGCCTAATAGGACAGATATTTGCCAGAGATTCCACACTTGGCAGACGAGTTGGCAACTGGAATTTGTTAAGTTTTAGTAGACACTACTGCCCGTATCCTGGTTTCTTCACTCTGTCGCCTCTTATAGGACTTACTCTTATATCAATAATCAATAGATCATTTAGGTCACAGTGATACTTTATTCAACTGGTCTCTTTTCCTAGACCTGCAAAGCTGCTCACACATATAAAAAAATACTCTTATATCACAGGACTTAAGCATTCCTTGGGGGAGACCTATGTTCAGAAGTGGATATGGGCCGTGTTGATGATGATATTATTGATATAGTTGGCTAATTGCTCATTGTATCAACTCGAACAAATAACGAGAGCAACGATATGGAGTAGTGGATATTCTTACACTGGTACGGTTGATACACAGTATATAGTTTTTATCTTTATTTTCATTGTTAAGCTGTTGTTAACGTTTTATTGCTTTCTCTTGGCAGATGGATTGAGGATTACAGTTCCTCTGATGTTGCTGCCCGTCGTCGCCCTAGGTAATTTATGTTTGACGTAAAATCGATGGTTAAACCACCATCCATGTCTCTTGTGACACCACCTACGAGACGAAATGGGATGATCAATTACTTAATGTCACCACCCCACAGCGGACTGTATTTTTACTTATTTTTACCGATAGAGCCACGATTAAGGACTATAAATGTAGTTTCTAAAAAACAATTGAAATATAAAGTAATATTTTCCATGTTTTCTAAAAACATTTGCTTTACCCGTATTGCGTAACCCATGATCTCTATATAGAAGAGATAAGAGGCCTAAATTACGGGACAAATCAAATTAAATATTTGTAACACTTCGAAGGCTTCACAGTAGATGATTGCACACTGAGTTTGACATTCTGATGTCACAGAAAGAACTCAAAAGGTGTGGGTGAATAACTTTTGCTTAGATTAGCTTACCGTGGTTAGGGGAATATTAGTAATGTTTATAGCATTGTTAATATTCTTTTAAAAAAATTTTTTTTATAGTTAACCTATGAAACCTTCGGCTTTTGATTATTACTTCTAGTCAGATCTATGCAGAACGGGCTCACAGTATCTTGAAGTCTTGCAGTGGTATGCTTTGGTTTGGCGAAATACGGATGACAAACAAGCCCACAGCCCATCTGAAGTAAGTGAATACCGTGGCCCATAGACACCTACATTCAAAATCAAAGTGCAGGTGAGTTGTCACAACTGAGGACTAAGAATGCCTCATTACCAGGAAAATGGGTCTTAGGTTCTCTACAACCCACCATATCGTGAAACATTGCAGCATTATGTGGCTATGTAATGCTGATATTTTGTGAGAGTGTGGTGTCCTTCCCTGGTCTAAAAAACTCATTCGTGCTGCATCCATAAAACAGCTGCAGTGTAGCTCTACCACAAAGCAAATCAAGAGAATGATACCACCTCGACAATGCATTGAATCATTCGCTGCATGCTGCCTCCCGTCTACAAGATGCTACTCTGGCTGGCATGTTTTAAAGGCTACAAGGTCTGTCCTTTCTCATAATCTCCTTTTTTTCCCTTGGGTATCATACTAACGGGAAGGAACGGGGTAGTTTTACCCTGCCACAGGAAAAGTATTAGTATGGCCCATGAATAATCGGATTTTATCTACATCCAATTTCTGTTCAACAGGCCTCCATGATATAGAATAAACTCCTTGTGAGTAGCATTTTTAATAAACTAAAATTAACAGTAAAAACTGCTGATAGAAGTGAACACTAAAAACTATGAAATAACAGTGGTATTGTTATATATACTTCTATAATTACATATTATATACAAGTATGTGATATTTTATTGTTGTTAAAGAGCAACATATCATACATATAACAACAGATATACTGCTATTTCAGCTCGTTGGTGACACAAACCCATAAGAACCCATCCAATATTCGCTCACAGCGCCTAGTTTTATTTTTATATAGCATTGGGTGACAAACGAGCACACAGTCCATCTCATGGTAAGTGAATGCTGTGGTAGTCATCCATATTTATTCTCAATTAAGAATCAAAATGCAAATGCGGTGTCACCAATGAGGAGTAATATGGAATGCCTCGGTTCCAGTAAAAAGGGTCTCCGGTACTCTACACTCACCATACGAACACAGCAACAATTTCACGCTGGTATTCTGTGAGAGCGCGGTCCTTCCCCGGTCGAGCCGACCTGTTCTTGCTTAAACTATAACAGAGCTGCAGCGTGGCTCTACCACGTAAAAACTTTCACTTCAACAAATGATTTAATTCTGTTCATTGTAAATACGGACCGTTATCAAGCCTCGCTGCATGCGGCGGTCCATGCTTTCCGGGTCTTGCTGCTTTCACGTCGATGTCGAGCGGCACCCATTTGTGTTTCCCGGATTTGCTGCCGCCCTTGCCTGCACCTGAAATAATTTAATAGATTTAAGCAGGTTTATATTTTTTTTAAATTTAGGGTAGTTTTGGCGGGGATTTGATCACAAAGGGATTGTTTCGAAACTGGTATTGAAACACAAAGGTGGTACTTTTTCTTAATCCAAAGTTTTCCTATTCCAATTTCCAAGCATAATATGAACAAAATATTAAGTTTATTTTTATAGAATGGGGGTGACAAACAAGCACACAGTCCACCTGATGGTAAGTGGGTGCTGTGGCCCATAGACATCTACATTTATCATCGATTAAGAATCAAAACGCAGATGCGTTGTCACCCTTGAGGACTACGATGGAATGCCTCGTTTTCAGTAATAAGGGTCTCCGGTTCTCTACACCCACCATACGAAAAACTTCCCCGGTTGAGCCGACTTATTCGTGCTACAACTATAATACTGCAGCATGGCTCTATCACGTAAAAAGTGATCTAATGGTGATAAAAACCATTTTGATTGTTAAAACTGTCAGGCAACGCATCGAGAAAATTCTCAACGCGACGCATCAATTCAATATCAAGAATTTAATAAATTTCAGTTCTCGGTCCTTCTGGTGGGAAGCCTTGTAGCCAATGGCACACTATGGACGTGTATAAAGGATTAGGTTCTTTATTTTACGTGCTGCCTAACATAGCTTTATAAATTAAGAAAATAGAAACAGACAGAAACTATTTTATTCAATATAGATTATAATTATTCACTTTTAAAGGTTATATTAAATATATAAACTATAATATTGGCTACATATTAAAAATGGGTCAAATTAAGAATACCCTTAACCGACGAGCATGTATGCGTAGGTATATGGATGTGGAAGAGGCGAGAGAGGTGTGTCAGGATCGTGCCAAATGGAAGTCTGTAGTCTCTGCCTACCCCTCTGGGTGACAGGCGTGAGTGTTTATGTATGTATTTTCGTATTTTAAAGGTGATGTGACTTCTTTTCCATCAAAGATTTATTAAGGTAGGTGAAATCCTATTGCCTGATTTCTTCCTTCCAATTATAGTAAGTCAGTCAGTCATTCCCCAAACATGCAACATATCTAGCCTTCTTTATTAAAACTGATTGCAGGTGGCCAAGGACTCCAGGAACTGTTCACCATTGGATGAAAAAAAAATGTTTCGATTGACAGTGACTGCTGTTTGTCACCAGCAATATGTAAGAGAGTGGTGTAAAGACTCCTATAGATAGAGAAAGTCCTATAAACTAAAAAAAAAAATAGATTTTTACCTGCAGACTTGTTTTTATCTCCCTGCTTCTCATTATGTTTATCATTATGCCCTTGATGATTATGCGTTGGCTCCACTTTATCCGCCTTCCCATGGTGCTCCTCGAGGGGTTTCCTCTCTTGGTCCTGAAAGGTCAGAATAATTCACTTATCAAAGTCTTCTTTTTTTATCTAATTTAGACTAGTTTATAAGCTCTAATAAAAGTCAAAATCTAGAGCATATAAAGATGAAAGTAAGTAAAATTAGTAATTAAAAATAAAATTAGTAAAATTAATAATTTTGTACAACCGACTTAAATATAAATAAAATGAGAACATCAATGTATTTAAAGTCAATTAAATACGCATTATTGAGGATAGCTCAAAAAATAATGGTCAGATCTTGATTATATTTAAATGAGACCACATGAGAAGTACCAGCTTTTAAATAAAAATAATGGTCAGATCTTGATCATATTTAAATGAGACCACATGAGAAGTACCAGCTTTTAAATAAAAAAAGTTTTGAAGTAACATATTAAAAAATACAGTCGACTTTCTGCCTAGCCTATATACGTCCCACTGAGCAAAGGCCCTCCCCTCATTTCTGAGAGGATATTAGGGCAAGGAATTGTCTGCCGCGCAGCCCCAATGCCTGTTTGCGAACTTCACATGTCTTCGAAATAATTTTTTTTCTTATTTCTCACACGCAGGTTTCCTCACGATGTTTTCCTTCACCGCCGAGCACGTGGTAAATCAGCACTTAAAATTGCATTTAACAATTTCATCGGTGCCGGCGGGGTTCGAACCCGGTTAAAAAAGGAGGTAGGTTAAAAAAGTGTTAAATATCGGTAATACGTCTGCTATAATACAGTAGGCATACTATCTGACTTCGTATAGCGCGGGGCAATAACCAAAAATCATATTTACAAGTAACTTACTCCATATGAGTGGAAGTGTGTTTAAGACACTGTATTCATTCACCACATCAGTTTAATTCTAGTTCTGACATATTTATTTAAAAGAAGCTACAGTCTGCAAAGAGAGTACAATCGATTGTAAGAAAATATTATCAAGTACTCAGTAAACAATTCAACATTGATTAAAATAAGTTTTGGGATAATATCACATTATAATTTCTTAATATATATATATATATATACAACATGTAACATAATTAACGCACTTCGAGAAAGTAATTTGTTTAGAATCGTTTACTGAATCGATTCCTATCATTATTAATATAGGTAATTTTTTATCCCAAAAATTATTAAAACTACGTAAATTACAGTCACACTAAATCTGTACAGTCAAAACAAACTGAAATGGACCGTAACTTAAGGCAATAAGACTTTTAAGAGTGCAGTTTTATTTGTATTATTACTAATTCTGTCATTCAATAAAAATAAAGAAAAATGAACTTTATTTCAAGCACGTTAAAGTCTTTGCGTTTGTGGATTGTACTGTAACCACAACATTCTTCCGGAATTAGTATAACTAATTTGATAAATAATCAGTGCATAAAAATGTTTAACTAAAAATTCAGTGTATGTATTATGATTATAACATAATATACTAATTGGGGTGTCTGAGGGTGTGCGTTAATATAGTTACATATTGTATATATATATAAATTGAATACCGCTTTTGATGACTTTTTTTACAAAATAAGATGACAAACGAGCGCACAATCCACCTGATGGGATGTGAATGCTGTACTGCATCTTTCCTCAATTTAGAATCAAAATGCAGATGCGTTGTCAACTCTGAGGGCTAAGATCAAATGCCTCGTTTCCCATAAAAAGGGTATAAGATTCTCTACATTTACTATACAAAACACAGCAGCACTAAGCTGCTATTTTACGCCGGTATTTAGTGAAGCATGGTCTTTCCCCATTCTTGTTAAAATTATATAGCTGAACCATGGCTCTTTCACATGTACTGCTCTACTTGTTTGTGGGTTCCAGGATGGTTAAGATCCACAACTGGACTCCGATATCTGACGCTATTGTGAGATCTAGAAATCACCCAGGCGCAGCCGCGGCGAATCGCAATTTTCTTATAGAAATATGGTACTTCATATACACAAAACTAGATGCTTACTATCTGTGTCACTTCAAAACGATAAAATTTAGTTATTCAGTAAATGTTAGGACTGCTTTTTAGCCTAGAAGTCCGTCTGGATGATGATATTCTATCATTACAATATTATTACTGCAGTAGTGCGTGGACTGATGTGTTCTGAGTCTGAAGAATGTAGAGTCAGTATAATTACACATTGGAGTCTGGAGTGGCATTACATATTAGTTCTCAGTGGTGACAACGTATCTGTGCCCCTTTTTTGTTAAAAATAGATTACGTGACCATGTACTGTAATAGGCACTTATTACCACCAGGTCTGTTAGGTTCGCTTGGCTGGAATGGGCGGTGGCCTATGTCTTACAAAGACTTTACAGGCTGTAACGATACATCTATCCGAGCTACAGTACAGACTATCAAAGTAAATCATAACTAAAACCTTACAAATATTCAAACAAAATTGCGTGCTATTTTAGAGCTTATTGATGATAAACGACTTGACCATTTGAAATCATATTCACAGAATATATTTATTTAATCGAGACGATGGTTCATAGAATAGAATAATCTTTTATTCAATATAGATTACACGTTGCAATTGTTATGGAAAGTCATTTTTTACTTTACCAATGGTTCGAAAAACTTCTGTCCTGGGAAGCGAAAAATAATTTTACAATGTCCATGGTCACAAAATATTTACAAAATTTATTTTAGAAACAGTTTCGCATCGACCACCTTATTCCCAGGGGTTATTATCAAACCATGTATTCAATAAAGATAATAGAATATGGAGCGTTTATATCATAATAACCCTTTTTATACAGTTTTTGTTTAATTAAATATTTAAACTTGGTAATAGAGAGCCTTGTATATTTTCTGGGACTTTGTTGTAATAGCGTATACATTGTACCAAGAATGAATTACTGACTCTGTGGAGTCGAGAAACTGGTATCACTATTATAGCTTGTGTTTGTTCCCGGTGTTTACAGAGTGTATATCACTTTTTTACTAAAACTACCTTTGTTTTTGTGAACATACATTAAATTTTCGTAGATATACTAAGAGGCTAAAGTTTATACTTATATATTTATTTCTTTAAATTTTTCTCTAAGAGACTCAACAGTTGCTAATTCAGCCGCGTTTGCCCATAGCAAAATCGTATATGACATTATGCTATGGAATCTAGCACTCTAGTGAGATCTCTAATCATTTTTACAGCATAAGCGGCAGAGCTTAGTCTGCTTGCTAGTTTAGACATATGGGGGGCCCACTGAAGCTTAGCGTGAGTGATGCCAAGAAAAACAGGATTCGACAGCTACATTATAGCATAGCATAGCTACGTTAGCTTCCGATAGGTGGCGCTATAGTCAAGTTATTAACTTATTCTATATTTATAGACAAAGCTACTCATATTAACAATATAATAAAGTCCTCATGTCCTCCAGACCGTGTGGTAGTCAAGGGGATCAGTCTCAACGAAGACTAGCCATCAGCGCTGGACAAGTCTATATTGCCAGAGTGTGTGCGCAAGCACAAGTGCACTCTCTCTCAATCACTCTCATAGTCCGATGGGACGCACGATTGGACAGAGATACTTTCCTAGGCACTGGGTTGAAACATCACCAACTTCCTAACTAGCTCCAAGTTGCTACAAAGAATTTCTTGACAGAAAAATCCACTTACTGGTTTTGAAACGACCCGGGATTCGAACCTTAAGCCTCATGATCAGTGACCGCGTTTATGACCACTAGACAACGAGGCGGTCGTATTCACAATATAATATGTATGTTGGTTTAGTGGCAAAAGAAAACACAAAATCTGTACACGACAGTTGGTGATGAAATCAGTAAAAATGTGATGACGTACCGCATTGCCGTTATGATGCAAGGAGTCCGCATCATGTGGCGGCGGCGTCGAGTGACAGCGAGCGGCACCGGTTGCCGCGCCTAGTGTTGGCCAGTCGCCAATATCTGTGAAGTCTGACACCTGGGGACAAACAAATAACTTGTTAAAATATCATCTTCAATTTTTATACATACATAAACACTCACGCCTGTCACCCAGAGGGGTAGGCAGAGACTACAGACTATCATTTGGCACGACCTGACACACCCCTCTCGCCTCCACCAAATTCATATTGCTACGCATACATGCTCGTCGGTTAAGGGTATTCCTGATTTGACCCATATTCAATATATCGCCAATTTGATAGATAAACCTTCGCCTAGGACGTCCCTTTCCGACTCTTCCATTCAATTCTGCAACATAAATTTGCTTTGTCACTCTTTCCTCATTAATTCTTTCCACATGACCAAATCACCGAAGCATTACTTTCTTAATCCTGATCACAACATCATCTTGCAAACCACACTATTCTTTTATCACACAATTTCTCACCCTGTCACTCAGATTTAGCCCTACAATACTCCTTAACGACCGCATTTCTACTGCATTTATTCTACTCTCGCGCTTCTTCTGCCATTTTTCTTAAAAACAAACATTACCCCACGACAGAATTTTCTCCTGGATCGTAGAACTGCTAGTGGACGAACGTCCGTATTCGGAACAATTATTTAAAGACCATACAAACACTTGTGCGTGTGGATTTGAATTCAAACCCACGGCCACGCAGTGCCGCAACTACCGAACCGTATTGGCGTGAGCACGGTTTAAACAATAATAAAACAATTATTTAACAAAACATAATAACATACCCTGTTTACTTTAGCATAATATAGGATATAAAAGAAAATATTCCCTCCTCATATCAGATAATCCTACACTTAATGTCCTCCAAAAATCGAATACCTGGAAACTATTCATCAGGAAAGGATTAATTAATCCTGGATTATAGCACGCAAGTGTTTGTGCAAGTATAGGTGCACTCTCTATTTCCTCACTCTCGTATTCCGATGGGACGGTAATCTCTCACAACAAAGGTGACTAACGAGCACACAGCCCATCTGATGGTAAGTGGATCCTGTGGCCCATAGACATCTACATTTAACCTCGATTAAGAATCAAAATGAAGATGCGTTGTCACCCTTGAGGGATAAGATGGAATACCTCGATTACAGTAAAACGGGTCTCCGGTTCTCTACATTCACCACACGAAACACAGCAGCATTAAGCTGCTATTTTACGTTGGTACTCTGTGAGAGCGTGATTTTTCCCCGGTCGAGCCGACTCATTCGTGCTACAACTATACTACTAATATAACTGCAGCATGACTCTATCTATATTCCAGGCTGCGGGCTACTACTGAGAATTTGTTGTCAGATAAAACCAATAAACTGATGATAACCCGGGTACCTGAAGATCATCAGTTGCGTTCACGACCGCTACACCAGAGAGACTTTTTACTTAGTTATAGATTATAATAATAATAATAATAATAAGTTCTTTATTTCCAAGAGGTTGTACATCACGATATTTGCATAACATTATTTAATAAAGCTACATTAGTACATATACTTGAAAACATAGCATCTGCAGCCGAACTAGGAGACCTGTGCATCAGCTGTCAGCGCCATATCCCCACCGTTAATTTATAGAAATATTAGGATGCAAGCAAAAGTTAAATAATCAAATACTATCTAAAAATTTGTACATTCCGCTAATATAACCTAAGTACAATGAAATTAATTGTATCACATATTATGTTTATATACTATGTTACCACTTGTTACTAATACCAAGGTACAAACAAAATAATAATTTATACTACTAATGCCGTTCCTCTCTCATAGGATGTGAGAGATTATAAACTGAAAGGAACCTAAAATAATATAAATAACAATAAGAGTTGTTTACGTAAAATGTACAGAACCTGGGGAACGATTGTGTATAACTCTGTTAGAATTCGTTGTTGGCTTCCTTTTGACGTTTTTACTACGGGTTTCCTTGTATCGACGTGGCGCAGTGACTTAGCAATGAGTTGTAGCGCTAGGGGCCGCAGGTTGTAATCCCGCACGGAACAAGTATTTGTATGGTGAAGTATTTGTGTGTCCTACAAGTAATAGTCCCGGGTGTGGATGTTTATCCATGTGCAATTTATGTGTGTAACGGTTTACGATACAGGAGAAAAACCGAGTGGTAGTGGTAATTTAAACAAAAACGAGTGTGCTTAAGACCACACGACTGAAGTAAAACTTCTTTAGCTCCATCTGTATGTATATATATTAATTTTCTACAAATATTTAAATTTATTATCGGCTTCCTTCCATAATTTGTTATTATTAACCAGACAATTCACAAACATGAACTTTGAAATTATAAGCGACAGTAGCCTAATGGCAGGGCGCGGACCGCGAACTCAAAAAGGTCGTGGGTTCGAATCCGCCATTCGACTACTGGCGTGAACCACTCGTAACACAAGCAATTTAAGCTTACCACGAGTGGTTAAGGGGTATATTAGTAATGTTTATAGCATTGTTAATATTCTTTTTTTTTAACAAAATATTAATTCATAAAATTCTTCAAAACGAAATAAAATTACGAAAAATAACTGGCTATGAGAGAAAGAGAGCAAGAAAATGTGCGCGCGCACTGCACTCTCTTGCTTATATGCCCCACTCAACTCCCGTTCGCCTCGCCCGATCACACTTTTCGTAACGCTTTCGTTACGAGTTCGCCAGCTTACTCCCCAAGTCAAGCGTGCGTAAAGAAGTTTTCAACAAGGCTCAACAAGGCAAGTTACTTCAGCAAGGCTGGCGTTGTGGTTAGTGCCTGAATCGTACAGGAGGACATTACTGTCACCATTATAGCCTTTCTAAAATCCACTGCTTTCTCTACTAGATAGACACTTATTACACTTGTCGGGTTTACAGGTTGGAAACCGCAGTTTTTTTTTAAATCTAGTAGATGCTGATACCCTTGTTTATTTACCTTTGTCGCATCTTACGATACCCAGGGAACGATACGGAGTATTGGATATTCTAACATAGCTTACTACACGCTTTAGCAGGACATTATATCATCATAAATCGCGCGCAGAACCTCTGCCGATTGATCAACCCATCCGGTTCTGCCGATTGAGTCCCGCGCTTTTCTGCACTGCGGAATGCGTCAAATAAACGTAATATTAGATAAATAAACGATGTATATAATCTTCATTCACTCTTATAGTTTTCTATTAGCGTAAACGAATATAGAAAGTCAAAACTAAAGCCGGTACCACCAGCAAACTTCGGGGTGCGGGTTGGATCGTCGACTAGGACTTCTTTCAACAATAATCTTGACCTACTCATAGAATATAGCCGAGCCTATATATACCAGAATGGTGATGGGGACTAGCATTACCATTGGAAGGTTCGACTCTGCGCTCACCAGCTAGAGCATTTCAGAAAGTTCATGTTTAGCAGGCAGCGTAGACTGGCATCCATTAACCTGAGTTGAACGACTATGTCTGCTATAAAATGTTTATTTATTGATTAAAACTTTGTTGCACAAAAATGTACAAAGGCGGACTTAACGCCTTAGGGCGTTCTCTACCTATCAACCTATAAGCAAGCACATGACACTACTTTGGAGGTGCAATAAGATTTGTAAGACATTGAGGATCAACAAAATAACTATATAAAAAATAACGAGAAATATATATTCTTTATGCAATTACATATTCTTAAACGCATAAAATGTTTATTATCTTTGCACCTGCGTCTCATTCTCGATCTTCGCCCAGCTGCGTCTCGACTTTGACTTCCTTCGCGTGGCGACCCCGGCCGTCATACTCACACCACTTCACTTGTGCACACTTGTTACACTTGATACACTTAGTTCGACATAGTTCCACTTTCAAACACTTGGTCTACACTTTCAGATCATTTTTGGTTTGCGTTTTTAATTTATAGCGTTAGAAACCTATATCAGATATAAAATATTGATATAATTTAAGCATATTTTAAACTGTTTAAGATAGTCAAAGACAATATACTTCACCCACTTATCGTTCTTGTTTTTCATAAACAATTTCAAAATGTTTTGGTTCGACAGACAAACGAACACACAGAGACAGTAAAACATTTTAAAAATGGTTATTTACGTCTTAATGGCATGCACATAACCCCCTCAGCTAGGCTTGCCAGATGTTCGGGATTCGTATGGATTGTACCGACATTTTAAATGATCTCCAGACTCCCGACAAAACTCAAAATCTCCAGATAAACAGCTTCTCGGAAATTAAACGTATGGTTTAGTATGTTGGTATTATTTGGTACGTTTGGTAACTTTGGTTTAATAAAAGCTCAATAAGTAATTAGACTGAACTTTGAAATGAATTGCTTGGATTTAAAATATTTTCCGAATACTACTAAAAGATCCAAATTGGTGGACTTTAGTAGAGTCCAATGCCAAATACATGTGGCAACCTAAAAATTAAGTGTGCTTAAATAAGTTTTGTTAAAGTACTTTTTGTAATCTCTAAATAAAATTTTCACAACAACAACTAACAACCCTAAAATCCCGACTTTTTCAAAGTTTATCCATATGTTCTGGTCTTCCGATCTGGCAAACCTACCCTCAGCTCAATATAAGGCAGTTATATTCATATTACAGAGATACACTTCAATTTTATTTATATGTATATGTAGTATTAAAGTAAAGACAACAATACAAACGTTCCACAATGATCAAAGACCTCTCATTTCTGTGAGGGTCTGAAAGAGTTATGTATCAGGACAGTGTCATGAAACATAATACTTCGATGTTAAAAAAGCAAGATTGAGGATACCCCATAGTAAAGCATCAACACATTGGACTCCTTCCAGCTTCATAACCCTCCTAGAAACAAAAGGTTGTAACTCTGGAATCCGGAAGTTGCTAAAGCTCCTTGTGGGAGTATAGTCTAAATGAATATAGTATTATTAACTTATATTCGCGACGTTTCAAACAATTTACAGCACTCAGGGTCACGAGAGGACTGAGGTGTTCAACGCCGACATTTTGGAAATGTGTGATGTTATATAAAAAATCAGTATATAATTTGTTACTAATATGTGCAGTTTCAGTGCAGTGCGCAGTTGCAGTTCTATACGTGGTAGAGCCATGCTGTAGTTGTAATAGTAATATAGTTGTGGCACGAATGGGTCGGCTCGACCGGGGAAGGACCACGCTCTCACAGAATACCGGCGTAAAATAGTAGCTTAATGATGCTGTGTTTCTTATGGTAAATGTGGAGAAACGGGCAACCTTTTTACTGGAAACGAGACATTCCATCTTAGTCCTCACCGGTGACAACGCATCTGCATTTTGATTCGTAATTGAGGATAAATGTACGAGTAGATGTTTATGGGCCGAAGCAACCAATTACCGTCAAGTGGCCTGTGTGCTTGTTCGTCACACTAATCCTATTAAAAGAAAACGACGGGTTGCACTCCGGGAGTGCAGGCAGAGGTGAAAACTTGAATATTATTTCGTTGTGCATTTTTGATATTTTGGAATGGTTAGGGAATAATTTTGCACGAATTGCTTCAATTATCACTATAAAAGTACTATCATTTATGTGGTAGAATACAATATTTATTTATTGCGCTATCGTACACAAACATGACAATTTATATTACATTAAAAAGTTTAGTTTCTCTCAGAAAAATCAACTTCCATCCATAATTTCGACGACGTCTTACGAATTTTCGATCAGGTCACGTGTCCTGACGCGAGTTTAACATTTTTTACCCATTACAAAAAAGTGTACAACGCCGCTAAAGAAGTTTTCACTTCAAAAATTCAGAGATACTCAGACACACAAAAAAATTCCTACAAAAATTGATTTTTATATACGTGTGAGAACTAAGATGGAATGCATCATTTCCAGTAAAAAGAGTCTCCGGTTCTCTATACTCACCATACGAAACGCAACAGCGTTAAGCTTAAGTAATTTTACGCTGGTATTGTGTGAGAGCGTGGTCCTGCCCCGGTCGAGCCGACCCATTCGTGCCACAACTATACTACTAATATAGTTACAGCATGGCTCTACCACGTAGAAATATATTTACTGGATGGTTTAGATACACAAGCGTACCCGGCTATGGGACAGAGCTAATGTTGAGATCTAGAAATCACCCGTGCGAAAGTGAGTGGATCACTAGTAGGGTGTAAAATGTTTTTGTTTTCAGTAAAGTTTATTACGCGGTCGGGTTTTTAATTACTGATTTAACCTTTAAGCTTATTATAAAACTGTAGTGCCTTAAGAACATAAAAAACACCTGAAGAAAGACCTCATTGAGAGAGGCCAGGGGCAGGTGCTCATTAAAATAGGTGAGACACATTTATTCTATTACACGGATCTGAGCTAATTAAAATTTTAACATCTTCAATTTTTTATGACTTGTCACTGTTGTTTTCTTATCAACTCACACCAAACATTATATACTGTATTATAAGCGCGATATCAGCGCAGCCAGATTTTTCTTGGCAACGCTACTACGATCAATATCCGAGTACATTACCAGAGTACGTAACCTATCCAACTGCAGAGAGGTATAAGACAGGGTGACGTAATCTCCCCGAAACTCTTCACCGCTGCATTGGAAGACGTTTTCAAGCTACTGGACTGGAAAGGATACGGTATCAATGGCGATTACATCACTCATTTTCGTTTTGCCTACGATATAGTCCTTATTGCAGAAGCGCTGAAGGATCTAAGCGTTTGGGAAACTATGACATATCTTCTCGACAGCTATACCTCAAAAGATGAAAACGAGATTGTACAACCAGTGCGTGTTGCCAGTGAAGGCTTATGAATCTGAGACGTGGTCCATCACTGCTGGCCGTATAAGTAAAGCTCATGCTAGCTCAAGGAGCTATGGAGAGTGCTATGCTCGGAGTTTCTCTGCGTGATAAACTTATAAATGAGGTTATTCGCTGTAGAACCAGAGTAACCGACATAGTCTTACATAGATAAGTGAGCCGAAGTGGCAATTAACCGATCATATAGCTCGAAGAACCGACAACCGACAGGCTCGTACCGGTAGCCGAAGTGTAGGAAGTCGATGGATGCAGGTGGCTCAGGACCGTTCTTTGTGGAATTCCTTGGTGGAGGCGCTAAGTTCAACAGTGGACTGTGAACGGCTGTAATGATAATGATAAGATTTTTCTTTGCGTACTTACCTACCGAACATATTAATATTAAAGCTACAAATCTTTCACGGTATTTATATGCTACGTTCATCAATTTACATAATTAATGAAAAATATTTCAAAAACCGTTCAAAAGTTCAATAAGGATGTAAAAATCTCGGTGACATTTAAGATACATACGGAAGTGGGACAGGTTTTAATTAATTCGACTTTTATTCAGATTAAATTAAGAATGCATAACAACTAGTCGTCGCTTGGTGATCGAAATTAGATGGTAATTTATTAAATTTATTAGGTTTTTATAATAAGCAAGCTGCAAACAACTTATTCATTCAGTCCGCATTTTGAAATTCTTAAGCGACAATTTCTACTCTGTGCCACTGCTTGACTACAGGCTAATTAAGTGTTTGCCATTGGCCTTAGAGTAATCTCTATATAATTGCTGTCCGTCAGTCTCGTAAAAACTCAAAAATGGCGCGACCCATTTTGGTGATTTTTTTTGTGTATTTGGTCTCTCAGGTCCAAATGTGTCAGACAGTGTTGGTGTTACCCTCTGGTAAATTAAAGTTAATTTTTATTATTTTTCTATTATACATTCTCACACTCCTCAGTACGTGCAATATGCTTTAAAAGGGATACGGATGTATCTACAGTGATCGAATAAAAAAAAACTCATAATAGTGTTCACTAGGTGACGAGAAAAGAGAATCAACGATACTATAAACTAGAAGTTTCGTCCCATCTTGGTCTGGGACTTACAGGTTTCAGGTTAATGTGGGAACTTAAAAAAATGTACAAAGTGTTACTTGCCTGGCATGAACTAAACGGCGACTGGGACATTTATGATTGTATAGGCAATGGGGTAAGTGGGGGTAGTCACCTGTAACTTCTTTCACGTTTCTTTACGTGGCAGAGCCAAGCTTCAACCATGTTATGGTTGTAGCACGAATGGGTCAGCTTGACAGGGGAAGGACCACGCTCTCACAATATGCCAGCGATAAATAACAGCTTAACATTGCTGTGTTTCGTATGGTGAGTGTAGAGAACCGGATACGCTTTTTACTGGAACGAGGCATTCCATCTTAGTCCTCACGGGTGACAACGCATCTGCATTTTGATTCGTGATCGAGAATAAATGTAGATGTCTATGGACCGCAGCATCCACTTACCATCAGGTCGACTGTATGCTCGATTGTCACCCTATAAAAATCCAGGGATCTTCAGGGATCCTTTCCCTTCTTCTTTTCCTCCTGGATTTTTTGTTTAAACATGGTCCGAGTAGCTGGCTGCTGGACTCGGTCAAGTTCCTCGGAATTTGCAGGCATGACGCAATCGTACTGTAAACTACTAAACAATCAACAAGATATTCTCATTCTCATGAGTTGCTTCGCTGTGCCACTCGTGACTAGGTTAACCAACTGTCCCGAATTTTCTGAGACGTCCCGCCTCTAAAACTAATTTGAGCCACTCGATAAGTGCCTTTGCGGACGTCCTCGAAATCTAATAACTATAAAAATGTTTTCAAGTCTAATAAGAAAACGTAACTAATACTTGAAAATTTTGTGTTTAAAATTGTTTTTCTTTTTAACCGACTTTATAAAAGTATGAAGTTCTCAATTCGACTGTATGTTTTATTTGCATTTTTTAAATGTGTTTGATTGCGAAGTAATTTTAATTATTACTTTTTTTGAAATAAAACATTAAATTTTTAAGATTTTCATATAAAGTTGTAGAAAAGATTCCAACTTTAAGGATGTGTCAGAACAGGAGATAAGGTTGACGACATTCAAGCAGCAGGTCTTGTCTCCGGTCCGTACCCTACCATCAGACTACTGTTGCCTCTGAAATAAGTGCACATAATTACTGTAAAAAGAAGTTGTCAACCACAGCTATATAGACGTCACTGCCCGTCCGGCATAAGACCCTTCTACTTGGAACACAACTTGAGTGTGCTGATGCTTGGGAGAAAGAATATATAGTAACCTAGTCAAAAAGGCAAGCTACCATTTAATTAAACTACTTTTACCACCGAAAACCGGGTCTCATCGTTAACCACCGAACCCCACGGATATCTAGTGAATGAAAACTGAGAACTTAAAGAAATTCGATAGCTTAGGTATTGCGTGAACGGCTCAACACCTAGTGACGTATACAGCACAGCTATAGTTAAAATTTAGGTCACTCATTCATTTAAACAAGCCAATAACTACATCCTATCAAACGTTTACTAGTGAACATAGGCCTCCCAGATATATTACCCAATAGATCGGATAATTTATGTGGTTAATATACGTGGTAGAGCCATGCTGCAGTTATATCAGTAGTATAGTTGTAGCACGAATGGCTCGGCTCGACCGGGGAAGGACCACGCTCTCACAGAATAGCAGCGTAAAATAGTAGCTTAATGCTGCTGTGTTACGTATGGTGAGTGTAGAGAACCGGAGACCCTTTTTACTGCAAACGAGGTACTCCATCTTAGTCCCTACGGGTGACAACGCATCTGTATTTTGATTCGTAATCGAGGATAGATGTAGATGTCTATGGGCCAAAGCAACCAGTTACCATCAGGTGGACTGTGTGCTCGTTTGTCACCCTATCCTATAAAATAAAAAAACGAATGGATCGTCTCGACCGGGGAAGGACCACGCTCTTACATAATACCAGCGTAAAATAGCAGCTTAATAGTGCTGTGTTTCGTATGGTGAGTGTAGAGATCTTAGTCCTCAGGGGTGACAACGCAATTGTATTTTGATTTTTAATTGAAGATAAATGTGGATGTCTATGGGCCACAGCATCCACTTGCCATCAGGTGTGCTTGTTTGTCACCCAATACCATAAAATAAAATTGCCATAGCTGCTTCGCTTGCAAGGCGAGTTGGCAAATACAGTTTCTATTACTTTGAGTTCGCATCAGGAAGATGCTGCGGTCCTTGTGCTTTTTAATTTCCCTCTGTCGCCTCTTACGACAACCATGGGGTTGTGGTTTCCCTTACAACGCCACCACACTGCGTTACGGGGAACATAGGCAATTTGCAGGTATAATATTCACGCAACCGGCGTCAAGGTAACAACTAACAGTGTATAGCACACGTTCACGTTATGTTTTTACTTTTACGATCGAATTTATTGGTAGCAGAAACATTTTACATTTTTACACCATACCTATTAAATTTCGTTTTTTTTTTGTTATAATATAGTTATTGTTATAACTAGAAAAAATGTTAGTACAGAGAATCAAGTGGCACATCGTACCAAAACTTAGCAAAAAAACAGTATGTATTTATGCCACAGCGCAGCACCGAGGATTCCCTCTATGACATGATACAGCATATAAAATCTAACATCAAGGATAAAAAATTGACTGTATTAGTATCACTTGACATAGAGGGAGCCTTCGATAACGCCTGGTTGCCGGCTACTGAACAATAAACCGCTGTTATTCATAAAATACTTTAAATAAGATCATGAAACTTTGCATACTAACTGAACTAACCATAAAGCAGTGCTTATGTTATTTACTTTTTTTAAAATATCATTATTTTCACTGTAAAAAGAAATTACCTAAACTATCGGCGCGTAAGCTTGGTTCCTGTCGCTCCGCAGGAATATATAATAATAGGTTTATTGTTCAGTTTGGAGGTAACTTTGGATTTTTTTTCTATCGAGAAAATTTTACGGAATCGTGTTTTCGTCTAACATAAACCTTAACATTAATCCTCAACTTTCACTATATATTTATTTCAAAATTAATGCTGCAATACTTTCGGCGTAACGGAGGATCTTGCTAAGCCATTTGAGGTTATATTTCCCCTTAAGTGCGTTATAAATTATATTATGAGTAGTCCCGTAACGGTCCCGTTTAATTTTTAGAGGGTTCTAAAGGGGGGAAGGGACCGCCTGGGGTTCACGCCCGTAATGGTGAACATATCAAATAATATTTCATAAACGGTGGTATATAATTTATTCATAAAAATTTTCGCCAAAAAGCCGACCCAAATTAGACAATTAATCTTTATATATACATATTGTACATAATTATTTTGTACCGTGTTTTTGTAGCTGAGATGGAACGCCTTGTTTCCAGTAAATAAAGGTCTCCAGTTCCCTACACTCACCATACGAAACACAGCAGCATTAAGCTACTATTTCACGCTGGTATTCTGTGAGAGCGTGGTCCTTCCCCGGTCGAGCCGACCCATTCGTGCTACAACCATAATATAGCTGCAGCGTGACTCTACCACGTATAAATAAATATGTGTAAATGTATAGATTAACATATTATACAAACTTTACATAGATTAAATATAATAGATATACTGATCCAGTGATAACCTTCAACTATTTAAATAAAACTAGTTTTTACGAATTTTATCGCGTTTATTAACTTAATTACTTTTAATTTTTAATTTAAATGTGTAGTGTTCGCGTTAATGTAAGAAATAAATAACCCGTTAACTCTACAAAGGTATTAACTTTAGTTTCTAAAATAACATGATTTTAAGTCATATAATGACATTATATTAGGGTTGCCAATACCAAATTAAAAAAATAGGTATTGAAGTTATTAAAACCAGGACTATTCAGTTTAAAAACAGGACGCAGTAAAGGTCTTGTCAAACATAATTGCGAACCGAACCGAACCGAAAACGTTGCGAATGTACTATTTATGCAATTATCGGTCTTTTTACATGTGACTAGAATCAAACGCAGCACGACGGCACTGCATGCCGCCCGTAACGTAAGACTAAGTATTTGTAAGCGTCGCGCGAATTTTAAAAAAGATGACCTTATCAGATCGCTGTAAAAACCAGGGACATCCCAGGACACTACGAAAACTAGGACATGTCCTAGGAAAACAGTACGGTTGGCAACCCTGACCCTATTATATGATATATAACAAACAATTATTTCTGTTCGTTAGTCTCCCTTAAACTCAAAAACAGCTGCACCAGTTTTGATGAAATCTTTGTGTGTTGGAATGGGTCCCTAGATGTTTTAAATATACATTTGAACCCGGGAGGTGGAGCGGTTGTTGAAATCCAGAAATCACCCGGGACGGATCGCTAGTATGTAATAAATTAACAACAGACAGAAAACATATAAATTCGCATTAACCATGGGGTCATTGCGAAGGTTGAATTATCACTGCAAAATAACTGCGCACTCTAATTAAATCTCACCAGAAAGTCACACAAATTTATACACTTACTTACAATCTTTACACTTTATAATTTTTATATGATTAATTGAAATTCCAATTAATTTATTAGCATTTTATGTGAAATCGACAAACTTATAAAGTGCGCTTTAAGCAATTCTACCGTAATTTAACTGCGCACTCGAATAACATTCTACATATAGAAAGTCACACAAGCAAATATAACAACATTACACTTTGTTTAATGATGTTAAGAAGATTCAATAAATTTATTAAATTAGTATTAAAAAGTGAAACAGTAAATAAACTTTATTAAGTGCGTTTTAAGCAATTCTAAGTGCGCATGACGCCGTTGCCACGCGCATTGGTCATTAAAAAACATACATAAATGCCCGTTTTCAAGGTCACAACACAATACACTTTGAAAATACAAAGACACACCAAAAGTGAAGTTACACACACTGTATTTTTCACTGAATTTATGTAATTTATATTTTAATATTATAAAAACGCTACATTCGGCACCGCAAGGAACATAACCTCAAAGTTGAGCGCATGCGTCCGTCGACGCGTGGTTCACACGTTGCCAGCTGTACAGGGTCGCCAAAGTTTTGGATTATTTCGGATTATCCTTTTTTATGAATTGCTATAATAACATTTTGAATATTGTTTAAATCAACACAGTACAATATAGCTCTATAATGTTTATTTCTTAGTAAATGAAATAACAGTGTGACTTAATTTAACAGTGCTATAATAAAAATCAATTGGGCTGTTCTGCAGTCTATATTCATAAATGGGCTTGTGAAGCGCTGTGTTAATAATGACGATGAATTAAGATTAACTTAACCTTCTAATTAGATGTACAAATCAGACAACAGAGATAATCTAATAAGGAGATGAGCAGCACCATCTTTCTGATAACAACTCAAAACTCGCGTGCCGCGTTTTGCGTTTGACGCACAATCGCTCACCGAATCACATTTAGCGTGGCAACATAAATAAAAACAGCCATATTTTACGCACCTACAACTACTACTATTTCCCACATTTAAAAAGAATATATCGTATCGTTGTATTACAAATGTCTTAATTTTTCCCAAAAAACTATAGGCACTCTACTGCCACCTCTCTCACTCACTCGCACCACTACCAAGGTCGAGTTTCTCGCGCGATCCGCGAACGTGATGTGACCTTCGATTATTATAATTTACATTATTAATTTATAAAATTATAATATAGACACCTACGGTTAACATTTGATTACGGACGTTCTTTCACTTTCGTGTCAGATGAAAGAAAGTCAAGGTTTTATCTGATTATTTACCACGCTTTTATTTATGTTTACATAGATAAAATTTTATTTAGTCTTAAAAATATTTTAGTATCAATTATTCAAACTAATATCATTTTTCTAACCAATAGCTATATAAATTTAAAAAAATATTGTTAAACAATACTAAATAACAAATGTTGAGACAGAAACAACGACGTCATTAAATTAATTAGAAGAGCAATTGATCAAATATTGAACCCACCAGTCAGAATACTAACGATCGATCAAACTGAAAGTGTAGAAAGCGGACCCTAGCAAATGACAATCGACGCAACGCATAAAAGTAAAAGAACGGGGCGTTTGGTAACATTAACAAAAACCATAAAATAACGACTTTGGCCATTGCTAAAAAGTTAAAAAGTACATAAATGTTAAGACGTAACTAATATTTATATTTTCATTTGTATAGAATGCAAGTGAGTGTCTTACAATAGTGCTTACTATCTACTGGCGCATATCTTAGTATAGAGATCTAGTGTGAATCACACAATAATAAGTATTGTGTGTACGGTGTATATTGTTACATATTTAAAATATAAAAACAGTTTGGGGGGTTGGGCGGGGCGCGGCCCTCCAGGGTGTTTGTTGCTGTGTGTTGTTTTTGGTGTGGAGGCCCGGGCCTTTTTTTTTAAAAGCCTTCTTTCTCCTGGGGAAAAAGTCTCTTTTTTTTGGGCCACCTTCCAGGGGGGTGTGTTTTTTTTATAAAAAAAGTCTCATGATTTTAAAAAAGACAAAAGGCATTACTGGCAGTGTTTACTTTATTCTGTGACTATTAAATTACTACCCTTAACTGTGTTCCATAATCTAACGGGTGGTTGATATCTTTATTTGGTTGTAAACTTTACCAGCTTCGGCCAAATTCATGTAATCTTATGTAATTTTTTTCTGTATAGATTGAGAATTAGGTAAAACATCATAAAATGGTTCACGGGAGATTGTCAATGCAAGAACGAGCGCAAATTGCCTCTCGCCACGAAGTGTGGCAATCAATAGTGGAAATGCAAAGGTGGTGGAGGAATTTCAACGGGCCTCATGCTGTTTTGGATCCAAAAACCATTAAAAAGTGTCATTCAAAGTTGATGAAAACTGGATCAGTGGCAGATAGTAAAAGAACCGGCCGACCTTCAACATCAAGATCAGAAGAAAATATTAAAATTGTTCGAGAGATGTTCACAAAAAGCCCCTACAAGTCAACATGTCAGGCAGCTCGTGAGAGCTGACTTACACGGCACACTGTAATGACAGCCCTTAAGTCTATTAGCTTTCGTCCTTGGAAGCCACATTACTGCTATGAAATAACTACAGAGGACTGTGATCGCCGGATGGAATACGGAGAGATTATGCTCAGATGGCACGGAGATTATTCAGAACTGTTTGATAACATTATCTTGACTGACGAAGCAATTTTTCACCTTGGGGGCTTTGTTAACTGTCATAACTGTCATTATTGGGCAGAGTTTGACCCCAAAATAACTGCTCAGAAAATGCAAAACCGTTCCAAGGTAACAGTTTGGTGCGGTATGACATCAAGTCAAGTTATTGGCCCTTTTCTTTTAAGGGAAACAATGAATGGAGAGCGCTATCTCAACATGTTCGAAAAAAGAGTTTAGCCAGCTTTGTCAACGTTTGATAACATTGAAAATATAATATTTATGCAATATGGAGCTTCACCACATTTCGCATCGAATGTCCGACAGTGGCTGGATAACCGCTTTCCAGGGCGTTAGTTTAGTCGCTGCGGGTGACACGTATGCCCTGCTCGTAGCCCGGACCTCACGCCTTTCTTTTTTTTCTTGTGGGGTTGGGCAAATGATGAAGTCTATCGCTCAAAACCTCGCTCTCTTGATGAACTGGAAGTAAGAATTCAGCAAGTGCTAAAAAATGTATCTCAACACTTTCTACAAAGTTCCGTAGCAGATATCCCAAGACGTTTGAAAAAACTGGTAGAAAATGCAGGCGCTTATATTAAATTCAGAATTTTTCAGATTTTTTTTTATAACTCACATTGTACAGTTTTATTTGCTTAGTGGTTTGAAATTAATGTAAAAAATTAAAATGTTATAACCAAATAAAGATAGGGAGTTTCTTTTCAACCAACCTGTAGATAAAAAGTCTAGGTGGACAGTAAATATATTATTGCAAATATATTTAGTATAAATCATACAAATTTATCTATAAAGAAAACAACGATGCGACCTCTACAAGAAACATTTTATCTACGCAAACTTGATTACTGTTTTTTAATGGCGAATAAAATTTAATTAATGAGTTAATTTTTATTTCATTCAGACATAAATACAAACCAAGTGATACGGCAACGGTGCAGTATGTAATAAAACTCACACAAATAGGCGTTCAAAGTGAATACGCGGAATTATTCCACTCGAACCTTACTTACGATAAATTCGATAAGCGAATTTGCTTGCGGGCGATAAAAATGCTTTATATAGTGTATCTAAAAATGGTTTTGATTATTATTTTCTTTTTTTTTATAAAACTTAAGTAACAAACGAACCTACAGCCTGCCTGATGATAAGGTGGATTGTAAGTTTGCTACAGTTGGCTACTGCACACCGTGGGCATCTGCAACTAACTTCAAAGTAAGGAGGCTACAGATGCGTTGTCACCTCTGAGGACTAAGATTTTTCTCAATACTTTATAAATAAAAGTGGTCTAGGTGTGACCAGAAAGGTTCACACGCCTAAGTTCCCCGTGGAAAGAATAAAAAAAAATATCATGTTTTAATATTTTATACAATTTTTCATTCGGCACAAAAAACGACGACCGATTTTGCTCAAAATTTAATGAGGTCTAAGTTACATAACTATGCGAATTATGCGAAACTGGTCCCATGTCAATATCACTCTTTGTTCTCGAGATACACGAGGCGAAAATTTTATCCGATCATACATACATACACACATACGTACATGTGCACACACGGACATACTTTTAAAAACTATACTATTCATCTTTAAAGACCTTGAAACGTTATGTTAAAATTTCCAATTTGCAAAATCGGACCCACTACAATAACTTCCCACTGGGAAGTTAATACAAGTGTACAAAAATGTAACAAAAATTCAATAGCCGTTGGCCACGAGGCGCTTTAGTTTCAAAAAAATATGTATAATGACGATCATGGTGTCTTTATGGCGTCGTAACAGAATCCACCACCCTATATCATTCAACTAAAAATAATATAAGCGTGGCAACTGTGGCAAAAATCATGACGTAATCTATAGGGGAGTTCAATGTTCAGCAGGAAACTTTTGACAGGCTGTAATAAATAAATGAATGACAGCCAGGCTCTCAAAATGCAACATGCATCGATGCAGTTGAAGGATTGGTGTAATGGCTTAAGAAAATCCATCAACTCGTATTATCTAGAATAAAAGTAATGAAATAGTTTCCAATAGACGTTGATATAACCGTCACGTTTACGTTAGTTGCAAGATACGCAGCAAACAAGCGTCGTTCAACAGCGTCAAAGGTGCTGAATGCGATCGCCAATCTGTCTGGCAAGCAAGGTGATTAACACCAATTCTACTCCCCGGTACAGGGTTTCCAGCCGTGAATAATTACACGTTGATAAAAAATATTTAAAAATTAATATACGTGTTAGAGCCATGCTGCAGCTATATTAATAGTATAGTTGTAGCACGAATGGGTCGGCTCGACCGGGGAAGGACCACGCTCTCACAGAATACCAGCGTAAAATAGTGGCTTAATGCTGCTGCGTTTCGTATAGTAAGTGTAGAGAACCGGAGACCCTTATTAGAAGAAACGAGGCATTCCATGTCGGTCCTCACGGGTGACAACGCATCTGCATTTTGATTCGTAATCGAGAATAGATGTAGATGTCTATAGGCCGAAGCAACCTTATCCTATAAAAAATATTTAAGAAAAGTTCGTTTTCGTAACTAAATTAACTTAATAACTTGCGTGATAGAGCTACGAAACGTATTAATAGCACGCTGCTAAAACATATCAGACACGATAGGATGCCCTTTCAAATGCTAACTACGCATTCCATATTATTATCCTTATGGGGGCATCGTGCCATTTTGATTTTAATCGAAGATAAATGAAGTGTATTTGGGTCTCAGGGTACACACTTGGTAGACTGTGAGCTCGCTTGTTACCCTTACTTTTATTACGAACACTTAATTTTTGCTATTGTAAGCAATTCGTGCAGTTGTGACAATAATATGAATTGGTTTATTCAATATTGTTGAAGCGAGGCTAACTAGAACGACTGAAGAGTTGTTTGTCGTTCAGGTATTATTTACTCAAGAAACATAATGACTGCTAAGATAAAATATGCACTGATATTTTCTTAACACTTGTTTCTCTCACATGTAACTTGTAACATCTATTACAGTGTTTTCACTAATTATCCTGCCTTTATTTATCATTTTATAACTAATACTAGACATTGAAAAACAAATCACAAAGCCAAACCAACATCCTAATCGAACAAAGAAAACAATATGGTATGTTAAAAGGGTATTTTAAAAATGTTAAACCACCTTTTTCAGAAATAAGAGATAACGTGCAACGAAAATATCAGTCCACGCAAGTCCACTGTTGAACAAACCTCAAAGAATAGGACACATTTATTTTGACAATTTTTTATTTTGTACTGTTTTTAATAATATGGTTGTATGAAGATTGTATGAAAAAAAAATATAATAGAAGCTATAAAGCTAAACTTAATAATATATTCATTTTCATTGCTACTTTACAGTAGTCAACAACGTTATATATAAACAGATGTAATGATTTCTTAAATTTATTCAATTCAATAAAAAGTTATATAAACAGATGTAATAAAGTGAATTTGTATTGCGGTTAAAAAATATTTTAAAATGAATAAGGCATAATTAAGACAAATAATTTCGAAATTCAACTAACCGTATATCTTAGTCACTTATAAAAACTTAGTAAAAAGTTTAAAATTATATTAATCGAGAAACTCACAAAACCTCCCGCGTTGTGAAATAAATAGTACGGGATACTTAACACAGTTTTTTTGGAGGGCGGCAAGCAAGTTTGCCAGTATGCTGGTACGAAGTACTGTATAAAAATGTGTATTGAATAGTATATCCTATAGATTGTAATAAATCAGATACGCATGTTATTGCAAAAAACGATAATTATAAATAGTAAACGAACAAAGGCAGTATTAACGTTAATTATACTATTACTTTATTCTAAACTAAACACTAATAAAATCACACCTGCCAACATTACAGCTATTTCACGCCGGCATTACGTGAGAGCGTGGTCCTACGCCAGTCGAGTCAACAATTCGTGACGCAGCTCAAAGATACGACTGACCACTATACTGCCACCGACTGACTGACTCATCACGATATCATTAAAACTATACACCCATTTCGCAATGTAGACGCTAAATCAAAAAGGAATTTTACGATATTCTCATTAAAAAATCATTATACTTTATATTAAGGATGCATCCGATACCGATACCGATATATCGGCGATATTTTTACGGCCGATTCAACGATACTTACTTTTCAAATTTCGCGCTTCAAAAATGTAACGCGTGTGCTGTCTCGTCTATTTCGTTGCAAACGAAACTGTCTATAGTTTTAAACGGTTTTGTTTAGTTTGTCCTGTTATTTGCTATTTTTATATTAATTAAAAAACTTTTACGTTGTAGAGCCATGCTGCAGTTACATTAGTAGTATAGTAGTAGCACGAATGGTTCGGCCCGACCGGAAAAGGACCACGCTCTCACAGAATACCAGCGTGAAATAGCAGCTCAATACTGCTGTGTTTCGTATGGTGAGTGTAGAGAACCGGATACCTTTTATACTGGAAACGAGGCATTCTATCTTAGTTCTCACGGGTGACAACGCATCTGCATTTTGATTCGTAATCGAGGATAGATTTAGATGTCTATGGGCCACAGCATCCACTTACCATCAGATGGACTGTGCTCTCGATTGTCACCCTTCTATATAAAAAATAAATAGCCTGACTTGTGTTTTATTTATTTCACCTACATTTTTGAATTCAATAAGCGTATCGGTATCGGTACCCCGATATTTTTATAATAGCATCGGTATAGGTATCGTATCGGCAAAAAAGGGGGCATTCATAGTTTATACGTTATTATCGCGTGTCGCGCCCCTAGCGAAGCGAGCGGATATCAGATAGTACGCTTATAAAGGGGTACAAAGTTTTCCCTTCACGTCATAATAAATAGATGTCGCATGTTGAGTATATGTTAAGAAACGCATATGAACGACCAAACAAGTGATTTTTTGTTGTCATCCCATTGTGAGCCATGTTCAAAATTCAAGTCTCTAGCTCCAGCCACGGTAATTTTATCTATTTCCAACTTCATACAAACGGACGAAGCGAGAGCTAGGCCTACGCGCCTCGATCTCGGCATGCGCTCGGCATGCAGGCAGTCGTGACTGTGCCGCAGTGATGATTTTGTGAAATATATAAAAAATGGAGGAAATAAATAATAGAATAGAAATAATAAATAATTCCGAATTTCATTTAAAACCAAAATATAAATTGTAAAATAGCTGCAGGTATCTATAACCAAGTAAAAATATTCCTTTTCTCCACCTTGTCCATGTTTCCTAAAATAATTTTTAATTTATTTTAGAATGCTGATTTTTATTCTTAAAATTTTAATAATAAAGCATTTCATACGTCTCAGCTGAAACGTACGAAATGCTTTATTATTCAAACATAATTTTTGATCATTTTTTATTCAAACATAAACAGGTTTTTTAATTAAATCTACCGATCAAAAAACGACACGCATATTTATTAAACACTTCCTATTCAATTCACAAAGTACCTATTAGTTTATATAAAAAAGTATATTTACAATCATAAAACTAAATGGAAACACAAAGTAGGCAAATGTAAAAATGCTGGAGGCAGGCAGCCCTATCGCATGTTTACGTACCGCGCGGCGGTAGGCATTTATTTCGAGGATACGGCCGAGTTACAATACTGTATAGATAATATTAGCGTGCTCCAGCACATCGGGAAGTGCTCTAAATTTGAATTTCAAGACTCCACCCGGAACGACAGTGACTTAATAAAAACGTTTGACTTTGACATTGAAAATATTCTGTCTTAATTATGAATACACCAAAACTCCAAGCTATTCGTAAAATGTTATATCACAAATCTTTAAATAGCCCTTCTTCGATTAAGGAAACCAAGAAAGTAAACTTTTATGTCTATGTCAATCAAACATTTGTATCTTAATGAGGTTACTCGTTTCTTGACATTTAAAGTAACTATCAAACAGATAACAGTTTACTATATCTGCCTTTTATATGGTCAGAATTGCTCAACAATAAAAAAAACTTGGTAATAAATTGACAGGTGCCGTGGCTTCTGAGGTAATTACTCGTATATGTGATGCCGGATGTACACGCTCGTCTCGTCGCCTCGCGTGCCTCTCTTCGTGTTGAGGCTCGACACGAGAACACCATGTTCACACTCGTATCATTTGAACTCCGTATGCCCGCTGAGATGGAAAAATAAAATTATTAACCCAGGGCGAAGAAGAAGGGGATGGATGGTTTCTATTTACCGTAACTGAACCATGTACGGTGAATATAATGTAGCGTGGCGAGTTTTATATTTTATAATGTTGAAAATTCAAAAATGTACATATTTTATACTTAAAATTTAAGCTATTATTAATATACGTTTTGTTAATTGTTAATGATACAAATATTAATAAAAATGTCTAAATTTTGTATAATATTACCTATTGGTAAATTAAATTATGTACAAGCAGACACGCGCCATGCATTTTTATGTATTTGCATAATGAAGAATGTAAAACTAGTTCGGTCGCTGGGCCGCGCCTTCGGGACAACGAGATCGCCAGTTCGTCCGCTTCCGCGTTGCACGTCGCGTGTGTCCTATACCTGTTGTTAGCCTAAGACCCACACTTACGCAGTTTGCATTGTTAAATTCTTCTTTCCGTATTTTACTGTGTTGTCATCTCCTCATTTGTACCTTCTGTATTGTGCTGTTGTTAGACTGTCATTACTGTGTGCCCAGCGCAATAAAAAATATAAGTGTGTAAACAGACTTATTTTCATCGCGAGACTCACGAGACCCTTTGACTCGAGCGCGATAAACCGACACGCTTCCGAGAGCGCACGAGGGCGACGAGACGCGACGCGACGCGACGAGAGCAACCTGTACACACTCGTACTCGGCCGGTCTCGTGGTGTCTCGACGAGCGTGTACAACCGACATGTGATATAGAAAAACAGTTGTACGCGACCTTAATAAACAGTAAATTTTGAACGCAACCGAATGAGAACATGAAACGCGTAAAGCTAATAAAATAAAATTGGTAACTGATACGCACAAGGCACAGAACATCTTCGGTAGTAACTATTTTTGTACTGACAGTATGTTAATAATTAAACGATTTAAATGTTTTTTTATATATATATATAAGAGAGGGCAAACGAGCATGCGGCTCATCTGATGGTGATTACCGTCGCTCATACACAACTACAACACAAAAAATGCAAAAGTAGGCTCTTTCCATAAAGGTCCCTAAGTCGTATCGGTCCGGAAAAATCGTTGGTGGTAGTCGATTCCACAAAAAGTTGTGCGAGGAAAAAAATCTCTGTAAAGACCGATTTACACTTCGACAAGTAAAGTAGCGAGTTTAGTTACAGAGCAGTTGACAGTAAACAGTTAAGTGAGCAGTAGCGTTCGAACAATGTCTTCGTGGCGAGTTTAGTTAAGGACTTTAGTTCATAGAGTTCGTTGGAGTATGACGTTTCAAGACTTCAGAATTTTTCTGGTTTTCGTTTAAGATGGTTCTAGGATTACGTCAAGAATTAAATGTTCCAGTCAGAGAAATGTTAATGTTTGTTGTTAAAGAAGTTTTTAAGAATTTTCATGAGTGCAGCATCTCGAGTTAATTTTACAATTTGAACTTTTACTATTATTTAAACATTCGTGTTCTAAATACTCCTGTACAAATTTATACGTGATATCTTCCGTCAATTTTATTATTAAAACACAATATAAAACGTATGAATATTCAATAAACAGTATCGTACAAACTTTGTGGCGAGTTTAATTATAAAAGTACAATTGTACGTTTTGGCGCGCAAACGTTGCGTCCTGTCAACTTATGCACTGAACTAAACTCGCTCGTTTAACACGAACAGCGAGTTTGGTGGCGGGAGACGCGCGGGAGGGTAGCACTTCGCACTTAACTCGCCGGAAAATAGCTCGGCCGGCTAACACGTTTAACTTAATCGCTAACTTGCTACTTAACTCGCTTATTGCCGTTCAAACGAGGTTCGAACTTAACCCGCCAGGTCCGCAAGTTGATTCGCTACTGTACTTGACGAAGTGTAAATCGGTCTTAAATCGTACAGTACTGGACCGCCAATCATCCAAATGGTAAATATAGTATATTTCGAGTTCTGTCACGATGTGTGATGGTTTCATCGTTTCTTGTGTACTCGATCAACATTATTCCTTTATGATGGATCACCATATAAATTTGGAGAAAACGTTCCAACTGTAAAATAGGTGATAACTTTTTAATGTAACTTTGTACTAACTATTATTATATTATTGGTCCATTCAAGAATTAAAAAAAAATCAGTAAGAAAGAGTAAAGCCGACTTCAAAAGAAGTAAATTGAGTAAAATAATGTCCACATATTAGCTTTATTTTTCACCGACTTCAGAAGCTAATACAAAAAAAAAAATATTTTATTTCTCTTACTTCCCTGAAGCTAGTTTTAAATTTTTATTAAAAGTTGAACTTTAAAATAGATTACATGGTAGATTCTGAAACAACCACAAAAATACGAGTTTTTCCAATAATAAAAAAAATTTATTTTAATTGAATTACTTCGCGACACCCTTGTTTTTAATCAATTCTATGATCTAATCAGCTCCTCTGCTCAAAAAACGACGTCGATTGTTGCAAACCGCATTGAAATCCGTTGATTCGTACGAGATATATGGGTCAGCTCGACGGGGAACGACCACGCTCTCATAGAATACCAGCGTGTGTAAAATAGCAACGTAATAAGCTACGTTAGAAACTCTTGGGCTTCCATTCACCAAAATAGCTTTTTGTATTTCTAATGTTTGCTTAATTTATGTGCTTATTTTTTCATTACAGAAGTGGCAAAAACATGTAGAACGTGTTAAGGACTTTATCAAATCAGGATGTTACAAATATTTAACGGTAAAACAAGCACGGCTTTTGTTTTTCATGTGCACGGAAGTGGGTTTATGGATCTTCATGGGCGAAACTATTGGAAAAATGCATATTGTTGGTTATAAAGTTTAGACTACTAAAATTGAGATAAATTAAAGGCATTCCATCTTAGACCTCAGGAATGACAACGTATTCGCATTTTGATTCTTAATCCAGGTTCACAGAAAAACTACTGGATAGATTTCAATTAAGTTTTCTAAGTCTTATTTCTGAGACACTTGACCCCTACCTAAAAAAATATTGCGATATCTTCATTTGAAATAAAATTACTAAAGTTCTAAGAAACAACTATTTTTATAAGTACTACGTGTTCAGTGATATTTTCTTTCAGTGTTAACCGTTACAAAGATATAAATTCAACTATTAACTTTCCTGATAACTTCGCTGAATATTGCTAGCTAGCTGTTTTCCACACGGTCAACTGTACGTCACTTGCTCTCGCGTTACAAACCCAGATATCACATATCACATCATAAGCACTCACGCCTGTCACCGGAAGAGACTACAGCCTTCCATCCTGACACCTCTTTCGCCTCTTCCACATTCATATACTTAGGCATACATGCTCGTCGGTTAAGGGTACCTTTAATTTGGCCCCTTTTCAGTAAATCGACAATTTGGATTCGCCTAGGGCGTCCCTTACCGACTCTGCCGTTCACTTCTGCGACACAAATTTGCTTTGTCACTCTTTCCTCATTCACTCTTTCTACATGACCAAACCACCGAAGCATTCCTTTCTTAATCCTGGTCACAACATCATCTTGCAAACCACACTCTTCTCTTATTACACAATTTCTCACCCTGTCATTCAGATTCAGCCCAACCCAGATAAACCCAGATAATTTATATATTTTAGCTACAAACGGAGCGACGAATGTCATTGTTAACAAAGAAATTTGATAAGCAAAGTATATTTTTGCTTGCGATCTTTTTAATGTTTAATCCTTCGCATAAACGAAAACTTTGTAAATATATCAAGCATAGCGGACGAAGTCGCGGGTATCGGCTAATATAATATAATATTCTAGGTAGTTATACCGATTACGAAAATCATGTAACAGCGGTTATATTCGATGTAAAATTATCGTGTCCAACGCGATACTACTGACATAATAACATAGTGGAGTGTTTGCTCTTTAGATAGAATAGGTGTGACCTTGAGAACGCAAATGTTAAATACGTCCGACCCGTTCACACCAGTGTTACCAGTAAATACATTACCGGTTGCATAGCGCTTGCGGTTTCGCTAATTGTACCGCTACACTGGCGCACTAGTTTAATTTTTATTGTCTATACTCTGTGGAATTAATTGGAAAATTGGCGCTAATTTTAAGTAAACGTCATTTGAGTTTTACGTGTCGATTGAATGCGTTTAATTTTTTTTTTATATACAAGTAGTAAAATTAAAAACTTTTGTACATCCAACTTCAATACGACGGAATCAATGTACCTATTCGAAGTCAATTAAATGCGCATTATTAAAGATAATTCAAAAACTACTGGTCAGATCTTGATTAAATTTAAATTGGACCACAAGAGAAACACCAGCGACAAATAAAAAAGAATCATCTAAAACGGTTCGGCCAGAGAAAAGTTATGAGGTTACATTAAAAAAAAACATACGTTCGAATTGAATACCTCCTCCATTTTGAAGACGGTAAAAAAATATAATAATAATGTCCTCTAGACCGAATTTCAGCCAAGCCATTGGCGCAGGACAGGATTATAGTGCCCAAGTGTATGCGCAAGCACAGGTGCACTCTCTCTTCCCTAACTCTCATAATCCGATGGGACGGTAAACCGACACGACCGGAGAAAGATCCGGCGCAGGACCAACGGCTTTACGTGCTTTCCGAGGCACGGGGGTGAGACACCGCCAACTTTCTGACTCCGGGCAACTACTGAGAATTTATTGACGGAAAAACTCAATAACTAATTTTTTGGCCCGACCCGGGGGATTCGAATCCAGGACTTCATGATCAGCAGTCGCACTAATACAACCACTAGACCAACGAAGCGTCGTTGGTTTAAAAAAATATATAATTAAAATATACGAAATGTTTATATGAAAAATATGATAAAAATTTCACATCGTGGTCGAATTATATTTACTTTTATCAATTTTTGTTACCTATATGAGTGAACATGACGCGACGCGACGGCTCGATAGTTACAATAGTAATAATTATAGTACCTATATAAAACTACAAGTGCCACGTAAATATATCTGGCGGCTGCATTCTAACGTGACAATACCACGCTGTTAAAATATAAACACGTCGCATTGTCCGATTGTTTTGCGGTGCGCGTGGCACGTTGGGAATTTACGTACTGACGTGTCGAGATATGTATACGTCGCAGGTTTGAGGTAAAATCATGTCATCATCAAAAAAACCTAGCCTTTTGATCAAGAAGCGGAAGAAGACAAAGATATTACTTAATCTTATCATTAACCTGACAAAATCCTGTTTTTTTTGATAAAAAACCTGAATTTGTTTATGATAAAATTTAAGCTTAGGTTAGGTTAGGTAAATTTTATCATAAAACTAAATCAGACTAGGTTTTTGATCTAGAAACTGGATATTCTCAGGTTTATGGTAACATAAAGCAGTCATTCGGTCTTCCTTCGGTTCTTGATCAAAAGCCTAGGTTTTTTTAAAAATCAGAAACCTGATTTTACCATAAACTTGCGACATATAAGAGATTTTTTTTAAATATAATAATGGTTACAAACGAGCACGCAGTCCACCTGATGGTAAGTCTATGCTGTGGCCCATAGATATTTACATTTAATCTCGATTATTATTCAACTCACGGGAACTGAGACGTTTGACGTCCCGATGTCATTATTTAGCTCGGTTACCTTAAATTTTTAACGCAATCCGTAAAAAGTGACTCTGTATATTATATTTTGTCGTGTAATGTTTCATATTTGCAAAATTATTTTTCGGTTCTAGGGGGAAAATTCGTGAGATCTGGGACGGTGCTTAAATTTCTTTTTATATAAAATAAGAATGACAAACGAGCACACAGTCTACCTGGTGGTAAGTGGATGCTGTGGCCCAAAGACATCTACATCTATCCTCGATTAACAATCAAAATACAGATGCGTTGTCACCCCTGAGGACTGAGATGGAATACCTCGTTTCCAGTAAAAAGGGTCTCCGATTCTCTACACTGACCTTACGAAACACAGCAGCATTAAGCTGCTATTTTACGCTGGTATTTCTCCCTATTCGTGCTGCAACCACAATATAGCTGTAGCATGGCTCTACCACGTAAAAAAGAGGTGCTCCCGAATATGACCGATCCTCCGTCCTTCAACCATATTTGTATATAGGTGTAACTGTGTAAATACATGACAAAGTAATGATCCGGTCTGCTGACTTAATTTAGCTATCGATAACAATTTTTTATTCTATACAATACGGGTTACAAACGAGCACACAGCCAACCTCATGGTAAGTAACACGTTTCAGTATTTGGCTTACTCACACATTTACATTGCTCGCTCGATCAAAGGAGCTCACAGTCCACTCGATTGTAACTGCATACTGTGGCCCATAGACATCTACATCTATCCTCGATTAAGAATCAAAGCGCAGAAGCGTTGTCATCGCTAAAGGCTAAGATGAAATGCCTCGTTTCCAGTGAAAGGGGCTCTGGTACTCTACACTAAACATACGAAACACAGTGGCATTAAGCCATTATTGCATTAGGCTAACTATTTTACGCTGGTATTCTATGAATGCGTAGTTCTTCCCTGGTCGAGCCGAATCCGTGCTACAACCATAATATAGCTACAGCGTGAATCGATCACGTATAAATCATTATTATAATTGACTCTTACAATCAGTTTGATTAAGGCTAGTCTATCGAGACCGATACTAATTTAATATAGTATTATATAAACTCAACCTTGTCGCAAACCGGTTTCTACTAAGCCACTAAAGCAAAACTTTTTAAATTCCTGTTTTATTTGGTTACTAACACAAAAACCGCGCGTCCGTGGGTATTGAAAGTGATCGATGTTGCGCAATTTTTTTTTAAACGAAAATGCCAACGACCCTTAACAAACCCATGATGAGGATGGTAAGTAGATGCCGTGGCCTACAGATATCTTTATCTATCCTCGATTAAGAATCAAAATGCAAATGCGTTACCTTTGAGGACTAAGATGGAATGCCTTTGTTTCCAATAAAATGAGCCTCAGGTTCTCTACAATTGCTACACGAAACACTTATCAGATGCAGTTGCAAAAGCCAACTAGTCTAACAGCACTAACGTCACAAAATAAAGATATACGAAACACAGCACCGTTAAGCTGTTATTTCACGCTGTTGTTTTGCGAGAACCTGGTCCTTCCCCGGTCGAATCGACCTATTAGTGCTAAAACCATAAGACAGCTGTAGCTTGGCTCTAAAATCTTTAAAATTGTCCGCCATTTGTCATTAATGCGTTAAAAATCCTCTAAACTTGTGAGAGGCGGACGTACCGCAGTGGACCGTATAACTACAGACTGACAATGCTGAGATAAATATAATAATCATACTCCGTTTTTGAAGTTAAAACTTCTTTAGCGGCGTTATACACTTTTTTTGTAATGGGTAAAAAATGTTAAAAATGTATGTGATGTAAAAGTACGTATGGTGAGTATAGAGAACCGGAGACTCTTTTTACTGGAAATGATGCATTCCATCTTAGTTCTTACACGTATATAAAAATCAATTTTTGTAGGAATTTTTTTGTGTGTCTGAGTATCTCTGAATTTTTAAAGTAAAAACTTCTTTAGCGGCGTTGTACACATTTTGTAATGGGTAAAAAATGTTAAACTCGCGTCAGGACACGTGACCTGATCGACAATTCGTAAGACGTCGTCGAAATTATGGATGGAAGTTGATTTTTCTGAGAGATAAACTTTTTAATGTAATATAAATTGTCATGTTTGTGTACGATAGCGCAATAAATAAATATTGTATTCTACCACATAAATGATAGTACTTTTATACTGATAATTAAAGCGTTTCGTGCAAAATTATTCCCTAACCGTTCCAAAATATCAAAAATGCACAACATTAATATTCAAGTTTTCACTTCTGCCGGCACTCCCGGAGTGCAACCCGTCGTTTTTTATACATAGAATAACGGTGACAAACACACAGTCCACTTGATGGTAAGTGAATGCTGTGGCCCATAGACATCCACATTTATCTTTGACTAAGAATCAAAACGCAGATACGTTGTCACACCTGAAAACTAAGATGGAATGCCTCGTTTCCAGTAAAAAAGGGTCTCCTGACCTCTTCACTCACCATATGAAACACAGCAGTACTAAACTGCTGTTTTACGCTGGTATTCTGTGGAAGCGTGGTGCTATCCCGGTCTACCAGGTGAAAAATAGCTACAGGCAGTCCTTTTCACAACTAAAAGAACCAACCAAGTGATACCGTATAATTATGTTTGCCATATTGATAAGTATAATTACAAAATCGCCACGTTCACAGATCGCGGCCTTTCGTAACGCCACTATGTTAATGTGTTGTAAAATGTTACGAGTCGCAATGGGTCAGTCGGAACCGTAGAACCGGTACGGTGTTTAACATTTAGTGGCTTAATTAATATTTTATATGATTATGATTTAGATGATAAATTGTAAACGCACAGTAAGAGGTAAAGACGCATTTAAAAAACCGCTTCGACTCTCGAGATAAACGAAGACCTTTATGTGACGTTCATACTGCTTGTGGTCATAACATTCGATTTAAGCATCTACGTAAACACAGATGTACTCAGTCAATTCTCATTTGTAAAGTAGGTACGCTAAATGAAATGAATGATTTTTAAATATAGATTATTCCATAATACTTATAGTAAGTCATTTTTTTATTTACCACTGGTTTGGAAAAAACTTCTGTTTTGGGAAGAACCAACAAGAAACCGAGCGGGACTTTTATATAATATACGAATGTGTACATCCTAAACTAAAATCCTAAAAATTTGAGTATTCGAACTCCATATCACTAAACATTGTGATAAATTTACTGAAAACAAATGACTGAAACTATGTGCGAGTGTTACATAAAATAGTAAAGTGTTCGTCTAGAAAAACCCAAAAATTACTCTGGTCGACTGAAAAATGTTATTTTCATTCAAAAAAATAGAATATATGTTTAAGATTACAATATATTAAAGATAAAAACTATGGTCCTATATTATCCTGGGATTTACAGGTTCCATGTTTAACTCGGTGCTCTTTAGAGTCCACGTACTCCCCCTTGGAAATCACAGACGTGACTATACACACATTTTTTTTTTTTTTTTTATATATATGGTGTGCTGTGTACGCATTCGTCGCCGTTATTTTTGTGAAACATATATTATGGCCAATAGTTAAAAAAGAAAATTAAAAATTTAGATGGAAATAAAAGTCTAGCAGTGCTTACTATACATAAGACCAAACAATTAACTAGCGCCATCTAGCGACGGTCCCATTAATTAAGGGAATTTTTCAAACGCTTGTTTGGCGGTGTAAGAATATCCACTGTCCCATATCATCCCGTGGGTTTCGTAAGAGGCGACAGAGGGAAACAAATCTGGAGATGAGCAGCAGCATCTTCCTGATAACGACTAAAAATAAAAAATAAACTGCGATTGCTAGCCCGCTTGCCAAGCGTGGTAACTATGGCAAATATAGCGTTACAGCCCCCTTAGATTGCCTCATGGGCTGTAACGGTAACGGATTTAAACCATTGACTTATATATTACTAGCGTAAGGACCGGGCCGACAGAACAACTAAAACGGACCAGTGCGCTGGCCCTAAAATTACAGTTTAGGGCCAACGCGAATCGGTCGACAGTGGTGCGCGCGCAGGACAGATTTGATTTGCAGTTAGTTGCGTGGTAAAAGAATGCAAAAATTACGATAAAAAGATTTTAAAAAAATTTGGGATACCGTATCATCGGTAATAATCTTGTATTAATTTTGTTACAATTAAATTATTATATAAACGCATTTTTAAAGTTTTATTTTACTGTTAGTTTAGTTACGTTACCATGATAAGACCAGGGCTGAATTCAGACTCAAAAATATTGTGCACGGAAAATAAAATTATACTATTTAAAAAATATATATATAACGTTTGACGTTTCTTATCGTTCGTTATCTATACGTTTCGTTTTTTGACGGATTTATTTTTATTTCTGTTTAATTTTTGTCTAAAGAACTTTGTATAAGTTAAATTTTAAATATTGGTGCCTAATATATTTTATATTCAATGAGGGTAAAACGAAAAGAGTACAAAGGAAACGATATCTGCTTAATTGGATCTGAAAATCTGATTCATAAAATATTTTGAAATTCTGTTTTCAAACCGATGGCTTCTGGAGCATAGAGTTTTCATCGTGGTAGCACCTCATTGTAGTTGTATCAAGGATGCAACATAAATGCATCGATTGACCAGAAAGGGAGCTAATTCTATTTTATTAAAACAACGCGGTACTCATGTACAATACCTAAATTCTCGATATCGTAGGGTTAATATTAAAATGTAAAAGGACCCTATAATAATACAAGTCAACTTTTAGGTAAAATTGTGGTATTTTCGCTTGGTATTTTTACGATACTATATACTACAAACTACAAAATAATGGTACAATTGGGATAATTATACTACGAAATCCGACCCTGGATACGTCGTGTTTTGATATGACGTTTGTATTATGACAGATGCGCTACTTTTTCTTGTATGAAAAAGTTATGAGTAAAATATTTAAATGGGCCTATCCTTCTTTTTGAAATCATTGATTTAAACGCTCTTCTTATTACATATTCTCCAAAATTATCCTTTAATTCATTCTGTAAAGCCGTTATGTCCGTCAGTGTACGCTACACCTCAAACAACAAAGTTGCGGCCAGCATGCTATTATTATCCGACCAATTCATTAAATAACGTTTTAGAAACCAAAAGCAATTAAAATATCACACTAATAAATAAATAGAAATGACATTAATTAATAATGTTCGAAATTGTATCACTAAAGCTGTCTCTATCCAACACATTGCCAATTTATATTTCTGTTTCGTTAACACGAGACTGGTATGTCGCAGGTGTGCGTTGATTTTTATAAAACTCTCTATTAGCGGAAAAACAGACGGCGTGGTGGAACATAATACGTGTATCGATGATCGAATCGATGTAACGAGGTCGCTATGTCGATCGCCTTGTTAGAAACACAGAACACCAGCGTAAAATAGCACCTTAATAGTGAAAACATGAGGTGAAATAAAAATAATTGTAAATAACTTTTATACGACCGAATCAATGTCTTCGAAGTCAATTAAATACGTATTATTAAAGATAAATCAAACACTATTGGTCAGATCTTGATCAAATTTATATGGGGACACGAGAAGCGCCAGCTTTCAGGTAGAAAAAGAATCAACAAAGTTGGTTCACCCAGATGTGGTAACACACATAAAAATACATACGGTCGAAATACCTCATCCTTTTTGAAGTCGGTAAAACGAAACACCAAACACGCATCAATTAGACATTTAATTTTAAAAATTTGTACACACATCAGAGGCATAACAAAAAAAAACAACTACTTAAAGTTGGTAAAAAATTACCTTTGCTTACATCCGCTTAGTGCGGCTCATTAAGCAGATGTAAAGAATATAATTATTTACCAACTTTTCTTTACAAGACAGGGTGACAAACGAGCACAAAGTCCACCTGATGGTGGTTGCCAACAGATGTCTTCATCTATTCTAGATTAACTTTAATATAATGGACTTCCGCAAAGTAACGTCCGCTTCTATGAATTATCCTGAACAACAACTTGACATATACATTCAACAATACATAGTACATATGTATAAATATAAATTACTCTTTAAATTACGTTCGGGTTAGGCAAACGGAACTCACTCAACTTATGCTGTCGCCGAAACCACAGCGCTGATTTTCAGTGGGCCAAGCACTGCTGTATTTCGGATTGCCGTCACGTCGTACTATGAGAGTGAGTGAATAGAGAGTGCACCTGTAGATAACTCATCCACGTGCAAGTAACGACGCGAAATGATTTAAATTCACTTTTTACAGCCCGGAGACCTGTGAAGGTGTAGAAGCCAAAAGGCTAACAGCATTAAGAGGATACCTTGAAAATGAGTCGAAGTTTTGGGGGCGTGGCTTATTCTTTTGTCGGTGAAGCTAACGGACGATGAGGGAGTGTCAAAATTGAAAGTGATGCAATGACTTCATAGTACGCAAATTATGAGGTAGCCACACCGAGCAAGCGCTTGGAAATAAGCTAAGTATGCGCCAAACAACATTTTTATTATTTTTAACAAAACTTCGTTATGGATTTAAAAAACTGGTTTATGAAAACTTGAGATGTGATTATTTACTATGCCTTAAAAATAATTCCATGAAATTATTCGTAAGAATATTGTGGTGTAGTACAGGAAACAGAGTAAATGGGGCCCTGCACTCTATTGTGAAGAGTCAAAATGTGTCAAAAAAGGCACGTATGCCAATTCACAATGCTGTGTTGGTCCCTACTTTAACGTATGGTAGTGAAAGTTGGGTGTGGCAGAAGAAGCACGAGAGTAGAATAAATGCAGTAGAAATGCGGTCGTTAAGGAATATGTTAGGGCTGAATCTGAATGACAGGGTGAAGAATTGTGTGATAAGAGAGGAGTGTGGTTTGCAAGATGATGTTGTGACCAGGATTAAGAAAGGAATGCTTCGGTGGTTTGGTCATGTGGAAAGAATGAATGAGGAAAGAGTGACAAAGAAAATTTATGTTGCAGAAGTGAATGGCAGAGTCGGAAAGGGACGTCCTAGGCGAAAATTTATCGACCAAATTGGCGATTTATTGAAAACGGGCCAAATTAGGAGTACCCTTAACCGACGAGCATGCATGCGTAGATGTAAGGATGTGAAGGAGGCGAGAGAGGTGTGTCAGGATCGTGCCAAATGGAAGTCTGTAGTCTCTGCCTACCCCTCTGGGTGACAGGCGTGAGTGTTTATGTGTTTATGTTATTGTGGTGTAATGGAGAAATGTAACTATTTAGAGCCTACTTTGCAATATTTTTCAATCTAGAAAATTACATGACATCGCGTTTTCCTTTTATGCAATCCAAGGTCATATAGTCAAAAATCATATACCAGAATTTTGGTTTGTAATCTATGAAACTTATCACCAAATTTTCGAGGTTTCGTTCGTCGTTACTTCATCAGAAACCAGTCGTCCTGTGCATGCGCGCAAACTCGTGCACAATAATCAGTGTTGCCAACTTGACGGGTTTCCCGCTAGATTTGACGGGTCAACGGGGTTGGCAACGGGAAAAATTGTGTTTAACGGCTAACGGATTTTTAACGGGATGGTTAAAGGTATTATATAACGGATGTATGTGTATACTTTGGAAGATTGAATTCTGAAAAATAATCTATGTGAGTCAAGAATCGATATCAAATCAATTCTATAGGGAATAAAAACTCGAAAATCCTTACTTGACGGGTTTGACGGGATTATAGTGTTCTCTATAACGGGGGCTAGATTTTAATGTTGGCAACACTGACAATAATTATCTCCTGCGCTAGTGTTACCATATATACAGATTTCCCCGTATTTATACAGATTTTCGTTGTGTGATACAGATTAGCACTGGATGCAGATTTTTATACAGAGTTTTCTAGCTCTATTGATTGGATTACAATAATATTCAACTTAAAACAGAACGAAGCAAAATAAGTGACTAGATACCGCATTACACACATCATTGCATGATTCTATACTTTATGGTTAATTTATTTTATAAAATATGTATGACTGAAAATAATCAAGTAATTATATGTTCGTTTGTTGCAAATGTTTGAGTTTTAATACGTTCTTTTCTGAAATTAATGTTTTCAATTTTGCTATATAAAAATGTAGTGTATATTTTATACTTGGTAGAGCCACGTTGCAGCTATATTATGGTTGCAGCAAGAAATGAGTCGGCTCGACCGGGAAAAGACCACGCTCTCACAGAATACCGTCGTAAAATACTAGCTTAGTACTGCTCTGTTTCGGTTGGTGAGTGTAGAAATCCGGAGACCATTTTTTACTGGAAACGAGGCATTCCATCTTAGTCCTCAGGCGTGACAACGCATCTTCGTTTTGATTCTTAAGCGAGGATAAATGCTTTGTCGCCCTTATTCTATAAAAATATTTTTATTTAATAACGATAATCAAACTTTATCAACTTATCACGTTAGTAGTTATACCTTGGGTTTCAGAAGAAGCAATAATAATGATCAATTATTCTATTTTGGTTTATGATATTATACAGATTTTAAATTTAAACATACATAAACATAAACATAAACACTCACGCCTGTCACCCAGAGGGGTAGGCAGAGACTACGGACTTCCATTTGGCACGATCCTGACATACCTCTTTCGCCTCCTTCACATCCATATATCTACGCATACATGCTCGTTGGTTAAGGGTACTTGTAACGTGGCCCATTTTCAAAATATCGCCAATTTGGTCGATAAACTTTTTCCTAGGGCGTCCCTTCCCGACTCTGCCGTTCACATCTGCCATATAAATTTGCTTTGTCACTCTTTCTTCATTCATTCTTTCTACATGACCAAACCACCGAAGCATTCCTTTCTTAATCCTGGTCACAACATCATCTTGCATACCACATTTATCTCTTATCACGCAATTTCTCACCCTGTCATTCAGATTCAACCCTAGCATATTCCTTAAAGACCGCATTTCTACAGCATTTATTCTACTTTCGTGCTTCTTCTGCCACACCCAGCTTTCACTACCATACATTAAATTTTAAGTTTAAGTAGCATACAGATTTAATACAGATTTTAGCAGTTTCTAATACAGATAAAAGGTTCAAGGCATCTGGCAACACTCCTGCGCAGATGGTTAATATCCGTTAAGAATGGCCGTCGTAAACGAAATCCGGTCCGTATGACATTAATGTTTGCACCGATCGTCGCGAATGGATTGATCTAGTTAATAACACCACGTATTAAGTGTTCCGGGTGTTTCACACCAATTATACGAGTATTGGCATCCCGTGATCGCCTCTTGCGACAGTCACAGCGCGGAATGACGAATGAGTTATCAGAGATATAATAAAACAACAGCATGTGCGCACTTCACACGCGGTAGAAGTGAAACCTTCAAATGGAATAAAATATTATGTATAAAATATAAAATCACGGCAAATGATTTATTTAATATGATCATTTTCAATCACACGTACGGTATAAAATATAAAAGTTTGATTATATAGCAAATAAATGTTACAATTCTTATTGTTCGACTTAATTTTGGTGTAATAAATCAAAAAAATATTTTCTTTCGAGTAAAATTGCTTTATAATAGCGCCATCTACCTCTAATAAGTCAAATTGTTTTATTGAACAAAAATTGATTGACTAACAAGTAAAACAGACGCATATAAATTTGAAATTTTTCATATTATGGTTTAAGAACTTTATTTCTCAGTAAGAAATAACAATAATTCGCTTACTGAGAAACTAAATTTAACAAAACATACTTCTATTTTAACAGTTACAATGTATATTAACTATCTTCAAAGCACCAGGAACACAGTATTTTAAAAAATAAGTTGCAATGCTATTATCGTTACGAATATTCCCTTTGACGACTGGTATGCTTAAAATGCTTGTTACGAGTTCACGAAAGCAGACGAATGGCGGATTCAAACTCGAAACTTTTGAGTTCGCGCTCCGCATCCTACCATTAGGCTACTGTCGCTTATCATATTGTATTCTATCTATTCTATTTTTCGTTTCAAACCACAAAGGTTCTACATTTCTAAAGAAGTTTAACATCAAAAACACGTTCATAAGAAAAGCATTCTCCGCCTTTTCAAGCGGAGTTGCATTTCGATACGCGATCTATATCTATACATATAACAAATCTGTAGTAAAATGATTTGTTCACGATTCACGCAAAAACTGTGAAATTTTGAAATTTGATGTGTAGGCACTAAATTATGGCGTATAACATTTAAGCAACTTTTTATCCGCTTACGGAAGAGTAATAAAGAAGGGTTATGTTTTACTTTTTTGCACGCCACATAAGCGAAGCGTTGAGGTTGTGCTTGACTCTCACCTAATGAAAATCCAGTAATTTTCTGAGCTAAAAATGTCTTTATTTTTTACTATTGCACATTTATAATAATAAAATACAGATAATATCGAGAAAAGTCACTCGTTTTCATGTTTCTATTATTTTTAAAAGTTTTCTGTATTTAGTGTAAAACAAACTGATTGAAAAAAAAAATTCGAGGGTGTCCGGATGTCTCCGCATCCTACCATCGTATGGATGGCGCACGATTACGGTCGTTAGTATTAATGTATCAAAATATTTTTTTTATTAGTAGTAGAAACTCTTTTCTTGCAGTAAAGTAAAAATGGCTTAAAAGATCAACACAAAATTACTAAAACTAATATCAAAACTGCAGTCATACTGACATTTTGATGAGTAATCATATCATGTTTATGTTCAACTTTTTGGTTGTTTTGATGTCCATTTTATTATATCATATCTTCAATATATAATAATACGTGAAGTGAGAACTTTGTACTCCTTTAAAATCATCTTGAGTACATGGACTGCATAACCTTACAATTTATATATAATATGTGTTGCAAATACATTTAATAAAATAAAATAAAACATTCATTATTTACGAGCAGTAGTAGCTCGGATGGTTGGCGCTTGCTGTAAATGTCACAATATTCGAGCACATCGGGTTGATCTCCGCGGGCACCAACAAAATTGTTAATGGCAATTTTAAGTGCCGATTTGCCACATGCTTGGCGTTGAAGGAAAACATCGTGAGTAAACCTGCATGTCTGAAAAATAAAAAAAAATATTTCGAAGACATGTGAAGTTCGCCAACACGCATTTTGGCAGCGCGGCAGACACTTCCTTGCCAAAGTAAATTGTCAAACACATCATACTCTATGAGCCAAAGATCGCACAGAGTAGATATTGTTGCAAAAAATGTAAAATATTGGCAACAAGATCATTTACTAGGCAACGGATTGACTGAATGAGCCGTGAACTTCATGTGACTTCTCATGTTCCTTTTCCAAGTCTGCTGAGTTGTATGTCAAGGCAAAAAAAAGCGGTAATCTTATATTTTGGAGATTAGATTCTGCGTTTTAAATATAATTAATGTGCAGTTGAGAGCGGAGAAAATACGCTCATATACTAAGATTGAAAGCGAAACACAGTTCGCTTATCATACAAACCTAAAAAATATTTTACGTGGTAGAGCCATGCTGCAGCAGGAAGGAAGGTTGTAGCAGGAATGGGTCGGCTCGACCGGGGCAGAACCACGCTCGCGTACGTAAAGTATAGCAGCTAAATGCTGCTGTGTTTCGTATGGTGAGTGTAGAGAACCGGAGACCCTTTTTACTGGAGACGAAGCATTCCATTTTAGTCCTCACGGGTGACTACGCATCTGCATATTGATTCGTAATCGAGGATAGATGTAGATGTCTATGGACCACGGTAACCACTTACCATCAGGTGGACTGTGAACTCGTTTGTCACCTAATGCTATAACAAAAATATATACGGTCGAATTTCTACCACTGGACGACTGTTAGTACGCATACGATCCTCTATACATTGTAGACCGGCGAGAGATGAATGACCTCTACCATAAAAATATAAGCGTAAAACCATTTACGTTGGACATATGATAAAATCGTGCAAACGCAACGGCCCAGAGAACATCAGCAGGTACCGAATTGATACGCCGATTACGTCCGATTTCATAAGATGAAATTGCGCAGCGGGTTTTGACGGTGTCAAACGCTTGGGAAGTTTTTGTGACCAAATCGACCTTTACCCGTGTCATAAACGTATTTGTTTCATCACAGCCTTATTATAAATCTACAAATATGGTGTAATTTACATTTGAGATAATCCAATACTGTTTGAAATATTTGGTCGATCAATTTGAAAAAAGAATGTTGATGTTTTTCGTATAACATACTCTCTATCTACTAACATACGATATAGAGCCGTGTTAGCTCAGATGGTTAACACTTGCTGTAAATATTAACAGAACGCGAGTAACCCGGGTTCGATCCCCGTCGGCACCAATGAAATTGTTAATTGCAATTTTAAGTGATGATTTACCACGTGCTCGGCGGTGAAGGAAAACATCGTGAGGAAACCTGCATGTCTGAGGAATAAGAAAAAAATATTTCGAAGACATGTGATTTCGGCAACACGCATTCGGGCAGCGCGGGGGACACTTCCTTGCCCTAAAACCGTCTCAGAAATGAGCGGAGGCCTGTGCTCAGCAGTGGGACAAATATAGGATGTAACTTTACTTTTACGATCTAGTTCCCTATTGACGTTCCTCTTGTTGCTTCATCACAATTGGTTGAGCCATTCAGACAGCCAGATAGAGCGACAATTTTTTTTAACAAGGGGTAAAAAAAACAAAAAATTATACAAATGACTTCAATATAAATGAAATGAGAAGATAATCAATGCAGTCGAAGTCAATTAAATACGCATTATTAAGGATAACTCAAAAATTACTCTGATCAGAGTCAGATCTTGATCATATTTATATGGGACCACATGAGAAGCACCAGCTATCAAATAAAAAAAGAATCATCAAAATCGGTTGACTTAGGACAAAGTTCTGAGGCACATAAAAAATACCGTCGAATTGGGAACCTCCTTTTCTTAAGTCGGTTGAAAAATTGTTATTTAATGTCTTAATAACATGCAAATGAACCTCTAGAGCTAAATAGAAGCTGGTTATTTCGGAAATACAGACGCTGCACGTTACATGGTAGAGCCATACTGCAGTTACATTAGTAGTATAGTTGTAGCACGAATGGGTCGGCTCGACCGGGGAAGGACCACGCTCTCACAGAATACCAGCGTAAAATAGTAGCTTGATGCTGCTGTGTTTCGTATGGTGAGTGTAGAGAACCGGAGACCCTTTTTACTGGAAACGAGGCATTCCATCTTAGTTCTCACGGGTGACAACGCATCTGCGTTTTGATTTTTAATCGAGGATAGATGTAGATGTCTATGGGCCACAGCAACCACTTACCATCAGGTGGACTGTGTGCTCGTTTGTCACACTATAAAAAATGCTGTACCTAATATTGAAATGCAAAATAATAAAATGTAAAATGTAATAGTGAAAACGTAAACATTAATATGTGCATATAAAATAATATTAAGTATGTAATACATAATTTCCTTTACTACGAGTAATTAATAGTTTACGAAAATTCTTCACAATTCTACTCTCATGTAAAACTCAGATTTATATCTAGGGATGGGCAAGTGAAAAATATATATAGATATTTATCGCATAGATATTTTTAAACAGTATCAATAATTATTGCGTGATAAATATCGATATTACGTCATTTTTTGCATGATGTAGTAGGATGATAGCCACAATTTTATTACTTAAAATTTTGACGACGAAAAAAAAAACAACACATAAATGCTAAAAGATGGAATGCCTCGTTTCCAGTAAAAAGGGTCTCCGGTTCTCTACACTCACCATACGAAACACAGCAGCATTAAGCTACTATTTTACGCTGGTATTCTGTGAGAGCGTGGTCCTTCCCCGGTCGAGCCGACCCATTCCTGCTACAACTATACCAGTAATATAGCAGCATGGCTCTACCACGTATAAAGTCTTCAAGGCAGCAGTGAATAGGTTTTTGTTAAGTGAGTGCGCTTCACAATCTTAGGCTACAATACACCAGTAATATAGCTGCAACATGGCTCTACCACGTATAAAGTCTTCAAGGCAGCAGTGAATAGGTTTTTGTTAAGTGAGTGCGCTTCACAATCTTAGGCTACAATACACCAGTAATATAGCTGCAACATGGCTCTACCACGTATAAAGTCTTCAAGGCAGCAGTGAATAGGTTTTTGTTAAGTGAGTGCGCTTCACAATCTTAGGCTACAACTATACCAGTAATATAGCTGCAGCATGGCTCCACCACGTATAAAGTCTTCAAGGCAGCAGTGAATAGGTTTTTGTTAAGTGAGTGCGCTTCACAATCTTAGGCTACATCACCACTTACCATCATGTAGGATTGTAGTTACGCGCTGGCTTGGAATAATAAAAAAAAAACATATGCAAGCAATGCTATTTGTTATCTATATGGATCTTATTGCGCCGATGCATTCGTTACGAAATTTATCTCCGTCAAGGAATATATACACTACGCGAATCTCCGTTGTTTTTTTAGCTGCAACGTAAACTAAAAATAAAATAAAAATATTGTCGGTATGCCTGAAGACGGTTTGGTCTGAAGCCAGGTCTATTTGTGAGGGGCGACGTCTTGTTACTATTTGGTCTATAGGACCGAAATATATACTGATATAGCCAAAGAGTGAAAGACCGTGGTTTAGGGCTCTGAAATTATATAGACCAAACATAGCACAAATGTTGGCCTATTGGATCATGTTTTAGAGTCTAATTAACTGATAACTACTTGAAAATAGCCGTAATAATAATAATAATAAGCCGCCGGTTTCTTTCCCTCACGAGGTGACCGACGTGTGTGGTGGTCTGCCAGCCGAAATTATTCCTGTAGTCGTCTCTGCGAACGGCATAATCCAGTTCAGCCCCTGATCATCTGAGGCAACTAGGACTACGTGACGGACCGCTCCGGGCTCAAATGTAGAAGGCGGTGCTCCTGGATACCGCCCGCATCGTCCGCCTTTTTCTTTACCTTTCCCCCTAACCTTCGGCCGTTTGGTCTCCCCTGCCGAGGGCCTCCATCTGGTTGGACTTTTATTTATTTATTGATGTTAGTATATTAAATATATTTATGTATATTTATCATTTCCTTTTATATATTTATTCAGCCTAACCAGATGAGAATACACTATTAATAACACATAAGAATAATAATAATTTAATTTTTTGTATTTTTATATTTATTTTATTGATATTTATGTATATTTATTTATCTTTTCATATTCATTTATAATTATATATTTATAGAGCCCAACCAGATGAAGATACTATATAGATACCCCCCATAATAATAATAATTTCTTTATTTGCTTAAAATATGGTGTTTGTAGGTGGTACAATAAAATAAGTTCACATGTTTTGCTTATAATTAGCATGCAAATTTAAGTTTGTGTACATACATTTCAGGTAACATTTATTTCAAAAGGGTCAAATACATTCATTAATATCAATATCAACAAATCAATAATCATTAAAGTCTAATGTCAAAAAATTCTTCAATGTCGTACACTTTAAGTTCAATAAGCCACTTATAGAGTCTCGATTTGAATAAATTCATTTTGAGGTTTCTGATGTCATTGGGGATCTTATTGTACACCTTAACACACATTGCTAAACAACTTTTTCTGAATTTAGCAGATCTCGGAATGACGCTTAACACTCGTCTATCCGGATTTCTTTCCCATCGAGAGTTTATATCTCCGGCTTTCTGGAAGAACTCAGTATGACGTTTTACAACGCAACTCATTTCAAAGATGTACAGTGCTGGCAAAGGAAGTAAGCCCAGGCTCCAAAACGATGTAGTAAATTTTAAAAATAAAATATAAAAATTAGCCTAAATTTCACAGTACCACACCACGTTGTACAGCTGCTGTGTCCTCACGGTTGACAACGCAGCACTTTGATCGTTAATGAATTGATATAGATGTCTATGCATCTCTGAGTCTGAATATATGAGTGGATACTGTGCACATGTCACAGCATTCACTCACAGGTGGACTGTGTGTTCGTTTGTCACCCTAATTCTATAAAAAAGGCCAGTTTCTATACCTGCGGCACAAATATGCATTGTGCCCACGTGCTCGGCGTTGAAGGAAAACATCGTGTAGAACACTGCATGTCTAAGAAGTTAATTATTTCGAGAACATTTACATGTTGAATTGACTTGACATTTACTTATCGCTCCATAAATTTCTCATAAATTGAAGGAGACCTGGGTCCAGCAGTGGGACGCAATAGTCAGTCAATAAAATTAAAGATACAGGTTGTGAGGAATTTTATCTTAGTCCTCAAATATGACAATGCATTTTTTTTTAAGTGGCTGCAAGTGTGTTAAGGTAGTCAATTACCGTCAGGTGGACTGCAAGTCGGTTTGTAATAAATCTTAAGGTATTTCACGTTGGTATTCTGTGAGAGCGTGGTACTTCCCCGGTCGAGCGAACTCATTCGTGCTGCAACCATACTATAGCCGCAGCGGGGCTTTACCACGTCGAAAGAAAATAATGAATCAAGGGTCGGAGTTTCGTTACTTTGTATTTTTAACATAAGCATACAATTAAATTATCAACTAGTTGATTTTGAAAACACAAACAGTTGGCGAACGATTAAAGGTTAGTTTAAGTAATAAGTTAAATTAAAACCACTATGGGTAGACTAAATTCGACCTACACGCTTTCTTTTTGAACAAATTCGTCATCAAGCCTCGTTCATTACGAACAATGGCTATCGAATTATATACACTTGACATTGACTTAATAAAAATGGAGGAAGTGACTTAAATATGAATAATTTAACTATATTTAGTGGTCGTGTAAGAATCTCCACTAGCCCCATATCGCCCCGTGGGTGTCGTGAGAGGTGACAGGGACACTGTGACAGGTGAAGGGTAGCAGCATCTTCCTGACACAACTCAAAACACTAAATTAGCTCCATCTGTATGAATATATATAGTGTGTGTATGTTTATATATGCATATATGTATAATATATACATGTATATACACATACATATATTCATTTTCTACAAATATTTAATTTTACTATAGGCTTCCTTCCATAATTTGTTATTATTCACCCGAAAATTCACAAAACATGAACTTACAATGAATTTACTATTTTATTCACTTTAAACGTAAAAGAGAGAAAGAAAATGTGCGCGCGCACTGGTCTCTCTTGCTTATATCCCCCACTCAACTCACGTTCGCCTCGCCCGATCACACTTTTCGTAACGTTTTCATCACGCGTTCGCCAGCTTACTCCCCAAGTCAAGCGTGTGTATAGAAGTTTTACTTCAAAAACTGCGGTTGGCAACCCGCCTGCCAAAAGTGGCAACTATTACAAAATCCCCCCTTTTATGTAATCAGTGGGGGAGGCCTATGTTCAGCAGTGGACTTTTATAGACTGTCACGGGTGGGATGCATGGAAAACAACAATGGATAGAATTAAAATTAGCAAGAGCACAGTGTCGTGGCGATGCGAGAATATCCCCTACGGGCACACGGGCATGTTGTTTCAATTTGTACAGAAAATATAATTGAAAACAATTTCTTCTTACATATGAAACTATTGCTATACCCGTACTGCGTAACCCATAATCCCTATAACAAGAGATACGAGGCCTAAGTACGGGACTGATGGATTTTAAAACGAAACGGAAATTTCTGTGAACCACGGTAGCTCTGGTGTTAAGCGCCACAGTCGGTAACCCCTGGAACTGAAATGAAATTTCACACTCACCAATTTTTTAAAAATACTTCGGACGCCAATCCTCTTATAAAATAAAGTTGACAGCCATTCTATTGTGTTATATAGTATTCTATGTTACGAACACACAGAAGCATTAAGAGGATTGTGAAGCTGTAAATTTTCATACAAAAAGCGATAACGTTTTCCCTCCCGTAAACATAGTCTAATTTTCATAACTTTTGGAAATGTTGTAGATATAATGAAAAACTAGCTCCGTACGTTTTTATTTTAAGGAAATATTGCGTACGATATAAGTTATCAATATCTAAATATCTATGTCTTTGACTTAAAACTTCCTCGAGCGATTTTTTTTAAATTAAACTAAACCGAATTATAAAAAAAAGAAAAACGAACAGACCTAAATTAAGGTATACTAAATCTAATGAGACCAAAATTGTCATCGCTCGAAACAATATCTTTAAAAAAAAAGTAGGCAATTACTCCCAACATTTGCAACTCTCTCTATCGCACGACGGCGATACGGAGCGAGCGATGCGAAACAGATAGCGTTTTTGAAAATAACTACTCGCACCGCGTATCGGCACTTCACAATCCTCTTATGTTGCTATTTTAAACTGATATTCTATGAGAGCGTGGTCTTTCCCGTTCGAGCCGACTCATTCGTGCTACAACCATAATATAGCTACAGCGAACTCTATTATGGCTACGAGTCCATCTTTAAAGATATCACCATCTTGCCTATATCTGCCGCCAAGTAATAGTGAGCTGCTGTGTTCCGTATGAAGAGAATAGAGAGCATGTATAATTACAGGCTGAAGTCATTCCATCTTAGCCCTTAAAGGCGAATACGCATCCTAAATCGTTGGTAGTTCACCAACAGGTGGGCTGTTTGTTCGTTTCTCACTTCAAAAAAAAAAAAAAAACTCAAACTTATATCGTTCTCGACGGTGAAGATAAACATCGTGAGGGAATCGGCGTGACTGTGTAATTAAAAAAAATGGAAGACATTGACAGCTCCATGGCGCAGTGATTTGGCGTTGCGGAGCTGAGGGTCGGAGTTCGAATCCCGCACGGAACAAAAAATTTTATGGCCTACAAATAATTGTTCCGAGTCTGAATGGTGGTCCTTGGGCAATTTATGTTTGTAAACCACCCCCACGGTACAGGAAGAGAATGTCCTAGTGTGGGAGTAACATTTAAAACAAATCATGTTAAGTCCACCTATACACCCCATGGAAATTTTGCCATAGTGGCCACGCTTTAGCGGGTTGGCAATCGAAATACTATTTTTTAAGTTGTTATCGGGAAGACGCTACTGACTCCTGATGCCCTGTTTCAGTTTCCCCTCTGTCGCACACTTACGACATCCACGGGACGATTTGTGGTAGTAGATATTCCTACACAGCGCAAAGGCATACGTGAATTATTTCTAAAGCGTAGTTTTAGTGTCGAAGATAAAGATTTTTTTTTTCAATTACAGTATTTTACTAGCCAGTGTGCGCGTGTCCATTATACACGTTTACACATTACACGCACACTGGCTTGTAAAATACTATAATTGAAAAAAAATCTTTATATTCGAAACGAAAACTACGCTTTAGAAATAAACATTCAAGTATGCCTTTGCGCTGAACTGAGTATTTGATTAAAAAAAAAAAAACAGAAAAGCAACATCGCCACAATCGTACCTACAAAAATCTAAATTGCACTTTTACAATATAATTCATTACGTGTTAATAGCATGGCGTAACAGTCTCGCTTGTTCTGTTTTGTAACATATTTTATCTTTTATATTATCTCAACACTTAACAGTTATCTGGAAATTGCATAATATCTATGCATTTATCGCGACGTAAAATTCCGCATATACAATTCCATCCATTATTACAGCCTATAAAACTCCATAGGTTGCCTTCGGGGGGCGATTATGCCATAGTGGATTATCAACCGCAGTTTTTAATTATTTTGAGTTGATATCAGGAAGACGTTGCTATCTTTATCCTGATTTGTTTCCCCCCTCTTACGACACCCACGGGACGATATGGGGTAGTGCATATTCACCGCCACTACATGGTTATTATTGTTCAATAATTAATGTTATACGTGGTAAAACCACACTGCAGCTATATTATGGTTGTAGCACGAATGTGTCGGCTCGACCGGGGTAGCACCACGCTCTCACAAAATACCAACGTAAAATAGCAGCTTAATACTGCTGTGTTTCATATGGTGAGTGTAACGATCCGGAGACCCATTTTTACTGGAAACGAGGCATTCAATCTTAGTCCTCTTGGGTTACAACGCGTCTGCGTTTTGATTTTTAAGCGAGGGTAATTGTAGATGTCTATGGGCCACAGCATCCACTTACAGCATACACAGACGGGTCGGCAAGAGCAGTTTTTCATTGTAGCAGTTGTCAGAAAGATGCTGTTACTCTCCCATGACATCCACGGGATGATACAGCGTAATTGATTATCCCACGATGCCATTATAAAGCGATACCTATATTTTGTATGTTAAAGTTTTCACTTATTTACTCGGTCGAGCTTATGCAATCTAAAATGACTGATTTTCATTTCGAATCCCGGAGTCATAATTTCATTGATAATTTAGATTCAATATAACAAATTTTAACAAAGTTTTTGGCTCTAGCTGATATCATCGCATTATATCTACATGCACTCTTTAAAATCAAGAATAATTTTAGTAATTTGTGCAACGTGGCTTGATTTAAATTCCAACTTTGACATTGTGGAGTATGGAGTTTTAACTCGAGATTGTCTCTGAATGGAACCTAAGTCTAGAAGTGAAAAGATCGCAGGTAAAGGATTAGTTAGTACTAAAATAACGTTTCGTTTCTAGTATGGTGTTTGTGTAAAAGTAAATATAATGGGTAGTGGTAAATAGAATGTAATGTAGTGATACATAAATTGTCTATGTTATGGTGGAGGGTGGGTTTCAATGCGTTTAGGGACCGAATTTGTTAAAATATGTACAGTTTTGGGCATGCGGGTTTCCTTATTACATGGACCTACGATGTAATAAGGAAACCCTCTTACTCAGATCTTAAAGCTTCAATTAATAATTTTGAGTGTTGCCAGAGGGGATCGAATTCATGTTAATCGTATATTCTTAAATTTAAACCGAGAACCCAAGGGCCTGTCCCTTGAGCCACCTCGGCTTTTGTAGAGAACATTAAATTGCAAGTCATTATGACTGTTAACTCACTATGCGCAGATAAATGTTCCCGATGTAAAATAATACGATGCAACAAAACTGACGCCGTGTGTAATTAAAAAAAAAATCATACGTATAAAAAACCAAACCATGAAAATGGCGCATTCCAATCCGTATCACCAGAACAAATTTAGCAAAGAACTAATAAACACAACGATAAACATACACAAAACGAGGCAGCAATTCACCGACGCCTCGAAGCGTTAATAAAATCGAATTAAAAAAAAACAACAGGTATAATGACCACAGACTGCACTAATGAGGACTAAAATTAAATTTTGAAAGGTTAATTTAATTTCTTTTGCGAAAACAAATAACGGCCCGTGAGCGCGTCCGTCTCCGACGCCGGTTGGCGCGTTACTAAACTAGTGTTGGAACGGGATACCTATCCAGTATTTAATCGATGGAAAGGAATTAATGTACACTTTTCTTTTTTATTTTTTATTTTAGGTCTATGTTGTGTTATTTTTTGTTTACTTTGATATTCTATAAAATAAACAACGTATATACAAAAAAAAAACTGGATGCAGTAAACAGGCAACGAAAACATACAAACAACCTACCATTTTACGTTGACTTCAATCATAATGGTTGATCATCTACGTACAAGATATTGAAAAGAAATATGTAATTTAAGCAGAGGACTTAAGCTAAGCAGTGATGTCATGTTTTCTTACCGTAGTAGAGCCACGCTGCAGGTGCATTATAGTTGTAGCACAAATGAGTCTACCCGACTGGATGATGAACGCGCTCTCACAAACCACCAGAGTAAAATATCCACATATCGCTACTGTTTCGTATTCGTGTAGAGTGTAGAGAATCGGAGATCTTTCTTTTAGAAACGAGGGCTTCCATCTAGTGCTCAGGGGTGACAACGCATCTGCATTTGGATTCTTAATCGAGGATACATGTAAATGCCTACGGGCCACAGCATCCAATTACCATAAAATTGAACTGTGCTTGCTTGTCACCATTATAAAAAAAAATTAAAAAAAGCCGCTCAATCGAGTCTATCTGCGTATTCGATAAAAACTAAAACAATTTACCATTTACGTTCAAAGAATTTCATGAGGAAGATTTTCATGGATATCTTAGAAATTTAGAAGTTTTTTGATCAAATCTTATTGCACCCGTGCGTAGTCGGGGCTAGTCACAAGTCGGCATGTTAGTGATCAAACAAACAATTTAGCTTTACTTTTAAAATGTAAATTATTAAACGATATGTTTATCAGATCATTAAATACGCATTAAAATGTTTCCATACTTCATTAAGTCTTTTTTATATCATTTCATAACTAATGACCTAAATGGTATAAAATTAGCTTTTTATTTTGTGATTTTAAACGATCAATGACTATATTAAATTATTCACGACGCAAAGCTAGTAACAAATAGTGATTACAGATTAATTAAGCAAAATTTGTGGATAAATATAATATAACTATTTTAATAAGGCTTCTGCTAGGACTTATACACAAGACCCTACAACGTTATGTAAGGTAATATTTAAGCCAGGTCGTCACAAAGATAAAAAATAAAAAGGTTTTTTTTTTTTTATAGGATAGGGTGACAAACGAGCACACAGTCCACCTGATGGTAAGTGGTTGCTGTGGCCCATAGACATCTACATCTATCCTCGATTACGAATCAAAATGCAGATGCGTTGTCACCCGTGAGGACTAAGATGGAATGCCTCGTTTCCAGTAAAAAGGGTCTCCGGTTCTCTGCACTCACCATACAAAACACAGCAGCATTAAGCTACTATTTCACGCTGGTATTCTGTGAGAGGGTGGTCCTTCCCCGGTCGAGCCGACCCTTTCGTGCTACAACTATACTACTAATATAACTGCAGCATGGCTCTACCACGTAAAAAATTTTTAATAAGTTGTAATTTGTAGCTCACATTTTCAACAAGCTTTCGAAAATTCAAACTAAAATTTAAAAATCTGGGAAAAATCTACTCTGAATAAACAATTTAATTAAAATATTACGAATTTTGTAGTATTTAAAGTAATGAAAATGTTAGTGATAATCTACATCGCGGAAACCATACATGAGTTTCCCAAAACGCATGAGGCCGTTTTTTATGAATTAGAAAATTCGAGGCAAACGCGTGTAGTATTTTAACTGCCACGGGAGATGGGTGGCAGAATCTTCTATAACCTGTGCTTTGCAGTGAGGAGTTTGTGCGCAGTTATAATTCCACGTGTATTTGTGGGTGTTTATACACCGCCCACATTTTTACATTATTTGAATTTTGCTACGAAAATAAAAGAAAATATCTTAAATGTATATAAATTGCGTTAAAAAAGCAGAAAGTGCTAATAATATCTTTAGGTCTTATAAAGTCTACAATGCTACGCATTTTAGAACGCATATGAGAGGTATAAAATTACGTCACGAGAATTACGTGATTTTAGTAAATTTCAAAAAAGAAAATTAAATATTTATATAACGTGTGAAAAACTTATCGTTATATAAAGAGTTATATCTTTATATAAAGATAAGTTTTTCACACGATCAGATGAAGCTAATTGGTAAGTCTAAACTATCTATATTTATTTTAGTACCTGTAATCTAGGCCAATAAACTGTGTACGGCTTCGAACATAGGGATTTTTCGAGGCTGAAAGTAAGTAATAATCGACCTGTTTTCTCTGTGTTTCATCTAAATATTTAAAGGTATATTATAAAATTATTATTGATTATTATATACACATTGATTATAGTCACATGTAACAACATCCGCCTGTTAAAATTTGATTCGAATAATCTCATTAGTAGTTAGATGGAGTATGACCGTGTAGTGGCCGTGTAAGAATATCCAACACCTCATAATATTGTCCCGTAGGTGTCTTAAGGGGAAATATAATGTCAAATGGCTTAGCAAGATCCTTCGTTATGCCGAAAATATTGCAGCATTAATTTTGAAATAAATATATGGTAAAGTTGAGGATTAATGTTAAGTACTATGTTAGACGAAAACACGATTCCGTAAAATTTTCTCGATAGAAAAAAAATCCAAAGTTACCTCCAAAATAAACAATAAACCGCTGTTATTCATAAAATACTTTAAATAAGATCGTGAAACTTTGCATACTAACTAAAACTATAAAGCAGTGCTTATGTTATTTACTTTTTTTAAAATACCATTATTTTCACTGTAAAAAGAAATTACCTAAACTATCGGCCTTTTGAAGCGTTATTCCTGCCGCACAGTCACTTCGCCTCGGCCTTTGAACGGGGAGGTTGTGTCGCTTACGATCAGAATATACATTACGCAACAGTACGACGTAAAATTAAAATGGGAAATAACCGTGATAAAAATAAGAAGCGGCTAGGTTGGCGTTAAGAAACAGGCATAAATATGATAAACCTAATGAAATAAGTGTCTAACGACCTATCTACTTACAGTATCAGTGATTACAAACATGTCGGTACATAGCATATGACGCGCGGCGAAGTGGGGGCGAAATTAGAATTTGAGCTGACTTACTATAGCCCCTTAAGAGTGTCTCGAGAGGCGACAGAAAGAAACCAAAACCAGAGATGGGCAGTAAGCATATTCCTAATAACAACTTACAATAATAAAAAACTGCAATTTACAAACCACCTGCCATTCATAGCAGCTATGGCAATCTACGGGGGAGGCCCATGTTCAGCTGTGGATTAACCACTACAGCCTCTAAATGGGCTGTAATGGAATTGGATAGTTAGGAAGTTGTATTAGTTAAAATGAAACCGACCAAATACCTTATGAACACGATTTCAAAATATCGATATTATCGACCGGCATTCGAGCGCATCACTGCATCACGCCGGGCAACAAGGCGCGCTGCATACGTAATAGAACGCAAAATAAATACATGTTTTGCGAGGCATCGAGTCGGGCGACCGTAAAATTAGTTGTTGGAAAAGTTATGGTTGATTAGATAAGGGCTCATACAGACGAGCGGCAATTTGTTGACGGCAGATACCACTGAAACCGTCGCCACTCGTCTACGGCCGGTAGGGGTAGTGGTAAGCCAGTTTGTTTCACAAACACAGGTTTGAATTTGATAATTAAATAAACCTATTTGAATATGGCTCTGATAAGTCGACTAAGAGAAGGCCCTAGATGGTGGAGAAACGCTTTCTGCCGAGTCATCCGTCTGAAAAGGTATGATTCTATTACTTATTCCTGGCACCAAGCAGCAGTGCGCGTACTGCTGTGTTCAGGTTTGAGGGTAGAGAGCCAGCATATATTTACTATTACAGTCCGTGAGGTACACCTTCTTAGTCTTCAGAGGTGACAACAAATCAGTAACCTACTTTGTTAGAAGTAGGTTGCAGGTGTCCAGTTTGACTGTAACTCCATGACTGTTTAAATACGTGGTAGAGCCACGCTCACGTGCAGAGCCGTGTTACCTCAGATGGTTAGCGCTCGCTGTAAATTTCACAATACGCGAGCAAACCGGGTTCGATTCCCACAGGCACCAATGAAATTGTTAATTGCAATTTTAAGTGCTGATTTTCCACGTGCTTGGCGGTGAAGGAAAACATCGTGAGGAAACCTGCATGTCTGAGAAATAACAAAAAAAATATTTCGAAGACATGTGAAATTCGCCAACACGCGTTGAAACGAAACGCACGAAATGAAAGGAGGCCTGTGCCCAGCAGTGAGACGTATATAGGCTGTAACTTTACTTTTACTTAGAGCCACGCTGCAGATATATTATGGTTGTAGCATGAATGGGTCGGCTCGTCCGGGGAAGGTCCACGCACTCAGAATACCAGCGTAATGGCAGCTGGCTGTAGCTGTGTTTCGTATGGTGACTGTAGAGAACCGGAGATCCCTTTTTACTGAAAACGAGGCATTACATCTTAGTCCTCAGGGGGTAACAACTCATCTACATCTTCATTCCTAATCGAGGGTAAATGTAGATGTGTATGGGACACAGTATTCACTTACCATCAGGTGGACTGTGTGCTCGTTTGTCACCCTTATTCTATAAAAAAAATACGTTTGTTACTTTTGTCCTATTAATAAATAAATAGTGGACTTTTAATGTCTTAATCAAGACGGGGAAATAATCAAGAATAAATAATATTTTTTACCGCAACGAAAGACTTACAAAGAGTTTTCGCTGCAAAATCGATTTTTACACAACCTTCATACGATACAAATCAAAGGAAATCAGTTACGCGTTTTGAAAGGTTATCGTGCAATATTTCACAACGGAATAAATACCAAAACATATACAACATATTTTTATCATTTTTTTAAATAAGGGTGTCAAACGAGCACACAGTCCACCAGATGGTAAGTGGATGCCGTGGCCCATAGACATCTATTCTCGATTAATGATGGAGATGCGTTATTACCCCTGAGGAATGAGATAGAATGCCTCGTTTCCAGTAAAAAGAGTATCCGATTCTCTACACTCACAGTATGAAACACAGCAGCATAAAATGATATATTGCGCTGGTATTCTGCGAGAGTGTGATCCTTCCCCGGTCAAGTAGACCCATTCGTGCTACAACTAATAGTTGGTATATCTATATTAATAATTTAAAAAAAATAGTTTTTTTAGAGTTTAGACGTCTGTGAGTTAAAAATGAATTATAAAATTCTATTACATTCCTTCATTCATTTATCCTATACCTTTAAACGAGCAATTCGTATATATATAATCGGAATCTCGGAAACGGCTCCAACGATTTTGATAAAATTTTGTGTGCAGGGAGTTTCGGGGGCAATAAATCGATCTAGCTAGGATTTATTTTTAAGAAATGTCTTTTTGTCTGTTATTTTAGGCAATGAAAAACTGCTACAATATCGTTAGAAGGTAGTAAGGTAAATTTTGACAGTTTATTATTGATTACAAATAGCTTAATTGGTATATTGGGCGGTCACAAAATCGTAATTCCGTGGTTCGAGCCCAGACCGACCGACCGACTTTTTTTAATTTTTTTTTCAAATTCCTTTCTTTTTTGAAAAAATCTATTTTTTCGAGCCCTTTTATTAGTATTTTTTTAAAAACACGAAAATTTAAATTAAACTAATTGCACTCATGATTTTTTTATTAAAATAACCAGTTCAGTTTTTTCTATTATGTCGCTACGATCAAAAAATATTATTCGTATTTCATCAGTATGTAATTTGTATCTAAATATAATTTCCAAAACGCACGAATTAAAAAATAAACCGAGCTAAAAATACCGAGCAAAGCTCGATCAACCGGGTACTGTATACATAATACATATAGGTTAAGGTAATAAAAGCGTGTTTACAAAAAAATTACTTCCTGTGAGTGCCGAAAAAATATGACAAAAGAAAACCATGAGCATGGTTTTTGGACGATTTATAAATGTTGCAATGCCAATGTTGCTTGGTGTTACCAAGTGGTACACACCAAAAACTATATCACCGGTCTGTGACTTGAGTCTAGTAATCATATTTTACAATCAAGCGTTAATATCTAAAGCCTTCAACACTGCAAGCATTATAAAAATAAAATAATAGAGGTTTGCAGTTACGTGCTCACCACGGATATACTACCGGATAGATTTTTATTAAAGTTTTCTAAGACAGAAAACATCTGGCTGCCGAGATGCAGCATGTCAAGCAAGTGTTGCAAGACAACAAGCTTCGGATCCCGCGCCTACGTCACAGTGACCGAGTGAAGCCGGCCACAGTCGAGCGTGTGCCTGCTGTACTATCATATGTCAGAGGAGTCACAGACAAGGTTGGCTACATCTTGAAGCGTGCTTCCATTAAAACATACTACAAGCCGCCGAAGAAGATTAGTCAATTTTTACCATCCGTCAAGTGTAATATCCCTCTACAAGATGCAGGAGTGAACAAGTTAGATTGTGAATGTGGTCTCTCTTACATAGGTCAAACAAAAAGATCCATAAAAACCCGCGTGAAAGAACATATAGCTGACGTGAAGCACCGACGCTCCGGGAAGTCTCAGTCTGAAATGTTAAGATCTCCCCATTATGATTTATAAACTAAAGAACGTGTAGCGAGGCTATTGAAATTAAAAAACATCCTAATTTAATAGAGAGGTGGTCATCTGCTTGGGATCCTATAATTAACAAAATTAAACCCAAACCCAAGCGTACCACTGCAAGACTTCAAGATACTGTAAGTTCGTTTTGCGTAAATCGGACCAAAAATTAATATTAAAAAACTGAAGGTAGCCGGGCTAACAATGACATTGGGACGTCAAACATCTCAGTCCCCCCCGTGACCATGGTTGCTGTAAAGGACCCGAAACGTCGGGAATTAAAAAAAAAGTAAAATCAGTTAAATAATTGCGATAGAATCCGTAAATTTAGTTTTATTCAATGTGTAGTGTTCGCGTAAATTTAAGAAATCATTAAGTATTCTAAGTTTTATTTCTTAGACACTTGTCCCTTATCAAAAAAAATATTGCGATATTTTAAATTTTTATAAAATTATTAAAGTCTTATGAACGCAAACGAAGTAACAGGTATCAACTAGTAATATATATTATTTGCCACAAGCGATATATTACGTAAAATTTTACTATCATCATCATCATTACAACTCTTCACAAATTCACAGCTCAACAGGCCTCCCTCAAGATACACCGCAAAGCACTTTCCTGAGCCACCCGCATCCATCGACTTTCTGCATGTCTTATCAGGTCATCGCTCCATCTAGTGGGGGGATGCCCTACACTACGCCTACCGGTACGAAGCTGCCACTCGATAACTTTGATTCCCCATCAGTTGTCGGTACATTTTAATTATTATAAAGATATATAATATCAAATACGTCATATTACTTACCAAAAAGTGATAATGCAACGTTGCCGTAACATGTACTACGTACTAGAAGAGACGTCTAGACTTGGTTGCTTGCAAAACGCGTTAGAGCCCGCGGACTCAAACTTACTTAGTCTGGCATAAAAAGGTACTCTATTTCTCCGACCATTTCGCACTGCCGCATAGATTTTGTTTTAGTAAATATTAGTTGAATGTAATGAAACAAAAAAAAATCTCCCAACAATCAAATCAAACGCTTCAGTCTGGCAACATAATCCGTGACACATTGTCTCGATCAATATTGCCAACATACTAAAACGTACTCTCACAAGGCAGTTGTTTATTTTTAAATAGATAATTACAACATACTTTTTGGTTGATCTTGGCATTCTTCGGTGCTTTCACGACGGCGGGTTTAGGTGCTGGCGGCGCCACGACGGGTTCTGTCAACAAACAAAAAATTATTATTTTAGCAATTTCTCAAAAAACGTCTCCCGACTATTTGTTCGTAAACTTGAAATTGTTTGCGCCCTCCTTTCTGGCAAGGAGGGTCGCGTTCGTATACGGCTTAGAGATCTCTAGTCAGATCGTTAAGCCAATTCCTAAAAAGGTTGGGTTTAGTGGGTAAAAGTCACCACATAACCACGCAGCCGGCTGCGTGGTATGCTATGAGCATTCCCAACCTCCCTCCCCCGCTTTCCGGAGGGTTGCCCATATTTGCTTCGGGCGCAAAAAAAATAAAATTCATTAGAATCGTTTGAGATCACATCGCATAGCGTAGTCAGCATTTTGAATGTCACTATTAGACTTTAGACGAATGTACTATTAGGTACTCTATCATAGGTATTCTACGTGGTAGAGCTATGTTGCAAGTATGTAGATGTAGCACGAATAGGTCGGCTCCATCCGGAGAGGACCACGCTCTCTCGCTCTCACGCTCCACGTGTGGTGAGTATAGAGTGCCGAAGATTCTCTTTACTAGTAACGAGGAATTCCATGTGAGTCCTTGGGGGTGAGTATGTACGTAGATTTCTATGGGCTACTGTATCCCCCTACCATCAAGTGGACTGCACGTCACCCTTGTTCTACAAGATGTAGATGCCTATGAGCCACAGCATCCACTTACCGTTAGGTGGACTGTGTGCTGGATTGTCACTCTTTATTGTTTATAAAATATGGAGAACGATCCAACACATATCCACTGCGGAACATAGACATACTCCACAGAAGGCCTCATGGCACGGTCCCGAGCCACCTGCATCCATCGACTTCCTGCATGTCTTACGCGGTCGTCACTTCATCTAGTGGCGGGCCGCCCTACCGCCCTACACGTCGCATACCGGCACGAGGTTGCCACTCGAGCACCTTTGCTTCCCAATCTGTTGTCGATTCTTTGAGCATCTCTTACCAGGTATGGCTAACTAAATATAAAGTTTAAGTTACAGCCTTTAATTCGTTATTTATAATTCTTTATTGCATGTCACAAAGTATACAGTTGGTACAATATATTAACAGAACATGTGACAACCTGTACGGGCGGGCGTAGCATATTAAAGATATTAAGATAGAGTATAATATAAAATATTAAGATTAATATAAGTATAATATAAAATATTAAGATAGAGTTTAAATGTTAATTAATATAGAATTACATTAAATTACATTATTTATAGTGCACAATGTATAGATTATTATAAATGAATTAAAAAATGTCGAACTAACTAATACACACACATTTATATTTAAATTAAATTTCAATAAAAATATTATATGTCAACTATTGATCATTCGTCATTTATATTTAGTAAATAAGGTTTAACATTTCTGATGGAAATCAATTTCAATTTCAGATAAGTAAATAGAAGTAAAAACTTTGTTAAAATAATTAAAATCGATTTATAATTTATTATTAAAATATTCATTCAAATTACAATAGCTTTTATAATAAGCATTTTCTTATGTACTATTTCAAATTTACGACACTGGAGAGCTTTTATGTAAATGGTTGTAAACCCATGTTGCCATGTTGTAGGGACCATTTTTAAATAATGTGAGATGTGTGGCAGGAGTAACCAGATTATAACCACGGTGACGTGAGCCGTATCGACTGGGTTTATCTCCAAATATATACGTCTTTACCATCACCAGTACCAGTCCTAACGTCACCAGTATAAACTTTAACCACTTACCATCAGGTGGACTGTGTGCTCGTTTGTCACTATATCCTATAAAAAGAATCCTTGCTCTACGCATTATACACAATTAAATGGTTGAGTATAGTAACTTTATAGTTACATTCTTTCACCTCGTTTAGGCCACTTAACGTCCAGAACTGGTCCAGAACTGGTCCATGACTGACCATGGGCCTAATCCGTTGAAGAGAGGATTATATTTAATAGTTACGCTCGATAGACGGATAAACGAAATCAGAAACAGACGTTTCACACCTTGGACGTTGCTTCCGGTCTCGGTATTGCGTTTTAATAATATATTTTAACAAAAAAAAAAAACATATTTTATAAAGACTGCCGCATTTTATACAATATGAGTGTACAAGGAAACTCGGAAAGCGAAAATTTGGCATTTGAAATAACATTGCGTAGATTACAAACTTATTATGTTTATTATTTATTGTTTTATTATTATTGAATAAAACTATTTGTACTGATATTATCACGTTTTAACTTAGTTTTAATTCTTGACGTTTTGGGTGCTTTACAACATGGTCACGGGGGGACTGAGATGTTTGAAGTCCCAATGTCATAATTAGTCAAAATTTTTACGTGGTAGAGCCATGCTGCAGTTATATTAGTAGTATAGTTGTAGCATGAATGGGTCGGCTCGACCGGGGAAGGACCACGCTCTCACAGAATACCAGCGTAAAATAGTAGCTTAATGCTGATGTGTTACTTATGGTGAGTGTAGAGAACCGGAGATCCTTTTTACTGGAAACGAGATATTCCATCTTAGTTCTCACGGGTGACAACGCATCTGCATTTTGATTCGTAATCGAGGATAGATGTATATGTCTATGGGCCACAGCAACCACTTACCATCAGGTGGACTGTGTGCTCGTTTGTCACCCTATCCTATAAAAAAAACTACCTTCAGTTTTTAAATATAAATGTTTGTCCCGTATAAAAATGTAAATATAAGAAATCATTACGTATTATCAGCCAGTGTTTGACTATAAACCCACATGGAGGTAAGTAGCGATAAATTTAGGAACGTAAAGTGATACGTAAACGTTTTTTTTTTTTTTGGACTAAGCTTTGTAGGGACGGTGTACCAATATCCACTACCCTATATAGTACAGTGGGCGTCGTGAGGGGTGATGATAAAAACTGAAACAGAAAATGCGCAGCGGCATCGTTTTTGATAATAACTCGATATTATAAAAAGCTGTGGTAGCCCACTCGGCTGTCAAAGCTAAAAAGCTAAACATGGCAAACTAAGGTTATGTTGAATGAGGCAACGTTATATGGGATGAGGCAATGAGGTAGTCTATCAGGGAGGCCTATGTTAAGCAATGGACTTTTGTATTAGATGGATGGAAAAGATACGGTTGTATATACTGAATGACCTTTTTTACCGTCTGGAATAAAATAGGCCGTAACATGTGAACGGAGTAGAAGCCTATGGCACAATGGCGAAGCTAGGGCTCCAAACTAGGGCAAACCCAAGATATGATTTTGTTGTTTTTAGCAGTTTAATAAAAATACACCAATCTTGAGCTTTCTCCGCTCTTTAGTTTCATATTCAGTACTGACAAGGACGTGTTTAACAAAGCACACAGAAAGCCGCTAAATAGATTGTATGACATATGCAATTGCACATCTTCGGTGGTTTTAAAAAAAGAGAGGTTTGGGTTTGCTTAATTACAAAGAATGCAATACATGAAATACAAAAAAGCATGAACAAAGTACAAACAAACTATGTTCGAAGTTAAAAAAGGGACGCCTGGCAGATGTGAAACCTCTAAATTATATTTTGTTTAAGTTATACCTATGCATAAAAGAACAAATTACGACAGGAATTAGATAGTTATAATGAGAAGATAAAGCTTTGCTAATTTTTTACCATAAAATAATGACTATTTATTATAATTATAATTATTCATTTTCAATTCATAATAAACCGTACAAAATGATATTTTTAAACTCATACATCACTATAAATTAGCCGATAGCGTATATACCATCGTGAGAATCAACCAATTTTCGTTCGATAAAATGACTTTACGTATAGAATTAAGTGGATGGCGCCATTAAAATTTTATATACTGAAAAGTAGACAGAGAAACCTAACTGGAAATAACTAAAGGGAGTACTATTCTTTAAAAACCTCAATACATTCTTCTGTATTCTTTTGATTTATTTAATTAAAATTTGGGCTTCACGTTAAAAAAGATTGTAACACTTATTTACTCTAAAATTAAACCTAGGTCTTATACTTTATGCTGCTGTTCAAATTGATATTTTTAATTCGTATGGTAATATAAATATTGAGTTATTAAACCTTTAAATACGTTTAACTTAATTAAACTTTAATACTAAAGAGTCCTGTACCTATATTTAAAGTATGAAGAAATTTTTATTGAATATTAAATTTCCTTTTTAAAGATTTTTACCTTTTCCTCGCCGATTAGCACTTCAACACACTTATATTCATCACAATTAACACTATTATCCTCCCATTTTCACTGAAAATCTTTGAGAAAGCATACATTTTTAACAAACACAACAAAAACAAACATAAACATTGAATTATGAAGTGAACTTGCATACGAGGGGCCCGCAACCACTTTGCTAGTCGCTAACGCACTCCTAAACAACTTCATGGCAAAGCCAGCCTTGTTGGCTCAATAGTAATTGCTATATAAACAATTCGTAGTTATATTTCATCATAGAATATTTTGCCATAAGTTTGAAAGAGAGCGATCGTCTTCTCGAAAGCCCCATAAAAAGCCCACGCGAGCGAGGGAGACAACTAAACGCTCTATTAAAACTCACTTTATGACAGCAGCAGTATCGCCACAGATTACCTTTGTATAAACGTATCGCTAAGGCAATACGAGGTCATCGGTCGACATGTGTCGAACAGTGGAGTGCGCGGGAAAATTGAAATAATTTGAAACAGTTTATGAGTTATTTTATTAGTTGATATTATTGATTGATTCAGTTTTAATAAGGCAAGCCCGGCTTTTCGGCTTTTATGGAAGCCTCGCTACTGCTATGGCACTGAAATTTTTTTTAAACAATTACTTTGCCCTTTGCCCTGGAGCCTGTGACCCTGCGAAGGGACAAGGTCAAATATGCCTACTAAATTTATTGTTTTATTGCCGTTCGTAAAGTAAGGTGAATATGATTTGAATTGTTTTTTTTTTAATTTGATTTGATTTGTGTGATAGATTTTATTTTATTTATTAAATGATTCTAAGGAAGATGGGCCGGGTGCTGGTATGAGATGCAACCTGTTCAAACACGCTGGCCCCTTCCAATCTACATAGTACGATAAATATAGCTGGTGCGTCTTGTAAAGCGGCTGAAAAAGCTAAAGCATGCAAATACAAGGGTCTACGCTCCGAATATGTTTTTGTCCCATTCGGTGTCGAGATCCTTGGTCCGTGGGGTCCTAGCGCTATAATGCTTTTTAAAGAAATAGCAAAAAGGTTAGTCAACGTCACAGGAGACCGAAGAGCTGGTAGCTACCTCGAACAAAGAATTAGTCTAGATATTCAAAGAAGAAACGCTGCCAGTATCTTCGGAACCTTGCCTAAGGGGCCTCCTTTTTAATAATATATTTTAGTTATTATAATATATATATTTTTAAGGTTTTTAGTATTAAAATTTACAATTTTGTTTGTTTTTGATTTATTAATTTAGTTCAAAATTTTTGTTTAATTTTTTGTAAAATATGAGTACCATATGCTTCTACTCCGTTCACATGTTATAACCCATTTTGTTCCAGACAGTAAAAAAGGTCATTGAGTATAATATTTTTGGGGATTGGTCTCAGAACTGAGAGAAGGCCTGTGCCCAGCAGTAGGAGGTATATAGTCTGTAATTTTACCGTAAGTATTTTTGCCCTTACGGTTCGAAAAAACCTTGTAGTATCAACACTGCACCCGTGACCACCACAGGGTGGCCCCGGAACGCCTAGTCGGTTCATTAATGTAGCACTAATCCGCAGTAACACTCAGCAGCACTTACAGCTCACTGAATGTGGACATTTAGTGCACTAATGCCATTCCTAGCTGTCTGATGACGACTTAAGAGAATGCGCCACCCCATTTCTTCCTATGGGTTTCATAACAAGCAATTTTTTATATTTATAGAATGAATGTGACAAACGAAGAGAATCAAAAAGCCGATTCGATGTCATGCTGCAGTTATATTAGTAGTATAGGTGTAGCACGAATGGGTCGGCTCGACCGGGGAAGGACCACGCTCTCACAGAATACCAGCGTGAAATAGTAGCTTAATGCTGCTGTATTTCGTATGGTGAGTGTAGGGAACCGGAGACCCTTTTTACTGGAAACGAGGCATTCCATCTTAGTCCTCACGGGTGACAACGCATCTGCATTTTGATTCGTAATGGAGGATAGATGTAGATGTCTATGGGCCACAGCAACCACTTACCATCAAGTGGACTGTGTGCTCGTTTGTCACCCTATCCTATAAAAAAAACTAACGTAAAATAGCAGCTTAATGCTGCTGTGTTTCGTGTGGTGAGTGTAGAGAACTGGACTTTTTTTACTGGAAGCTAGGCAATCCATCTTAGTCCTCACGGGAGACAACGCATCTGCTTTTTGAATTTTGATTCGTCGTAATCGAGAATAGATGTAGATGTCTATGGGCCACAGCTTCCACTTACCATCAGGTGGACTGTGTGCTCGTTTGTCACCCTATTCTATCGAAAAAAAAACCCTCCGTACTAAGATGGAATAATACGTTTCCAGTTAAAAAAGGCTCTCCAGTTCCAGTACTCTACACTCACCATAAGAAACACAACAGCATTATGCTGCTATTTGCTTATCATAATACAGATGCGTCAATCCCGAGTAATAGGTAGGTACGCTGGTATCATGTTAGGGCGTTTTCCTACTCCGGTCGAGCAGAGCCATTCGTGATACAACCATAATATAGCTGCAGCTCCTGTTCGCCAAGCGAGCGCGCGACATGTTATACTCCCGTTCACTCGGGACCTTAATGGCGGGAAAATTTGTAAGTTAGAAAATTTTTTGCTATATTGCAAATTTTGCTATATTTTCACTTTGAGACAATATTTATGGATAAAACTTACAGGAATTCTTGTTGAATGTATAAACTATCGAATAAAATTATTTTTGTTTGCTAGAAATTGTAATAAAATACGTAAATTACCCTGTATAGCATAGTAGTAGTATATACTTCAATTTTAGTGACAAAATTACTAATAATTTGAATTCTACACTTTTGTTTTTGGAGAAATTTATATGAAAATGTTTGGAAATATGTATATTTTTATGTTTTATGTGTTTCCATTCGTTACTCATACCAAAATATTAAAATATTAAAAAATTAAAAAAATAATAATAATATTTTATCTGTATGACATTTCGAACAATATTTCAAACATATTTTTGTGTGAATTTGAAATAAATACAACGTCAAGTTATTTGAAATATGTAAGAAAACTATTTTTACTTACATTTTACACTAAAAATAAATGAAAATTTGAAAAATAACACATTTATGACCCAACCGCCAAAATGGAGTTTCCGGATTTTGAAGTACTTTTGGCAATTTACTTTTCACTTTTTATACCACAAATTATATATCTACGTGTTTACTATATTACAAGGAATATAAAAAAGTATAACACTTTCGTTTTTAGTCCAGACACAAATATAAAATTCTATAAAAAAGACGGAGCACCTTCATCAAAACGACACGTGGAACGCCGAAAGTTCAGAGTGATTTCTTTTTTTTGTTTGTAAGAAACATTGCCAGGTTTTGGTTTAAAATAAAAGAGCATATCTTTGTCTTTGATACTATTATCTATTGCATAGTGTCTTTGGTTTTGTTTAAAACGAAAAAATAGTTTTTTCATAGGTACACACGTTTACATAATTCTGTTCTAATTAGCGCACTACTTGGCGGACGGAAGGATGGTATTGTACGATCAAAAGTGCGCATGGCTTGGTTAACAGGTTAAGTCTACTACTCGTACATGTAAAAACTAAAGTTGTTCAAAACGACTATATATCAATAGCACGCTACGGACTATAAAATATAAATTTCTAGCGCGCTATTAAATACGCTATGTTATAGCGCGCTATTTATAAGAAAGCGTGTAGGAGGCCGATAAGCGCGTAAAATTTTACAGCACGTAATATCTTAGCACGTTACATTACATGTCACTCATTGGATAGATCGCGTGCTATATAAATTATTTTGTGTAAATTATTTTTTGTGTACATTATTTCGTATTAAGTCGCATTTTAGACTAAAATAAAATAAAGCGGTAAAGAAAAACCAATGAAAAATTCATGCTTTTCAAGCTTACTAATTTCTATAATCCTAAAAATATTTTTAAGTTATGTATAGTACATAGTACATAAAATAGAATTAATTTTATTTTAAGAATCGAAATAAAATTAATTATGTTTTATTAATATTGATGTAAACATTATTTTAACCTTAATATAAATTATAAATCAAATAAAGGTGTATTTAAAAGTTTATTTATTGTATTTATAAAAATCAATTATTTACATACACTATTATATATACACTTTTGTATCTATATTTTATTTACATTTAAAAACATTAGTTAGGCTTCTTTTATCACAACTGTGTCCTTTGATCATTTATAAATGTACAGTATGCACTAACTAAACAACGTCTAACATTAAATTAGGTCGCGCGCCTGCTACGAGATCAAATTTTCGTCACACGTCCTCTCCCAACAGCGCTGCTGCTAGAAATAATTGCTGCTAGATATTAATACTTGATAGCGCCAAAGCGCCATAGCGCAATAGCGCCATGGCGACTACTTACATAGCACGCGCTATGTGTTATGAAGAGATAGCGCGCTATAATATGGCGCTATGCGCTATATTAATCACCATTAGTAAAAACCTCTCTAACTCGACCAGGTGCAACTATAATAAACTATAATAAAATCTTATAGCTTCTGTTAAGATGGCGGTATAGGAGGGTGCTACTGCTAATGCATAATAGTTGTGAACAGGTGCTGCTTGTGGTGTCCCAGCAGGACTATTCGCTAACATAGTTGACGTCAAAATTATTAGACACTTTATTCTACCTACATTGTGTATTCTATATAGCTTTTCTATAAAAAACTAACACGGCGCATAAAACATGCAACGCAATGTAAAACAAAGTGATCTCTTTGATGCCAACAAAGCCAAATTTTTTTTTTAATTTTTTAAGGTTCTTTTCTTTGAGTGTATCATGAAACATGATTCAGTCACGAATGGGTCCGTATTTCTGTTTTTCCTTCTGTTTATAACATGCTGAGCCGTGGTAGCTCAAATGGTTACCGTTCGCTGTAAATTTCACAGTACACGAGCAAACGGGGTTCGTTCCCAGCCGGCACCAATGAAATTGTTAATAGCAATTTTAAGTGCTGATTTACCACGTGCTCGGCGGTGAAGGAAAACATCGTGAGGAAACCTGCATGTCTGATAAATAAAAAAAATATATCGAAGACATGTGAAGTTCGCCAACACGCATTGTGGCAGTGCGGAGGATAACTCCTTGCCCTAAAACCCTCACAGAAATGAGCGGGAGGCCTGCGCCCAAGAGTGGGAGGTATATAGGCTGTACCTAACTTATACCATGCCATTGTCATGTTTACTTAATAAAATGACAAAATAGATGGTACGTGCGAAGTTTGTTTCTTTCCCGGTCAGGAAATTCATTTCTAAATGGTAGTAGTAAATTAAATATGTACATATATATATACATGTGTGTGTGTGTGTGTGTGTGTGTGTGTGTGTGTGTGTGTGTGTGTGTGTGTGTGTGTGTGTATGTATGTGTGTATGTGTGTGCGTGCGTGCGTGCGTGCGTGTGTGCGCGTGTGCGTGCGCGCGCGACAAACACAATACTATTATCTTACGTCGACGAAAAAATTATGTTTCATTTCATTGGCATCTCGTTAACGCCTAATAAAAATTGTTTAGATCACTGACGAATAGCGACATCCAAGGTAATCACTTGTGGTACTACGATCGTTAACGCATGCCAAGTGTCACAATGAAGGCAAATCATTGCAACGAGAGTGATTCATCATTTCTATCAGAGAACTTTTGTGAGTTGATGATGAAGATTTTTTTTCATAGAATAAGCGTGAACAAATGAGCACGCAGTCTACCTGATTTTATGTGAATGCTGTGGCCAATTGACATCTATATCTGTCATCGATTAAGAATCAAATTGCAGATTCGTTGCCATCCCGAGGACTGAGATGGAATGCCTCGTTTCCAGTGAAAAGGCTCTGGGTCTCCATCCAACCATACGATAACACTAGAATTGAGCTGCTATTTCAGCTGGCATTCAGTAAGAGCGAGGTACTTCACCAGCCGAGCTGACTAAACTGACTGCTACCATCATAAAATAATTGCAGCACGGCACGTCTATTAGAGAATTAAGAACTACACTATCCACACGGACAGAAATAAAGTTCGTATACTATTTATTTTACCTGGCGGTGGCTGTGCCCTTCCCTGCTGCTGTGGCTGTAAGGGAGTCCTCTTCTCCTGCTCTTGCAAGGCTGGCGGTGCTGGCGGTGGAACACCAGTACTGCCTCCGCGCACCTGTAAACAAAAGAAGATAATTGTTAAAACATTGCACAATAGATCACTTTATAATTGTATTAATTTACGAATGAAACCTTACAACGGAAAATTCTCTTCTGTAGATTATCTTTAAACTGTCAACGCATATATGTTTACATAGGTCATATTCATAGTCAAAACTATGCATTTTATTATACTCAAAGTTTCTCGGCTTAATAAACTTAGAGATGAGGATATCTGCGGTAAAACGAGAGTGATCAGCATAGCCTAACGGATCAATAAGCTAAAATAACGCTCGTAATCGACTGATGGGGAAGAAAGTTTTTCGAGTAACATCCTCATACTGATAAGCGAAGTGTAGGGAGTGGTCCTACTATATGGAGTGACGACTTGGTGAGACTTGCAAAAAGTCGATGGATGCAGGCGGCTCGGGACCCTGTTGACCTTGAGATCTATGTTTGGCAGTGAACGTGTGAATGGCTGTAATGATGACAACGATGAGGGCTATTTTATTGACGAGCCGCGGTAGCTCATGGGTTTAGCGCTCGTTGCAAATTTTATAAAAGGGGAGGAACCTGCATTCGATCCCCACTACACCTCACATCTACCGCCGAGGGAAGGTCGATGATAGCTAAGCAGGCCTTTTCGCTAACATAGTTGGCATCAAAACCAAAGCCATTTCGTATTAAATTGCGTCGTATGTTTTATACACCGTGGTGGCTCTTATAGAAAACTTATAACGAATACGCAATGTACTACAGTGACTATCATTTTGATGCTAACGAAATTAGCGAACAGGCCTCCAGATACGAACTGTAATAGACACAGCGGGTATAGACCTCGAATTACTCTCATACAATGAAATCATCATGCAAGCGCTTTACACCTGGGTCAGGTGTTTAGTGTTATCAGGGTTATAAATAACCATTTTTAACATTTTTGCCTATCTGACTGTCCGGGCTGTGCGGACTGTCTGAATGTTCGGAATGGCTCTGAACCGATTATGATGAAACGGTACAAACACATAAAGAGCAATTCCAGGAGGAGTCTATAATATATTAGTAGTATAGTTGTGGCACGAATGGATCGGCTCGACCAGGGAAGGAGCACGCTCTCAAAGAATACCAGCGTAAAATAGTAGTCTAATGCTGTTGTGTTTCGTATGATGAGTGTAGAGAACCGGAGACCCTTTTTACTGGAAACGAGGCATTCCATCTAGGTCCTTAAGGGTGATAACGCATCTGCATTTTGATTCGTAATCGAGGATAGATGTAGATGTCTATGGGCCGCAGCAACCACTTACCATCAGGTGGACTGTGTGCTCGTTTGTCACCCTATCTTATAAAAAAAATATTCGGAAAATTTTATTTTATTTTTGCAAAAACGCAACATTGATAAAATAAATTTGAATTAATAGATCCCATCCAGATGACGCGAAAGTGTTTCGCTAGATTCCAATAATAACTTGCTCAAGAGCTTTTATGACGTGATAATAAGAGGTAGGGAACATGATTTTAATTTTCTAGAACCCTACGAAGTTATATAAAGGGTAAAACTTCCAATTTCAGAGCAGAATACTTCTAAATACGAAAGCCGTCGCTATTTCGTTATCGAGTTTCTCAATTCGCATGTATAGTTATATTTTTCTGCGTAACGAAATTCTTTGTTTTTGGATCGATTGTAATGATTTATTTCTATCAAATTTGTTATGTACTTCAAATACAAATTTGAAGAAAAAAAATTCTAGGGACGGCTTTTTTTCCAGGCAAGGTTGTAAAAATAGGGGATGAAGGTTTTGGGCGACATTTTAGTCGCTTCCACGAACTTATACATATATATTCCATAAACAACTTAAAAGGAGAAAAAATTAAACATTCAATTTTAATGTACCAAAAATTAATTAAATAAATTCAACAGAACAGTTTCTGAAGTCGGGGGGCTAAGACATAGTGTATAGAAAAGGAGGTATTAAATAATATACATTTACGTGGTAGAGCCATGCTGCAGTTATATTAGTAGTATAGTTGTAGCACGAATGGGTCGGCTCGACCGGGGAAGGACCACGCTCTCACAAAGTACCAGCGTAAAATAGTAGCTTAATGCTGCTGTGTTACTTGTGGTGAGTGTAGAGAACCGGAGACCCTTTTTACTGGAAACAAGGCATTCCATCTTAGTCCTTATGGGTGACAACGCATCTGCATTTTGATTCGTAATCGAGGATAGATGTAGATGTCTATGGGCCGCAGCAACCACTTACCATCAGGCGGACTGTGAGCTCGTTTGTCATCCTATCTTATAAAAAAAAACTGTTTTAGCAACGACTTCTAAAACTGTTATGTGGAATTTATTATATTATTTTATAGTTCTTTGACGACGGCTTTTCCTTTCAAAAGTAAAATTTTTAGAACCTCAATGGACATTGGGAAATAAGATATATAATTATTAAATGCGGCCAGTATGAGGACATTTCAAAAGATCCACATTTCAATCGGCTTCCCGACTGCAATCATTTCAAAAACCACCTCCAAATCGAGTTTTGATACGCGAACTGGTTTTTCGTGTCGAAAAATTCGTATGGTGCAAGTCATGAAAAATTTGCATTTAAACGTATGTTTTAGAAAAAAACGTACTAGATTAACATAAAATTTTATAAGCATGGCAACACGAAACAATGTTCAAGGTAAAGGGCTCTTATCACGACGGGAAAGTCCACCACACTACATCAGAGCGTGGTGACGGATTCAGCCAGTCCCATATATTCAGTAACTCAAAACCATGCAGGTTTCTCCGTGACATTTTCCTTAATTGATTCATTAAAGATTTTTCATTTTGGATCATTCATGGTTATGGCATGGTTTCAGTAATTTATTAAGTCAAAAACCAGGCTTTGAACTACGAGACTTAACATGGAGAATAGTGTTCAAAGAAGATTTAGCAAATTTTTGAAAAAACGAATCGTGAGACAGATAAAATATAAATAACAATAATTTATATTATTATATGTAAACATAAAATTCCACGCCTGTCACCCTGAGGGGTAGACAGGGACTATGAAATTCCATTTGGCATGATCCTGACAAACTTTCATTTCTTTCACATCCATATATCTTCCACGTATAACGCGTAAATGCTCGTCGGTTTAAAGTACTCTAAATTTGTCTCATCTTTAATATATCCATCACACTTTCAATTTAATTTTAAACACAAGTAATTACGAGTTTAATAATAATAATAATAACGTAATTACCATAAACAATAAAATATTTTAAAATTAATTTTGCATGCCAAGAACGACGAAATATGTTGAATGCATCTTCCTTATGTTTATTAGTCATGTTTCACGTTTCTTTTTACAAATTTTGATAATAAAGCATTACATTATAGTCTTCGAGGTCTCTCGATAATTCTTATTTAAAAATTACCAGTTCTCCATCCATAAAATTTATAAATCGTTCAGTAATATAGCGCACACCTAACAGGAACGGTCTTTTTTCTTCTGTTTATTAATAATACTATAATATTACGCGAAAATTTTTAATGATGCGTCGTCCTTGTTCTATTAAATATTCTGTAAATAAATACGTAGACCACATTGATGGTACCGCGTTTAAAGCCGCGTAGCAATCCGAGCTCAGGAAGTTGGCCGTATTTTGTCCGTGTGCCTCAAAAAGTCCACAAAGACATTATTAGTTCTGCCTCGGAACTCTCTTCAGTCCTATCGGTTTGCCGTCCCATTGGACTATGAGAGTAAAGTAAAGTAAAGTTACAGCCTATATACGTCCCACTCCTGGGCACAGGCCTCCCCTCATTTCTGAGAGGGTTTTAGGGCAAGGAATAGTGTGCCGCGCTGCCCGAATGTGTGTTGCCGAACTTCACATGTCTTCGAAATTATTTTTTTTCTTATTTCTCAGACATGCAGGTTTTCTCACGATGTTTTCTTTCACTGGAATTGTTAATTGTAATTTTAAGTGTGGTAAATCAGCACTTAAAATTGCAATTAACAATTTCATTGGTGGCGGCGGGGATCGAAGCCGGTTTGCTCGCGTATTGAGAAATTTACGGCGAGCACTAACCATCTGAGCTACCACGGCTCTATGAGAGTGAGGTAATAGAAATTGTACTTGTGCTTGCGCACATACTTCTTCGAAACTGACCGCCCTGGACGAAATTCTGCGGGACATTATTATAAAATCACGTGTAGAAGGCTTAAAGGATTCGGATTAAATCTTCCAGCCAGATATACTACGTCCTTAAAATATGAGAAAAGGAAAGAAGTTTTGTGTTCTCACAGAATAGAGAGGAAAGCCAGGACCTATACTTGGACTTTCTTTGAATCAGAGTAACTAGATAAAGTGAACGATTTGGTATATCTTACCAGAAAGTCTTCCTGGTAAGGTATACAGTTTAATCAGGACCGTGGCTTGTGGCATTCTTTGAGGGAGGAATAGAATAGAATGGAATAGAATAATTTTTTATTCAAAATAGATTACATGTAATTCATATTGAGTCATTTCTTACTTTACCAACGGTTCGAAAAAAACGCCGTCATGGGTTGTTATTATGGCGATGATGAGGACTGTACCGTGCAATGGCGGTGTAAGAATATCCACTGCACCAAATCATCCCGTAAGTGTCCTAACAGGCGACAGAGGCGAACAAATCAGGAGATGGGCATCAGCGTCTTCCTAATCGACTAAATATTAAAAAACTTCGGTTGCCAAACCGGCTTGCCAAGCGTGGTAACTATAGCATATATCATATATATATATATATATATATATATATATATATATATATATATATATATATATATATATATATATCCCTATGGGGGAGGCATATGTATCGGTGATTTTACAACATAAATGCCTACATTTTCTATTCCCTATTATTATTAAGAACATATGGGTCCAAATAATTTTTGAAAGAAAAATGAATGATATAATATAAATGGAAGAAGTATTTCGTAACATAACCTATCCACAGACAAAATGGACGAAGTGTAAACCTGCCAACTTCTTGTTTCACGGCCATCTATAAAACAAACAATAGAAAATGTAATGAATCTGTTTAACTATGCGTCTGATCACGCAAATTAGTATTATTATAAAACTAAGAGCGCGGAAGTATTCTTTCGGAGATAAATCTGACTGAAGGTTGGCGCACGACTAACATACAGATAACAAAATAATGTAGTGACTGCATCGGCGCAATAAGATCCATATAGATAACAAATAGCATTGCTTGCATGTGTTTTTTTTTTATTATTCCAAGCCAGCGCGTAACTACAATCCTACATGATGGTAAGTGGTGATGTAGCCTAAGATTGTTAAGCGCACTCACTTAACAAAAACCTATTCACTGCTGCCTTGAAGACTTTATACGTGGTGGAGCCATGCTGCAGCTATATTACTGGTATAGTTGTAGCTGGAATGGGACGGCTCGACCGGGGTAGGATCACGCTCTCACAGAATACCAGCGTCAAATAGTAGCTTAATGCTGCTGTGTTTCGTATAGTGAGTGTACATAACCGGAGACCCTTTTTACTATAAAACGAGGCATTCCATCTTAGTCCTTAAGGGTGACAACGCATCCGCATTTTGATTCGTAATCGAGAATAGACGTAGATGTCTATGGACCACAGCAACCACTTACCATCAGGTGGACTGTGCGGCTCATTTTTCAGCCTTATCCTAAAAAAAAAACCACACTATAATCGGATGAAAAGACATATTCCACTCCTTTGCTGTACGCATGATGAACGACGTAGCAAACCGTTTGGTTCGAATGCGTGGTAACTCAACAATGAAAGGGTGGAGACTGGCCAAATGTCTGGTTGTCCGATGGTGAAAGGGAGAGGGGGAATTAAATTATGCAATTCCTGCGCACACTCTCCGAACATTGTTCCGGTCTGGAGGGTACAGACTGCCAGTATAATTTGCAAGATGTGAGGCACTCCATCTTAATCTTCAGAGCTGACAAAGCATCCGTAGTTTTTAAAAGTTTTACGCATTTTATCGAGTATATTAACTTATTTTAAATTCACAACGTTTCGAGTATTTTACAGCAGCCATAATAAAATGGGGGACTGCGGTGTTCGACGTCGCAACGTCAGAGTTAACCACGGCTAACTTTAGTTTTTAAATTATTAATTTTCGTTCCGATCTACGCATAATGAGCATATAGTATCTTGAAGTCTTGCAGTTGTATGCTTGGATTGGGATTTAATTAGGTATACAAACTATGGGATTTTACATGGTAGCACCCAGCTATCTTTTTTACTGAAATTATTTTTTTTTTTACTTAAATATCTAGGCGAATAATCCTAGGGTACATAGTGTCAAAGGGGAGCTTTCAAAGGAAGGTGAGTGTGTTGTTTAATTTAATTTGTGAAGAAAAGTGGCTAGAAGGAATCAGCGTTTTTAGCGAGAATTTTTGGTCCATCAAATCAGATGTGGTGATGGGGACTTCATTTACATGTGTATAATTCACGTAAACATAAGGAATCATAATCAGTAGCTTTCTTTGTTTGAAGCTGGCTGCAGGTGCCCATGGACTGCAGTGACTGCTGTAAGTTCGTCGGTCAATTTAATTTTATTAAAAAAAAATAGGTTTTTTGATAGCTAAGACTATACCAAATCGTTGGGTGCGTTTGGCAGAAAAAAGCGCTAGCAAGCGCTTACAAGCGCTAAAATAGTTTTCGGCCAGGACACGATTGCTACTTCAGTAGTGCTGACACAATCCGCCATTTTGCTTATTTATTTTGTTTGTTTTGAAGTAGAGTTTATAAGTTGTTTTGTGCAACATTAGTTTAAGTAATATAATGACATGAATAGACATATACATGTTATTAAAAATTCATGATTGGTAAGTTTTTAATATGAATACTTTACAAACATATATTTAAATAAGGTTAGGTTCCCCGGTTAAAACTTAACATCGTGTCCTAGAGGAAAATAGCTACTTACGATTTGGCAGCGCTTACCGCTTACGATCGCCGTTTTGCTTACAAGCGCTTGCTAGCGCTTTTTTCTGCCAAACGCACCCGTTAATTTCGTACGCCTCGCGGAATGATGTTTTCGTCAATTTTTCCACTTGTTTGCTAACCGAAAGTTGAATGATTAAAAATTTTATTCTGAAAATCAATATCAAAATAACTGTGGCTATGAATGTATGTTTCTTTTTTTGGATGTTAAATAACGGCGACATAACTCACTAGTTTTGATAATTTCGAAAGGTTCTTAGTTTTGAATATAATTATTATTAATTTATGAAAAAAAAATACAGAAAACACAACAAAACATAACAATACATACTGAAGGACCACGCTATCATAGAATACTTAGGCGTAAAATAACGCTTAATGCTGCTGTGTTTCGTACGGTTAGTGTAGAGAATCGGAAACCCTTTTTTGCTCGAAACAAAGCATTCTATCTTAGTCCATGGGGGTAACAACGCATCTGAAAATTTATTCTTTCTCATCGATCACTAATAAAGAACGTTTTTATTAGTGATCGATGTTCTTTCTTTAAATAAAAATGTCTATGGGCCACAGCATCCACTTACGTTCAATTGAACTGTGTGCTCGATTGTTACCCTTATTCTATAAAAAAAATGAACTAAACGCCGCCCGAGTGATAAAAGCGACTCGCTGCAACCTAACGGAAAAGTATTTGTTTTAAGAATTACTGTTCTGAATCAGTATGTTTTTCTATGTGTTGCATCCATACCCGTGACGAGCGAAGTTGGTTTAAATAATAAATCAATTACAATAAATATCTTCCATCGACAGACGGTATAAACTTGTGACTTGTGCCACACACCAATGTGATAAAGGCGTAAGTCCAAGTTGATCATTCGTAACACGTCTACAGACTTCACTTTTCACTTACGAGTCATTTCAACCTGCCTTGAACAGAATGATCCGTTGTTCGCATGAGTACAAATCAAAACGTTATAGAGCGTGTTCCTCTTAAATCAATGCGAGATGATGATGAGAAACTGACACTGACAACAGAAATACAAACTACGAGAGAACAAGAGATGAGCAGCAGCATCTTCCCAATAACTAAAAATATATAAAAAACTGCGACGCTACTATACCTAGTAAATTCCTCCCTCCCCACCACCATCAGGCAATCTTTCAGGGGATATTTGTTTTAAGCTGCACTCTTTTAATAGACTGTAATATAACTGAATTCGCAGCAATAATATTTATTAATTGGGTCTGGTCAATTCAAATTATGTATGTATGTGATACAACAATTTTTTAGTGTGTGGTATAAATGATGAAGAAGTAAATTAAATTGCAGCAACGAAATGATTTAAAAGCGGTGAAGCCGCTGTTACTTTGAGCACTAATACAAACCGTGTAAGTCCAATGTTGAACATGGACCCGCTTACATAAATGTGATTTTAGAGAACCGTAAGCTAGTCTTTTATCTAAAACAAAAATAGACGATGTAAATAATTAAACATTGTGATTACACGTTTTATCGTAAGGGTGACGAAGGAGTAAAGTCCAACTAAATGGTAAATTGATGGTTTGGTTTAAAGAAAGTCACACCTATCCTCGATTATGAATCAAAATGTAGATACGTTGTTACCCCTGATGAGTGAGATAGAATGCTTCATTGGCAGTTAAAAGGGTCTTCTGTTATCTACACTAACCATACGAAATAAAACAGCATTGAGCTGCTAATTTACGCTAGTATTCTGTGAGTGCGTGGTCCTATCTCGATATAGCCAACCCATACGTGCTGCAGCCATAATACCAATAATATTTTTTTATATGGGGATGATTTTAATATTTTTTATAGCATTGGGGACAAACGAGCACACAGTCCACCTGATGGTAAGTGGATGCTGTGGTCCATAGACATCCCCATTCTCCTCAATTAAGAATCAAAATGCAAATGCGTTGTCTCCCTTGAGGGCAAAGATGGAATGCCTCGATTCCAGTAAACCGGGTCTCCGGTTCCCTACACTCACCCGTTCATGCTACAACTAAAATATAGCTGCAGCTTGGCTCTACCACGTAAAAAATAGACTTACATATCAAACAAGTAATAAAATTGCGACCGTGTAGTGGCAGTGTAAGAATATCTACTACTTCATATCGTATCAGCGAGCATAGCCACCTGGCCGGCCATCCCTCAATAAAGCAATCCATGGGGAGGCCTATGTTCAGCAGTGAACTTTTCATGGGATGTAATAGATGAACGAATGCATGTATGAAATATGAAATGCCGCTGTGTATATGAAAGCCCGCTGTGATCTCACAACTTGCACCACACTCTAAAGCTGGCTTTCCACGATGGGATACAATATATATTATATCCCAAAATATAAATTATATCCTGCGATTGCCCTTCACACATTACAAAATTTATTTATGTAACATTTTATTTATGTAATTTATTTTTGCATCACAAAAAATATTTATGTAATATATATTATATCTCAGTGGAAATGGTTTCATTTAAAAGTACGGTGAGCGATATTAATTTATATCCCGATATGTAATATAAATTATATTATATCCCATAGTGGAAAGTCGGCTTTACGTCACCAATGCGTCATTCAACTACTTATGTATACAACAACCGCGTTCTCTTCTGACTTGCGAGTTATTTAACGTTCCGTCGCTTCTACAGACAACTTTCAATGTGACGAGACATTGATGGGTCGTAACGCAAATGTAACAGATCCTGTCTTGATTTAGTAATGGGTTAATTTTCTACATAGGAAAATGTCTGAGCACGTAAAGCCTAAGCATTAAGTATTAATGTGCTCCAGACCGAATAACGTCACGGCGGCCCTGATAATAGTTGGGCAAAGGTGCACTCTCTATTGCCTCACTCTCATAGTCCGATGGGAACGTAATTTGTTACGACCTTAGAGAGATCAGGAGATCTAGACTTTTTTTATAGCATAAAGGTGACAACGAGCACACAGTCCACCAGAGATGATAAGTGGATGCTGTGGCCCATAGCCATCTAGATTTATCCTCGATTAAGAATCAAAACTTAAATGCGTTGTCACCCTTGAGGACTATGATGGAATGCCTCGTTTCCAGTAACAAAAGTGTCTCCAGATCCCTACACTCACCATACGAAACAGAGCAATATTAAGCTGCTATTTCACACTGGTATTCTGTGAGAGCGTGGTCCTGCCCCGGTCTGCAATATAGCTGCAGCGTGGCCCTACCACGTTTAAAAATACCCTAATACAATATGTTCAGAAATTTTTATAGGCTGTAATGATTCAAATAATGAATTTTATAGATGAGGGTCGAACTCAGGTTCCGAAATTATTAAATTCTAAAGCGATCGCTTATCCCTCATGCTAAAGTGGCTTCATCGGCCCTTACCCATAAAAATATGACTTTTCATAAAAAGTGAAGGCTTCAAAGATTCAAAGGTGCAAAGACATAAGTATCGAAGCTTAGAATTAAAGCCTCGACTTCTGAAGCTATTGTGCGGAATTTGTTTTATTATTTTTCGTTAGACTTAGGAATAGCAAAAAAAAAAATAGTATTATAGTTACATAAAAAAAAATTCATCCCCTAATTTGCCAATCTTCGGGGTGAAATTTTTGTCTCCTAATTTATATGCGACGCCACTGAAGTACCTATAATCTATTTACTAAAAAAAATAAAATCGGTCCACAATATAAAAGTTGCATTAATTTTTTTAGCCATTTTCATTGTATTCAATTAATGTTTTTATCGACATTCCCTTTTTTTAAGTAATTATTAAAAAAAAAAAACTAAAAGTTACTAACTTTTTTAGTTAAATATTTGAATGAAAAAAATTGTGATTGGTTGTGTTGTGACATCATTATATCAGTTGAGGCTGTCAATCGCAATCATGGTATACTTTTGTATTTTCTATATTTGGATCACCATGTGTCATAACAAAACATAATATGTAACACATTAGATAACCTGTATTATGTAATGACAATTTTTTTTAACCTTAACAACGTAAAACAGAGTGTTTTATATTTTCACCATACGGTGGCGTTAATAAAGCGATATAAAGACGTCACTGGCATTTGAATTTACTTTAAAAAAAACATTATTAATTATAAAATTACATGAAAATTAATTGTATTTCGCGATGTCGCGAATTGGGTGCAATGAATTTTTTTTTGTTACAGAATGTTATTTAAGAGGTTGCATTATAAACTAAATGTTGTCTGTTCTAGAGTAACATGTAAATACATTAATACATAAAACCATTCTTCAGTATTTTTCTCTTTAACTTTTTTACACTATTTTTATTAAAAAAAATTTCTTTTATTCTTAGTTTATTTATTTCTAATTAGATTGGTATTAAATATAACTAACAATACAATAAGAAACGTAAACATTTAAATTTTCTTAACAAATTAGCTTCCCCTTCGTGAAATCTGTGAAATATTTCACCTCATTCCTAAATAGCGCCGAGTTGTTGTGAGAAAATATCGTGGATGCAATCATTAACGAAATGCTTTAAGTTGCTCTCTCTTTCTTTTCACTAACTTACAACAAAAAGTGACAGCTATAGATATAATTAACACTCAATTATAATCAGAAGAAATCAACAGTTATACTCGTAAGTAAAGCCGATAACATTATTTTTTTATGACATAACGGTGACAAACGAGCATACTGTCCACCTGATGGTAAATGGATGCTGTGACCCGTAGAAATTTACATTCCCCCCCCCAATCAAGAATCAAAATGCAGATCACCCCTGAGGACTAAGATGGAATTTTTTTTGTTGTGTTCCGACTTTTATAAGTGTGATATGAAACACATATTTCATCTCCCAGTCATAAAAATTAAACAATAACAAATCTATCGATATCAAAGCGATCGATGGGGTATCCACTTCAAGAGGCATTTCCCATCGATGACATCACCCTGGTGGACAAACGGACACGTACAAGCCATGGCAGTTAGCGGTGTATTACAAAAACACTGGCAAAAAAAAACATGACCATAAGAAATGTGTTGACGAAGAAAGATGTAAGTAAGCAGCGACTTCCTGATAGCGTCTAAAAAATAAAGAAAACTGCGATTGCCAACCTGTTTGCCAAGCGTGGTAGCTATGGCAAATGTTCCCTCTATAAGGTAGTAGGTATTTAATGGCAACAGTAATAACACAAAAGAAAATTGAATTTTTTTTATAGTTAAATTAAATGTCAAATTATTACTAAGCAGCGATTCGCCAGGACTTCGCACGGGCCCCTATGATGCGACCTTAGGGCGAGGCCTATGTTCAGCAGTAGACTGTAGTACGCTGTAACGGTGACGGTAGGTACAACCTACAACATCCACTTATCATCTCACCAACCCATATATTATAATTGATAGAATCAGGCGTTACTTTGCGGAAATCATAATGGATTTCCGCAAAGGAAAATAAAGATATTAATAGTTTTTTTTTAAGAATATTAACAATGCTATAAACATTAGTAATATTCCCATTAACCACTCGTGGTAAGCTTAAATTGATTGGGTTACGAGTGGTTCACGCCAGTAGTCGAATGGCGGATTTGAACCCACGACCTTTTGAGTTCACGGTCCGCGTCCTGTGCCATTAGGCCACTGTCGCTTTAGTAACGATAATACCACACGAGTTTCGTCTCTATATGAGGCATCTTCAGGTGATGTAGACTCTACGGCAGCCGACCGCTAAGAGCGCCATCATCTTGTTAGTGTCTTATCGGTCAGCCGCCGTGGAGTCTACATCACCTGAAGATGCCTCGTTTAGAGGCGAAACACGAGTCGTATTATCGTCGAAGGTGTGTCTTTCCTAGAATAGTGGAATAGTAGTGGTGTTGGGAGTAGTGGTGTTGGGAGTGCAATTGAGGGAGGGCGGAAGGTGCTCTTCAAACTAGGTAAGACACATCATTTTAGTTAATTGAACGGATGGTTGCAAAGTAACTGTTAATATTTTTACCCATAATATATCAACTCATCACTGTTACATTAATAAAATGTAATGTCAGAGTAATAGGAGACAGTTCACAATCAGATCCAATATCCAAAAAGTTTTTTTGCAAATATTATAGGGAGCCCAAACCCGCAAAAATTTAAGCACTACGAGAATAAATTCGAGATTGTACCCTTAACTGCTCTTCATTTGTTGTCAGAATCGAACGAGTAAAGAAGCGCAAAGTACAAGAGTTTTAAAGAATTGCGTCGAATGCATAAAAACGAATCGGAGATATCTTTACTTTTTGTCGGTTAGAAGCGTGGCCACAAAACTAGCGAAAGGAAAAGCGTGGCGAGAGCGAGACAAAAACACTCAATATATTTTATTTCAAAAGTAACAATAATGTAGCCTACCAAAAGTACACCGCTAAATATAATGTTCCCACATAAGTTGCCCCTGAAGAATATTCGTCGTAGTTTTTTTTGGATTGGCAAGCTGGTTGGTAACTTTAGTACTTTATTATTTTGAGATGTTATCAGGACGACTTAACTCCAGCTTTATTTTCTTCTGTTGTCTTTTACGACATCGGCGGGATATTATGAGGTGGTCGATTCTCTTACGCCAGCTCTACACGGCGGCTTATTTAAATTTATAAAGAGTAAATCCAAAACAACCCTCCTTTTGGCTATCAAGGGATAATTTAGGCAAACTTATTTGCTAAAAGTACTTTATTAAACCTCAATACCTGAATCCTTGTTCGCGTAAGGATCGAGTGTTCTATATATAAAAAACAAACTTTTTGGAATCTTTGATTAAATTAGTAATCTGAACTTTTTAACACATCTGGAGAAACTGCATTAGTGTGCAGTGTGGTAGAAATCGGACGAGTTTCTCAAGGTACGTGACGTATTACTAGCGGCACTTACCTCGGATCAAATAATTATTGTTATCGCAGAAAATTACTTTAAGACACCTATTTAAATAGATCGATTTCACTCGACAGGGTAAAAGGAGGCAAATTTGCATCCCATATTTACATGAAAAATATATAAAAAAAATATTTATAAAATTGAAACAATGTATTTCCGAATTGTTATCGAATTCAGTTAAAACTAGAAGTTATGATGGTGTAACACATTACAATTGCATGGATAGAAGAAAATGAAAAGGGTGCCCTTATATGCTAGTGGAAACTTAATGTGATAAAAAAATTTAGGGATTTTAATCTTTTTATATTGTGATATAGCAAATATACATAAAATGTCACATTTAATATCTTAAATAGAATAGAACGTGTAATTTACATATAGTAGAATATATGTAAATAATATATATGTGCACAATTGAAAGAATATGCTTCAAAATTTTTATCGATTTTAGTTCTTCGAAGTATTAAAATTTAAGTAAATAAAATAAGAATAACGCATTACGATAAACGGACAAAACGTAATGTTGAGGGTTGCCATGCGATAGAGGAAACTTAAAAAGTGGAACTATAGTTAAGGTTTTTTAATATTTCTTTATATTACAAGATGTTTTTCATTATTAATTTTATTTCACATTTTTAATTTACTCGTAAAATTAGGTACAAAAACTACATGAATATAATAGAGTCAACTAGGGAATTGTAACTGTAACCACATGTTAAATAACCCAGTTACCAGATACAGAACTATCAACTATAATTTAGCAAATTGTAACTTTATTCCCACAAACGGCTTTGAACAAGTTTCGGAGACCACAACACCAGTTTATTGTTACAAATGTGGGAGCGGTAAACCGCTGATTTCAAAGCCACAACTAAAGACAGTTTTAACCGCGATCGGCGAGATATAAATTCAAAATGGCCGTCGCTTTTTTTGCCGCCCAATATCGTAACAACGCTGGTCGTTGACTTCGTTTAGTGCACGCGATGAAGTCTAGAAACACCTGAAGTGGTATTCGGATCGTAAATGAATAGTCTTAAACTTTCGGCACCACATAATTTCTGTAAGTATAGTATGTCCTCTACATACCTAATACTTATAGGTGCAATAGTACTAAAAAGTAAAGTAAATTTAGTAAAGTTACTGCCTCTATACGTTGGCACAAGCTTTTACTGCTGGGCACAGGACTTCTTGTACTTCTGAGGGCTTTAGGGCAAGGAAGTGTCCGCCACGCTGCCCTAATGCGTGTTGGCGGACTTCACACGTCATCCAAATATTTCTTCTCAGATATGCAGGTTTCCTCACGATGTTTTCCTTCATAATCGAGCATGTGATAAATAAGTACCTACTTAACATTGCAATTAACAATTTCATTGGTGCCGGCGGGTATCGAACCCGGGTTGCTCACGTACCTACTGTGAATTTTACAGCGAGCGCTAAACCTCTGAACTACTACGACTCTAACAAATAAACCAAAACTTTTTGTATATATAATACCAAGACTTTTGAGGTTTTGGTTTGGTCGCAAAAATTTTCTATTATCCACTCGTATGTCGGGGTCATTTTGGCCAATATGGCGCATCTGTCGAAGTACTTCCAAATTACTTCCTGCTGTTCATTAAAATGACTATTCATTTTGTATAAAAGGTATATTAAAATCATATATCAATGGAAACTTTATTAAATAAGCTATCAGATTATGCATAACTTTAATACAGGTTTACTTCGAAAGTGATAATAATTTGAAAATGAAAGTCAGAAAAGTGTTTTTTTTCCCAATTTTCTGAAAAGGTGTAAGAATTATAAATTGAAGCCTTTATTCCAAGTACTATTTGTTTTACTTGTACGTCCAAAGCATATTAAATAATAAAAAAAAATCATAAATTTTTCGTTTACGACAAAGTCGAGAAAGGCCTCACTTAGCTCTACTCTACATCGGGACAAAAAAATAAGGATGTTCAAAACTAATCAAATTTCGACAAAATCAATCATGCAGATATATATATATATATATATATATATATATATATAATCGGAATCTCGGAAACGGCTCCAACGATTTTCATAAAATTTAGTGTCCAGAGAGTTTCGGGGGCAATAAATCGATCTAGCTAGGATTTATTTTTAGAAAATGTCCCTTTGTCCGTGTTTTCAGGCAATAAAAAAACTGGTACAATATAAGAAGGTAAATTTTGACAGGTTACTAACGATCGTAATAGCTCAGATGGGATGTTGTTCGGGCGTAATATCGGTGTTCCGTGGTTCGCGTCCCGTCTTGAGTCCGACTTTTTTTCCTTTTTTTTCAAGTTCCAAATTAATCTAATTGCACTCATGATTTTTTATTCAAATAACCAGTTCAGTTTTTTCTATTATGTCAATAAGATCAAAAACTATTATTCATGTAATTTGTATATAAATGTAACTTAAAAAAAAACCGAGCAAAGCTCGGCCATCCGGGTACTATGTTATATATTATATATATACATATATATATATATATATATATATATATATATATATATATATATATATATCACATATATGTTACAAATAGTTTGCTATCACTCGACGCCATATTATGGCGTTTGACAGATGCGCATGTTATTTGCGACGCCAGAATATGGTGTTTGGACAAACGAGAGGTTAAATAATAAGGATGATAAACGAGCGCACATTCTACACGTGGTAGAGCCTCGCTGCAGCTATATTATGGTTGTAGCACGAAATTCTTAATCGAGGATAAATGTGGTTGTCTACGGGCCACAGCATCCACTTACCATCAGGTGGACTGTGTGCTCGTTTGTCACCCTTATTCTATATAATAAAAACGCAGTCCACCTGACGGTAAGTGGATGGTTTGGTCAATAGGGATCTACATTTATCCTCGATTAAGAATCATTAATTGTTATCCCCGAGCTTGGATCAACAATACTGTTGATCGAAGACCCTGAGGACTAAAATTGGATGCCTCGTTTCCACTGAAAACAGCTTCCGGTTCACTATACTCACCATACGAAATATACATTAAGCAGCTATTTTACGCTGATATTCTGTGAGCGTGCTCTTACTAAGGTCGAGCCGACGCATTCGTGCTACAAACCATAATGTAGCCGCAGCGTGGCTTGGTAAAACCAAAACTCTACCACGAATGTATTGGTGTGTGTCCCTCAGCTTTGCCCAAATTGTGAGGTTCCACTTCAAGCGTACGTACCATTGAACTTTCTCCACAAAGATCTGAAGTTTTTTACTAACAGATTCGACTCCGTGGCACAGTGGCTTAGCAATGAGTTACAGCGCCGGGGTTCGCGGGTTCGAATCCTGCACAGAACAAGTATTTGTATGGCCTACAAGTAATTGTTCCGGGTCTGGATGTTTGTCCTTGTGATATTTATGATTTTAAACTGCCCTCACGATACAGGAGAAAATCCTAGTGAGAGAGATACCGTTTTAAAAAAAATAACTAATAAATAAATAAAATAACTAATATCAGTCAGTATAATATGGAACTACATATGTAACACATTACTAAATAACTCTTAATCAATCCGAAATTGTAACGGAAAACACGCTGTGTTTATCGCGGGGGACGATCATCTTTATTGTGGCAGAGATAGGATTATTGGCGGTCCCTCTCGCACCAATCTTAGGTTGGAAAGAGACAGTGTTGAGCACTTGAAGTAATTTCTTTATCGATGGAGATATCACTACGCTACTTACAAATATACTGATATGTAGGGTGTCCATACTTATGGTAGAGATAACTAACGATTTATGTCTCAAAATTTGATTTCGCTTTCTTTCAATAATTACAGCCAATCAGAACAAACCGGGCTAGCAAACCGGGATCGATCCCCGCCGGCACCAATGAAATTGTTAAATGCAATTTTAAGTGCTGATTTACTAAGTGTTCAGCGATGAAGGAAAACATCGTGAGGAAACCTGCATGTCTGAGAAATAAGAAAAAAAATATTTCGAAGATATGTGAAGTTCGCCAACATGCATTGAGGCAGCGCTTTCAGAAATGAACGTAGGCCTGTGCCCAGAAATGGGATTTATATATAAAGGCTGTAACTAACTAGCTAACTAATCAGAACATACAGGAGTTTCCCCTACAGCTTGCCTCACGGTACAGGATATTTTCCAGGTTGGCAAACCCCAGATTTTATGTTATTGAGTAGTTATCAGGAAAGTATATAATATGTGTATGCGCACCTGCTGTTAAAATACGCTTTTTACCTCATAAGATAACCAAAGGATGGCATGAGGTAGCGGATTCTCTTACTTTTTGGATTTTGGCAACATAAAATACCGTTTTAGGTAATTTCATAAGTATATACTCGTAAAACATATGCGTATAAATCATGTTGTATAAAAGATTATGCGGGTTGTGTATAAATAAATAAACCAAAACTCGCTCGATGTTGCTAGACGTCTGATACTGCGTCAAATCGGAAATAAAAACGTGGTGACTACATCAATTCCCTCTTAACAATTACGCGAGGCCCATTTTCAAAAGTGGGGTGCTCTACTTTCTGTTTACCAATTCGATTCTGCCAATTGGAAAACCATTAGACGTGGTACAACCATGGTAAACCTAAATTGTGGTTGTAGCACGAAAGGACCACGCTCTCACAGAATACCAACGTAAAATACCAGCTTAATGCTGTGTTTCTTATGGTGAGTGTGGTAAACCGGAGACCCTTTTTACTAGAAATGAGTTATTCCATCTTAGTTCTCAGGGGTGACAGCAGATTCTCAACCTTGGATAATGTGATGTCTATGGGCCAGAGCCACCACTTACCATTAGGTGGACTGTGTTCATGCCAATAGTCCGTGGCAACTGATTCCAATATTTACTTCGTCTCGAGGTACCTACAACATAACCAACCATTTATTACGTGGAAATTGTCCCAAAATTCACCACATAATTGTTGGTTGCCCTATCAATAACGAACAAAACTGTTTCCAAGATAAAACTCATACAAATCAATCATTATACTGTATATAGGCTTAAGAATCGATAAGCCACGTGGACTGTTACGAATTGTAATGATTAACAACTGTACGTCAAAACTGAAAATTTCCTTATCCGCCGTAATTAGATAAGATTCCTGTAAATAGATTAGGTAAAACCTTGACTTACGCATTTAGATATAGTCATACGAAGCAATTATAAACGTATTAAATAATAAAATACTAAAAATATTAATATTGGCGATGAAGATAACAGATTCAGTATTAGTATCGAGTATTAAATAGTCATTTTTATACGTGGTAGAGCCATGCCGCAGTTATATTAAGTATAGTTGTAGCACAGCAATGGGCCGGCTCGACCGGGGAAGGAACACGCTCTCACAGAATACCAGAGTGTTAAATAGCAGCTTAATGCTGCTGTGTTTCGTATGGTGAGTGTAGAGCCGGAGACCATTTTTACTGGAAACGAGGTCTTCCATCTTAGTCCTCACGGGTGACAACGCGTCTGCATTTTGATTTGCAATCGAGGACAGATGTAGATGTCTATGGGCCACAGCAACCACTTACCGTCAGGTGGACTGTGTGCACGTTTGTGACCCTATTCCATAAAAAAAAAATTATAAAAAAATTACTTTTAATAAACAGTAAAAACGTTACTGTTACAGTCGATTAAAGTTCACTGCCGAACATGGCCTCTCGTAGGGGGCATATTTGCCATAGTTGGCACGCTTGGCAAGCGGGTTGGCATCCGCGGTTTTTTATTTTTAGTCGTTATTATAAAGACGCTGTTGCCCATCTCATGATTCGTTCACTCTGTCACCTCTTACGACACCCACGGGATGATAAGGGGTAGTAGATATTTTTACACCGCCACTACTCGGTGCGTAAAATTTAAAAGCGGACTCAACGTGGTTTGACGTGATAGAGCCATGCTGCAGTTATATTAGTAGTATAGTTGTAGCACGAATGGGTCGGCTCGACCGGGGAAGGACCGCTCTCTCACAGAATACCAGCGTCAAATGGTAGCTTAATGCTGCTGTGTTTCGCATGGTGAGTGTAGAGCTTAGTCCTCACGGGTGACAACGCATCTGAATTTTGATTCGTAATCGAGGATAGATGTAGATGATGTGTCACAGCAACCACTTACCATCAGGTGGACTGTGAGCTCGTTTATCACCCTATCATTAAAAAAAACTAAAATATTTTTTTTAAACCGCATTATTCTCATAACGCATCATTCGTGCTCTGGTATTCTGTGAGAGCGTGGTCTGGTATTCAGCTATGAATAGCTGTGGCGGTGTTCTACTTAAACAAATCATAAGCGTGGTGCCAATACATTAATGTTATAGCAACTTTAAAGTGCTCAATCTGCTATTATCAGAAGTCTCAAGGCCAAAGGTAATTTTGACGACCGGCTCACTGCATTTTAACCGACTTAAAAAAGGAGGAAGTATTTAAGTCGACTGTATGTTTTTTATGTATCAAAACTTTTCTCTGGATGAACCGATTTTGAAGTTTCTTTATTTGAAAGCTGGTGCTTCTCATGTGGTCCCATATAGATTTGATCAAGACCTGACCGGTAGTTTTTATGTTATCCTTAAAGTAAAGTAAAGTAAAGTTATAGCCCATATATGTCCCACTGCTGAGCACAGGCCTCCTTTCATTTCTGAGAGGGTTTTAGGGCAAGGAATAGTCCGCCACGCTGCCCCAATGCGTGTTGGCGAACTTCACATGTCTTCGAAATATTTTTTTTCTCATTTCTCAGACATGCAGGTTTCCTCACGATGTTTTCCTTCACCGCCGAGCACGTGGCAAATCAGCACTTAAAATTGCAATTAACAATTTCATTGGTGCCGGCGGGGATCGAACCCGGTTTGCTCGCGTATTGTGAAATTTACAGCGAGCGCTAACCCTCTGAGCTACCACGGCTCTAGTGAAGTTATCCTTAATAAAGCGTATTTAATTGACTTCTAATACATAGATGACGTTATCATTTTATTTATATTGAAATCGGTTGAGTTATCCGGAATATTGCTAGTTGCCAAGCGTGTTAAAAACGTAGAGCGGTATTAGGTATTATATCATTTGGTTTTAGGACACTGTATGATATAAAATTAGCCTCGAAAATTTGGTGGTTTTTCCACTTAACATATTTTTTTAAGTATTATAAAATAATGATTTCTCAAATTTACGCGAACACTACACGTTTAATTAAACTATTATTTACAGATTATATCGCGTTTAATTCAACTTTAATTTATTTTTATTATCCCTCGTTTATTATTCGTCGTGAAGCACCGACGCTCCGGGAAGTCTGCAGTCTGCGAACATGTTCAAGATCGTCCCCACCATTACATTCGATTTGATAAACCACAAATCCTCGCAAAAGAACACCGATCCCTACCAAGGATGATACGCGAGGCTTTTGAAATTAAAAAACATCCAAATTTCAATAGAGAAGATGGATGGGTGCTGCCAGCTGCTTGGGATCCTATAATTTACAAAATTAAATCCAAACCTAAGCATACCACTGCAAGACTTCATGATACTATAAGCTCGTTTTGCGTAAATCGGACCAAAAATTAATATTCAAAAACTGAAGGTAGCCGGACTAACTATGACATTGGGACGTCAAACATCTCAGTCCCCCCCTCCCCCGTGACCATGGGTGCTGTAAAGCACCCGAAACGTCGGGATAATAAAAATAAATTAAAGTTAAATTAAACGCGATAAAATCCGTAAACAATAGTTTAATTCAATATTATAAAATTCTTATACAACCAACCACATACAACCAAAATTTTGGTATATGATTTTTGGCTATATCCTTGAGTTGCATAAAATGGAAACATATCATGTAATTTTCTCGATAGAAAAAAATTGCAAAGTAGGCTCTAATTACTTACATTTCTCCATGACACCACAATACTTTTACGAATAAGTTCATGGAATTATTTTTAAGGCATAGTAAATAATCATATCTAGGTTCTCATAAACCATTTTTTAATCCATAACGTAGTTTTGTTAAAAATAATATAAATGTTGTTTGGCGCATACTTAGCTTATTTCCGAGCGCTTGCTCGGTATTGCTATCTCATAATTTCCGTACTATGAAGTCATTGCATCACTTTCATTTCGACACTCCCTCAGTCGTCCGTTAGCTTTACCGACAAAGGAATAAGCCACGCCCCCAAAACTACGATTTATTTTCAAGGTTAAAGACCGTTACCACTATAATGTAATTATTATCTCGTCATCGCTTCTTAAAACGTCCGCAATTTTTTTTTTATTCAGACGTCTGGTTTTTTTTTTTTTATATAGAATAACGATCACCAAACCAGCATACACTTGACCTGATGGTAAGTACATGTTCTAAGCTCACAGACATCTACATTTATCCCAAATTAAGTATCAAAATGCAGATGCGTTTTCACCTCAGGAGACTAAGATGGAATGCCTCGTTTCCAGTAAAAAGGGTCTCCGGTTCTCTACACTCACCATAGGAAACATAGCAGCATAAAGCTGCTATTTTACGCCGGTATTCTGTGAGAGCATTTTCATTACCTCTTAATCTCTTAAACTATCTTTTTTTCCCATTTCAAGAGTTTAAGAGATTAAGAGGTAATGAAAACGCTCTCACAGAATAACAGCGTAAAATATTAGCCTAATGCTGCTATGTTTTGTATGATGAGTGTAGAGAACCGGAGACCCTTTTTACCGGAGATAAGGCGTACAAGTAACATGCTTATCAAAGTTTATCTTCATAAAATTGTCTTGATGATGAAGTAACTTTCGTACGTAAGGATTAATATACCATGTCTAATTATAACGCTATGTGCGTTATCGTTGTAAATCGTAATCACGTTTTAATTTTCAACAATTATTTATCACAAAATACCTTATTGTGGTTTGTGTATAAGAAATAAAGATCAATTTTATTTTTTCTCAAGAACATTATACATATTTACTTACTAAGCAGTACTACGCCAGCGCACGCAGTAAACTAGTTCGGAAGCGCTTTTGCTTTCGACTTGCTTAACAAAAACAAATATTTAATGCCAGCTGAGAGATGAAGCCTGATGCTAAACGGCCTATACTATTCCTCGTGAATCTGGCTATCATAATTTACAAAAATAATTCTTCAAATCGGACTTGTAGTAGCCGAGATTAGCGTGTTTACGCAAAAAAAAACTCATCCGCTTTATTATATTACTAGTAAAGATTTAATTTTTTTTACACCCTTTTAAGGTTCCGAACCCCCCCCCCCCCGAAGAGCCGTGGTAGCTGAGATGGTTAGCGCTCGTTGTAAATTTCACAGTACGCGAGTAACCCGGGTTCGATCCCCGCCGGCACCAATGAAATTGTTAATTGCAATTTCAAGTGCTGATTTACCACGTGCTCGGCGGTGAAGGAAAACATCGTGAGGAAACCTGCATGTCAGAGAAATAAGAAAAAAATATTTCGAAGACGTGTGAAGTTCGCCAACACGCATTGGGGCAGCGCGGCGGACTATTCCTTGCCCTAAAACCCTCTCAGAAATGAGCGGAGGCCTGTGCCCAGCAGTGGGACGTATATAGGCTGTAACTTTACTTTTTACTTTATTAGGGTTCCGTACCCCAAGGGTAATCAACCAAAGGTTAATCAATAGGGTCTCTATTTCTAAACCTCCGCTGTCCGTCCGTCCGTCAGCTGGCTGTATCGCATGATCCCTAAAGACCGATTTACACTTCGACAAGTACAGTAGCGAGTTTAGTTACAGGGCAGTTGATAGTAAACGGTTAAGTGGGCAGTAGCGTTCAAACAATGTCTTCGTGGCGAGTTTAGTTAAGGACATTACTTCATAGAGTTCGTTGGAGTATGACCTTTCAAGACTACAGAATTTTTTTGGTTTTTGTTTAAGTTGGTTCTAGGATTACGTCAAGAATTTTTTTTTAAATTAAATGATCCAGTCTGAGAAGTATTAATGGTTGTTGCTAAAGAAGTTTTTAAGAATTTTCATGTGCGTGTTTAATTTTACAGTTTGAACTTCTACTATTATATAAACATTCGTGTTCTAAATACTTCTGTACGAATTTATACGTGATATCTTCCGTCCATTTTATTATTAAAACTCAATATAAAACGTATAAATATTCAATAAACAGTATCGTACAAACTTTGCGCGTTTCATTATAGAAGTACAATTGTACGTTTTGGCGCGCAAACTTATGCACTGAACTAAACTCGCTCCTTTACGGCGCCTCTACACGTTGGCCAACACAGTGGCGAATGTAGTGGCCAATAGCATTGGCCAACGTGTAGACGGGGTGTTTGGGCTTCATTGGTATGTATTGGAACGATGGCCCGCAAGTTGGCGCGAGATCCGTGTGGAGTCGGTTTTTTACAAAAGATCAAAGGATTGTTGGCAGAGTTTGGTCGCCGCGTCCACACGTTGGCCGTGCGTTTAGTTTGCTACAAGCTCCCAGAGTGATTACACTCATCTGATTTAAATTTTATATTCAAGCTTTGTAGGATGGATGCCCCAATTACCAGCCTTTTAGTGCCAATTTCAACTTTAAACATTCCTACTACTTTAATTATTTTTAAACATTTGTTTTAATCGATTAACTATTTATCAAAAAAATAACGAACATTTATTTACAATCAAATTATTGAGAGAACAATTTTAAAATGAAAAAAAAATGAAGCACGTCGTTTATACGTGGTAGAACCATGCAGTTATATTAGAAGTATAGTTGTAGCACGAATGGGTCGGCTCAACCGGGGAAGGACCACGCTCTCACAGAATATTAGCGTAAAATAGTAGCTTAATGATGCTGTGTTTCGTATAGTGAGTGTAGAGAACCAGAGACCCTTTTTAAAGGAAGCGAGGCATTTCATCTTAGTCCTCACGGGTGAGAACGCATGAGTTTTTCATTTATGTTCTAAGTTATAATTAGTACCACTGTATTGGCCAACGTGTAGAGGCGACATAATGTCGCCTCTACACGTTGGCCAATACAGTGGCGAATGTAGTGGCGAATATATTGGCCGAGAGTTGGTGACGGCGTCCACACGTTGGAACATCGTTCAGTTTACTTCGGTGCGGGCGAATGTGCGGACGAATTTATTTCATTTTAGACGACGGCTCCGTGGCGCAGTGGCTTGGCAATGAGTGGCTGTGCCAGGGGTTGCGGGTTTGAATCCCGCATGGAACAAGTATTTGTCTATCCTACAAATAATTGTTTCGGGTCTGGATATGTGTCCTTGTGCAATTTATGTTTGTAAGCTTCCTCCGCGATACAGGAGAAAATCCAAGTGTGGGGGGTAACGTTTTTATAAAATAATTATAAAAGAATAGTGAATATTAATGGGGCTGTAAATAGATATACGATATACGATTAGCTTTATTTATTCTTTACATGCATCAGAAACTGGAATAAATACCATTAATTAGAACTTAACTTATTTTAAAGTTAAAGGAGTTATAATCGATTAGTCTATGTTTAAAAATTGGGTTTTGTTTTTAAAGTTTAGCAAAACATATACTTGCTTTTCTATCAGACATTTGATGTATATAAAAACACCTTATAATTTATTTGGTAATTTAATTACTTTTTGAGAAAGACAAAAACAATAGCAATAAATATAATTAACACTGACTTAATAATAGGTACTAATTATAACTTAGAACATAATTGAAAAACTCATGACGAGCAAAGTGGCTCAGGACCATGTTTTGCGGCAGTCTGTGGAGGAGGATGTTCAGTAGTGGACTTGTGGAGAGCTGTAATGATGATGATGATTCGAAAACTTGCACGATTAAATTATAAGAAATCGACGCTTTTTTATATAGGATAGGGTGACAAACGAGCACACAGTTCACCTGATGGTAAGTGGTTGCTGTGGCCCACAGACATCTACATCTATCCTCGATTACGAATCAAAATGCAGATGCGTTGTCACCCGTGAGGACTAGGACCGAGGAGGAGGAAGATGAAATGCCTCGTTTCCTTAAAAAAGTGTCTCTGGTTCTCTACACTCACTATATGAAACACAACATCATTAAGCTACTATTTTACATTGATATTCTGTGAGAGCGTGGTCCATCCCCGGTCGAACCGACCCATTCGTGCTACAACTATACTTCTAATATAACTGCATGGTTCTACTCGACGTGCTTCATTTTTTTTTTCATTTTAAAATCGTTCTCGTAATAATCTGATTGTAAATAAATGTTCATTATTTTTTTATAAATAGCTTATCGATTTAAACAAATGTTTTAAAAATAATTAAATCGAGCTAATTAAAGTAGTAGGAATGTTTAAAGTTGAAATTGGCACTAAAAGGCTGGTAATTGGGTCATCCACCCTACAAAGCGTGAATATAAAATTTTAATCAGATGCGTGTTATCACTCTGGGAGCTTGTAGCAAACTAAACTCGAAGCCAACGTGTGGACGCGGTGACCAAACTCTGCCAACAATCCTTTGATCTTTTGTAAAAAACCGACACCACACGGATCTCGCGCCAACTTGCGGGCCATCGTTCCAATACATACCAATGAAGCCCAAACACCCCGTCTACACGTTGGCCAATGCTATTGGCCACTACATTCGCCACTGTGTTGGCCAACGTGTAGAGGCGCCGTTACACGAATTAAATGCGTTGTCTCGCCTGAGGACTAAGATGGAATGCCTCGTTTCCAGTAAAAAAGGGTCTCCGGATCTCTACACTCACCACACGAAACACAGCAGTATTAAGCTGCTATTTTACGCTGGTATTCTATGAGAGCGTTGTCCCACGTATCTCTAGCTCTACCACGTATAAAAGTAAGCAGAAGTGGCCATGTAGCGACCATATAGCTCGAAGAACCGACAAAAGATGGGGAAAGAAGGTTTTTGAGTGGTACTCTAGTACCGGCAAGCGCAGTGACGACCTGATGAGATATGATATAGGTGACTTAGGACCGTGCTTTGTGGCATTCCTTGGGGGAGGCCTATGTTCAGCAGTGGACTTTAGTCGTAATGCATCGAAATAATAAGAATTTGTTTAAATACTAAGAGCCGTGGTAGCTCAGATGGCTAGCGCTTGCAGTAAATTTCAGAATACGCGAGCAAACCGGGTTCGATCCCCGCCGGCACCAATGAAATTGTTAATTGCAATTTCAAGTGCTGATTTACCACGTGCTCGGCGGTGAAGGAAAACATGGTCAGAAAACCTGCGCGTCTGAGGAATAAGAAAGAAAAATATTTCGAAGACATGTGAAGTTCGCCAACATGCATTCGGGCAGCGCGGCGGACACTTCCTTGCCCTAAAACCCTCTCAAAATGAGAGGAGGCCTGTGCCCAGGAGTGGGACGTATATAGGCTGTAACTTTTACTAACATCTTCATGGATTGTACGTCTTAATAAAAATTATTGATCGTCTAGCCTTAAGGTCAAGATAGACTATCGAGTTGTGTCCTCGCGTCCTCGTATCTTAACCGAGGTCAATGTTACGCAAAAATACATATTATTGACCATGTAGTGGCGGTGTGAGAATATCTCTTATATTGCGTAATATAGCCACGATAGTGTCTACTTGTAGTCTAGATATGCTCGTTTGTCAGCCTTATTCTATAAAAAAAACGACGGGTTGCACTCCGCGAGTGATGGCAGAAGTGAAAACTTGAATATTAACGTTGTGCATTTTTTATATTTTGAATGATTAGGGAGTAATTTTGTACGAATTGCTTTAATTATCACACACGAACATTCGCGCAAGCGCCCTGCGCCGCCTAAACGAAACAGCAGGCGCGGGCATACATATTCGCCGCGCCATAGAAAGTGAGGGGGATACTTCCTCTCCTACGCCGTCCGTCTTACGAATTTTCGATCAAGGTCACGTGTCCCGACGTGAGTTTAAAATTTTTTACCCATTGCAAAAAAGTGTACAACGCCGCTAAAGAAGTTTTCACTTCAAAAAACTTATCCGTTCTACTGCGGATATCATTTCTGTCTATCGCGCAGAAACTCCGAGCATAGCTCAATAATATTCGATAAATTGTTAAGAACTAACCCCATTATAATGAAATATTTAAAGACACAAAACAATAAAACTATTCAGAACTGACCGATAATGTCGACGCGTCACAGGGGCGCTTATTACGACGTAACAGGAACATTTTTCCATTCTTTTTTTTTAAATTAAAGTGAAGTGATAAACTAATTTATATACCATCTGATGGGAAATGGTTCCTTCAGTCGATGGGCCGTAACATACCAGTTGACGGAAAGTGGTTCCTGCAGTCCATGGGCACTTGCAGTGACTTGAAACAAAGAAAACTGGGTACGTGTTGTAACTTCCAATTACGAAGATGGAATGCCTCACAGTCTGAAAAATATTATCATACTGGCTTACTATACCCTTTAGAGCAGAACACAGCAGTGCATGCATAAGCAACAGGGTGGTGCCCACTAGGCATGTGTCAATCATGAAAGATTCGTGCCTTTGATCCGGGTCGCACAATAGTATTGATGTAGCAAATATTTTTGAAGAAACCGGATACGAGGATATATCATGTGACCTATTGACTGTTCGCACGAATTGATTTTGAAATATAAATAATCCATTTGAATGAGCGACTCGAACGACCTGGTTCGTAAGAAGAATCAATAGTTAGCGATTGACTCACTAAAAACGAACGCTCAAACGAGCAAAACATGAATGATTTGTTCGTTTGCGCTGATTTTCAGTTCCGGTATAATCAATCAAAACCAATTGACGGAACCTTTTTAAATCGTGATTGGTGTGAATTGTGAATGATTCGAAAACCGACCGAATCCCGAATGATCTGAATGAATTGTTTTTAGTGAAGGGTACTGGAGCCCGAAATGATTCATTACGCGTGACGAAATGTACTAGAACGGTTTGGCCACGAGAAATGAATGATTAACACATGTCTAGTACCCACCTAGACGGACTCCTAGGCAGAAAATAAATCCTACCACCTTATATTTCATTCGAGTTCATCTATTAATTCATTCATAACAACCAACCAAGTCTGCTGACCATAGGTCTTCCCTACAGATTGTTTCATAGGGAAATATTTATCATAACTGCCACACCTTACAGGCGCGGCAGCAACCCAAGACCATTTTAAGCTGTTAATCAAGAAGATGCTTATGCTCATCACTACTTTTTTCATTTCCCTCCATCGCCTCTCACAACATCAATGGGATGATGATGAAATGGGATGATTAATTCTCACATGATGCTATCTCACAGCAAGATGTATTTTATACACTATAATGTGTTACCAGTAAATATGAACTATATTAATTGAACAGGCAACAATTTATTCTGTTGCATTGAATTGTATTGGGCCGGCCTGACCGAGAAAGGACCAAGCTCTCATAGAATATCAGCTCTGTTTTTTAATGCTCCTATACCTCTTTCGTTTGTACTTTCTATAGTGAATGTAGATAAACAAATAACCTTTTCGTTCCATCTTAATCCTCAGGGGTGACAACGCATCTACATTTTGATTTTTAATCAAGGATAAATGTAGATTTCTACGTGCCATCGTATCCATGTACCATCAAGTGCACTATATGTCCGTTTGTCACACTTATTCTATAAAAAAAATTATAACATTCGAGGCAAATCCGTCAGTTGTGAATCCTCCCTTCAGGTATATCGATCGCTTTCGATATAAAACATTCGACATACGCCGTTCCTACGTCACGCATATCAAAGTCTGTCTCGTCCTTGACCGGAATGACGCGTCCCATTGAACTTTTGCACAGATAATGATAAAAAAATTATGCCAACGTATGAACAAAAATATAAAATGTTTTAAAATATTGAGCCGAAATATAATGTAAACGTCGTAAGCAAAATTGTATGGTTTCCCTATATGATGTCACTATGTTACTTTTACTTTTGTTATCACATATCAAAATTTTTATTACAACTGCTTTATTCTCTTTTTTTTTTTATTTTTTTTTATAGGATTAGGGTGACAAACGAGCTCACAGTCCACCAGATAGTGGAGTGGTTGCTGCGGCCCATGGACATCTACATTTATCCTCGATTACACATTAAAATGCAGATGCGTCTCCGTCAAGACTGGCCGCTGTGTAGGAAATTCGGTCTGGAGGACATTATAATTTTAAATAAACAATAATTATTAAAATAAAATTATATATCAAAATGTTGTGTTTGTGTCTAGGAATACGTTTGGATAGGTGGTACCTCACTCTTACCTATTGAAGATGTGCCAGGTATTATTTTATACGTGGTAGAGCCACACTGCGCTATATTACGGTTGTAGCACGAATGAGTCGGCTCTTCCGGGGACGGACCATGATCTGACAGAATACCAGCGTAAAAAAGCAGCTTAATACTGCTGTGTTTCGTATGATGAGTGTAGAGAATCGGAGAACCTTTTTACTGGAAACGAGGCATTCCATCTAAGTCCTCACGGGTGACAACGCATCTGCATGTTGATTCTTAATCGAAGATAAATGTAGATGTGTATGGGCCACAGCATCCAATTACCATCAGGTGGACTGCGTGCTCGTTTGTGACTTTATTCTATAAAAAAGGTATAAGAAGCCAGTAAGCAGTAAGGCAATTCCATCTTAGTTTTCGCGTTGTTACGCGTCTTGATCAAAAATAGATATATCTATAAGCCACAATCATCCACTTACTTCTAGGTGGACTGAACTGACTGCTAATACGAAACATAGATCCGAACCTGCGAAATCTTGCGTATTTGCAAAGATTCGAATTGAATTGCCCACGACTATCTGCCACAAGGGCGGCTTAAAAATGATGTGTTTAACGTGTTCGAAAAATGTAAACAAAAAACCAAACCACAGGTATTCATAAAAGAAGAAAAAATCAAAGAGTTAAAAATGGGTAAAAAAATATAAGAGGAAATCACTGAGGCACTGTTTTGTGTATTAATGTAATACTTTACAAACTGATAAACTTTAATTTATCAAAAAACGTAATTTCACAGTTATATGACATTGTGTAACGAAAAATTGTTAGCCTTCATTAGATAAACTGTTGAAATTCGAATTGGATTTGCTTTTTTCGACTAGAACTTTTTTAATATTATAAAGACAATCGCATAACTATACCTACTGTTTGTTGTTCATGGTATCTGATCAGTGTAGATTCAGATTTCTAGTTTAAATTCGATATACGAAAACAAAGCACGAATTATTAGTTTTCTAGCAATGGTATAGGCCGCAGTGTCACTGCGGAATTTATTCGCCTTAAAATTCTTTATACGATCTCTTCAACTGATCTTTAAAGGGCGCTGAACTTACAGCATACTATACATTATAAACTAGTCAATTATTTAAAAAAAAGAACCTGACTGCAATGATTTGACCAATATTATCATCATACGCCTTTCCCCGAGAATGCCAAAAGCAGGTCCTGAGCCACCTTCATCCTTCATCCCTCGACTTCCTGCACCTCTTACCATGCCGTCATTCCATCTACCACTGATGTCAATAACGGTAGATATAACTAAAATAAAATATATTTTATGTACAAATTATTTATATTTTGAATTTACTTAAAACCTTTATGTGATACATCTTTTCGAGGTCGCAAATTATTGACGGACCATGTCCGCCATTTTTAATTTAAGCTGACATAATAATATATTTTATGTTACTCGCGCAATCATGACAAATCAATTTAAATATCATTTGCCAAAATCATCACATATAAAAAAAACTTTGAGCCGAGTTCAAAAAAAAAGAAGTTTAAAATTCGATTGCATATTCTTATTTTGTATGTATGTTATGATATCTTCGTCAATTGATTTTCTACGTGGTAGAGCCACGTTACAGCTATATTATGGTTGTAGCACGAATGGGTCGGCTCGACCGGGGAAGGACCACGCTCTCACAGAATACCACCGTAAAATAGCAACTTTAGCGCTGCTGTGTTTCGTATGGTGAGTGTAGAGATCCGGAGACCCTTTTTATACTGGAAACGAGACATTCCATCGTAGTCCTCAGGGGTGACGACGCTTTTAAATTTTGATTCTTAATCTAGGATAAATGTAGATGTCTATGGGCCTTAGCATCTACTTACCATCAGGTGGACTGTGTGCTCGTTTGTCACCTTTATACTATTACAAAAAAAATGAGAACTGAGTTTGATTATTCTATTTCTATGAAATAGATTTCTACTTTAGGGGTAGTCCCATACAAATTTGGGGAAAACATTCCCCACCCCTAAATGTGGCAAAATAGGGGCTGTAGTTCTAAATGTAACTAGCCAGCCTCCTTGTCTAATGAAATTAGGATGTTTTTAATTTCAATAGCCTCACGTATTATCCTAGGTAGGAATCGACGTACTTCCGTGAGAATTTATGTTCTATCAAACCTGATGTCACGGCGGGGGCCGTCTAGGATATGACCACAAGCTGCGGCGTGAAACACTTAGGTTCCGAGAAATCTTATTAAATTTTATTTTAATAAACAATCCTATATTGTCTTTTTATCGATAGATGAATAGACTATTCGTGTCACGTCACTAGTGACGATAGGCTGCAACTTTGTTGCATAAACGAAGACCTTCGCGGCAATCATAAAGCGATTAGTTAATACGAGTCAAGTGGCAAGTTAAGACGTTTACACCTTTATCAATATAGATGAAGAAATAAGCGGGCATTAGGGGTTATTCACCCGAATTCGCGTGAGAATAAGGTTGTCAAATGAACACACAGTCCGTCTGATGGTAAGAGGATGCTGTGGTCCATAGCCTTCATCTATATTCGATTGAAAACTAGATGCAGATGCGTTGTCACCCGTGAGAACTAAGATGGAATGCCTCTTTACCAGTAAAAAGGGTCTCCGGTTCTCATTCACCATACAAAACAGCAGCATTTAGCTGCCACAACACGCTGGTAATGTGTAAAAGAGTTGTCCTACCGGGTTTAGCCAACTTTTTCATGCTACAACCATAATATAGCTGCAGCGTGGCTCTACCACGTAATAAGGTTTGCCAGATCGAAAGACCTGGACAAAATATCTGGACAAACTTTGGAAATATCGGAGAATAAAATATAGGGAAATAAATATTAAAAATAAAAAGACTTAATATTATTGACACATAACTAATCTAAGTTTACTTAATTTTTAAGTTACCACATGTATTTGTCATTGGCCTTTACAAGAGACCACCAATTTGGATCCTTTAGTAGTTTTTTTTTATAGAATAGGGTGACAAACGTGCACACAGTCCACCTGATGGTAAGTGGTTGCTGTGGCCCATAGACATCTACATCTATCCTCGATTACGAATCAAAATGCAGATGCGCTGTCACCCGTGAGGACTAAGATGGAATGCCTCGTTTCCAGTAAAAAGGGTCTCCGGTTCTCTACACTCACCATACGAAACACAGCAGCATTAAGCTACTATTTTACGCTGGTATTCTGTGAGAGCGTGGTCCTTCCCCGGTCGAGCCGACCCATTCGAGCTACAACTATACTATAAATATAACTTTAGCATGGCTCTACCACGTGTAAGTATTCAGAAAATATTTTAAAGTCAAACAATTTATGTACTATATAGTTCAGTCTAATAACTAACTTATGTTTTATTAAATCAAAGGCCATACGTTAACTTTCCGATAAGTTGTTTGACTGGAAATTTTGAGTTCTGTCAGGAGTCTGGAGATCATTTAAAATGCCAAGAGCATCCAGACGGATCCCGACCATCTGGCAACCCTACACGTAATATTTCATACAATGGTCAATACAATAGACTAATCATCACAATGACCTATATTTAAGACGACGACCGATATGGTTACGACACGATAGGTTCAGTACAAGTGGTTTTTGATGACTGATATCTCTTGGCTCAATTATAGTTATAATCCCTGGGTACACAATAGCGACATCTCTAGGCTAAGACCTACGATCAGCTCAAGCGAGAATTTGTTTGGTAGGACGGTAGATTATGTATCGCACCGGTTGGCAGACTTCCTAGGCGTTACCTAGGTTACTAATCCATCCTTTACAGTCTATAATAGTCCACTGCTGAACATAGGCCTCCCTTCATAGATTGCCTCTTAGATGGGATTTTGCCATAGTTGCAACGCTTCGCAAGCGGATTAGCAACTGCAGTTTTACTTACTTACTTATCTTCACGCACAATCCCTAACGGGGTAGCCAGAGAGAACAGATCGCCAAGTGTCACGACCCTTACATACCTCTTTCGCTTCTTTCAGGTTCATTAACTTCTTCATACATGCACGTCGAGGTATCCGAGTACTCTTGACCTTCCCCTCTTCGAGCAATTTGCTCACATGGTCTTCGGAAATTAGTCTCGGTCTACCTCACACTTTTTATTTCGTATATATTTTCTTCACCATTCGGTCTTCACTCATTCGCTCAACGTGCCCAAACCATTGGAGTACGCCCCTATCAATTTTTGTGATAAGGTCATCTTTCAATCCTGCCACATTGCGAATCTCTGCAGTTTTAAGTCTCTTAAACTGTTATCAGGAAGATGCTGCTGCCCATCTCCCGTTTCAATTTCCCCCTTGCGCCTCTTACGACACCCTCGGGACGATATGGGGGTAGTGGAGATTCTTACACGACCACTACGCGGTTACTAATATAATAAGGTTATGCTTTACTGCCTTGGGATCCACCACGGTAAGAATTATCTATGCAATTATTATGTACTAACTCAACTGTGTGCCTCGTTGGTCTAGTGGTTGTATTAGTGCGACTGATGATCATGAGGTTCTGGTTTCGAATCCCGGTTCGGGCCAAAAATTAATTATTAAATTTTTCCGTCAAGATATTCTTAGTAGCTGCTCGGAGTCAGGAAGTATCCCCGTGGTTCGGAAGTCACGTATAACCGTTGAAAGAGATCAGGCGCAGGACTCGCCTGATCTCTTTCCGGTCGTGTCGGTTTGCCGTCCCATCGGACTATCAGAGTAACAGAATACAGGGTGCACCTGTGCTTGTGCATACACTTGGAGACTATAATCCTGTCCTGCACCCATTGCTAGTCTCCGTTGAGGCAGGCCGCCGTGATCGAAATTCGGTCTGGAGGACATTACTAAACACAAAAATGTACTTCTATTGTTATGTTCCTACCACCTCGAAGTTTATTTCTGGGCTTTTCATAGTAAGGAACTGCCTTACGTCTCAGCTGACGGTAAGTTTTAACGGCCGCTCATGAACATATGCCCTTCACAAGTCCACAGCTGTACATAGACTTATTTCGGTTATACCTGGTAGAAAATTCCTAGTTAATCGCACGGTAGCGAATTGACAAACATCGAGATGATGATGATATGGTTTAAAGTTTAGTGGCTATGTACCTCCTATGGTCGAATTTAACAGCTGTAATTGACCCGAACAAATCAAACTTTGTTTACATATTTTTTTAAACAAGGACAGTATTTGAGCACACAGTCCACACGATGGTAAGAGAGAGCTATTTTCTGAAATATAAGTGCTGTTAGCCTCTCGCCTCACGGCTCTTACAGCTTCATCTGACTCAGGGCTCGCGGCCTGCACCGCCGGGGTAAGGTACATAAGGGTAATTATATTTATATAAATTTATGATAATATTTTCCAATTTTTTTTCCTTATCCCCTTTGCGCTAAATTATTTGTTCGCGCCCTCGCCGCCTCTTCGCTGCCGCCCCTTTTTTTTTAGTCGCTAACAAAACAGCCGGGCGTGCCCAAAGGGGTTTTTTTGTTGGGCCCGGCCACACTTGGTTTCTTTTTTTTCTTTACTTAAATATATATATATATATATATATATATATATATATATATATATATTTGAGCACACAGTCTACATGATGATAAGAGAATGCTGTGGCCCATGGACATCTACATCTATCCTCGATTAAGAATCAAAATGCAAATTCATTGCCACCCCTGAGGACTAAAATGTCTTGTTTCCAGTAAAAAGGATTTCCAGTTCTCCACACTAACCATACGAAACGCAGTAGCATTGAGCAGTTATTATTTTTGCTTTGGTATTCTGTGAGAGCGTGGTCCTACCCCGGTAGGGCCGGCTACAAACCATAATATGGCTGTATCGTGGCCGTACCACGTATGCCATATAATTAACCCTTACAATACGAAATAACCATTTTGTGAACTGTTATTTCGCTTCATACAGGAATTACATGATTTAATTCCTTCCTCCGCTATTTACAATCGGATCACCGCTCAGCGTATCCCACCCATGTTGCCGAAATTCCACGCATTTTAACTAAACAGTTCGCCTCGTCTATCCTAATGCGAACGGAAAAGGACTTGAATAATTTGCCAGCGACTGACTTTCCGTCCGAATACAATGTGGGTGTTTTCAAGGCAAGAGCGAATAGGCCAAACTGACTAATAACGAGTAAAAAAAAACCTAACCACAACCTAAACCTCAAAAGCCTCTAACGCTTAATTTAATCATCAAACTGGTCTTCTAAATATATCCACGTAACGATATTCGATATAATTTGTCCTATAATTACGCGCACACTACACATTGAATAAAACGGTCACAGGAGGGGGGTGGGGGCTGAGGTAATCTACGTCCCGATGTCAAAGTTAAGGTGAAACCTCGAAAATTTGGTGGTATTTATATTTCACAAATTTTTTTAAGTTTTATAGATTACAAAATAAAATTTTAGTACCTATATGATTTTTGACTATATGACCTTGGATTGCATAAAAGGAAAACACGATATCATGAAATTTTTATCGATAGAAAAAAAATTGCACAGTAGGCTCTAATTAGTTACATTTCTACGTGCTACCGCAATATTTTTACGAATAAGTTCATGGAATTATTTTTAAGGCTTAGTAAATAATCATATTTAAGTTCTCATAAATAATTTTTTATTTAATCCATAACAAAGTTTTGTTAAAAAAAAATTAAAATGTTGTTTGGCGCTTACGCAGTTTTTTTCCGAGCGCTTGCTCGGTATGGCTATCTCATAATTTGCGTACTATGAAGTTATTGCATCACGTTCATTTTGAAACTCCCGCAGTCTTAGTTTAGCTTTACCGACAAAGCAATAAGCCACGCCCCCAAAACTACGATTAATTTTCAAGGTATCCTCTTAACCCGGAGTACCTTCAGCTTTTAATTATTACTATTGGTCTGATCTACATCAGATTTGATAGAACACAACTCATCGCGAAAAGAACATTCCTACCAAGCGTGACACGTGAGGCTCGTGAAATTAAAAAAAAACATCCTAATTTCAATAGAGAGAATACAGGGTACTACCACCTGCTTGGGATCCTGTAGTTAATAAAATTAAAACTAAACCCAAGTATACCCACTGCTCAACCTCAGACCACAGTAAGCTCATTCTGCGCAGATCGCCACAATAGTAACAATTAAATGCTGAAAGTACTCCGGGTTAATTTTGACATCTGGACGTCAATTACCTCTATCCCTCCCGTGACCATGGGTGCTGTAAAGCCCCCGAAACGTCGTAAGTTGAAATAAAGTAAATTAAACGCGATAAAATCCGTAAAAGTAGTTTTATTTGATATTATTTTTATTATTAAGGGGTATCTATATCTACTCTATATCTATCTCATCTGGTTGGGTACTATAAATATATAATCATAAATGAAAATTTCTTGAGTGTTCATGAGTATATAAGAGGAAGCCTGAAAGTAGCGCCAGTGGTAGAAAAGGTGAGAGGAAGCAGATTGGCATGGTTTGGGCATGTGATGCGGAGGGATGAAAGTCATGTCACAAAACGAGTGTTAAATATGAATGTGGAGGGACACACGGGCAGAGGAAGGCCGAATAAAAGATGGATCGATTGTGTGAAGAGTGATATGAGAATGAAAAGAGTAAGTATGGAAATGATGGCTGATAGAGAGGAATGGAACAAGAAGATTTACTGCGCCGACCCCAGATAATGGGAAATGGTTTAGAGAATGATGATGATGACATAAATATCAATAAAATAAAATAAATATAAAAATAAAGTAAAAGCCCAACCAGGTGGAGGCCCTCGGCAGGAGAGACCAAACGGCCGAGGGTTAGGGGGAAAGGGAAAGAAACCGGCGAACGATGCGGGCGGTATCGAGGAGCACCGTCTTCTGCATTTGAGCCTGGAGCTGTCCGCCAGGAAGTCCCAACCGCCTCAGATAACCCGAGAGGCTGACTGGGATTAGCCCGTTTGCAGAGACGACTACAGGTTAAACTACTACAGGTACAGTTATTATTATTATTATAATATTATATTTAGATTATTATTATTTTATACGTGGTAGGGCCATGCTGCAGTTATATTTATAGTATAGTTGTAGCACTCATTAATTCATTTATTCTTTTAATCATTTATGCGAATAAATAATTGAAAGAATAAATTGACTGCCTTGTTGGTCTAGTGCAGTGATGGGCAAAGTACGGCCCCCGGGCCAACTCCGGCCCGCGAAAGTATTTAATCCGGCCCGCCAAGGGTCCATCGACATGGATAGTATATGGCCCGTTATAATTGAGTTTTGAGGGTTGAGTAAAAGATTTAACACAAAATGCATTTTTTCTATAATTCTGGCCCTCCTCTAGAATTTCTTAAACTTTGTGGCCCGCCATTAAAAAAGTTTGCTCACCACTGGTCTAGTGGTTGTAGTAGTGCACGAATGGGTCGGCTGGACCAGGGAAGGACCACGCTCCACAGAATACCAGAGCAAATAGTAGCTTAATGCTGATGTGTTTCGTATGGTCAGTGTAGAGAACCGGAGATTTTTTTTACTGGAAACGAGGCATTCCATCCTAGTCCTCACGGGTGACAACACATCTACATTTTGATTTGTAATCGAGGATAGATGTAGATGTCTATGGGCCGCAGAAACCACTTACCATCAGGTGGGCTGTGTGTGCAAGTTTGTCACGCTATCTTATCAAAAAAATAATTAAAGCCCGTCAGCCTACAAAATAGTTTCAGAAGCAAAAAAAACTAGTAATATTTTTTTAAAGGAATATTACCCAACAATAGAATTTTCACCGATATCGTGGAGGCAGCTTACATATATAAATTTCAAAAGAATAAACATTCAGACTCGAAACAATTATTTATTGGTCACACAAATTCCCGTATTTCATTGGTAAGCCACAGCTTTTTACGTGGTAGAGCCACGCTATAGCTATATTATAGTTGTAGTACGAATGGGTCGGCTCAACATTTACACACTATTTGCATTTTAATCCTTAGTTGAAGATAAATGTGTATATCTATGGGCCACAACATTCACTTACCATCAGGTGGACTGTGTGCTCGTTTGTCACCCAATGCTATAAAATAGCCACGCGGAGCCAGTATAATGACATCCTGTGTGCACCATATTACGGATATATAAAGACTTTAATTAAATATGATGATGATGATCCATCTTTAAACCCACCACTAATGATTCAGTAGTCTACCTTAGCATGTTAACTACTGTACCGAAGCAATAACAAAACAGCTTTAAGTTAGAGCATACGAGATAAAGTTTAAGTAGAACTATCTTGGAAAACTCTAGACATCCTTCACTATTAGTGTTCATAATGAAATTTCGTTCGACATTGAGTCAGCTGCCATGCGCCATATTGATTTTGTGACGTCATCTATTCTACGTAGTGCCAAGACGAAATCAGCTTTAAGCAAAATAAATATTCGTTTGTGTATTTCTACGGTGGCGCAGAACCAGCGTTATCTTAGCTAATGCACGAGAAGTTAGTATTCCGATTGCACAACTACCTGCAAAATTTTTACCCCTATTGTTAGAAGTTGAGAGTAGGTTAGGTTAAAATCGATGTAAATTTCTCAGTATGCGAGTAGCCCGGGGACTAACTATCAGTCCAGTGGCGCAGTGGCTTAGCAATGAGTTGCAGCGCTGGGGGTCTCGGGTTCGAATCCCGCACGGAAATGTATTTATATGGCTTACAAATAATTTTTCCGGGTCTGGATGTTTTTCCTTGTGAAATTGATGTATGTATACTGCCTCCTCGATACAGGAAAATATCTTAGTGGGGGTTACGTTTAACAAAATAGGAGACAAAGTGCTGATTTACCACGTGCTCGACGTTACAACAAAACATGACAAGGAAACTTATATGTCTATCTCTTTTTAGACGTGGTAGAACTCCGCTGCAGCTATAAATTATGGTTGGAGCACGAATGGGTCGGGTCAAATTGGCAAAATAGTAGCTTAATGCTGCTGTGATTCGTATGGTGAGTGTAGAGAACTGGAGACCCTTTTTCCTGGAAACGAGGTATTCCATCTTAGTCCTCAGGGGTGACAACGCATCTGAATTTTGATTCTTAATCGAGGATAGATGTAGATGTCTATGGGCCACAGCATCCACTTACCATCAGGTGGACTGTGTGCTCGTTTGTCAAACTATCCAACAAAAAAAAATGTATAAGGTCATTTCGTGGACTTTCGCAAGACTAATACTCCATGACTCAAGGAGGCCAAGCCTTGGGACGCATATAGATTGTAACTTTACTTTTTTGTAAGTTATTCTGAAAGTACATATTAAAACTCTCTATTTTACTGGTGACGAAGCATTCCACTTAGTCTTCAGGGGTAACAATTCGATTCTTAATCAAGAATAGATGTAGGTGTCTATTGTACACAATATCCACTTTCAATCGGGAAGGACTGCGTGTTCGTTTGTAACCCTCATTCTATAAAAGAACATATTATTTTTTCTTTTACTAAAAGGGGTAAGTTTTGTAAATTTGCGTACGGTTTTTCTTGCATAAACTGTGAAAATCAACGCATATAAGAGCGCGCACACTACTGAACAAAACTATGATTGGATTTAAATTCTGTGTATTACTGGAGATTTGTTACGGTGATCTAGCTTCGACGCTACTAATCGTTACCGTTTTGGACATTTTTTATAGAATAATGGTTCCAAACGAGCACACAGTTCAAATAATAATAAGTGGATGCTGTGACCCATAGACATTTACATTTGTTTTTGATTAAAAATCAAAATGCAGATTCGTTGTCACCCCTGAGGACTAAGATGGAATGCCTCGTTCCAGTAAAAATTTTTATCTATCATTCTACCTCACCATACGAAACATAGCAGTATTAATCTGCTATTTTACGCTGGTATATTGTGAGAGCGTAGTCCTTCCCCGGACGAGCCGACCCATTCGTGCTACCTAATAGCTAAAATAATAAACGCCTGTTACCAACTCAAACGCTGAGCGTGGCCGCCATGGCAAATATAGGGTAGGTTTATGTCCAGCAGAACATAAAAGGATGGTATGTGTTCTAACAAGTGTTAGTTCGTTTTCATAAGTCTTAAAATGTCGTTTAATTTCCCCACAATAGCGCAATGCCATTAGCGAGATGGATTCTTTGCCATAGTTGCCACGAACGCAGTTTTTCTTATTATCTTAAGTTTTTATCAGAAAGATGATGCTACCCATGTTCTGTTTAATTTCCCAGTGTCACCCCCTGCTACATAGACAAGACAAGTCACACCTGGATAATAGGTACATTTACGCGACCACTGCACAGATTAGCTACATATTAGTATCATTTTATATCACTGTGCACCGTTTTATTTGTTTTATAATAACAATTTGCTTGTTTAAAGAAGACACAAAGTCGGATCGGAAGGTGACCGTTAGGTCAAGCGGTGAACTATTCGTAGCTTATAATTATATGTGAACACAAATTTAACTATTGACCCTTGACTCTGCGAAAGGTTTACAACCAGTTCCTGACCTTCGGTAATTAAGCTCCAAAAGTCAAGGCTGAGCTCGCATATTATTATTACTTCTAAATTTACAGTAATTATTATCATAAATTATAGTTTCTCATCTGCTAGGGAGTCATTCTACCACTCATAGAATACTTATAATACACAATAGAATGGCTGTCAACCTTATTTTGTACGAGGATTGGCGTCGCCGGGAGCACACATACAAGCAATTACGTCGCATTATCAGTTATGACTACTACAAACACATTTTAGACTTTCGATTAATGTTTTTGACACATAAATGTTTCTAATATTCAAAAAATATTACTCCAAAACCAGTAAGACGAAACTATTTATAGTTTCGTCTTACTGGTTTTGGAATATGTCTCATTTATTTAAATTCCATTTCCCGCTATTCTTTCGACACATAATTATTGCACAATTTGCCATTTTTTAAATAATTTGCGACTAATTGACGACGAAAATTGGAAACGAATGATTGTGTTGACATTTATACGTGTGAATTGACACGTTAGTGCCATGTTATTGGCAACACGGGCTCTGCCCACTCCCACTTCCTATTATGTATGTATTATAGTATTTTATGCTACCACCAGATTGATTACTGTGAGGCATTTCATATTCCGTTTTAGTTTCAAAATTGATAACGCATCTGTGAATCTATTAGTTTTAGTTAGTCACAAGGGTCCATGGCCTGCTTTAGCTACTTACACTTAGGTGGACAATGAGTTTATTCTTTGTCCACCTGATGGTAAGTGCCTTATAATATTACAATCACCGCAATACTACGAAGACAGGATAATTTTGTACAATATATTATTAACAGTAACGATTTTTCTTCTAAGGATCGACCCACGCGTACCACAACCAGATCATATCGCAGCGACAAAATGTGGTCACGTGTGAATAGTGTCGCTGCAGATTTTTGCAGTTGCGTTGTGGTTATGCGACAAAATGTCGATGTGGTTGCGTGGTAGCTAGTAGTTCCGTGTGGTTCCGTAGGGTTAAGTTGTGGTCAGTATCACGCAGTCGATAATGACGGCAAAATGTAAATTGTACTATTTATTACCAATACAAAATGCGCCCGCCCACGTATTGTGGTTGTGGTACGTGTGAGCAGACTCTAAGAGCCGCAGTAGTTCTGATGATAAACAGGAGTCTAAAATTTTATAACACGCAAGCAAACCTAGTTTCATACAACGAAATTACCAATGAAATTGTTACCACTCCGCCGGTCATAAATAGTTGCGTATGAAAGTCTTAATTTCTAAAAGAAATATGCGCTTAGATATACAGTTGCGGAAACTAGCCTGGTTCGATCAATTATAGCTTTAATATAAGATACTTTATTATATATATATATATATATATATATATATATATATATATATATATATATATATATATATATATATATATATATATATATATATATATCACTTAATAACTTTTATTATAAACCTCTAGCACATATTTTTGTTTTTATAAAACTAAATAAACATATGTGGTAGAGCCACGCTGCAGCTATATTAGAGTTGCATCATGAATGAGTCGGCTCGGCCAGTGCAGGACTACGCTCTCACAGATGACCAGCGTAAAATAGCATCGTAATGCCGCTGTTTCGTATGGTGAGTGATGAGAACCGGAGATCCTTTTTACTGACACCGAGACAATCCATATTAGTCCTCAAGGGTGACACCGCATTTGCATTTTGATTCTTAATTGTGAATAAATGTGGATATCTACGGGCTACATCATCCACTTACCATCAGGTGGACTGTATGCTCGTTTGTCACCCAATGCTATAAAAAAAAACGATATTACATTCCACTTGGTGGTAAATAATTATTACAGTCTACGGACACTTGCAGTGAACCTAAAAACAAAGAAAGCTGCAGAGGTGTTGCCACCTCTGAGAACTAAGTTGGAATGCCTCACAGTTTGTTCTGGTTTTCATACACTTAAGATCGGTATACAGTAATTCAAGCACAACTATTTGCTGACGGAAATAGGTAACCTACCAAAACGAACTTCTAACCAGAAAACGAGTCTTAACATCTAGTATATACTAGTGTCTTTCGCATTTTATCGGGTTTGATTTAACTTTTTAATTTTCGACGCTTCGGGTGCTTTACACCACCCATGGTCACGGGAGGGACTGAGGTAATTGACGTCCCGATGTCATAGTTTGCCCGGCTACCTTCAGTTATTGATATTAATTTTTGGTCCGATCTACGCAGGATGAGCTTACAGTATCTTGAAGTCTTGCAGTGGTATGCTTAGGTTTGGATTTAATTTGATTAATTATAGGATGCGAAGCATGTAGTAAATACCCATCCATATTCTCTATTCAAATCAGGATGTTTATTTTTTTTATTTCAAAAGAATCGGTGTTCTTTTGCGAGGGTTTTTGGTCTATCAAATCTAACGTAATGACGGGGTCGATCTTGAACATGTTCACGGAGTGCAGGCTTCCTGGAACATCGGTGCTTCACGTATATACTTATTTGTTTATTAAAAGAACTTAAAATTTATTTTGGATATTTCTAATGTTAAATAATCTAATATTAATATTAAATATTAGTTACTTATATTTAATATTATAAATATCCAAAATAAATTTTAAGTTCTTTTAATGAACAAATAACTTGTATATTATACGTGAAGCACCGACGTCCCGAGAAGTCTCCAGTTTGTGAAGTGAACATTATTGAAAGTTATTTTATAGCCGTCTTAATAAAGAAGAAAGACCTCTAATTAGATACGAGATATCGCAGCCAATCAGCTATCGATTTAAGTCATTCCCTTCCTTAGGTGTGGGTCCCATTTCAATTTGAAGAGAAAATTCCACCCCCAAGAAATAGGTGATAAACTTTTGAATGGAACCGTTTGGTCGATATTGTAGAAGTTACTTTGAGTTTGTAATGATTCTTAGTCGATTCAAAAGGATCAAATGAAACTTTTTATAAAAATTTAAAAACCGGCTTCAAATAACTAAGTCGATTAAGCTTTATTTTTTTTTTAATAAAGCTCCCGACTGAAATTTATATGCCTTCTATAATATTTGGAAAACCTTTTAGTTTTCATAATCACCGCCTTCTACAGTGCATAATTTGCGTGAGTAAACCACTAGTAAGCCAAAATACTGGTTAAACAACTTAGGACAGTGTTCCTTTCGTTTTAATTCTTCGGAAGTTTTCGTTCGTTAACGAATATTTTTTTTTAATTTGACCGACTTAAAGAGAACAAATGACTTGAAAATCTTAATAAACACTCCCGTAAAGTATAATATATATAAAAACTCCCATAAAATAAATTCAAGTGTAGTGGCGTCGTGAGAATATCCACTCCCCATATCATCCCGTGGGTGTCGTTGACGGTTGCCAATCCGCTTGCCAAGCGTGGCAACTATGGTAAATAAACCCCCCTATGAGGTAATTTGTGGATGACGCCTTTGTCAACTTGCATGTCAGCAGTACAACTTGCGTAGTCTGTGACAGATAACGGATAACCCCATAAAATATAATTATATAAGATTTATATCATCATCATTACAGCCCTTCACAAGCCCACAGCTGAACATAGGCCTCCCTAAGGTATGCCAAAAAGCACAGACATGAACCGTAAGATTTAAGTAGGTAAATATAATATATAAATTTTAATACACATTTCCCAAAAAATATATCTACTAATGCTAAAACAATTGCGCATAATTATGCAAGCATACAACAACACAACCTTCCTTTTTGCAGTCGGCTATAGTATAGTTGTGGCACAAATCGTTCGGTTCGACCGGGATGTCACCACGCTGTCACACAATACCAGCGTAAAATAGCTGCTTAATGCTGCTGTTTCGTATGGTGAGTGTAGAGTACCGGAGATCATTTTTACTAAAAACGAGGCATTCCATCATATTCCTCAGGGATGACAACGCATCTGCATTTTGATTCTCATTCGAATCTAAATGTACATGTCCATGAGCCGCAGAATCCATCAGTTGGACCGATCGTTCATTTGCTATTGTATAATTTTTAAAGTGAAAACTTCTTTAGCGGCGTTGTACACTTTTTTATAATGGGTAAAAATGTTAAACTCGCGTCAGGACACGTGACCCTGATCGAAAATTCGTGAGACGGATGGAGAGAGAGAGACAGCCGGCGCGGCGTAGGAGAGGAAGTATCCCCCTCACTTTCTACGGCGCGGCGAAAATGTATGCCCGCGCCTGCTGTTTCGTTTAGGTGGCGCAGGGCGCTTGCGCGAATGTTCGTGTGTGATAATTAAAGTAATTCGTACAAAATTACTCCCTAATCATTCCAAAATATCAAAAATGCACAACGTTAATATTCAAGTTTTCACTTCTGCCGGCACTCCCGGAGTGCAACCCGTCGTTTTTTGTTTTTTATTAAAAACTAAATCGAAACGAAAGTATAAAAATCAGACTAGGAGTAATAGTGTTGTAGGTCCCCGTGTGTTTAGGGAAGCATCGCATCACCGGCCGTGTCACCCTCCCACGTGAGATTTCGTAATCTCGTCTAATCAACTCCGGTTTAACATTGGACTGTAGCCAAGTGTTATTCTTAACTGATCTCCCACAAGGTATGTACTCAACCTTTCTGAGCTAACGTTTGTAAACTTTTTGTTTTCGTATATTTCAACAATATACCAGTAACTCGACTCCAGAGTCAGTAATTTCTTCATTGTTCATAGGAAAATGTAAACGCTTTTACAACAAAGTCCCAGAAAATACGCATACAGGCTTCTACTCGGTTCACATGTTACACCCTATTTTTTTCCAGACAGTAAAAAAGGTCATCCAGTATATTATATCTAACTCGCCACTGCGGCACGCGTCCAGTTTTTGTTCTTACTTCTCAAACAAATAACAGAGATATGTAGTCTTTTGTTTCTATTTTAATAAAGTGTCAAAAAAAAGTTACATTCCACTTGACGTAAACAACTACTGCTGCCTATGGACACCAAAACCAATTTAAAAATAAGCAATTCAATCCTATTTCGTCTACACCATTTAGCACGATCCTGACACCTCCCTCGCCTCCTTTACATCAATACTTTACGTGACAGAGCAAAGCTGCAGCTACATTAGTAGTATAGTCGTAGCACGAATGGATCGACTCGACCGGGGAAGGACCACGCTCTCAGAGTATACCAACGTAAAATAACAGCTTAACGCTGCTGTACGTATGGTGAGTATACAGAACCGGAGACCTATTTTACTGGAAATGAGGCATTCCATCTTAGTCCTCACGGATGACAAAGCATCTGCATTTTGATTTGTAATCCAGGATGGATGTAGATGTCTATGGGCCACAGCAACCACTTACCGTCAGGTGGACTGTGTTCTTAATTGTCACCCTTCTCCCATAAAAAAAAATACGCCTACGTAAATAAATGCTCGTCGGTTAAGGGTACTCTTAATCTGGCCCATTTTCAATACATCGTCAATATGATCGATAAACTTTCGTCTTTACACACACAGGACTTGGATACTGTTTAAGGAAACTAGTCCACGTAAAGAACTAACAACCCATTTCTCCAGTTTTTTTCTTCACAGAAAATAAACGAGCACACAGTCAACCTAACGGTAAGTAGATACTGTGACCCATAAACATCTACATTTATCCCCAATGAAGAGTCAAAATGCAGATGCGTTGTCACACCTAAGTACTAAAATGAAATGCCTCGCATCCAATAAAAAGAGTCTTCAGTTCTCTACACTCACCATACGAAACACAGCAGCATTAAGCTGCTATTACGCTGGTATTCTGTGAGAGCGTGGTCCTTCCCCGCTCGAGTCGATAAATTCGTGCTACAACCATAACATTCCTGTAGCATGGCTCGACCACGTAAAATGTAGATGATTTATGATTAATTTACAGGATTGGCGTGCCTCCAAGCTTGGACGTCATGCAGTGGTCAACGCCTTAATACGTCATCTGACCTTGGGAAAAGAGGTAAGATGGGATGATGATATTTATTTTAATTTTCTTTGTTTCTTCTTGCCTGTTATATTTAGAAGAGAAAATCTTGTTTGAAGGGCATGAAAAAAATCTTTTGCTTCTTACTAAAGTCCTAACAACTAGTAAATACTACTAGTATATTATTATACCACTATGTCGAATAATTTTTTATTGATTTTACCGTTACAGCGTAGGTATTAAAGTCCACAGCTGAACACAGGCACGGTAATATTATCTATAAAATTACCGTGACACAGGCCTCCCCGTACATAGATTGCATCATAGGGGTATTTATTTTTTAGTCGTTATCAGGAAAATGCTGCTGCCCATCTCCTGATTAGTTTCCCTCTGTCGCGTCTTACGACACCCACGGGATGATATGGGGTAGTAGATATTTTTACACCGCCACTACTCGATAGAAATTGATTTTGGATATTCGTTAATATTAAATACACACATCTTCTCTTTAAGTACACCTCAAAACCTGAAAACTAGACTGTACAACCAGTGCGTGTTGCCAGGGAAGACTTATGGATCTGAGACGTGGTCCTTCACTTCTGGCCGTGTGAGGACGTTCAAGGTCGCGAGCTATGGAGAGGGCTATGCTTGGGGTTCCTCTGTGTGATAAAACATAGAAACGAGGATATCCGTAGTAGTACCAGAGTAACCAACCTATGTCGGTATCTATTAAGCTATCTTAACAAATTATTAAGCTGAAGTGGTAATGGGCCGGCCATACAGCTCGAAGAACCAACAACCGATGGAGAAAAAAGGTTCTTGATTGGCAGCCTCGTAGGTAGGGTAAGGGTCCCGTAGATGGAGTGACGACCTGATAAGACATGCAGGAAGTAGATGGATGCAGGTGAATCAGGCGTAAATTAGCCGTGCTTTGTGGCGTTCCTTGGTGGAAGCTTATGTTGAATAGTGGACTTGTGAAAGGCTGTAATGATGATGATGATGATGATGATAATATTAAATATGAGTTAAACTGTCATTTATTTTTATAGCCGATTTCAAAAAAGGAGGTTTAGATTTGGACTGTACGAGTATGTTCCTTTTCCTTTTAAGCTATTGTATAGCTTCTATCGCGGGCCTTGAGCGCGGGGACCGAATCCAGAAATTCCGTAACGAAAAAAAACCTCACGCTCCCCACTCCGACGGGCACGGAGGTGTAGCGTTGAAAGCCGTGCATCGTCTAACGTCGTTTCAGTTCGGCAGACTTCGGCACTCGGCAGACTTCGGCACGGTGTTTGTGTGCGTGCGACTAGACGTATGCGTGTACACTAGCTGCTAACTCAATGATAAAAATTCCTGAATAACCTACATGTATTGTAAGATATTAAAAATATTTTAAACAATATTAACTTCTCATTTATTCAATAAGAGAAAAAAAATTGTTTTCTTATCGGTCACCACGCTCAAAAAGTGTAACTTGATTTAATATCGAAGACTTAACTGCATAAATAAAATAAATAAATAATTATAATTGCATAAGTTGATAAAAAATGCTATGCAATAGCTTTACCGCGGCAGTCACCGAGTGCCACACGTATTTTTTATTGTATGTATGGTACGTTGGTACGCTATATCTACGTCAATTGTTAACCGACGTACATAAATAATTATTTATTCTTAACTTGAAGAAAAAAATTCACCCCTAAAAATGGAAAAATAGGGGTGTAGTTTTTAATGTTATTATTTAACTGACATTCGAACTAGTGATATAGTCCACTGTTAACATTTAAACTGCTATCGGTCACGTTTTAAATGCAATACTCCATACACATAAGGTGTTATCCGTCCCATTGCTGGGCACAGGCCTCCTCTCATTTCTGAGAGGGGTTTAGGGCAAAGAAGTGTCCACCGTGCTGCCCCAATGCATGTTGACCGAACTTCACATATCCTCGAAATATTCTTTTTCTAATTTCTCAGACATGCAGGTTTTCTCACGATGTTTCCCTTCACCGCTGAGCACTTGGTAAATCAGCACTTAAAATTGCCATTAACAATTTCGGTTTGCTCGCGTACTATGAAATTTACAACTAGCGCTTACCATCTGAGCTACATACATAATAATACATAATTACTCACACCTGTCACCCAGAGAGGTAGGCAGAAACAATGGACTTTCATTTGGCACGATTCTGATACACATATTTTGCGTCAAAGTTATCGACCGAATTAGGGATATATTGATAATGTACCAAATTACAACGAACATGTCATCATCATCATCATTACAGCCCTTCACAAGTCCACTGCTGAACATAGGCCTCCCCCAAGTAATGCCACAAAGCACGGTCCTGAGCCACCTGCATCCATCGACTTCCTGCATGTCTTACCAGGTCGTCACTCCATCTAGTGGGGGGTCGCCCTACACTACGCCTACCGGTACGAGGCTGCCACTCGAGAACCTTTCTTCCCCATCGGTTATCGGTTCTTCGAGCTATATGGCCGGCCCATTGCCACTTCAGCTTACTAATCCGTTGGGCTATGTCGATCACTCTGGTTTTACTGCGGATATCCTCATTTCTGAGTCTATCACGCAGAGAAACTCCAAGCATAGCCCTCTCCATAGCTCGCTGAGCGACCTTAAGCGTCCTCATACGGCCAGCAGTGAAGGACCACGTCTCAGATCCGTAAGTCATCACTGGCAACACGCACTGGTTGTACAATCTAGTTTTTAGAGATTGAGGTATACCTGACGAAAAGATATGTCGTAATTTCCCGAACGCTGCCCAGCCGAGTTGAATCCGTCGATTGACCTCTCGATCGAAGTTGGACTTACCTAGTCGGACTATTTGTCCCAGGTAAACGTACTCGTCAACAACTTCGAGCATAGTGCTCCCAACAACTACCGGCATAGGTGTGACATTGACATTAAACATGATCTTTGTTTTGTCCATGTTCATCTTAAGACCTATCCGTTGGGAGGCACTATTGAGGTCATTGAGCATAATGCTTAAGTCCTCCAGCGATTCTGCCATAATGACTATATCGTCGGCAAATCGAAGGTGAGTGATGTACTCGCCATTGATGTTAATACCGTATCCTTTCCAGTCCAGTAGCTTGAAAACGTCTTCCAACGCAGCGGTGAAGAGTTTCGGGGATATAACATCACCCTGTCTTACACCTCTCTGCAGTTGGATAGGTTTCGAACTCTGGTTCTGTACTCGGATAGCCATTGTAGCCCTACTGTACAAACACTTCAGCACTTCGATTTACCGACAGTCAACTTGGCACCGCTGAAGGGACTGTTGCACCGCCCAAATTTCGACGGAATCAAAGCAAATTTGCCAGGCAAAGTGGCAGATTGTACTCTTCGGTCTTCTGTACAATCTGCCGCAGGGTATGTATGTGGTCTATGGTACTCAAGGCTTTTCGGAAACCGGCGTGTTAGGGAGGCTGGAAGTCGTCGAGTCTGCGTGCGAGACGATTCGTAATGACTCTCGAAAATAGCATGTAGACGCGGCTCAGAAGGGAAATCGGTCTGTAGTTCTTCAAGAGAGCGTTGTCGCCTTTCTTAAAGAACAAAACCACCGCGCTTCTGCTCCACGCCTCCGGAGTAGTGCCACCATGGAGGACGGAATTGAAGAGCTTCCGAAGGACTTCAAGTACCGGTTTTCCACCCGCTTTCAGAAGCTCCGCTGTAATTCCATCCTCGCCCGTTGCCGTTTTTAAGGTGGTGGAGAGCCATTCTAATCTCGCTCAGACTGACGTCCGGGATATCATCGGAATAGTGTCGGATAAGACTTGCTCTTGGATCGTTACTCACACTTACGTGTGGCTCCAACGATGATGTGTACAGCTGCCCATAGAACCTCTCAATCTCACTCAAAATCTCAGGTGTCCCGGAAACGATGTTGCCACACTCAGTCTTCAGCTTTGACAGTTGGCTCTTTCTGGCAGACAGATCTCTGGCAAAGACTTTGGAGCCCTGGTTCCGCTCGATCGCTTCTTTAATACGAGAAGTATTAAAGTTGCGTAAGTCTCGCCGCATGCATTTGGAGATCTGTCCGTTCAGTTGCCTGTATGCTGTCAAATCTGTTGACGATTGCAGCCTCATCTCCCGTCTAACAGCCATGAGATTAAGAGTGTGATCGGAGAGTTTTTGTGTTCTTCTGCGGCGGGTCTTGCAGAACTTAGCTCCGACCGCATGGACAGTTTCCACGAGCTTGTCGTTCATATCGTCCACTGCATTGCAATCTTCTAGGCACTGGAAGCGGTTACGTAACTCGAGCTGAAAGGTTTCGGGATTCTGGATTAGAGCACGAGGAGGACGGAGCGTTGACTTCATTAGACGAGACCTCTCCAACTTAACGTTTAGGTTCAGTGTGCCTCTAACCATTCGGTGATCGCTGCCAGTTTTCACCCTTGCGATCACTGAGACATCACTGAACAGTTGGCGTCTGGTCGTCATAATGAAGTCAATCTCATTTTTTGTCGAACCGTCGGGGCTCGACCAGGTCCACTTCCTGTGGGGCCGCTTCTGGAAGAAAGAGTTCATCATAAAGAGTCCCTCTTTCTCCATAAAGTCGGCCAGCTGCTGGCCCCTTCGGTTCCGTTGCCCTACTCCAAATTTCCCTACCTTCAGCTCACCGCTTTCTCTTGTGCCTAGTTTTGCGTTGAAGTCTCCCATCAACACCGTGTAGTGGGTTTTGGAGGAATGTATGGCTCTGGAAATATCCTCATACATTTCCTCCACCTCCTCATCGGGATGTGCCGAGGTTGGTGCGTAAACCTGAATGACCTTCAGCGAATACCGTTTGGTGATTCTGAGTATCAGGTACGCGACCCTCGTCGACACACTCGCAATCTTTACAACGTTGTTGACGAGAGACTTGTGGACGATAAATCCGACACCTCCTTGGGACAGATGGTCGCCCTCCCGGTGATAGAACAAGTTGCCGGACTCGAGGATTGCCGTGTCCTCCCCCTCTCTTCGGACCTCGGATAATCCAATAATATGCCAGCGCAACTTGTCTACCTCTTCTTCCAGCTCTAGTATCTTCTCGTCAGTCCTCAGGGTGCGTGCGTTATAAAGTTACTTGCATCCCGAACCTCTTAATCTTGTGGGATGAGTGCTGAATGTGTTTGTATGTTTCCATGTAATTCATCCAATTTTGTTCTCAAGTTATGTATTATTCACTAATCTGTACAATAGAAGGATTGCACAATTGAATTATATTCTTGGAACAATTTGTCAGATGTTCAATATGTTCCTCGAGCAGTTTGCTGCATGACTCAAAAGTCCATATTTGATTTCCTGCAAATATAATGTATCTATATACTAATATTCCTTACTGTTACAGCCTGTTAAAATCCCATAGATTGCATCTTAGGAAGGGATATTTGCTATAGTTGCCATGCATGGCAAGCGGATTGACGAATGAAACTGATGAAAAAATACTGTTCATCTCCTATTTTTCCCCTCTGTCGCCTTTTACGACACCCACGGGAAGATATGGGGTAGTGGATATTCTCAACCGCCACTACACGGCATTACATACTTCTTTAAATCTATATACAACGAACATGTATTCGTAGGTATATAGATTTAAAGAAGTAACGTAATTTCCACATAACTTCTAAAGCCGGGAGTTTATTACTTCTACACTACTATGTCTTGGTACTTCTGAAAGTATAATGTGAAAATTTCGCATTGCTTTTATTTATTTGAAGTCAACTTTTATTTTACGTTTGATGTTTAATTTTTAAACATATTGATATTTTCGGCCCAGATTAGGGCTGTGAGGGGTAGGAGGGAAGCGCTTTTCAAATGTTATTAAGTTCACCTTGACCTAGTTGTCGGCAGGATGTCAGCACTGCGCAACCCATCCCATTCAGCGTTTTTTATAGAATTAAGGGTGACAAACGCCTGATCTCAATAAGAATAAGGATTCATGATGCAAAATGCGTTGATATCTCTGAGGGTTAAAATATATTGTCTGCTTTTTGTGTTTTTTATAGCATTGAGTGACAAATGACACACAGTCCACCTGATGATAGATAACTGGATGCTGTCACCCATAGACATCCACATCTAAATATATCCTCAATTAAGAATTAAATTGCAAATACGTTGTCACAGAGGACTAAGATGAAATGCCTCGTTTGCAGTAAAAATGGTCTCCGGTTCTCTACACTTACCATACGAAACACAGCAGTATTACGCTGCTATGTTACGCTGGTATTCTGTGAGAGCGTGGTCCTGCCCCGGTCGAGCCGGCCCATTCGTGCTACAACTATAATATAGCTGCAGCGTGGCCCTACCACGTAAAAATCCAAAAATACAAACTTTCAGTATTAAAATTTTATTAAGACATCTTTTAAATAAGCAAAAATGCAGTTCTTAAGAGTTATTTTATTTTTAGAAATTTTTGAAGCATTTTAAGTCCTAAACATTTAAAAATACGATAAAATTTATGAAATTAATATCGTACAATAAGAAACTAGCTACTGCACGCGGCTACACCCGCGCGTTTAATGGAAACCGACTTCCATTCATAACGAAACACATTTACCGGAAATACCATCTATGACACGGTGACTGTATGGCTTCATCTATTTAGGTGTATATATAGCTTCACCTGTGTCACGATCCCCCCTTTTTCCGGCCTTTTTTGCATGGACAACGGTTTCTTTAAAATGTTTCTATGATTTACCAGCATTTTTAATTTAATCTCCTGACCATCCAAGAAGAAACTATAGGTACAGAATTACGCTCATCTATCTCAGCCTACGTCACTCTCCGGCCCACATCACAAATTCTCTCTCTCTCTCTCTCTGCAACTGCAAGAAACATGTCAATCCGTTGCCCCGTTGCTGCGTGAAAGAAGGATAAACCAACAAACACACTCTGGCATTTATAATATTACAAGTTCACATATTAACTAATAAATTGTAAGCACTATCATATAATTTTATTTAACTAGTTTGTAGGAATTCTCTTCTGCCGCGCATTGCTGGGTTGTCTGGGTTGGCACATCTTTTCTATTTTTCCTAGCAAATAGCAGTGCTTGCACTTCTGTATTTTGGTCTGCAGGGTATAGAGAGCCAGAATGATTACACGCTGTGAGGCGTTCCATCTTGGTACTCAGAGGGTGACACCGCATCTGTGGCTTTCTTTGATTAAAATTGACTGCAGTTGTCCTTGCCTGGCCTATTACCATCAGGTGGACTGTAAGTTCCATTGCCACTTATATATATATATTAAAAAAAAAATATTATTTTAACCACTTTCAATATTGCTCAAGATACCACGAGACGTTTTCGTTTTGCGTTGCCAGAATTAATTAAGATTATGCGAGGTCGGGAAAGGCCGCACAGAATTAACATGATCAAAAATGTTGCATGTTGACTTTCGCCGTGCCATATGTAACGTACCTACATCCAGTGCTATAGGATTCGTGATTGGAATGTATAGTTTCTAAAGCGGTGTTCTTTTTATATTAGTAAGAAGGAACGAACTAAAGAACGAAGGAACGAAGAACGAGTTTTATTGCTATTAAAAACTGAAAGGCGCTTTCATATTTTTAGCACTTCGTAGACAAAGGCTAAATGTACCATACAGCTTATATCGATTTCTACTTTGTGTAACCGATTTCGAAGAAAGTAAGTGTTCGATAATTCCCTAATAAACAACGCTGATAACAACATCTACGAGAAGTGATCGATTTCAAGCTGTTGACTTAATTTAAAAATTTTAAATTATTTTTTTAACCGAGTGGTTAGAACACGTAGAAAGAATGAATGAGGAAAGTAACAAAGCCAATTTTGATGACGAAATGAGTGGTAACGTAGGCAAGGGATGCCCTAGACGGAAGTTTATCGACTGAATTGGTGATATATTGAAGAAAAGTACCCTTCACCGACGAGCATGTATGCATAAGTATATATATGTGAAGGGCGAGAAAGGTGTATCAATCAAGATCGTGCCAAATGGAAGTCCGTAGTCTCTGCCTACCCTTCGAAGTAACAGGCATGAGAGATTATGTATTGTATTGTTTTTAACCGTGTTATAAAAACGATAAGGTTCTAAATTCAATGCGTATGTTTTTTATATATTATGTTCACCGATTTCTCAGAAACTGTTGAACCGATTGTAATAATGATTTTTATTAAACCTATATAAATTTTTTTATAAAATATAATATATATATATATATATATATATATATATACAATTTTTTTGCGAATTTAAGGATTTTTAATAAGACATGACAAAGGGTCGTCGTAAAGGGCAGAACAACGTCTGCCTGGCAAGCTAATACGGGTGGAAAAAAGAATAGTTTTTTCATGTAACTTATTTAGACGAATTTTTAGTTAATCCACTCAAATTGGTAAAATAAATAAAAATTAAATAAAAGTAAAACCGACTATAAAACAAAAAAAAATATCCACATATTTGTTTCTGAAATCCGTGATTGATTTCTTAGCACCTACTTCAGAAGTCCACTTATGTGGAAAGCGACACTAGCCTAATGGCAGGGCACGGACCGCGAACTGAAAAGGTCGTGTGTTCGAATCTGTGAACCACTCTTCTAACACAAGCATTTTAAGCATACCAGGAGTGGATTAAGAGTATGTTAGTAATGTATACTAGCATAATTATTTATATTATTAATTACTGCATAAATTCCACAAAGAAGAATGTTACTTAAAAAAAAAAGTGCCGCCAAGTTTCATGCTGGTTCTTCCCAAAAGGTTTTTTCCGAACCGGTGATAAATGTAAAACTGACTTTCAATAAGTATAATTTACCATCAATATTAAAAAAAATACATTGCGATCTTTATTGTATTCTTATGCTCTTCAAATGGTTGTTTATTTTGATTGGTGTTTTAACACTGTTATAACTCGATGTTTAAAACTCAAACTAGTTGCGTCTTGTGTAAATTACAATGATTTTTTTGTATTTGTTGGTATTTTGATATAATATGGTTCGACAATCGTAGAAATATATATATATTCTGCCACATTTTGGTTTTTTTTTCATTCTTTATCTCCCTTATTATATTATATATACATAATTATATAGTATACTTTATTTTAATAATATCCCACACTCTATTTTTAAATATTTAACGATATTATTGCTTGATTGTATGTTGTGTAATTGCATAGTTGATGCTTTACAAACATACGTTATTACTCTGAAGCGTGCATAGCTTGTAAACGTATTTTGAAGGAGTATGGGAACGTGTTGCAACGTTCTAGAGAAAATAATGATTTAGAACTCTAGTGGAGATACTTTAAAATGTTTAGACTGTTTTAAAAGGTCGTACGCTTTGTATAGAGACTTCGGTCTGTGATTCGGCCAGGAGAAACTGATAGCGCATGTACATCCCTAGTATATTTTCATTACAAATTGATTTGTATATTAACATCAACTCCACATATCCTCCACCTGTTCTTTTACTCGTTGTAAAAAAATGGTAAAAGCAATCGCCTCGACACACATAAGCCGAAACTGTCGGAATAAGAGCGTTACGCAAAATTGAGCGAAGACCGGTTAAAAGAATTTTCTTATCATTTATTAACTAAAATTACAGCTAACTGATGTATATGTCCTGGTAACATATATATTACAATAGCACACAATTCACCTGATGGTAAGTGGATGTAAGCTCGCTACTCTTTTTTATAAAGCGGACGTTACGTATTGTACAAAGTGGGAGCACTGTCACCGCGTCACAAAGATCTATGAAGGCTGAACAACCAAATTCTAAATCACGCTTCAGAAGTTTTCGTACGACTCTGCTATTACACTATTTACAAGGACAATTTGATAAACCGTGAAAATGCACGTTCACTATCTTGAAAATGCACATTCACTATCAATTTATACGTGGTAGAGCCACGCCGCAGCTATATTGGGGGCCACTCTCTCACAGAATACCAGCGTGAAAGTATGGTAGAGATCCGTAGACCCCTTTTACTGGAATCGAGACATTTCATCTTAGACCTCAGGGGTGACAACGCATCTGCGTTTTGATTCTTAATCCATAATAAATGTAGATGCCTGTGGGGTCACAGCCTCCACTTAACCATCAAATGGACTGCGTGCTCGTTTGTCACCCTTATTCTATAAAAAAAACCTTGAAAACGCACGTTCACCATCTTGAAAATTCACATCCACTATCAAGGAATATCACAAAACACGGTCCTTAGCCACCTGCATCTATTGACTTGCTGCATCTATTACCAGGTCGTCACTGCAACTAGTGGTTCGCCGTACAATTCGCTTACCAGCAAGAGGCTGCTATTAGCGAACCTCTCTTCCCCATCAAGTTTAGTTAGCATTGAAGGGAATCGGTGTAGATTTTGATGTTCATACAGACACATAATTGAATTAAAAATTTCGACTTTTTATTTTTGGCCAATATGCTAGTCGTACGAGTCTGTAACTTTAAAAAAAAATAAGTTTGCGGTTTTACTTCCATAAATTATACCGCTTTACACAGTCTGCGTACGAATAACTTTCAATGTCACTGGGTTTCGTCAAAGATTAAAGAATAAACTTTTTATCAGTTTTTTTTACGCTACATAAATTCCCTTACAATCTTATCTGTTGAGAATTACATCTTGATACAGATTAAAAGAATACGTTAAATTCGATCGACCAAATTTTATATTTTTTTTTATATAGAAGAGGGGGCAAACGAGCATACGGCTCACCTGATGTTAAGTGACTACCGCCGCCCATGATCAACCGCAACACCAGGGGAATTGCAGGTGCGTTGCCGGCCCTTTAGAAAGGAGTAAGCTCTTTTCTTAAAGGTCCCCAGGTCGTATCGGTCCGGAAAAATCACCGGTGGTGAAATATTCCACAGAGAGATCGTACGCGAAAGAAAACTCCTTGTGAAGCGTACAGTGGTAGACCGCCAAGCATCCAGATGGTGTGGATGGTATCGGGACGTTTGCCGTGTAGTGCGTTCACGAATTTTGGCGGCTGGGATTAATCCGAACATTTCCTCAGAGCACTCCCCGTGATATATGCGAAAGAAAATGCAAAGAGATGCAACATCTCTTCGCAGCGCCAGTGAATCGAGCTGATCGGAAAGCACTCGATCGTCGACGATTCGAGCCGCTCTGCGCTGGGTGCGGTCAAGTGGAAGGAAAGAATGAGGAAAGAGTGACAAACCAAATTTATATTGCAAAAGTGAACGGAAGAATCTGAAAGGGACGTCCTAGGCGAAAATTTACTGACCAAATTGGCGATATATTTAAAAAGGGGCCAAATTAATAGTACCCTTAACCGACGAGCGTGTTTGCGTAGGTGTATTGACGTGGAGCAGGCGAGAGATGTGTGTCAGGATCGTGCCAAATGGAAGTCTGTAGTCTCTGTCTACCCCTCTGGGTGAGTGTGAGTGTTTATGTATTATATGAACAAGAGAAATGTGTCAGGATCATGCCAAACGTAAATCCGTTATCTCTGCCTACCCCTCTGGGAGACAGGCGTGCGAGTTTATATTATTTTTGTTAGGTAGCACTGTGAAAACCAATTACATTAATTAAGGACAACATATTATTCGCTAATTTCGCTCACAAGACTTCAGGCATTTCGACGATACTACCATCCATTGATCCGCAAACAGATCGCACTCGGGATTTGGATCCGAGAGAGCGTTGACCGCGGTGGGGACAGGCAAGTTTATATTTGTGTGTAATGAATTTTACCCTCCAAACCGTTAAACAGTGGATGCTGTGTAGTTTCGAGTCGGAAACAGGAAAGACTGTGGTACTCTGACCGTCCTCCGAACTTCTTCTTTATAGCCTATCAAAATCCACTGCGTATTACATAGGCTACCCCAAAGATTTGCCTGAGGATATTTGCCATAGTTGCCTCGTTTGGCAGGTTATTTTGTAAACACAGTTTTTTCCTATTTTAATAATTTATTGTTATTAGGAAGACACTGCTGCTCATGTTTTCCTAGTACTTGTCGATATTCTTACACCTTCACTATACTTTATTAAATAAATATATACTAAAAATATTACTCCTGTATCACTATTTTACCGTATGAGATTAATTCTTGACACAATCTATGAAGCCTTTATAAATACGCCAGCGTTGACTAATCGAGCCGTCTTATCATTTTGCGCGCGCGTTACGAAACCTACAGATAACATACATCGTTTAAAAAGATACGACACAGCCACATGTCACATAACCTAAAAATTGACCACGTGTTACATCATGATGATACAGTGGCACGTAATCAATTTAAAAAAAAAAACTTATATTTTTAACTGGCAATCTGCCTGATATCAGAGTCCTACAACAACGCCACCTATTGGTGCCAAGTATGCTTATAACTTTCGCGGGAATGCAAGCAATATGTTGACAAAGTTTTACCGCAATCTGATGAACGATATGGCAGCGCATAAGATACGAACAAACAAACATTAATTTTTATATATTAAAACATATAGATATCATTACTTATATATAAAAATAAATTTTTGTCCGTTAGTCTCACAATAATTAGTAAATGGCTGGACCGATTTTGATGATTTTTTTTTAGTGTATTTGAGTGAGTGGTTGGATGGTTCAGATCAAAGAACCATTGAACCCTGTAAGTGGCGCTGTTCTCGAGATCCAGAAATCACCCGTGCAAATCATAAAATTTAATTTTTTTTTTATTTATTTAGGAAAGCTTTTACATACATAAATTGCACTTGGACACATCATTAAACCCGATAAAGTTATTTGAGGATCATAGAAACAACTGTTCTGTGCTGTATTTGAACCCACAGCCTCGCAGCGTCGAAGCCAAAACCGCTTAAGCAAGCATTACCGAGCCATCAAGTCCTGTAATCGTATACCATTGCTAAATTTCAATGAGGGCTTTTTCTCTCACCAGATGTCGCTAGTTGTAATTTAATGCGCATTCAACTGCACATTAATATATATGTTAAAAAATTAAAATAAAATTATTTTTTTTTTAAAAATTAAATTTAAAATTTTTTTTTTTTTTTTTGGCGTCTGTCCGTGCCGGCGTCTGTCTAAAACGTGGGGGGGTTTTTTTCCCACCCGGTTTTTTTTTTTTTTTTCTTTCTTCTGGTCTCTTTCCTTGTATATATATATATATATATATATATATATATATATATATATATATATATAAAACAAAATATAAATAAATGCCTTTTGGCCTTGACATACACTATGGGCATCCATGTATTAATAATTATTTTTCGGGAACATTTTAAATTCTTTGCCGACAATCTCTACTCTGTACGACTTGTTGACCACGGACTATTAACTGTTTGATTTTGGCAGTATGAATGTAAATAATCTTTAATTATGCTAAATCTCACAATTCTAGGTATGCAGAATATGCTTAAAAGGGGTACATAATTTTCTCCTTATATTAATATACCATGTATTGGCAGTGTAAGAATATCCACTTCCCCATATGATCCCAAGGGTGTCGTAAGCGGCGACAGAGGGCAAAAATAGATGAACAGTAACATTCGTCAATCCGCTTGCCATGCATGGCAACTATAGCAAATATCCCTTCCTAAGATGCAATCTATGGGATTTTAACAGGCTGTAACAGTAAGGAATATTAGTATATAGATACATTATATTTGCAGGAAATCAAATATGGACTTTTGAGTCATGCAGCAAACTGCTCGAGGAACATATTGAACATCTGACAAATTGTTTCAAGCATATAATTCAATTGTGCAATCTTTCTATTGTACAGATTAGTGAATAATACATAACTTGAGAACAAAATTGGATGAATCACATGGAAACATACAAACACATTCAGCACTCATCCCACAAGATTAAGAGGTTCGGGATGCAAGTAACTTTAAGGATAGGTTTTTAACATTCTATAGCTGCATTGCTGTGCCCAAATAACCGACCTTGATAACCAAGAGAGACAACTGCGCTCTGACTGAATATATCTATGAAAAATTGACCTGCTTCTTCCTTCGAAACTGGACCAATTTCTTTGTTAAGACTAATGTAATATGAAGGATTATGGGAGTTTCTGTACTTTTTTTTTTAATTTTTTATATTCATTAAATTTGTTTGCCGGATGAGCCAGTTACATTTGTTTACTAGATCATGCAGCAAACAAATTTATAAGACAGCGTAGATGTCCAATAGCTGGACAGTTTTAGTAACTTTAAAGGTTTCTTGGGACATGGAAGTGGTATATTATAAAACTTAATTGCTAGTTTAATAAGTGGAAAAATTTGAAATTTGTACAATCAACTACAATATAAATAAAATGATCATGATAGGATTACTCAAAAACTACTGGTCAGATCTTGATCAAATTTATATGGGACCACACGTGAAGCACCACCTTTTTTATAAAAATAGAATCATCAAAATCGGTTCATCCAGAAAAAAGTTCTGAGCCAACACACATAAAAATAGAGATCTAGAGGCAACGATGCAGCAGATGAACTGGCCAGAAGGGGATCAGCTCTGGCAACTACAGGGCCGGAACCAATTATACCAATCCCTTTTGGCTACGTTCGTTCACTGGTATGTAGATACTTCATTGGATTCACTTCTTCATGGATCAACTTGTGAAGAGAGTTCGTGAAACTGGATGGTTGTTGAACAAAATAAACCCGTGTACGTACTCGTCCGGTGCGCTTCACCGAACACATCGCCGCTGTTACTCAGTGTGCGTTACACACCATCGATATCAACTCGTCATCGTTCTCAAGACTCAAGTTTCTCATCGTACCTATAATACTAATCCCCTTTGGCTACGTTCGTTCACTGGTGCGTAGATACTTCAATCACTTACACGCTCAACTTTGAAAAAATTTAGTAAACTGTAGACAAGCTAGGGAGGCTCTGCCTGAAATAAACAGTCGTCTAGCCAAGGTTCTAATGAGACTGAAGAAGCCACAGATCAGGATAGTAGCAAATGCTATCAAAGGACATGGCTCTTTTAACAAAGATTTGTTCACCATAGGTGTTACTGATAGCCCCCTGTGCAGGGCATGCATGGGAAAGGAGGAAACGGCGGCTCACGTGTTGATGACATGTCCAGAAGTCGCTTCATACAGGGCTCAACATCTCGGCACGCCGGGATCGCTCCCCGAAGTTGCTTGCAACATCAAAGGACTGTTGAACTTCTTTGGGGAAATATCATGGCTCGAATAACCACATAGTTCTGCCCACACGCAAAATACGCGCTTAAACGTGGAATTGCGGAAAACAGCCCGTCGTAAACTAACTAACTAGAGATGAATTGAGAACATACTCCTTCTTTGAAATTGGTTTAAAAAAATTCTTTGGTATCATTATCCAGGGAGAAAATAGAGGAATATGCCATATAATATCACTTGGATGACCAAGTAAGGTGTTTAATGTGAAAAACATCAAAATTAATTTCATATTTTTACCTGAATACATTTTTTTATAGAATTTTTGTGACAAACAAGCAAACAATCTACCTGATTTTAAGTGATGGTAGAGATCTACATGTATCCTTGACTAAAAATCTAAATGCAGATAAGTTGTCACTCCAAAGAACTAAGATAAAATACCTCGTTTCCAGAAAAAAGGGTCGCCAGTGCTCTAAACTCACCATACGAAATACAGCAGCATTAGATCTAGATGAGATGTCAGATGTGTTTTTTATATTTATACAAAAAAAAACGATTGCCCTGAGTGACTGATTTTTAGGGGCACCATTTTGAGAGAGTTTTGAGAGTAAGTAGATTTAAACACAAAAAAACTATAAACAAAAACTCAAAAAATATTATTACAATAATATAAAGAACTTCGTCTTAATAAAATCAATCAGAGTCATAGTTTTAATTTAGTTTGTATAATAGTGAGACAGCCTGTATAAAGTTAAGTAGTTTGCGCTGCCTTAGAACCGGTTCATCGAACTGTCCCAGGTGAGAATTGCAAATGGGTGCTTACCACTTACACAATAAAGAAGGTATATGCATATACATTTTTTTTAACTTTTAGTAAATTAAATAAATATTTATGTAAAGCAGTACGTCAGTTGCGAATGTGAGTACCAATAAAAACCATTATTGGTTTAATGGTACAAATCAAGCAAATATGTAAGAATACTTTTGATATATAAATATAAAAAAATATGATCCCAGAAGGAATCTCAAACATTCTGAAAATTAGTTGTTACAATACTTTTCATATTGCCATAGTTGCCACGCTTGGCTCGCGGGTTAGCAACCTCAGTTTTTTTTTTTGTACAATTGCTGTTATCTTATTACTTTTTTTTTTAGAAAATACGTTACCTCCACACTCCTGTATCATGGGGGCAGTTTACAAACATAAATTTCACAAGAATAAACATCCAGACCCGGAACAATTACTTGTAGGCCATAGAAATGCTTGTTCCGTGAGAGATTCGAACCCGCGGCCCTTAGCGCTGTAACTAATTGCTAAGCCACTGCGGCACAGAGCTGACATTATCAGGAAGATACTGCTGCCCATCTCCTGCCTGTTTCCCTTTGTCACCTTTTACCACACCTATAGCTTGAAGAAACTACAACTGATGGGTAAAAGAAATAAAAAAATGGCTGCAGGTGGCTTAGGGCCGTGATTTGTGACATTCCTTGGGGGAGGTCTATGTTCAGCAGTGGACTTGTGAAGGGCTGTAATGATGATGATGAATACTTTTTATTAAAATAAAACAAAACTTGTGGCATGAGATAATTTTGCTCACATGCACTTACCAAGGGAAGGAATAAGTATAAAATATATATGTTATTGTTTTATTTATTTTGAAATTATATACAAAGATAAACCCTCATGAGAGAAAATGTTTTCAAAGTTTTCATGTAACTTTTTCCTTATGTTAATTCCTTCCTTCCAGGCTTAAATTATTTTTTTATAATTTCTACTTTCAGTAAAAAAGCTCATTATAATAATCAAATATACTTTATAATAATGTACTATACATTGAAGATCATTAATTATAATGATATATATAAGAGATTCCTTCACCCCATTTTGTCCTGTGGGAGTCGGAAGAGGTAAATATGGGAAATACCAGTAAAACTTTTGGATAGAAAGTGGTGTAACCACCTTTGCTCAAGTGATGGGAAAACTCTCGAGAGACGATGGACACCAAAGCCAAAGGTGCGAAACATCCGGTACCACAATCATCAATCTGCCTACCAAGGGGGTTTACAAATCCTCATCTGAACATATTAAGCCTCCCCTAAGGAATATGGCATGTCAGCATGTCTTTCTAAGTCATCACTCCTATTAAATGGTGGTGAACCAATAATTAGCTTATGTTATGAGGCTGCTACTCTAGAACCTGTGCATTGGTTGTCACTTTGTCAAACTCTGAGTATATTATCCCCAGTCCCTTGTTACATCATCTTACTGATCTACTGCATTATGTTGATTACTCTAATTCTAATGTAGATATCATCTTTCCCGATTATTGTAGAAAGACACTCCGAACATAGTCTACAGTATCAGTGAAGGGCTATGTTTCAGATACATTTTTTTTTCACTGGTAACACTCACTTATTGCTCCTATGTTATGATATTGAAGAATTAAACATAGTAGTCAAACATAATCTGTCATCTGTAAATCCTTTAAATTGATTTAGAATATAAACTATTTTAGAAAACAATCGATACAAAGTCCTATACTTGCATAGACACTTTGGCAGCCTCTCATCTCAGGGGTACCTCATTTAGAGTTGGGGCGACATCAGAATAAGCTAAACTAAGTAAGTGGCACAAATATATCGGTGCATAGGGTCCATGTGTGGTAAAATTCCTATTATAGTTTTTAATATTGTTCACATTTTATAAATTAATGAGCATCTGAGCAAAAAATAATCAACATCTTCAACTATTGTTTATACAATATCTCCCAGAATTCACAAATCATTAAGGGGAAATATAACCTCAAATGGCTTAGCAAGATCCTCCGTTATGCCGAAAGTATTGCAGCATTAATTTTGAAATAAATATATGGTAAAGTTGAGGATTAATGTTAAGGTTTATGTTAGACGATAACACGATTCCGTAAAATTTTCTCGATAGAAAAAAAAATCCAAAGTTACCTCCAAACTGAACAATAAACCGCTGCTATTCATAAAATACTTTAAATAAGATCATGAAACTTTGCATACTAACTGAACTAACTATAAAGCAGTGCTTATGTTATTTACTTTTTTTAAAATACCATTATTTTCACTGTAAAAAGAAATTACCTAAACTATCGACGCGTAAGCTTGATTCCTGTCGCTCCGTTAGTATTGCTCCGGCTTTTGAAGGGAGAAGTTGTGTCGCTTACGATCAGAAAACACATTACGCAACAGTAAGACGTAAAATTAAAATGGGAAATAACCGTTATAAAAATAAGAAGCGACTGGGTTGGCGTTAAGAAACAGGCATATATATGATAAACCTAATGAAATAAGTATCTAACGACCTATCTACTTAGAGTATTAGTGATTACAAACATGTCGGTACATAGCATACGACGCGCGGGGAAGTGGGGGCGAAATTAGAATTTGAGCTGACTTACTCTCGCCTCTTAACACAAAAAGAATGTTATATATAATGTAGTTTTGTAATAGAAATTTCATTCCTCTATAATGGGAATTTGATTCCACAGTTTAATGCTATAAAAATAACTTGGTGTGAAATTAATGATATTATGTTTAAAATACCTTGGCTTATAATGAATGATAGTTTGTTGCCGCCTTGTATTTCTCTTGTTAAAGAATTCCTCCTTTTGAAATTAAACCTAGGCTGGTTCATTTGAATATACTTTGATCAAGAACCGTAATCGGTTTATTATTTAAGATTCTAGGTATTCAAGGATTTTAATTAATATTATTCACATGAGAAGTGAAACTTTTTTTAAAGAATAAGAGTGACAAATGAACAGATAGTCCATCTGATGGTTAGTGGATCCTTTCATGCTGTGACTAAAACATAGCTGGAACATGGCTCTATTAAGTTGTTTAATTCTTGCATATATTACAAAAAATGACCTAAATACAGGATATTATCAATTATTAAGAACCAACTTTTTATATTTTGTTTCCAACTATTCTTTATCTAGTTGCCATGGTAGATAAAGTTAATTACTACAAATAATTAATTGTATGTTTAATTATCTCAAAATTTGATGAACTTTATATTAAAATACACTGTAATATTTCTACAATAACCAACATGAAAGTAAAGTAATAGTCCAATATATGTGCTCTTCTTCAGCCGATGCAAAATGTGATGATTAAGGACCGCCCTGTAAAGGGAGAGGTCCACGTACAGCTGTGGACTTGTGAACAGGATGATGAAGAAAAAACGAGCAAGACTTAGAGTAGTCGCACATGATGTATAACATCTGAAATCTCACCTTGGTAATAAGCAACATTAACATTATATATTAAAAAAAATGATTCAGGTAATATTTGAAGTATTTTTTCATAATGAAGAATTATTCCTTTTAATGAAAATTGTATTATATTTAACTTGGGGGAGAGCGTAGTGCAGACTTATGAAAAATATGGTACTCTCTCGGAAAATGGGTTAGTGCCATCTGATGGCCAACTCTACCACAGCACGCGCATTCATTGGTCAAATCAAATGGCGCACGCTTCACTGACTTCGTGTTACATACTTCCATCACTTTTCACAAAACCAATCCCACAGATTGCAGAAACGCGAAAGGAAAGATGTTACACATAAAAACAAAAAGGAACTGACAATACCCTATTGATTAGTAAGCTGAAGAGTCAATGGGCTGTCAAAAAAAGGACCCTGAATATAATGGACGGATACAGATCTCACCAGGCTTTGAGTTTTCATTCAATAACAATGACTATCATTTAAGCTGCTACCATCTGAGGATTGTGTGTCCCACTTTCTTTTAAGTGTACTATAAGCGAATAGTGAATATTTCCCAGCTTTAAAGGAAGTTTTGAATGTTTGGTTTTAAGTCATAAAATAAGAATATTGTTTACATTGATATTGTGATATGCATCCATAATTATACTCATTAAAAAAATTAAAACAATACTACATTTTTATTAACCACTAAAAGTCACATTAACCAAGTTAATAGTAGCATGTTACTGCTAGATTTCTGGGTATATAGTAGCTAGCTTATTAGAAAACAATTGGTTTCATATTGTATCTGACAAAAAAATGTAAATGTTTCAAGATAGTTTAAAGTAATTAAGTTAGTAACAGGGTTCTCTAGTGGGAAATAATGGTATAATGCTATCTTTTGTATAATAACCAACAAGAACCTTTCCCTTTCAGTGTTGCAGTATTCGATTATAGTCCTCAGGGATGAAAATGCATCAGAATTTAATTTTTAATTAAAAATAGATGTAGATGTCTATGGGCCACAGCAACCACGTACTCTCAGATTGTTAATCATCCCACCTGGTGGTAAGTGATGATGATGCCTTGGGTGGTAAATGACACAGTCTTACTACAGTAAGGGCTGTATGGGATTATGTTACAACATAATTTTATTAACAGCCCATAACAAGTCCACTGCTGATCATAGGCCTCCATCAAGGAATGCCACAAAGCATTATCCTGAGCCACCTGCATTCATCTGCTTTCTGCATGTCTTACCAGGTCATCACTGCATCTAGTGGGCTACTTAGCTTATTGGTAAAAAGCTGCCACTTGAGAACCTTTTTTCCCCATGGATTGTCACTTCTTTGAGCTATATGTTCAACCCATTTGCTCTTTGTTAACTCTGGTTCTACTGTAAATATCCACATTAGGAAATCTACCTTTGTAAAGAAACTTGGAGCATAGCTAACGTGACCATTTATTTTTTGACTCCAAACGGGACATTGGTTTATTTAGGTCAATTAACAGGTAGTCAATAAAAAAACACTTTTTTAAAGTTATTTATTCAAAAAAATGCAGTTAGCTTAAAAAAATATTTCTCACAGGAACAAATTTGCATTAATATAGCTGGTGGTGATATTAAGTAAGAATGAACCTCTTTGTACCTTTTTTTTATAATACTCACCTAAATTATCAATATCGCCATTAGAACTGAAATTTGTAGTTCGTCAAAAACTTATGCATCTTCATTACAGTCAATATATTCCTTTACAATTAATACATCCTGAGATTTTTGAACGTCTTCCCATGCGGGAAACTTTTTTAAATCTGCCCAACAAAATATCTCCATTTCTTTGGTAAGAAAGCAAGTCCACTACTCCAGATATTCACGGCTTGTTTCATAAAATTCTGTAGCCGCCCTTTTCACCAATTTTTCATCTATGTCAGTAACATTATCTTTCGATTTCTCTTTTAATTGACGGACATTAAATGGAAGAAACTGATTCTGAGCCAATTGTCTTTGAGTTGATTGATTTTTTTTGCAGCTTCAATAGCCGATACAGTCTGAACTTCGAGTTTCAATACAGCTTGATGAAAACTTGCTGACTGGGCGTGTAAAAAATAAAGCCATAATTCGGATGCGGGATCTTCAAAAAAGTTTTTTAGTAACAACACAAATTTTCGCGCGGTTTCAAAAAACGGGACAATTTTGCGTCCCAGAGTTCATTTCGGGGACACCAGGACTCGTAACTATAAAAAGGGACAGTCCCGTTCAAAACGGGACGTCTGGTCACGTTAAGCATAGCCCTTCCTGCAGCTTGTTGAGAGACCTTGAGCTTTGTCATGCAATGTAATGTCATGACAACCATAAAACATAAAATTAAAGACATCTTAGCTTTAACAAAGTTTGATGAAAATAGGATGTTATTAAAAATTCATTTTTTTATAGAATGTGGCAAACAAGCACACAGTCTACCTGAGGGTAAGTGGAATGTGTCCAGATTGTAATTTATATGCTGTGGGTTGTGTTGTATAGTATGATACTAAATGCCTTTCTTAAAGGAACTCTTATAAAAACATTCTTTCCACACATCAAAGACTTGTTTTTATACTTTGGTAATATAACACTGTAATCAGAAGGAACAAATAATACCTTGCCATTAGTACATGCATCTTTAACCACTGCAGTTGCTACATTAACTATTGACATGTTGTTATGACTTATAATTTAATTTCGAAAATCATCACATTAGGGATGGAAGTGTAATAAAGGTGTAATATGAATTTATGACACTGACATCATTTATTTACAATTATAGTTAGTACTCAAATAAATCATTCACAATACAGATAAACCTCCTATAATCTGTTACTACCTACAATTTAAATATGAACTTTGGAAGGGTTAAATATTTAAGTTAACAATGTGTTACTATGTTACTGTTAAATGCACATCTCTGGGACGCAGGCTCCAGACCACATCCAACTCCATCTTGAACGTATTTGCAACAGGTTTGATTGTCAGTACATTAAACATTGTTATATGATTAATGTATGGACAAACAAATAAATGACTAAGGCAGGCAAATTATTGTTTTTTATATTTAATTATGTTATTTGGTTTTAATGGTTTTAATCTGGTTTTTAATAATTTTAATTTTATATAATTCAATTTTATTTTGATTTAATTCATATGTAATTCAAAATTTAAATTTCATTTCAAATGTACTACTGTAACTATGATCTGATGGATTAAAATAAATTATGATGATTATTATTCTTATTATTATGTAATATGCCTCTTGTCTCATGCTCTATATGCCATTGTACTCCAGTGACCTATAATGGTGTTAAAAAGCAACATAAAAGTGATGAAATTAATAATTATGTACTATATGTATGTATGTATGTATTATAAATAAAATGAGAATATCAACAATGTAGTCGAAGTCAATTAAATATGCATTATTATGGATAATTCAAAAACAACTGATCATATCTCGATCTAATTTGAGACCACAGAGAAGCACCAGCTTTCAAATAAAAGAATAATCCACATCAGTTCACCTAGAAAAAAGTTCATGGGGAAACCACATAAAACAAATATTACCATCCAATTGATAACCTCCTCCTTTTCAAAACTGGTTACAAATAGTAAAGTCCTCCTACCAAGGATGACAACTATGGCAAATATTTTCTACAATATAAGAGGCCTATGTTCAGCAGTGAACTATAATGGACTGATGAGGAAAAAGAAAATTAGTAATGTAAAATGTAATAGAGTTTAAAAAACTTAAACAACACACATTGATCATGAGCTATATTGATCCTGATAATTATTTTATATTATCCGGCTGATCCTTATCAGGGTACCACAGTAAAGTTAATAAATTCGACGACTCCGTGGCGCAGTGGCTTAGCAATGAGTGGCTGCGCTGGGGAAAATCATCCACCATCTTCTTCTTCGCCGTGGCTTATTAATTTTATTTTTATGGTAAATGTGTAAAAAGTTATAATAACTAATAGCACAAATGCAAAACAGTTTCATCTAGGTACATCTTAGCAGGCATACAGAGTTCAAATGATACAAAGAGTGTGTACATGGTGTGTTCTCATGTCGAGCCTCAACACGACGAAAGGCACGCGAGGCAACAAGATGAGCGTGTACAGCCGGCATTAAAAAATCAAGAAGAATAATAATGCCATGAAGTCTACTGTGTGTGAAGTACAATTGTAAATTCGTATTCTGTTCCAAATCTATGCATAATTTAAACCATACCTTACCAAATTAACAGATAGAATGACTAAATGGTATAGTAATGAGGGGCCTTATTGCTGACAGTAATCTCTGCCAGAGAATCTTTGTCTTAATTTGTTCATTGAAATAGGTACAACAAATGCTTGGAAGAGAAGAATGAAAGTGAAGGGTTGCTGATGTTTATGGGCGATGGTGATCACTTACCATCAGCTGAACTGCTCATTTGCCTTTTTTTATAGGACAGGGTGACAAATGAGCACACAGTCCACATGGTAAGTGGTTGCTGTGGCCCATAGATATCTATATCTATCCTAGATTATGAATCAAAATGCAAATGCTTTGTCACTCGTGAGGACTAATATGGAATACCACGTTTCTAGTAAAAAGGGTCTCCAGTTCTCTACACTCACCATATGAAACACAGCAGCATTAAGCTACTATTTTACGCTGGCATTCTGTGAGAGTGTGGTCCTACCCCAGTTGTGCCGACCCATTCGTGCTACAACTATACTACTAATATAACTGCAGCATGGCTCTACCTTATATAAAATCCTCTTCCATAATTTTTTTTAAAAGAATGCGATCATTCATTCTTTAATAATAAGCTATAAGTCTGCTGCTGAACATAAGTCTCGCCCCACAAGGATGGAACATAGGCCATTATCTTTGACTTTGTATCCATCCATGTAGACATCCTTTCGAAATTAATCCTTCTACCATTTAATGATCCTTTTAACTATGTCTGAAGCCATGCATGTCAATATTGTCTCAAAAATATATTCAAATCCGTAATCCATTCTGTCTGTTCTTTTACAGAGCATTAAAGTCCATTGCTGAACATAGGCCTCCTGCATAGGTTGCCTCATAGGGAGGATATTTGCCTTAGTTGTTATACTTGCTAAGGCAAGCAGGTTGACAACTGCAGTTTCTTAGGGTATGTTCCAAAATAGAACCGAGTGTACTGTCCAATGCAAATGACGTCATGAATCGACGCTATACTGGTGATTTGTTCCAAAACATAGGACAGTATATGACATCATACATTTACGCCACATTGGAAAAGTGTTGGCGATTATTTTATCATTTTGTGCTCCAAAAATCATTTTATCTTCCTAATGGAGATACCAGCAATTATTCTATAGTTTTTTGTATTTGAATTAATAAAAACAAATTCTGCCATGCTTCATTCAGTGCACACACAATTAAAAATTGTTTTATTGTGGCCGGATATCCGACGCAATATGGCGGCGGCAAGCCAGTACAGTATAGTGTCAATTGATGACGTCATTTGCATTTGCCAGTGTACTGGGTTGTATTTCGGAACATACCCTTAATTTTAGTTGTTATTAGGAAGTCGCTGCTGCCCATATTCTGGCTTGTTTCTCTCTGTCGCCTCTTATGTAATATTCAATTGTAATTAATAATTACTTTAGTAAAAACCCTACACTCTAAGCTCAAGCTATTTTCCCACTCCAAAACAAGATTTTTGAAGTGAAAACTTCTTTAGCATAGTTGTACACTTTTTTGTAGTGGGTAAAAAATGTTAAACTCGCATCAGGACACTTGACCCTGATCGAACATTTGTAAGATGGATGGAAAGAGAGACAGCCGGCACGGCGTAGGAGAGGAAGTATCCCCCTCTCTTTATACGGCGCGGCAAAAATGTTTGCCTGCTGTTTCGTTTAGGCGGCACAGGGCGCTTGCGTGAATGTTCTTGTGTGATAATTAAAGCAATTCGTGCAAAATTATTCCCTAATCATTCCAAATTATCAAAAATGCACAACGTTAATATTCAAGTTTTCACTTCTGCCGGCACTCCCGGAGTGCAACCCGTCGTTTTTTTTTATTTTATACTGTGTTGTCCATAACCCCGTATTGGTTTAGTTTTGTTTTTAGCCACATTTCAGTCTAGAACTGGCAACTCCTTTCTCACAGAGAAGCCTCAAGAAAAGAAATAATGAGCAAAGATCTGACATTGGCAAAATTATTATGCCCTTAACACAATAGCAATGGCCATAATATATAAAATATTAAAATTCAATGTATTTGTACTTCATACCATGTGCCATCATTTATATTTCAGTACTATGTTGCCTAAAATCCTAACAACAATAAATCAGTCAAGTATAAGTCAAATAATTCAAACTGCACAAATTATTACTATGTTGCTATCGTTTCACAAAGTAAAGATATAAAATGACTGAATAAAACTGAAAAATATATATCAGCAAATACTTTGAGAACCACTCCAAGGTTACAATTCACAATTAACTATTTACTCACTGAAACTGATGTAACACAAACAAAATGGTTAAAAAAATTGTGTAATAGCTAAAGAAGAAAAACAAGAATCAAACAATTCTTGTGCTCCCCAAGATTCACCACATACGAATAGATAAAGCATTGATTTGCAAGTCACTAATTTTAACCAGAATATAAAATATATGGTTCATAGCTTTAATAGGTGGTGAATCATATAAAAATTTCACTCACCTGCCAAGGATTAACTTTGGGTATAGGTGCCTCCACAAATTTCTTCGGTTGAGCTTCAGCTGCTTGCTGTTGCTGTTCTGGGGTTGGTTGTGGCTCAGTATGAGGCTGGGGAGCCTTGTGAGGGCGAGGAGGTGCCCTGCGCTCCCGTTCCTTACGACTTTTACCATGTCGCCGGCCGTGGGAGATCACTGGCACGAAGCCTTCTTCTTCCTCATCGTCTGGCCGCGGTGCCACATCCACTACTTCCTCAGAGGCTTCGATGTTTTCTTTATTACTGTCCCCCCCTCTAAAGTTAAGCACAGATGCATATGAGGGCCCTGCGCCCTCGACCGATACGCGCGCGGCCATGCCGCTGCTATCCCCGTTATGTAAGTTCGGGCGCGCGCTCCGCGCCAACCGACGATCACGAGCGCGCATCCATGCCACTTAGCACGACGGCATGCTGCGGGTCGTACCCACGAGCGAGGCGAACTTTCCCGTGAAACGCGACCTAAATCAATTGAGTGAAGGTCGCTTTATTAAGCGGTGGCGCACACTCCTAAACAGAAGAGCAAAAGTCCCGAATAACAAGAAATATGCTTTGACTTTGCAACGCGCACCAGAGTGAACCTGCTTGAACCGTATTTACATCGAAAAAATCCACTTCCAACGACTCTTTCCGACTTTTCAACGGCACACAATGCTTCAGACAAACCGTATCTATCGATTTCGTAAAGTAAACACTGCGAAACTGGCTTTTTAATGCCTAAAACCACTATTGAACCATATTTTGTTCACAATTCACACATGTGGTCGGACGCCCAAAAAGGGTATTTTCCGCAACACACACGGAACTCGCGGAAGGCTGACTTCTAATTTTACAAATTAGACATTCGGACAATAGAGGGCGCTAACGGATGAATGACATTAACAACGTTCAAAATAAAACTTTTTATTTGCACGATTTTCCTGAATATAACTCGTTGTAATAATCGAATTTGCTTCTATACGAATACATTCTAATTAAAGATTCCTATACATTACTAATTATGATATACAATATTAAGGAACAAAATCAATATTATCACAACATTAAACAATTTTTGAACGCACCCTTAAAGAAATCACACTACATTTCGTAACACGGGAGTATGGAAATATAACTTTACAGATTATTATTCCTCAACTGTATTTTTTGTTATGAAATGATTTAGTTATTATTCTGAGGTAATAAACCAGTCTAAAATAAACATCTTTGATCTGCTTCGATCTGATAATTAAAAAAATAACAGAATAATCTAAATATTATCTATGATTTATTATTTACGTTGGCAATTTAGTGTAGATTATGGAGTGTAGAAGTAAAGACCGATTTACATACACTTCGACAAGTACAGTAGCGAGTTAACTTGTGAACCTGGCGAGTTGAGTTTGAACCTCGTTTGAACGACAATAAGCGAGTTAAGTAGCAAGTTAACGATTAAGTTGAACGGGATAGCCGGCCGAGCTATTTTTCGGCGAGTTAAGTGTGAAGTGCTGCCCTCCCAAAAGTCTCCCGCAACCTGCAACTAAACTCGCCGTTTCGTGTACACGAGCGAGTTTAGTTCAGTGCATAGGTCGACAGGACGCAACGTTTGCGCGCCAAAACGTACAATTATTGTACTTTTATAATAAAACTCGCCACAAAGTTTGTACGATACTGTTTATTGAATATTTATACGTTTTATATTGAGTTTTAATAATAAAATGGACAGAAGATATCACATATAAATTCGTACAGGAGTATTTAGAACACGAATGTTTATATAATAGTAGAAGTTAAAACTGTAAAATTAAACCTGCTTGAGATACTGCACTCATGAAAATTCTTATAAACTTCTTAAACAACAACTATTAATACTTCTCTGACTGGATCATTTAATTCTTGACGTAATCCTAGAACTATCTTTAACGAAAACCGGAAAAATTCTGTAGTCTTGAAACGTAATACTCCAACGAACTCTATGAGTATGAACTTGCCACTAAGATATTGTTTGAACGCTACTGCCCACTTAACCGTTTACTGTCAACTGCCCTGTAACTAAACTCACTACTGTACTTGTCGAAGTGTAAATCGGTCTTTAGGACGAGTAAGGAGTACCAACTCCCATAGTAGGTACAATAGTTGAAAAAGTGGCCATCTATAAGCAGTAAATAACAGTTCAAAAACTCTCCACAACAGCGCTGGAGTAGCTACTGGGATGAAATGAACTTAGCAGTTATCGACGGTTTAAATGTGCTGCTAAACTGCTCAGTAGCTCTAAAATCTAAAATAATTTTATTTAGTAAATATAACCTCGAAAAAGTCGTCTATCCCACTAATATTTTTCGGTGCGTTCTTTAAAATTTACCCCGTAGTTATAGTGACGCCATCCTTATTTAACGGTTTTCTATGGACACTTTTAAATATACAGTCTGTACTCCTTACTTCTACACTCCATAGTGTAGATGGAGGATTAAATCCATAAAATAATCATGGAATTATTATAATATAATAATTTCAATAAACTATAATAAATAGTAACTAAAATAAATAATAACATAATAGTGTAAATGATGATGATACAATGTCTAGGCAATTTACAGTCGCTTAAAAATGTAGTGCACATATACTCTTTGGTTGCAATAACCAATACATATTTAATTTTGATGTACTCTTGTTAGTTTGTGATCTTTGATATAAGAAAAATCATGGTGGTTAGAGAACAGGAGAACGATCGCTACGTGCTAAAGCATAGCCCGCCTGTCCCTGAAAATTTGTAGAATTTGTAGCCACGCTGCCGTCGGTAAGTAGCTATAGTAGTAATTTTTTAATTATTGACAAAAAGAAACATTATAAAACGGTGAAATATTATTAAAAACAATAATAATAAATCAATAATAGTTAATAATTTATATTTCTAATAATTTATAATATTTATAATAATTAAAATTATTAAAAATATAATTTACAATTTATTTATTAATACATAATGATAATAAATAATAATAAATTTATTATTATTATTATTATGGAGTATCTATATAGTTTTCTCATCTGGTTGGGTTATATATATATATATATATATATATATATATATATATATATATATATATATATATATATATATATATATATATATATATATATACATTAAAATGAAAGGATAAATATACATAAATATCAATAAAATAAAATAAATAGAGAAAATATATAAATAAATAAAGATCCAACCAGATGGAAGCCCTTGGTAGGGGAGACCAAACGACCGAGGATTAGGAGGAAATGGAAAGAAACCGGCGGACGATATGGCGGTATCGAGGAGCACAGTAGCACAGAGCAGAGTGGTCCGTCATGGAATCCTAGTCGCCTCAGATGACCCGAGAGGCTGACTGGGATTAGCCCATTCGCAGAGATGACTACAGGAATAATTTCATCTGGCAGACCACCCCACATGTCGGTCACCTCGTGAGCTAGGTCCAGATATTTTGTTCGGTTATCTGTTTCGGCTTTCACGAGGTTCTCGTCATACGGAATGGTAATGTCGACCAAAAATATACACTCCTGATGTAGGATTCTGGGTACTAGGTTGTGCCTATGCAAGTACTCAGAGTTAGAAAGCGCCGAACAACCGGATATGACATGCCTAAGTGACTCCCCGGAATGACGACAAGCTCGACAGACGTCGACAGTGCCATCCTTTAGGATTTATCTCCGATAGTTGTTGGTCTTAATAACCTGATCCTGTATTGCACAGACAAAACCCTCTGTTTCCCCGAAGAGGTCACCGAAACGTAACCAGTTGAGGGAGGCGACTGTATCTACGAAGGGCTCATGTGGAGCTCTGTAGTACTTCCCATGGACTCCATACGATCTCGAGGTCGAAAATGCCATACACTGCTGGGTCCTGCCATTGCTCGTTGGCTAAGGATAGTGGGGTAAGCCCTTTATCACTAGAAATGACGTCCTTATAAAATAATCATCCGATCTTGCATAGAGAGGTAAGCCCTTTATCACTAGAAATGACGTCCTTATAGAATAGATCATCCGATCTTGCCAGGAAGTAGTTACGAAGCCTGCGCACTTCGCGATTATGTATGGTGAGCGCGCTCAGGAAGCCACGCCCACCATGCTTTCGCGGCAAGTACAGCCTCATTACCGACGATCTCGGAAGATGCATCCTATGGGACGTCATGGTAGTGCGGACTTTTCTATCCAGGGCGTTAAGTTCAATCTGAGTCCACCTGAGTACGCCAAATGAGGACAGGCATGACCCAGCCAGTTATATGCGTGTGTCTTATTCACACCGGACAAAAGGCTGTTAAGCACTTTGGTCAAGCGTGCATAAATCACATCGCAAACTGACGGTTTCATACCAGCCTCATCGATACCGATGTTCTGTGACATACCCAGGTATTGGTATGTTTCAGCCTCAGAAAGGGTCCTTAAGTTGACGGGCATAGACAAGTCTGTGCAACCCTTCCCCTTTCAACATGAAGGACCGCACACTTATCCGTCCCCAGTTCCATCCGAATAGAATTGCTAAATCCACTAGTGATGTTTAGCAATTCCATAAGATGGGAGCGACTGGAGGCGAATAACCTGAGGTCATCCATATAGAAAAGGTGGATTACTTTTGTACCTCCTTTCCGAAGCTGAAATCACCTCCCGGAGCCCTCTAAAAAAGTACTGAGAGAGTGCAAAGAGAGGCAGAACCAGATTGGACTCAGACAGTCGCCCTGGAAGATACCCTTTCTTGTCCTTATGCGGCTTTCTGCAGCCGTCATCCGCTCACCCAGATGACAAAGGATCGTACTCCACTGTCCCATACACTGCTCGCGGAAGTCTCTAACTGTACAGTCAATCTTGTACAGCTCGAGGAACCTCTTTAGCCATGTATGGGGCACCGAGTCGAACGCCTTTCTGTAGTCTATCCAGGCGGCGGAGAAGTTCCGACGGTTGCGTTTCACCACTTTGCCAATGACCGCGTCAATGAGGAGTAGTTCCTTGGTTCCACGAACACCGCCCCATTGTTATAAGGCCGCTCCAGGCTCAAATGCAGAAGGCGGTGCTCCTCGATTCCGCCCGCATCGTCCGCTGGTTTCTTTCCCTTTCGTCCTAACCCTCGGTCGTTTGGTCTCCCCTGCCGAGGGCTTCCATCTTGTTGGACCTTTATTTATGTATGTATTTTTTGTATTTATTTTTATTTTATCTTTAGATAGATATTTATCTTTTCATTTAAAAGCATAATTATATATTTATAGAACCCAACCAGATGAGAAAACTATATAGATACCCCAAATAATAATAATAAATTTATTATTATTTATTATCATTATGTATTAATAAATAAATTGTAAATTATGTTTTTAATAATTTTAATTATTATAAATATAAATTATTAATAATTATTGATTTACTATTATTATTTTTAGTAATAATTCACCGTTTTATAATGTTTTTTTGTCAATAATTAAAAAATTACTTTGCGGATATGGCAGCGCTGCTATAAATTCTACAAGTTTTAAGGGAGAGGCGGGCTATGTTTTAGCACGTAGCGATCGTTCTCCTGTTCTATAACCTCCATGATTTTTCTTATATAAAAGATCACAAACTAATAAGATTATAATCATTTCAAACAAGCGCACAACAGCCCGCTATATATATATATATATATATATATATATATATATATATATATATATATATATATATACATATACAATATGTAATGTAATTAACGCACACCCTCAGACACCCCAATTAGTATATTATGTTATAATTATAATACATCCACTGAATTTTTAATGAAACATTTGTATGCACTGATTATTTATCAAATTAGTTATACTAATTCCGGAAGAATGTAGTGGTCATAGTACAAATCCACGAACGCAAAAACTTTAACGAGCTTGAAATAAATTTCATTTTTCTTTATTTTTATTGAATGACAGAATTAATAATAATACAAATGCAAAAACTGTACTCTTAAAAGTCTTATTTCCTTAAGTTACGGTCCATTTTAGTTTGTTTTGACGTACAGATTTAGTGTGACTGTAATTTACGTAGTTTTAATTATTTTTGGGATAAAAAATTACCTATATTAAAAATGATAAGAATTGATTCTAGTCTTAACCTCTCGAACGCCAAGCGTCCAAATTTGACCGCTTCGATATGCCGTCAAAATTAAAGAGGTCAAATTTGACCGCCCACAGCACCTTAACCCATAAATACTTATGCTTAGAGATTACTTTTCTATGAAGAAGTTTGGCACTATAGAATGAATATGAAATTTCCTATCCTCTAGTGGATTTAAAAAAAATGGTTGTCTATGGATATTAATTTATATTCTACGTTCACATAGATTACTGACTATGTATACCATCATAGATTACTGCGTATATATCTCTAGTATATACGCAGTAATCTATGATGTATACGTTCATTACCTTTCATTTGGATGTTGTTGTGTGGATTTTTGGATTTTTCTAGTGTTTTATTAGTGTTTTACTATAGCGTTTTATAAAAAAAAATGTAATAAAAGTTTTCGTGTGAATATAATTTATCTTTTTACGAAAATAATTTAATTTCAATTTTTCAATTTCAATTTAATTCTTTATTTGCGCAATATGGGTACAGATGATGTTACAGTCATTGTTTTATATAACACTAGATCAGTAATAACCGCGCCAAAGCGTTGCCACTGCACATATGGGCACAGCCATATGCCTAGATAACGTGAGTTCATTGTTCAATGTGACGCCGACAGAGTTGAGCCGCGTCAAAAATGGGTAAATGCGTAGTGAAAGAATGCTATTCAAGGTCACAAAAACGTAATAAATCAAGCGGAATCACTTTCAACACATAATTTTTGGTTCTTGTTTTCATATAAACGTAAAAAACCTCAAATAATTAAATAAAATTGTCGAATATTGCCATTTAGGTTCAATGTTGCCACTTTTTCGCATTTGTGATTATCCTACATTAATGGGAGACATTACATTATTATACATTAATTAATGGAGTAAGTTAATTTGTTACCTCTGATTTTAAATATTTTGGAAACTATAATAAAAACTACGTTTTAACTTTCATACAAAATAATTAATTATTTTTATTTTAGTTTATTAATGAATTATCTATTAAATATATTTTATTACCTATTTTATATTAATAATTTTATATTATTTATAATTTCATATAAATTTTATATTAATTATATTTTATTACCTATTTTATATTGTTTGTTTTATTAGTACCATAAAAATATGTTTTATTTCATCATTATGTTTACTTCTATTCATCTGATAAGCTTTGTATCCTTTTTTTCTAAGGGAACGTAATAAAGATTTGAAAATAAAATATACTTTTTTTAATATAAAAACAATTAACTGCAGCTTAAAAAGAACTCATTTTTATTGCGTATTTTAGGTAAAATTTCATATAGTAAGCCACACCAACCCGCCATTGCATGTTTGTGTGTCTATCTTTATCTAATCTTAGCGACGATATTGTTTTCGCAACTTGTGTAAGTGAGATAGATATATGTTTACTTAAAATTGTTATTAGTTTCAAAGCTACATCGTCGCGTTTGGATAGTGGTTACACTTTTTTCGACGCGCGGTAATGTGGTTTGCTCCTCTAGTGTTGTATAACTCAATGGTTACAGTGGTCAATTTACATTGTTGATCGCCATATTTAGGCTCATACCATGCATAAAATTCTCAATTATATGCTATAGTTTAAATTAAAGTTATTACATATCAAATTAAAGTGTCTAAATAATTATTAAATTAATGTCAAATGAGATTACCTAATTGATACACAATGTCAACTTTGTAAAATAAATGTCACATAAAATATGTAGGTGTGCTGCGCACACACATACACGCATGTATACAATATTGCAAATATTGTATCTATTCTATATACTTAGTGAAAAAGATTTTTCAGTTAGTCACTAGTTGCCCGCCAACTGTATTACACGTTCCTCTATAATAAAGATTAGCAAAGGATTTCATCTTTTATTATGGGCACCAATAGGCACCCCTATGGAGTCAGCTCTTAAAAATGTCTAATTAATTTTACAGTACCACTAAGCCGGTTACAATACTACATCTAATAATTTGTCTTCAAGAAATTCCCTTACCGAATAATATGATTTTTCTAAAAGTAGTGTCTTCACTTTTTTTTTAATAAATTATTATTTGAAATTTCAAGCAGAGAGTTGGGTAAATGATTATACACTGTTACGCTAGGAATCATACAAAATACACTGCTGTTTAAAAGTTTAGTTTTGTTAGACATGAAGCTTATTTGGAAAGGCTATCTCTTGTTTTTTTTAATTTGACAAATAAGTTACTATTATTTCTTACAAATAGTACCATATCCAGTATATAAATACACGGTAGTGTCAATATTTTAATATTTGGAAATATCGACCTACAGCTCTCGGTTTGTTTCATTCTGTATATAGCCCGAACGCATCTCTTTTGCGCCCTAAAAACCAACTCCTTTCCCTACAGAGTTGCTCCAAAACATAACACCACACATTAAAAGAGGAGTAACATGTCCATGATAAGCCGTTAAAACTATGGAGGTACTGGCAGTTTTGGACAACATGTAGATCGCATATGAATATTGATTAAGTTTCGAACACAACATCTCTGTATGTGACTTCCAGTTTAGTTGAGAATCAATGTTTAGTCCGAAGAATTTTGTTGTCTCTACTTCTTCAATTTTTGTTTGTGTATAGTAGATTTTCATGTCTGTTAATTTGTGAACTCTGTTTCGAAACGTCATTAATTTATTTTTTTCCAAATTTATTTTTAAATTATTTAAAGTCAACCATTTAATAATATTGTCTAAGGTATTGTTTATGTCCAATTCTATTTGTGTTTTTTCTTTTCCTGTAAATATAATTGTAGACTTTTAAATTATTAATTGACTAGAGTGAGTGACTGATTGAAGTGTCGTTGTGTTTTTGGCTATTTCTTATTCTGAGAGCTGTTGAAATACCTTTTTTTTGTTTATTATTTCTGTTGGTGTTGGTTTTAGTAGTCATAAATCCGTAAGTGTTTAGTAATTGTGCCGTTTTATATGTAATTAGTTAGAATAAAATGGAGGAAGATCCTCCCGATCCCGACGGGGTTCCACGTGACTCCCATACTGGTACGAAAAAAAATAATAATATTCCTATCGAAATTGATCAGTCGAAGCGTAAAAGATTGCAAGCAACCAATAACTCAGGTCATCCTCAGAAAAGATTAATTACAGATCCATCTCAACCTGTTCCATCTATTCAGACCTCTTATACCCACCCTGAATACATAGAAAAAAAACATAAATATTCTAATAACGACAATGCGCCGTTTATTGTACATGTAAGTAAGAGAGTAGATGATTTATCAACTGGAGTAGTTTTAAAACCGATAAAGTTTGGTCATTTTCTCTACCATAATAATATTAAAAATGTTGTAAGTGATGGTGTTAAGCGAGTAGGACGCAATAGAATTTCAGTCGAGTTTAAAAGTGCAGCTGATGCAAATTGTTTTATTGAGAACCCAGCCCTTGCAGGTGCTAAATATGATACTGTAATCCCTTCTTATAATGTCACACGCATGGGAATAGTGAGGCAGGTCCCTGTAGAATGGACATTAGAGGAACTCATCTCATCAATCGAGGTCCCAGCTGGTTTTGGCTCAATTATTAAAGCTCGCCGATTTAATAGAAAGTCAGTTAATGAAAACCAAAGCACTGTGTGGATTCCCTCTCAAACAGTTGTTTTGACTTTTTCCGGTCAGAAACTTCCTTCTAACATTTATTGTTTTTTTACCTCAATGCCTGTTGAGCCCTACATTTTACCTCTTATTCAATGTCACAAATGTTGTCGTTTTGGGCATGTAACCTCACAGTGTAGGTCATCTTCCCGGTGTTTTGTGTGTGCTCAAAATCATGAAGGAATATCATGCACAAGACAGTCTCCCACGTGCTTATTTTGTTCAGGATCTCACACAGCTAAAGATCCTTCCTGCCCTGAACACTCTAGGCAGAGATCTATCAAACTTACCATGTCACAGGAAAATATTTCCTATCTAGAAGCATCTGCCCGTTTCCCTTATGTCCGGAGATCTTATGCAGATGCTGCTAGAATCCTTCCTTCGTATGATCATCAGAGTCCCTATCCTATTACAAATTCCCCTTTACCTTCAGTTGTCCCCTCACAATCTCATTCTTACAGGAAGACTACTTTTACTCCAAGACTTCCGCCAAATCCAGCATCAAGTCATGGATATGATAAATCTGCCCACGAGGCAATAATAGATACCCCTTCTTCTTCAACTACTAATGGTTGTGCTTTAATAGGGCGGAGTATTTCCCCTAATGACAATCTCTGTGAGTTAATGATCTCCATGCTTATAAGTATGCTTTCCCGTTTCAGCGATATGGATCTCCCACTTGCCCTCCGCCAAAAACTTACTGAGCTCATCTCATTAACAAATAACCTTCCCTCCAATACTTCAGTGGAACTGCCGGAGCATTAATAATAAAAAAAATGAATTAATTTACCTTATTAATAAATACCATCCCCTCATCCTAGCCATTCAAGAGACATGGCTTAAGCCTGGGTCCCATTTTAGGATTTCAGGTTATTCATGCCTCAGGAATGATAGGAATGATGGTCATGCTGGCTCTTTCATTCTTATCTCAAAATCAATTACTTATACATTAATTTCCCTCCCTTCTCATAGTCCTTCAATTAATGTTGTAGCAGTTAGAGCTCATAACACTTCTTTTCTTTCTATTTACATTCCCGAACCTAGTGTAAATGTTTTATCAGAACTTACGAGGATCATATCCTCCATCCCGCCTCCTATGGTAATTCTTGGTGATTTTAATATGCACCATACTTTATGGGGCTCCCATTTTTGCGATCCCTGGTCTTCTACATTTTTAGACATCATTGATGATTTAGATCTCTGCCTCCTTAACGATGGTTCACCTACACGTAGAGTATCCCCCCTCCAAAATCCTAAAAGTGCAGTAGATCTGTCACTCTGTTCTCCTGCTCTGTCGTCCCTTCTTTCTTGGAGAATACTACCCTTTTCCCATGGCAGTGATCATTTCCCTATTGTTATCAATCCCCCTAGCTCCTATACAGTCAATGTTCCATTCAATCCTAGGTTAAAATATAACACTTCCAAAGCAAACTGGCAACTATATTCCACAGTTCTAGAGGAAGAACTTTCAGCCCTCCCTCCTGTTCAGAAAGATAATGTTCTCCAGGTGTATGCTTCTTTTAAAAACGCTATTTTATCTGCTGCCAATAAGACAATTCCCATCAAAAAACCTTATAAAAATAATGCCCCTTCACCACCTTGGTGGGATCAAGATTGTTCTGTAGCATGTAAGAAGAGAAAGGAAGCTGAAGTAAGATATTCCCACTCTATGAATTTTGACAACTATATTTTTTATAAAAAAACTGCTGCTGAAACATTAAAATTATTATCCGGGAAGAAAAAGGCTGGATGGCTTAAATTCTGTGAGTCACTGTCGCCTAGGACCCATCCATCATTAGTCTGGAAAAATATAAAAAAAATTCCGATGTTCAGTTTTGACCTCTGAAAACACAATTTCTAATGATCAGTCTTATTGGCTAGAAAATTTTGCTAGTAATCTTGCTCCTCCTTCAGTACCATCTTACAATGAATGTATAGCATTTCAATCACAGTCCTTGCACTATCAGCACAGTTTTGACGCCCCTTTCTCTTATGAGGAGTTATATGCTGTTCTTAGTGTCCTTAAAGACTCTTCACCAGGAATTGATGGAATTCCTTATTCTTTTATTACTAATAGCAGTGAACCTATTAAAGTCCATCTTCTTTCTATTTTGAATTGTATTTACATGTCTGGTATTCCTCCAGAAGAATGGAAATCCCAAGTTATTTTACCTATTTACAAACCAGGTAAGCCTTACACTGATCCCTCAAGCTACCGCCCTATCGCTCTTTCTTGTACCATGGCCAAAATCCTTGAACACCTAATTAAAAATCGTTTAGAATGGTTTCTTGAAAGCAAACGCCTTCTAGCAACAAGCCAATTTGGATTCCGAAAGGGCTTAAGCACCATGGATAGCCTTAGTACTCTAGTTACTGATATTCGTTTAGCTTACTCTAAACATGAATACCTTGTTGGAGTCTTCCTAGATATCGCGTCTGCATATGACAATGTACTTCTTCCTATGCTCAGGCAAAAAATGCTCAATCTGAGTATTCCAGTGAGGATAGTAAATTTTGTCTCTAACTTTCTCTCTTCTAGATCCATTTATATTGATAGTCAACATTCTCTACTCCCACCAAGAATAGTATGGAAAGGTCTCCCACAAGGCTCAGTACTTAGTCCTTTGCTATATTCTATCTATACTTATGATCTAGAGCTTTCTGTTAACTCATTCTGTAACATCCTCCAATATGCAGACGATATAGCTATATATATTTCCTTGGATAACCTCCCTGCAGCTTGTTCCCGCTTGAATTTATCAATGTCCTATTTACATGATTGGTTAACTGATCATGGTTTGTCTTTGGCTGTTCCCAAAAGCAGTGTTGTGATCTTCTCTCGCCATAGGCAACTCCCTGAAATCAACATTCTCTATAATAATGAACCTATCCCAATTAGGGAGAATGTAAAATTTTTGGGAGTTATTCTTGACTCCAAACTAGCCTTTTCCCATCATATCAACTATGTTTCCAAAAAATGTGAAAAAAATATAAATATTCTTCGAGCTTTATCGGGAGTTTGGTGGGGCTCCCACCCATTCTCTCAAAAATTATTGTACAATGCCCTTATTCGTAGTCATTTGGATTATGGGTGCTTTGTCTTGGAACCCTGTAATAAGTCTTCCCTAAAGAATCTAGATAGGATTCAGGCCAAAAGCCTTCGTATAATCATTGGGTCAATGAAATCTTCCCCAATAAATGCTCTCCAAGTCGAATGTGTAGATCCCCCTCTTTACCTAAGAAGACAATATCTTTCGGACCGATTCTTTTTTTAAAATCTACCAACTCTCTTCCCACCCGCTCATTTCTAAATTACACCTTCTTTTGGAATATATTTCATCAAAGCATTACTGGACTCATAAAGAATCTCCCTGCTTATCCAACAGTTTGGTAACATTACTCCATCTACCACACCCAGTATCACAATGCAAGTCCTGTCCCATCTTTGATATCCCATATGATGCAATTATTTATCAACCAAATATCCACCTCGACCTTGGTATTGAGAAAGATTGCCCTATAGCAAATAGTAAACTAAGTAGAGTCATAGATAACTTATGGAAAGGCTGGCTTATTATATACACTGATGCCTCCAAAAAGTCAGGTGAAAGTTGCACTGGAGCAGCCGTTTGGATTCCCAGATACAAAATAATCCTCAATTTTAAATGCCCTTCTATTTCTTCCACTTTTACTGGCGAGGCCACGGCAATTTATGAAGCTTTAATTTATATAGAAGCACACAACCTAAATAAGTCAGTTATTCTTACTGACTCCAAAAGCTGTTTGTTAGCAATTTTGTCAAACCAGTTCCAAAGTAAATATAAGATACCCTTGATCCTCAAAATTAAACACACATTGTATACATGCCATCTCAAGGGTATTCAGGTTTCCTTAGCTTGGATTCCAGGTCATAGTGGCATCAAGGGCAATGAAACAGCTGATCTGATGGCTAAAAATGCAAGTCGAAATGGTTTACCATGTAATTTAGTTTACTCTTCAGACATAGTGTTACTTGCAAAGAAGAAGTTAAATAATAATTGGAATACATTATGGAAAGCCACTCAAAATATAAAAGGTAAACACTATGCTGCTATACAAGGTGCCATTCCTCCAAAACCATGGTTTTTCAAATTTAATAAAGCTAACAAACAGTCAACATCAACTATCTGTAGACTTCGAATTGGCCATGCTTGTACACCAGTACATTTAGCCAAACTGAGGATTAGGGACAGTTCCCTCTGCGAATGTGGGTTAGATGAGGGAACTTCTGACCATATTTTTTTTTAACTGTCCTAAATTATCTTCTTCACTCTATGATCACCTCCCTCCTGACATCCCTCGTCCTATAAATTTTGATTCACTTTTAACCTACACAAACACTCCTTATGTATATATTCTGTGTGATTTTATTAACTCTAATAGTATAAAAGTTTAATGTTTGTCAATACTAATATACTAAAGTAATTATAGCAACTGTGTTTGTCATTTGTCCTAGGTAATTCAACAGTACAACCACTAGTATTATAAGATAAAAAGGAAAATTTAATTGTTGAAATAAAACAAGACACTTGTATTATCACAATCTTCTTTAGTTCATGGGCATAGTATTTGTAACTACTGAGCTTGTACTCAATAAACACTTCCACGCTGACATTGGCGAATAATCGAAAACCGCCAAAAAAAAAAGAAAGAAAGAAGAAATATAATTGTACTGTCGTCAGCAAATAAAATAGTGTCACTGCTTGTTACTATCGGGAGATCATTTATGTATATAATAAATAATAATGGACCCAATACACTGCCTTGTGGCACACCAAAGTTATTGATTTTGTACTCTAATTCATAGTCACATACTATTTTTTTGTTAGGATTCAATCTCGTTATTTGTGTAGACTGTTTTCTGTTACCAAGATAGCTCTTAATAAGATCATGCGTATTTCCCCTGACTCCATAGGCAAATAACTTATACAGCAATATTTTGTGGTCAACTTAGTCAAATGCCTTTGTTTGGTCCATATAAAGGGCGCAGGCATGATTTTTATTATACATGTTTACCATAACACTCTTTAAAAAGGAGAAAACTGCCATATTTATAGTTTTGTTCTTTCTGAAACCTACCTGCTCTTTCGAAAATAAATTATTTGTTTCGAAATAATTATTTAATCTTTGATGAATTACTTTTTCAAAAACTTTAGATAGAACCGGTACTAATGCTATCAGTCTATAACAGCTCATGTCATTTGTGTTGTTTTTCTTAAAAATAGGTTTGATTATGATTAACTTTAATTTGTCAGAAAAAAGGCCATGATAAATGCATTGATTGATAATATGACTCAGTACATGTGATAATTTGATACTCGAAACATATTTTAATGCTTTGGTTGAAATATCATCGTAACCCGTACTATTCGTAGTTTTTAATTTAAAATAATTTATTTATTTCATTCGGTGTTGCGGGTTTCATAAATAAAGATTTAGATTCACTTGAAATATTAATTGGTGTTCTATGCGGGACCAATTTGGTGATTTCGTTAATATAATATTCATTAAATTTATTCGCTATGCTTATGGGATGCTTAATTGTAGTTTTTGATTTCCTGATTTGGTAAATTAAGTGTCCTATTATATTATAGTCCAAGTAGCTTTGCATTTGTTACGAGCATTATTTATGATATTGTCGTTTTTAACCTTTTGTGTGAATTTTATAACACGACTCAGTTGATGAAAGTTATAAAACTTCTTTTATTATTTTCTGTTCGGTTTTTCATATATTTCCAAAGAACTTACAGCACTTTTTTATACCTTTCGTTATCCATTTCGGCTTCAGTTTTGTGTCTTTTTTAATATATTTTACAGGAAAACATAAGATATAGAAAAGACGGAAAAAATCATAAAAAATGTTAAACGAAGTATTTGGATTACTATTAAACACATCATTGAAACTTAGAGCGTTAATGCATTCTTTAAATTTATCTAAATTCTCTTTACAGTAGTCCCGCGTTTTAATGTACTAATGTTTGATCAGACAACTTACTTTTACTGGACATGTAAGTACTTGTGCAGTGTGATCAGATAACACAAGTTCCAAAACTCTTGTTTTATAGACACGAACATTATACATGAAATTGTCAATACATGTGCCACTTACCAATTTAGTGGGCTCTTTTACTCCTATTTTCAGGTTATACGCAGACAGAATTTCACTTAACTCAATAGTTTCCTTACTTTTTTTTCAGAGTATTAATATTAAAATCGCCACAGAGTATTACTTTATTTTTTCCAAGGCAAAACTGATTTAATAAAGAAGTAAATGTTGCGAAAAACTTATTGATGTCTTGGGAACTTACCCTGGGGGGTCTGTAAATCCAGAATATATATAGTTTATGTTCAGGTAATTTTATTCCTAAACATTCGATTACACTTTCAATCGAATATTTTTTTATGTTACTGATTTGTATAAACTTTTGAGTTATGTACCAGAATAAAAGATCCACCGCGACGATTCCTACGAGTAACCACTGAACCCAATGAATAATTTGGAATGTTTAAGATATATAAATCACTACTAGACATATTGGGTGCGTCTGGCAGAAAAAAGCGCTTGCAAGCGCTTGTAAGCAAAATGGCGATCGTAAGCGGTAAGCGCTGTCAAATCGTAAGTAGCTATTTTCCTCCAGGACACGATGTTAGTTTTAACCGGGGAATCTAACCTAATTTAAATATATGTTTGTAAAGTATTCATATTAAAAACTTACCAATCATGAGTTTTTAATAGCATGTATATGTTTTTTCATGTCATTATATTACTTACTACTAATATTGCACAAAACAACTTATAAACCCTACTTTAAAACAAACAAATTAAATAAGCAAAATGGCGGATTGTGTCAGCGCTACTGAAGTAACAATCGTGTCCTGGCCGAAAACTATTTTAGCGCTTATAAGCGCTTGCTAGCGCTTTTTTCTGCCAAACGCACCCATTGTTACGCGCTCAAATCGACAATACACTAGCGCCATCTAGTGTCAGGAACGAGAGCGAGGGGAGCATTGAGAAAATGACATCACAAATCACTCAACCGACAGCGCCTAGTCGAAACTCGAACGCTCGGTACCTTGCGCGTGTTTACTTGAACATTCTGGATATTTCTTTGCTAATTTAAATATATAGGCGCTGCAAGATGCGATCGAGGCAGAGTTGAACTCGGCGACACAAGCGAAGCTTCGGAGCGGAATTAAGTGAATTAGTGTGTTTAATTATTAGTGTTTTTAATTTTAATTTGTGTAAAGTAAATTAAAGTGTTAATTTAGGTAATTTTATCGGAAATTTTTATTGTCACGAACCTCAAGCTCGTAACAATATTGTGTTCGGTAATGCATAAAACTTTAACATCTTTTATACTTTATTATTATTATTTTTAGAATCTATAGGATTCTAAAGATGTAGTTAATAAGTCGCACTTGTTTATGAGGCCGTTAATATTTTGATGAAGTATACTTATTTGGTTATACAAGAAAAAAGTTGGTAGAATAAATTTGAGAAAGTGTTTCAATTACCATGTCAGTTTGGGTGCTACTATTAGAAAAGTTATTACATTTTACAAGGCCGACAAACAAGTCAGTTTGGGTACTATTTTCAGTAAAGATCTGCTTGTGTTCCGGTATGTCATTTAAGCTTTTACAGTATACCTCATATTTTAATTTATAATCCACACGTAATATTTATTAGAGAAGTAACTGGCTTGTATGTAGAGGAAGATATTTGCACCTAGGTATCATGACAGAATAATTCATTTCAATAAAATTAACGTACTTCAATTCAGAGCATATAAATTTCATTTCATAATTTAATTTTCTTTCATTAAGATATTTGCAACGTGGTACTTCTGATACTAAAATATTGGTTTGCTCGCATTGTTTAAAAATTGACTAAGGAAAAACAATAGTTCACGAGGATTTTTATCATTAATTCCTCCAAGTATTATTACAAAATCATTGCTGTTCAATTTGCTTAACTCAGATTCTGCAGGCGCTATCACCTCTTATCACTCACCTCACCAAGGGCTCCATACTTCGAGTAGCAAGTTAGTATAAACTCATAACCAACCAAATTCTGCAGTGTTTCTCTTATTTTATAACCTTGTTCGTCCGCTACAATAAAAATTTTTCGTTTCACTACTTTATTACCCTTTTCATGGGAATTTATTTGCTCTTTACTTGCATACAGAAGAGGAGTGTCACAGTTTATTTCTGTTTTTTGTTCAATATCTTTTTGCAACATGATATTTGATAATGTAGTACAATAGGCAGGCAAGTTCATGGGTTTTTCAGACGGTAATGTCATAATATTTAAGTTGTCATTATTTATCGCATTTTGTTCTAATTCATCTAAAGGTCGATTTGTTTTGGAAATTGGGGGATTATTTATACTTTGACCATCTGTTCCTGAGTTTGTTATTTGCGCTGGAATTTTTAAGATCTTATTTTGTGAATACTTTATTTTGCGTCTTGGTGTAGGCGTCATACTTTTCCTATCAAATGCATTTATTCTTTTGTATGAATCTATTATTTTTAAGGACTTATCAAGATCAACTTTTAGACGAAAATATTCGGAATTTACGTTCTCAATCTCTTGATTAGCACTTAGACGATCGTTTGTTAATGACTTAATTTTTTCATTTAAGTCTTGTAAAGTTTGACTATTGTTGTGTAAGGTGTCAGGTAGCCTCATTATTGTCGTATCGAAAAGGCGTGATTCTTCGATGTTGGTCATGTCACTTAGTGAACTAGTTCTGTAAGGCTTTCAATATGTTATGTTTTCTAAATCCATGTTTCGTTGAGTCTGTTCTGTTTTGTATAATAATTGTAATTAATTTTGTTGTCGTTTATACGAGTATACCATTTGGCAAGCTAAGAAATTATTTTTGATGTCTTCTTAAATTTATGAAAACGAAGAAATCACAAAAAGTGTAATTGCTGTTTTGTGGGATCCGAGCTCACACTTCGTCAACTATGTGGTCAACCAAGTGGTCAACACTTAATGCATCGCGCTACCTGTTCATTTTCTAATGTGAAATTGCGGTATAGGTTGTTCGTCGATAACAAATAAAAGTTCGTTAAACAGATTTAAAATTGTTCCATAGTTCAAAGTCAATTCTTTTTGTTTAACGATGACCGCTGTTTTTTTTTTCGTTTTTGTTGGTTGTATTACTTTTTTCACTTTGTCACTTATAACACTTATTGTTTATTTTAAATAGTATACATTACACTTTGAGCACATTATTTGAGTTTTATTAGAATTAATATTGCCTTTCACTGCTGAAGTTTTTTTTTGTGTTTTTCTTTGTTTTTATTTGAATCAATAGATAACATTATCACTAAAGTCTAAGTCTAATAGTTTATGTCCTTATCCACTCAATGAACTACACATAATACATATATAATCACGTTTAGTAGTTTTAACCGATAAAATATACAGAGGTAAATTTAACACGTCTTATACTGACAGCGTCCCCGCCTACTTTAGAGTAATATATAGGAATAATTGTGATTTTCACGCTGCCAACATCCGCTTGGTATGTTTTTTTTGTTATCAAAATACAATAAAATCTTTTTGTAATGAAGTAAACCCTGACTTTTATTTAGACCACAGGATAGAAAATTTTGTATAGATTTTATAATGCCAAACTTTTTCATTAAAAAGTAGTTTAAATATAAGCTTTAATGATTTTAAGTGTGTGGGTGGGTGCGGTCGCATGCGACCGCTCGGGATTTACCAGGCGCATGCGATTGCATAGGAATTTTATGGGGATTGAAGGGTTAATCAGAGTAAGAGTGTCCTTTAATTAGCCGACACGATAATGATATACCGTCGCCAAAACAAGCTCACCAGGGTCGGATCGCTGAAACGTGTTGAGCGACTTATGGTACTTTTTCGATGACGGACACACCGATTAACCAGAGCTGACAGACTATCCGCATAGACAGGTTATCGGCAATGATATATTAGTCCTACGTCTGGTAGGCACGTGATAGGTAAAGCAGATACAGTAAATAAGAATATTGTCTACCCTATTGAATTTAAACAATATGACTGCTAGCCTAGCCATGAAAGTTCTACTGTGTGGAGACTTACCGTTAGTTCAGAATGGAACTAAAAAACTATCGCTTCGAAAAACTTTTAAAAAACTAAGGGCGTTGTTTGGAGATAGGATGGTCTATTGGCTTATTGTTACTTCTCGTAGCTTCTTTGTTGAGAGAAATAGAGGATGCGACACGCTCGCCAAAGTGCCAAATGGCCGAGGTTTTTGTCGGCACCGAGCAAGCCCGTAATGACGGTATTTTCAGGGATCACACCTCATAAGAACAAACTTACCCGGTCACTGGGCAAGCATGGGAAGAACTTGTATCGAGTCTGCTACCGTTAAAACCTCGGAATCCTTCTGGCATGTCATAGACCATTTCTCGCGGTTCTTTAGAGGCTGAGGAATTTTTAGCTTAACTGCCTGAAGCCAAGAAGATGATATACTCTATAAAATCAGCCAAAACTCAAGCGTGACACGCCGTTAGGAGCTGCACCGCCCGGAGTGAGATATATGAGGCAGCCGTCTGTTTAGCCACTACTTCTGTGGCGCAGGTTGTTGGCAGTATCTGTATGTTGGAATTGGTAAGGAGCGCTAAGCAAGTCTGAGGCCATTCGTTTGTACAGAGGCCACATATCATTGTCAATGATATCCGTAATCAAGTTAGCTCCAACATGAGGTATCTTGGACGTATTCTTAATAGATGCTAAAGCTTTTGCGGACACTTCAGTTCTAATAGAATTGACAGATGCCTTAAAGAATTTTCGAAGGCGCGATGCAAATTGCCACCGTATCTTCTTGTGTGTGTTGCGGTCCATGGCTTTGTATGGGGTACTCATATGGATTGGGTCTCTAACGGAAAAAACCAGCGCCATCCTGAGTTGGCCCCAGAGAGCGATGGCTGTAACAAAGGAACCGGACGATCACCGAGGAAGCGGCATGCAACCATTACATCAGATTTGATAGACCACAAATCCTCGCGAAAGAACACCGATTCCTACCAAGGATGATACGTGAGGCTATTGAAATTAAAAAAACATCCTAATTTCAATAGAGAAGGAGGCTGGGTACTACCACCTGCTTGGGATCCTATAATCAATAAAATTAAAACTAAACCCAAGCATACCACTGCAAGACCTCAGGACATAGTCAGTTCATTTTGCATAGATCCGACCATAAACAATAATTAAAAAGATGAAGGTACTCCGAGTTTAACAATGACATCGGGACGTCAGTCATCTCAGTCCCCAGTGACCATGGGTGCTGGAAAGCGCCCGAAACGTCGGGAATTAAAAATAAAAAGTAAAAATAAATGCGATAAAATCCGTAAAAGTAGTTTTAATCATGTGCAATGTTCGCGTAAATATAAGAAATCATTGTATCTAGAAGTTTTTCATTAAACGACATTGTTCAGCCAACGAAGAAACCTTTTAAGACAAACCGAATATCGTCTTATTTAGTAGACCCATTTTTATATAGACTTAGTCCCCGGCTGCAATATGGACTTATTTCTCCATCTACGCTTAGTACAAGGACTTTTTACACCCCTATGCTACATCCCAAATACAAAGAACAAATAATTTGTACGTTGTAGTAATGACAATTAACTTTGTTCTGTACTTCTGTGATCCTTGGTACATGTTTCAAGTAGATGGAGTAAGACTATAAATCTATGCCTAAGCCACAGATTTTATAACCTAAACGTGCTCATATAAACCAGAAGAATAAAGCAAAAAGCAGACCTCCCAGATGTATGAAGATCTAATAAAATTACGATAAGATTATTATCATTAACTAATTTTAATTAATAAACATGAATGATCATACATAGATATATTATTAAATCATTTCAAATTAAAATCTTAAAAATCGAAGTTAAAGTTATTAGGTTAAGTTATTCATCCATTAGTACATATTTTCTTGGTTTGTAGGACAATACATACCCAAAAAATTGCGACAATTTCTACAATAATGATAAACATTTTTACAAGAACGTAAAACATAAGGCAAAGGAGCACAAATCCAACAACAAAAAATACACAGGGTAGCTGCACACAAATGTGTACAGACTGTTACCCTGCTAGTTATCATACTCATACCAGCATATCCACATTCGGGACAAATTACAGGCATTGATGTAAAACCATAATTGTATACTATTGGAGGAGGTGGTATTGGGTTATCTACGTATACATCAAAAGCTGTAGCGTAATTCGGAGGCGGAGGACGTAAAACAAACGACGGAGATGGAATAAAAGTACCCATAAATCTTGGCCGGCGCCTTAAGTTCATTTGTCTTAATACAAACGAATATGATGGCGGGGCACTGGTTAGGGAGTTTGGAGTACATAAACCTGCAGACGTTTCTCGATCATTATTGAATCTACAGGTTATTTGTTTAGAAGGGGATTCAAAATTACTTCTAACTGCATAAATATTTTTGAATGTAGAAATACTGATAGAACTTTCATTTAATTTTGATAAGCACAGTTGGAATAATGTTGGTAATTTAATAGATTTATTTGGTGTATTTTGAAATACGGAAGATGCATTATGTAACGATATTCGAAGTGGTTGACTAGTTGTTGGAACTGATGAGGAAAAAAATTTATTTGAAAAACTTAATGATAAAGATGATGTAGGCGAACACAGATTAGGAATTTTCCCACCAAATAAGCTGTTAGATGCAATTTTTAACATAGCATCTTCTGGTATTTGATGATTCATAGTGCTTATTGGTTTCGTTACAATTCCCGATGGTTGTGTGGATTCAACATCGTTAGATATTTGTGACGCAGGTGACTCTTGAACATCCTCTATATTAGTAAGTTTTGCAGCATCATTATTAGATTCCATGTTTTTGTATTCATTCACTTTATTTACTGTGTATTACATAATATGAGTACATATATTCAGCGATTAAATTTTCTTTCCTTTGCATGTTTTAAATGACAAGTTTTGGCAGTAAAATACGTTATTGCCATTAATGGTAATTAATATTTTCAGTTTATTAAAAGTATTGTCTATGATTACTATTTTGAAATTTTGAATGACAAATGTAAATAAACTATGGGCAAAGAGAATATAATATCTCAGAGTAATTACTAGCATAGTAAGAGTCCTAAAATAAGAATAAAATTCTTATAGCTGAACTTTTTATACATAAGGCGTTTAACAGGGTACAAAATAAGATAGCTATACTCGCATTATTCTCACTTTTTTTCTTTTACAAGGTTGTTGCCGTTCTTCCATTCCATAGAAACCTCCATTGTAGCGCTATAATATTACACTACCCTGAATCAGGGTCACTACGCCCTTAATAAGGGTGATGTTATAAGAGTAAGGGACTTTAATTAGAACATCAAAGTGGATTCAGTCTGCAATGGCTACGTTAGTACTCTTATTAGTTTGTGGCAATGGCCTTGCCACCGTGCAGAGTAATAACACAAAGGGCAGTTACGGCACTTATTCAATGCGCGACTAGGGATGCAAACGATACATCAATTCTTTCAAACATCGATATATCGTTCATAAACACATAAACATGGTTGTTCATGAGCGATGTTTTATCTGCGATGTTTTGGCTTGCCGTCAAAGATTACGAAATAACCAACTATTTTAGGTATAAAATTCCGTATGTTAAAAGTTGCGAACGATGATTATCACTTAACTATCATTAAAATAGGCAATAAACACTGCTATTGTTTTAGAATGATGTGTTCTCCTATAATTGGTAGTACATAGTAATTTATAGATGTAAAGCATGTGTTAGAAGTAATTTAATATGTACAACTGTTGTAGATCCATACAAATAAAAAATACGTGTGGCACTCGGTGACTGCCGCGGTAAAGCTATTGCATAGCATTTTTTATCAACTTATACAATTATAATTATTTATTTATTTTATTTATGCAGTTAAGTCTTTGATATTAAATCAAGTTACTCTTTTTGAGCGTGGTGACCGATAAGAAAACAATTTTTTTTCTCTTATTGAATAAATGAAAAGTTAATATTGTTTAAAATATTTTTAATATCTTACAATACATGTAGGTTATTCAGGAATTTTTATCATTGAGTTAGCAGCTAGTGTACACGCATGCGTCTAGTCGCACGCACACAAACACCGTGCCGAAGTCTGCCGAGTGCCGAAGTCTGCCGAACTGAAACGACGTTAGACGATGCACGGCTTTCAACGCCACACCTCCGTGCCCGTCGGAGTGGGGAGCGTGAGGTTTTTTTTCGTTACGGAATTTCTGGATTCGGTCCCCGCGCTCAAAGCCCGCGATAGAAGCATAGAGGAAAGTAATATATCGTACATAGAGAACCCACTCGTGGAATTTATTGAAAACCGCAAATGTCAATTGATGTGATAAATAGCGCCATCTATTATCGCCATCCATAAACTTAACATCTATAGCTATAGCTGGCTATAGGTACTATATAGGCAATAGTAGCTTTTTCCTTCATCCTTACTTCTTTACTTGTATTCAAGTTGATAAAGTTTTACTTGACTTTATTTAACAAAATCTTAGTAAAACTTTATCAAATTAAAAACAAGCCAATTAGTAAGGATGCATCAATTTCAAAAGGTTATTGGATAAAAAAAAAAAAAAAACAACTTTTATTTTACAATATTATTTATTTATTTACCTTGTGTTTATTATTATAAGCTTGGGCTGCTGCTTTAGTTTCATCCTCACCATGGTATTTGATTTTACCAGACAAAATCCGGTTTATTGAACGGCACCAACTATATATAAACACATGAATAATTGTGTTTTCAAAATAATTTCGTAATATTTTTTGATGTTTTTCACAACTAAATGGAAAGTCAACAAATATGTCGGTAAACATTTTTATTTTACTTTTTAAACCCATTTTTGGAACATCTTTTTTTTAGTATGTCTGTCACTAAATTTTGAATTTGGACAAAACATTTTTCCATTCCTTCAGATGGGTATATTAAAGAATGTTTACCTTTTTTATATTCTTTTGCCCGTATATAATCATTGGATTTGCTTTCAGGTCTGCCATACATATCTTTTTTTACATACTTTGCAGCTTTTTGAAACATTTTTTATGCATTTCCCAAGGACCCACCCACACACATAATTGCCCTGACCAGCATCATTTATACTGGTATTTAAATTGATGAAAGGCACTACAATTTCGTCTTCTATGCTTTCAGAAAATTGTAGTGTTTCCTCATAAATGGGACTAGGAATATCAGAAGTTGACGCGATATTTTCTCTTACAAAAAAATCTAGATTCTGCAAGCAGCTATCGTCGTCTTTTTCGCAGTTTGCATGCAGAGAATGGGGCGAGTTAAAATTATTAATTAAAAGGGACTTAAAGGCCCCTTCAAACGCAACCGTGTCTGGTGCAGTATTTCTCGCCCCATAACTTCTGATATTCCCAAAGAAATTCTCTAGTGGGTCCTGGTTGAAATTACGTGTTAGCATAGCATCAAATGAATATGTTTGGGACAGCAATATCCATAATTGTTGCATTCCTTTAATTGTACGTATGAAGTTTTTTATAGATGGTATAGCTTTTGTTTCAATCAAACGGATTTTGTTATTTTTGTCCTTAATTTTTTTAATAAATGTTACAGTTTTCAAAACTTTTATGGCATTCTTCCACAAATCATGGTGTGGACTAGATCGTCTAACACATCCTTTATATATTTTGCCATCAGGCACATGAAATGTGTTAGAATTTAAAGAATCAAAAAGATTGTCTATTAATTTTGTAAATTTTACCACATTTTGGCATTCTACCGGAATGTCTCCTCTTGCCACCAGATGTCCTGCAGTCGCAGCTACCGTGTGACTGAAAATTTGGGCTGCTGTTTTCACTTTCATTTTTCTAATTTTATCGACATAGATGTGCTCATCTGTGACTTTTAGTAGGCACCTCACCTCTCCATACGACTTATCAGCTTCATAAGTTTGCTTATAGTAATCCCATTTGATGATTTTTTCGCACTTTTCTTCAAAATCATAGTATTTTAAATCTTTCGTGAGTAAATTGTTTCGGACTCCTTTTAGTAAATGTGGAACATCAAATAGAGGGATTACTTTTGTTTTTCCTATTTCAATGATTTCATACCTAAATTCCTTTTCTTCTCTTAAATATTTTTTTCTTGTATCTTCTACCAAGTCATTTATTACACTTACATTGACTGTACTTTGATCACAGACAGTACATATGATCTTTAACCCAGTACTATATACATACTTAATAACTTTTTGTAACATTTCTTTTAATTGAGGTTTATTCACTGAGTTGGTGAAATAATACGCAATGGGTTGCTTAAATTTCTTTTTTAACCCCTTCACCATGAAGACCAATACATGGTCAGCAATTTTTTTGCCATCAAATGAGAACCATCTAAGCTGGTCTTTAGCAGCGTTATAATGGATTTGAGGGGATATTGACATTTCATCGAAAATTAAGCTGCATAAGCGGTCTTCTGTACATAGCTCCTTGACGGTATTTTTAATTTTCATAAATATGCATTTATTAAGGCCCGGCTTCACTTCTATTTTGGTCAAAAGTCTTTTTAATGATTTAGTTGAAGGCAATGTGAAATATTTTGCCAAAAGAGGGTAGCTTCTTGGACTCTTTTTATATAAAGAAAGCGAGAGCACTTTTTCTTCGAGAGAGAATCTGCGACCATGAGGCCTCTTGCTTGTCTGGGTGTACTGCATTTTTGTGAAAATTTTTGCTGCTACGGTCATTTTGTTCGTCAGTTTTTTAAATAAAATATCTGTAGACATTTTTTCAGCATTGGCTATTCTGGATTGAAAGGTTTTGTTTTTCTTTTGTGATCTGATCAAGTTTGATTGCAAAACTTTAATTTTTCTTCTTGTTGTTTTAAGCTGGTTCAACCAGAATGACGGCCACTCCTGCTGCTGATAATTATCTGTAAAAAATTTGATTTGCATAATTTTTGGATATGTGAATGAATATGTGAACCCATTTTTTTAATAGGATAGGGAGACAAACGAGCACACAGTCCACCTGATGGTAAGTGGTTGTTGTGGCCAAGAGACATCTACATCTATCCTCAACTACGAATCAAAATGCAGACGCATTGTTAGCTGTGAGGACTAAGATGTAATGTCTCATTACCAGTAAATAGGGTATCAGGTTCTCAACGCTCACCACACAAAACACAGCAGCAGTCAGTTACTATTTTACGCTGGTATTCTGTGAGAGTATGGTCCTTCCCCAGTCGAGCTGAGCCATTCATGCTACAACTATACTCTAATATAACTGCAACATGACTCTACTACGTAAAGTAAATTTTTTTGGCAATGGAAACAATAGACAATATTGTTGCCTTCCGAAGGAGCCTATTTTTATCTCAAAAAGACTAAAAGTTTGAGAGATATGATATTTTTGTACACACGTAGATAATATGTCAAGAAAAAACAATAGGGCTGTCACATAGAGGGGAAGAGGATTAGAACTGTGTGTAGTGTATGTGTGTATTAAAAATGTTGTAATACACGTATTAAGTAATAAGACAAAAGAAGTCGCATAGACGCGTGACCTTGTCGCTGCTATGATGTGTTGACGAACATCATTCACCATTTTGTGATTAAGTTGCGCGGGGAACGTCGTCCGTGAATTTATGTTACTATAAATTTATAATGGTGAACTGCAGCATAATCAGTTGTAAAAACTCATCAAGGATGTGTAATTCAACTAATAAAGGCATAACATTTCATCAGTAAGTTGATAGTTTACTAATTTTCATTGTTTTAACTAATTTAGATCTAGACGAATACTTTACTATGATATTTACCTTTGTAAACTCTCACATTAGTACATACTTATTAGTTTTCGTATTGTACAATTAACATTGCTGCTTTTTTTGCATTGACAAACTCACCAAGCAATGTAATGTGAAACATTAGATATCATTGTGCATTGTGCGTATGTTTATAATACGGTAAGATGTGGCGACATCGGTTATGGAAGTAATCGAGCGCTAATTCATTTCTATTGTCTTATTATTACTATTTCTGTGCACTGTATGTATTTATTTATATGTCATTAGCTTTTACAAAATTATGGCCAATTACTATCCATTTGATTTTTAGTCGGGATTGGGGATTTCGGATGTTTTTTAGGAAAACACCATAGTGCTTTTCTTAAAAGTGCACTCTGTTTCCTAATCCCCTAAATATCTAAAAAAACTTACTATTGTTTTTATGTATTGCCTTCTTCTGCAGTCGGCAATAATTGTGTTCTGAATTGATTCTGGCAGAGTTATTTGTAATAAGAAAGAAAAATTCATGAGAAATATTGATTTTGTTAGTGTGTTATTTTTAGATTTAATTTAGTCCAACTTTATGTATATAAATTTACCAACAACATGAATGTAATAAATATTTGGAATTAATATGTCAGTACCTGTCGTTGTCAGTTTTAATGTAGCAAGGCTGCTTTCTTCATTCACAGGTTCAGGTACAAGTAAAACTTTCTCTGAAGTAACAACTTCATCAGACTTGCCTGAAACATAAGATATATGTTTTAAGTCTAATGCTGAGCACAGAAACATAGGAAGATGGTGTCATAAAACACCATGCAGATCGGCTCGACATTTTATAGTCATGTAGCGCTGCACCAAGCTATTTAGTCTAAATTACATTTTCAATGATGATGAATTTAACTGTATTGAGCCCAATAACTATAACATTTAGAGTATATTTTATTAGGTTAGGCCCAAAATTTTATAATGGTACAATTGTATTTAATTTGTTATAACAAGTAACTATATAACTGATGGGCGATAAGGACCTTTTGAAGATGCTGATGGCACCTAGACGACTATTCCCTTAAAAAAAAACTATTTTGCTTTTCTTTAATTGCTGCCTACGATAATAATTGCAATCAATATGTAAGTACCTGTTAGTGTTGATTTTAATGTAGCAAGGCTGTTTTCTTTATTCACAGGTTCAGGTATTAGTAAAACTTTCTCTGAAGTATCATCATCGTTAGACTTGCCTGAAAAATAAGAGATATGTTTTAAGTCTAATGCTGAGCACAGATACATAGGGAGATGGGGTTATAAATCACCATGCAGGTCTGCTCGGCATTTTACAGTCGTGTAGCGCGCACAAAGCTCTAACACCAAGCTTTTCAATGTTGTCGTTTTACTTATCATTGAAGTTGTAATTTAGACTAGAATCTAAATGGCCAATAACTGTATTGAGCTCAATAACTATAACATTTAGAGTATATTTTATTAGGTTAGGCCCAAAATTAATTATGATACAGTTGCATTTAATTTGTCATAACAAGTAATTATATAATTGATTGACGATAATGACCTTTTGAAGACGCTGATAGCATCTAGACTACTAATCCTTTGTTTTTATTTTGGTTTTCTTTAATTGCTACCTATGATAATTGGAATCAATATGTAAGTACCTGTTAGTGTCGGTTTTAATGCAGCAAGGCTGCTTTCTTCATTCACAGGTTCAGGTACAAGTAAAATTTTCTCTGAAGTAACAACTTCATCAGACTTGCCTAAAAAATAAGAGAAAAAATGTTATTTATTTAAAAAATTGATAAAAACTTATAATGTTAAAGAATTTTTAATTAGAAGTGGGATAAAAACATATAAACATCTAATTTTTGCACCACACAGAATATCCACCATAAATATGTTTTCTTATCATTATAAAATAAATATAATACAAGTTGAAAAATTACTAATAAGCATAAAAATAAAACAATACTAGCAATAGAGCCTACATACTAATTAATATAGGGTTTAATATGGGACAACGCATGGTACTGTATTTGCACTTGTTAAAAACATGGGCAAAACGATTTCCCATCATTTAGGCCATTTTTCTTGCCTAATTAGGGAAGTATTTCAGTTAAATATGCAATATTAGCAAAATGCTAACTTCAACTCAAGCCCAGTACCACTATTGTATAATAATTAATATGTAATAAGTTAAAATGCTCTTATTTGTATTATATGTAAATCTTACCAGGAAGATGAAGTGATGGCACAGCTAGAAAATTCAACCGGTTATTACGGTTTCTATCCCTGTCTGTAAAATGGATATCACAGATGACCTTCTTTCTATACAGTTCATAATCAGCAGGACTATCTAACTTCACACCAGCTATATGAACCCAAGCCTTGAAACGGTCAGTATTCTTTTCTGGATGTGGAAATTGATGATAGGAAGTCTCTGAAAAAAAAAGAAAGATCACTTTTAATATTTTTCTTGAAAAGTTTAAAGATCTAAAATAATTTTCCTGAATAATGATGCATAACAATTTTTGCTAATAGAGCCAATGATCCTACTAATACTTAAAAAAAAAAACAGACAAGTGCAAGTCAGACTCTTACAAAAAAGGTTATACCACCATATAATATTTGTAAATAGCTTTTCTAAACGTGCAAAATAAAGTTTGATTAAGGCATTTAGTTTTTAAAAATACTCTTGCTCAAGCATGTGGATTTAAATGTGCCAGTACTTATCTTTAATATACCTAAAACTGTGCTATGGCTTAGGACTTACAACTAATCTATAGTTTATATCGAAGTGAAATGCTACACTTTAGGTTTTAAAGTTATTGGTTCAAATTGCCTTTAATTTTTTACATAAATGATCATTTAATTTTAATCTTGTTTGTATGAAGGTGACACTGAAAGTTTTTGGAACTGGCCACTTGTAAACACTATATAATAAAAAAGTAAGTTCAAATTTTGAAAATTGAACTATTTGCCAATATTATTGTGTATGTATTTTATTAATTTGTCATTTGTTTATGATTTATAGATTCATACCTCATTATTTGACAGAGGCCCAAAAACTCCATCATGTTGATTATTGTCGTAAAATGGTTTAAAGATTTAACTGAGGTTACACAAATGCTGTGTTTGACATACTTACAGGTGACGAAAGCTGGATTTATTGTTATGATCCTGAAACTAAGAGACAGTCTGCTGTCTTGGTTTTTCCTTCCAAGGAAATGCCAATTAAAGTGAAGAGAGGTTGAAGCGTGGGAAATAAGATGGTGACCTCGTTCTTCGGAAGGACAGGTCATTATGCAACAATTGTTTCAGAGAATTGTAAAACAGTTACTGCAGAGTGGTTCACTAACAATTGTTTGCTACTTGTCTTGGAAAATGTTCGGGAGAAATAACCTCACAGTAGGATCTTACTTCACAACGAAAACGCCTCGTCTCACACCGCCAAGCAAACAATCGACTACTTGGCAACATCAGACGTGGAATTACTGGGTCACCCTCCCTATAGCACCGACCTCGCACTTTGCGATGTTTATTTATTTCCGAAAACAAAAGAAAAAACTTTGAAGAAAATGTTTAATGGACACCGAGGAAGCAATGGCTGCATTTCAAAATGTCGTCTAAGAGAATGCTAAGGGCAAGTAAGCAAAGTGCTTTTCTCGGTGATTCCATTGGATGCAGCAATGTATTGATGTAAATAGACACCATTTTGGAAAGATATAATAAAACTAATAACTTGCTAGTTTATTCAGTTTTTGATTTTCTAAGAACTTTCAGTATCACCTTTTATGTTGCCCTATTAATATTTCAACTAATCTCACAGATTAAAAATAAAGATTATGTAAGTGTACTTAGTTAAGAAATCTCCTGAATGCAAAAATTGGTTTGTAATACATGAGTATACAAGTTCTTTATTACAGAATTGTAATTCCATGGCTACTCCAATCCTCATTGATTTTGTTATTTATGCCATTTTACAAAAATTTAATATTGCTATAACTATTTTGTAATGTTGCTATCACATTATTCTTTGATGTAGCTATTAATGAAAAATATTTTACACTTTGCTTGTATAATTACCTTGAAATGCATTAATTAAAGTAGTGCATGTAATGCAGTGTTATAATTTTTACTAATATGTTAGTTGCAATAGAATACTTTTGTAGATTAGATATATCATGTATTAAACTAAATGTGAGAGCATTTAAGACTGGTTTGTAAGTTAAGGCTATATTCATACTTATTTCTGTCAAACATTTCTAATGGCTTATGGCCATCAACCGGGAGAGGGAAAGGTATAATTTTAATAAGTACCTACAAATATAAACACAGATAACTGCAGTGATCCATCTATAATGTAAATCTTATTCTATTTATCTATCATTTAGGACAAGAATGTAAGCCACGGTGGTTCAGATGGTTAGCGCTCGCTGTAAACTTCACATTATGCAAGCAAATCAGGTTGGGTCCCTGCTGGCACCAATGAAATTCATAGTTGCAATTTTAAGTGTTGATTTACCACATGCTCGGCGGTGAAGGAAAACATCCTGAGGAAAGCTGCATATCTGAGAAATAAGAAAAAATATTTCGGAGAAACGAGAAATTCGCTAACCTGCAACGGGGTAACACGGCGAACACTTCCTTGCCCTAAAACCATCTAAGAAGCGGGGGTACCTGTGCCCAGCAGTGGGACGTATATAGGCTGTAATTTTATGTAAGTTGTAAGTTGAAGTTGACAAGGCACTGTGGAATTCTATGGAGGCAAGATGGCAGAGATATAATGATGATTATACTTACTGTTTGAACATCCCAATGCACACCGTTTAGGCATGATAAAAACAAATCACAAGCGTCTATATCGCAAAGAAACAGCACAAACGAAGCGTCCGGGTCGCAAAAAAACGATTGCACTAGAATGACGGAGGAACAGCTCAACTCACACTATAACTTCGGAAAATTCTTACACTTCACTACGGAGGATAGGACTCAACTCAACGTGGATCGGCGGATTAATTTCACGAAGAAAAGCACAAAGATGGGACGAAAACTACAAACACGCGCAAACGCAAGGAGCAGTCGCCATATTTGTGATGACGTGACTCATAGAGGAAAGTAATATATCGTACAACGTGACTATTTGACATTTGACAATCATTAGAAATCGTTCACAGTGTTGCTATCGTAATTATTACGCAGCTTGTAATCTACACAAATATTTATATATAATTATACTAAAATGATACGTAACGGAATTAATATTTTTACATTATTTTTCAGTCATAAATTATATTTGCGTCGATCGTAACGCCATCTGCGGTGACATAAAGTAACTCATTATTTTGGATGGCGATAACAGATGTCGCATTTCGAAAAAATGACGTCAAATCTGTTAATATATGGAACTGTCCTACCCCTGGATAGAAGCTATGCAATAGCTTAATAAATAAATAAATCACGAATTTTATGTCGCCGAAAAATAAATATTCAAAAAAAAAATATGTCGAAGTTAGATAACGTCTAAATTTTTAAATTTGGAAGTTTTTATTTTGCAGAAATAACTCAATCCCGAAGTTTTTTTTCAAACAACAAAGTAAAATTGTCTTCAATCGGTAATTCCATTTGCGATGAAAAATTGTAATTATTTTTATTGTGATAATTAATCAACATATGCTTTCAAATATTGAAAGTGGATTGAAATTGTTTTATTCATTTTCTGTTTGTGCTATAACTTAAGTACAGACTGATAAGGAAATTATTTTATCGGCTTACGTTACTTCGTATTTCGTTACAATCACTTTTCCGAAATATTGATTTTGATGAATGAACGGTTATTCAGCTGTTTGTATTGCGGTATAATTTCGTAGATGTATTCAGAAAATGCGATAATACTGAAGGTGACGTATGGAAGTGGAACTAACATAAAGTATTAACTCACCACAATATAAAAAATAAAACTAAGCAGAAGAAAAGTTTCATATATTACATAGATGGATGGCATGGCATGGGATGGGATGGCATGAAAGAGTTATTTCCCACACTTCGCAGCCTAGCTATGATCTATTTGCCTATCGTGGCAACTTCGGTATCCCGTGAGCGGTTATTTTCGAACCTGGCGTCTAGTAAGCGGTTTCTCTCCTGGGTGCGGTTATCTACAATCACCCAGGAGAGAAACCGCTTAATAGGCGCCAGGTTCTCAAAATTGTTAATTTAAAATTCATTTCGATTTTTGAAAGAAATAAATGTAAAAGTAAAAAAAAATTCATTAATTCTTGTTTTCTGATAATTATTCCATAAAATCAAATATGTAAAAATAAATAGTGTAAAACTTCCTAAAATAACATAAATATAATGTTTGATTATTATACTTCTTTGTTTCATTTCTCTTCAAAATGATTATTTATTCCTTATATGCGTTAGTACTTTTATTAGTTTATGCTTATATGTACAGTAAACCCCCGTTAACACGAATACGAAAAAATCAGACAAATAGTTCGTGTTACAGGGGAGTTCGTGTAATACGAACAATGCAAAAGATGAATTCGTGTTTCTAAACTCAATATTATGATTCATCATAGAAACATTTTTATTAATAACTTTGATATTATTATTTTATATTTACAATATTTTTTATTATAAAATTTCAACTTAACATTATTATTATTTTAAAATTTGAGGTATTGTTTCTACTTTTAGGTACTCGCGTGAATGTTTGATATCCTTTCCTTTGTCTAATTTTAGACACTCGAGTATTGACCGAAAAAGGACAAAAATATAAAAAATATATGATTCGGGAATTTTTATAGTTCGTATTATCCGATAATTAACCGTGAAGGGACGAAAAAGTTGTTCGAAGTTCGGATTAACGAGGGTTCGTCTTAACCGAACATAATTACATTGAAGCTTATGGAACTATTGTCTAGAGCAAATTTTTGTTCGCCTTAAACCAAAATTCGTGTTAACCGTGTTCGCATTAACGAGGGTTTACATATATATTTAAATAGTGATAAATAACATCAAAAAAATCGATATATCGTACATAAGGTTCGATGTTTTTAATGAGCGATGTTGCATTCCATGAAGATTAGAGAAAAGAAGAACGATCACCGTAGAAAATAGTGTCCCAGAAATATGGACACCATAAGTGAGTCGCTGCGATCGCTCGAGGTTCGGACAATAAAAGTCATTTTGAGTCTATTTTTCCGATCAGATGCTAAATCACTTGCACATCCACGCACAATAAAATAATTCTCCATTTTTTAATGTTTCTTTTTGTCAAAAATTACAAAATTACTCATTAAAAATTTTCTCATTAAAAATGAAATGAAAATTTTGTACATTATTCAACTAATTTCATCTACTTGTACTCATAAACAGCTAACTTCGCAGTTACTACTCACCGACGTCAGCGTCGCTATACATTCTACAATTTTCAGGGACAGGCGGGCTATGCTTTAGTACGTAGTGATCGTTCTCCTGTTCTCTAACCTTCATGTTGCATTCTATAGAAGTGCTTACTCGGAAAAATTTTGAATGAAAAATTCACACAACGCGAACTAGACTTGAGTTCCGCAACTAGAGTTAGCAGGACCAAACACAGTAAATGATTTGTTACAATTGCTTTTCATAAATTTGTTTTTCTATCTCTTTCGTGGGTTGGGTCAACTATTATTACTAAACTTGGTACGTAGGATTGAAATAAAAAGTATATTGAGTATGTATCATATACTTATGTATTTTTGGTTTTAATCAATTAGTAAGCACCTACATTTAACAACAGAATTAGCTATATAGCAGTCTTCACAAAACAACATCAGTCTAGTTTTAAGACGTAGGTAAATAAGCTATTTAATAGTTTAAATATTCTTAAATAACTTGGCTATCATAAACTTCTAACTAACAAATTATTTTAATGGTAGCTAATTCTCTTTGAAACACAAGGCGCGCACACAAATAAGCGCATATAAAGTTAGAAATCTTAAAGTCACAAATAATTTTCGCCTAGCAATTTCACTCTATCTTAAAAGTGTATTATTTTTCGATATAAGGAACTAAACTTAATAGCTCCTCGAACTCCTATTCCACTATTCTCAGTTATTAGGAATTCATTTGGCTCCAGAACTCCGATAATCCACATATTTGAGTGATTATATCTAAGTTTTAAGTAGTCTTGTTTTTTTTTCGTCTTCAAAACGTCCAGTAATAAAATTTTGACCCTTATCCTCTTACATCATGCAAAACGTGACGATTATCGATATTTATCGCACGATATATATTGATACTGTTTAAGAATATCGATTCATAAATATATATACCTTTTTCACTTGCCCGTCCCTATGACTGAATAAGGGCGTGAAATCAGTGTAACTGATGACCATAATTAGGGGCCACGCCTAACCTTAATTCAGGACCCTGATTAAAGATAGAGTAAATCGCCTTATTCATGGTCCATGATGACGTACGTCCGCTCAAGGCCGCGGTGCTGAACGTAGCATATACACTATCGTGCGCGCATCTAGCGGGCTAGATTAGTTTATCTATGATGCTAGATCACAGAACACAAATACTCTCTACCGAGAGTGCTAGATGAAACATAACTTTCGAAGGTACGCAATTTATTCGTAATGCCACCAGTGTTGTCAAAACGCCAAAAGATGGGAATTCTGCTTGTGTTATCTTTAGAACAAAAAAAAAGAAAAAGATTCTGAATGAAAACAATCTACAAAAAACGTGCCCAGTATACACAAAGTAATAATATAATGCAAGATTTAAATGTGATAGATTTAACTATTTAACTTTATGAAAACCAATTAAAGCTGACTTTAAAAACTAGTTGAAACTACTGAAGCAGCAGAAGGAACAATAACAGAAGCATTTTATGATCAACTTTCAGCCACATTGGAGACTACCCATAAAAACATAATTGACATAGGGGAATTTAATGGCAAAGTAGGTGCAAGACAGAACAAGGTGTATGTGTAGGTTTCACACCGACAGCATTCGTTAATTTTCGAAACGCTTAGAAATAAAGATATGCGAATGTTAGCTTCTGCATATTTAGACCAAATATTCGATCTGAAAGCTATGTCGTCCGCGAATATCGATAGCCTTTAACAAGTTTTGAATAGATTTGTAACGTCGGTGGCCGCTCTCAAAAATCTTAATTTTAATGACCTTGTGGACTTTATATTTTTACATATTGCGTTAAATAACCTAGACGATCCAAGTGCATTTTCCTCATGCACTAGTGAAAATAATTTGTCGTCTCGCACCACCGCAGTTGCAACTCAATGCCATCAACCTCGAGGCTAGAGTAAGAGTCCACTCTACTCGAGAACCTTTTTTCCACATCGTTTGTCGGATCTTCGAGCTATATGCACGGCCCATTGCCACTTCAGCTTAGTAATCCGTTGGGCTATGTTGGTCACACCGGTTCTACTGCGGATATCCTCATTTCTAAGTTTATATCGGATGTCCACTCGGCTCCATCTAATTAAGTGTCTAACTATTTGTTTGTAATGTTCGGCAAACCTTCATGCAAACACTCGGAAAGAGACAGAGGCAACCGCATGTAATATGTAGGAGTTAAAGAATTTTTCATTAAACAAAAAGGATATACTAATACAGAATGGGTCCCACATATATGCAATAAATGAAACCATATACTTGTTATCGCCTTTGCTGACGATATACAAAAAATGAACGTAATCGGTCCAGTAATTAGGTCAAAAAGTAGAGTTTTAATTTTAAGCAAATTTGAACACTCTATAGATTTGGGTCACTGAGTCAATGATTCAATGAACTTGAATCCTTGAACATTAAAAAGCGACGTTGCCACGCAGTGCAAACTATTGGTATTGCGACATATCGACAGCGGTGTCTTTTGTCGGCGTGCCACCCGCGTGCAACGTTGTCACTCTTCCAAGGGGTCAAGGTACGTTGTCTAAACAGAGTGTTCACTTTTACTGAATTTATTTTAATATTTATTTTGTTTGAAAATTTCACTTTTTTATTTTACGGGTTTTAATTTAATATTTAATTTTTCTACACTTCTACGGACTAGTATTACTTGTGGTTTCATTTATTGCATATATGTGGGACCCATTCTGTATATATTGTAGAGAAGAATTAAAGCCCCGACTTCAGAAAGTGAAATCATTTTGTCATTTTTATTTCTTGGAAGTCAGGATTTACTTCGTTTGTTGTTAAAAATTAACTTCTTGAGTTTGAAACTTCCTTAAAACCGTTGTGATTTAAAATCACTATCGAATTCATGAAAAGAAAAAACGACAAACTATACATCTATAGGATTTAGGCTGCGAGAGAGTTAGATAGAATAAAGTATAAAGTGTTTTTTATTATCTCGGTCTATGTGCGGTGCTTTACAGACGGTTAATATTTTTTTTTCATTGATAACAATCCTCAATTTCATAACTTACCGATTTATATTAAATTAGTCGCGTCTCTAGGCCATCTAGCGTCTATTTTACCCTTTACCCGGAGACCATTTTTAGGGTTCCGTAGTCAACTAGGAACACTTATAGTTTCGCCATGTCTGTCTGTCCGTCTGTCCGTCCTCGCTAAATCTCTGTGACCGTTAGCACTAGAAAGCTGAAATTGGGTACCAATATGTGTATCAATCACGCCGACAAAGTGGTAAAATAAAAATTTGAAAAAATGTTTTATTAGGGTAGACCCCCTATATGTAAAGTGGGAAATGATTTTGTTTTAATTTCAACCCTAACGTGTGATATATTGTTGGAAAGGTATTTAAAAATGAATAGGGGTTTACTAAAATCATTTTTTGAGAATTTCAATAATTTCGGAAATAATCGCTCCAAAAGTAAAAAACAATGTGTCCCCCCCCCCCTCTAACTTTTGAACCATAAGTTTAGAAAATATGAAAAAAATCTGAAAAGTAGAACTTTATAAGGACTTTCTAGGAAAATCATTTTGAACTTGGATGGAAACAACAGTACCCACTACCGGGAACAGTTGCAGGAGCGCGGAGCGCTGCTGGAGCGCGAACATAATGGATACCCACGTTTAAACTCATAAGTGGGAACATTTATTGTGACGGACGGGAAACTACAGAACCCTACACTGAGCGTGACCCGACTGCTCGTGGCCGGTTTTTTGTTACCTATTAAGTAAAAAAAAGAATCGTCAAAATCGGTCCTCAATTGATGGAGAAAAAGTACATATAGCCAAACATAAAACCATTATTTGTAGTGTGCTACAAAAATACGTCGGCACAATGGAAATAATTCTCGATCAATCTTTACATTCGATCCAGTCTTTTTTTTTTTTTGTAGAATAGTTTGACAAACGAGCACACAGTCCACGTGAAGGTAAGTGGATGCTGTGGCCCATAAACATCTACATTTGTCCTCGATTAAGAATTAAAATGCAGATGCGTTGTCACCCGTGATGTCTAAGATGGAATGCCTCGTTTCCAGTTAAAAGGGTATCTGATCTCTACATTAATCATACGAAACATAGCGGCATTGAGCTGCTATTTTACGTTGGTATTCCGTGAGAGCATGGTCCTACCCCGGTCGAGCCGACCAATTCGTACTGCAACTATAATATAGGTGCAACGTGGCTCTACCACGTAAAGAAGTCGTTGCTCTACATTATTACTACTGTTTTATCTCAGAAGGAATGTTTAGACACAAACGAAAATCCGAAAATGGATGTAAATTGCCACCATGGTTCATGACACCGAGGCCAGTGGTTTTGAAAAGCCACAACAGAAATTCTGAATATTCGCCACGTAGAATTATGTGAAGCCCACACTGATTACTCTTACGTCTGACTACTGGATGAACGTTAAGTAATACTGCCTAACAGACATTTAGTTATTATTATATAATAAAAATGTCAGTCGAATACAAATTTATCAGAAAGTTTTAAAGAAGAGTTACATGAACAAGACAGTGAAGAGCGTAAAGAGTTTGCTCTAAGAGAAAGGCCTATAAGAGCTCAAATGGGGCTTGAATATTGAAAAGATTACGTATGCTTATCTAGATAGTGCAAACAATTTATTGCTAACTATTTTTTTCGCAATATGTCAATAAAATTTGAATAAATATTTAAATACGTTCTCTATAAAATATCACTACCTATATTTATTTTTAGCCTAATAAAACTTAACCTCTCAGATTTTGACATTGTTTCGGACCAACACCGTCAGTCCTATGGTGACCCCATAGGACTGACGGAGTTAAGGTCAATAATCTTTTTTTCTTCTCAAAAACCAGGTGCAGTCAACTAATGTATGGAACTTATGGAGCAGTAATAACAGTTTCCGTATATTACGCTCTTATCTATGAATAACAGCACCATTGAATAAATTCGTAGATAACTACGTCGGCTTCGAAGGTCAATGTAGTACTTAACAAACCGTGTAGATGGCGCTGTTACGGAATTATTTCATTTGTGATATTTGTTAAAGTTACTAAGTTATTTAAAAACTTCTAAAATGATGGTATTCACCTAATTTTGTATTCATCTAAATGCCATGTTATCCTGGATTGTATAGGGAAATCTCAGTTTTTTTTTTGAAATAATAATTGTAAAGAAGGCGCTTTACAAACTTTGGAACTTGTACAAACTGACATATAAAAAAAAAAACGTGTGTACGTTTGATTCAAAAATCAAGTTTATTTGCTGGTCAAACTTTACAGCAACAGTTATCTTCTCTGTGTTAGAAGTAAAAGTATTCTGTGCTAATGCGGAGGAATGAAATTCACTAAACTCAAAATAATGTAGATACAGAATTTTAATAAAGTTGAAAATTAAAGGAAAAATACAAACAACAGGACACACGTATTGTATGTTACGTTGAAATTTGAGCAAAAAAAATATGCGTAACCGTTGATTTTTTTAGGTGCTGCCATTTTATAAACTTAATATTCTTTTATAAACAAATCTCACAAATGAAATAGTTCTGTAATAGCACTATCTAGACGGTTTGTAATGTAGTACATCTACCTGCGAATTTATTCAATAGCGCTGTCGGAAGGTCGTCATTGATAGTAAATTATCTTAGTTAATAAGAAGCGTTATTTATAAGACTAATACTAATAATTTTTTTAGAATTTTATTTTCATAATTCTTATAAATTGCATTGTAATCACTGTTTGATTAAAATTTGGTCAATGTATTGTACTGAGATTCCACCGATAAATATTTAAGTTTTGTCTTATTTACATATCAACATCTCACTTTTTCGCATCTCCAGACACATTTTTACCTTGATTTATGACAAATCAAAGCATTTAAGTTTGGCGCGTTTAATATCTGGCCTTTTAACAAATGGCAACTGTCTTTTAGTCAAAGACAAAAAAACATACTCTGTGCTTTTAGTATTGTCAGTCTAGTCAATTCTTCCGGTCTTTTTATCCTCCGTGGCATGGCGGATGGTCTATACCACCGCTTGTAGTGTGTTTTTAGAGGAATTGATTCGCTTATAAAGCGAAATGGTAAGTTCCAGTTAAATAAATGTGTCCTACTATATGGTAATTAGATAAAGTGCTAAAAATAATGGATATTAAGTGCTATCTTGGAGAGGTTTTGTTCATTTATTGCTAATCCCACGTGTTTGTATAAAATTACAATACATAGCTACATCCTGGTATATTTTTGTAAGTTGTCACGTTTTATTAACCTTAAATCTGATATTTTCACCAATTTTATCGTTCCAATTTGTAAATAATTTGATTTGAGTGAGTATTGTTGACTTAGCATACGGCATGTAACCAATTTGTTTCCATGCCTTTGGCTAGGTGTATATTTAGAATTTTTAATTAATATTGTGCTAAACTTTTCTAAATTAGAGGTATAGTTCAATTTTTAACGTTAATGAAAGATTTTAACAATAACGTAATCTTATGAACGCAATTTTATTTTGAGGTTAGTAAAGCCTTGCCTTTTCTACTCACGAATCAATTATAATAATTATAGTTAACCGAAGCTAATATATTTGATGGATGTAACGCTAACGAACATGTCTTACACCTTGAGTAAAATTAAATTTTTCATTGTGTATATATGTCACTACCCCGAACTCTTCCTGGTCGTACTGTTGCTTGTCCTCCAGGTACAGAAAGGGGAATATTAAACATTCTTTTAGGAAACACTGCACATACCAGTTTGAGTAGTGTGTCGACATTAAGAAAACAGCTTTTTTTACGAAGAATGTGTTTACCATGGTTTCATTGTTTTGCAGATTTTTATTTTACTATAATAATACATTATCAGATTTTGACTTAGTCATTTGTTATACCGGATCTTGAATACTGAAATAAATCAAATCACATCAGTACTTCCACTGAAGATGTCAGTAAAGGGTCATAGGTCATAGGACCTAAAAAGATTCTAGGTAATATAGTTAGTTTTACAAGATATTTGGGTACATCATTAACAATATGTAAACAGAACTGATATCCTCCTGGCTGGACTACCCCGACATCTTCATATTATTTGATGAGTAATTTGATGTACTGTTACTTTTATTATTACTTTTTTTTCATTCATTCCTTAAAATATTCATACTTGATAGCAATAAAATAATATATAATTTATTATGATTCAGTTTTTACAAATGCCTAATATCTAGATGTTATTTATCAAAACTAAGTAAAACTCTAGCTACTATGATTATTTCATTGTCATTTTTTGTCTCATTTCGAGGGTGATAACTAAAATCTTTTATTTGCTCCCTAAATAGTTTTAATCACCTAGGATGCATTTTTAATCTGCAACATGTGTACATTTAGATCTAGTCGTAGTAGTAAGTTGTATGTAATAAGTTTGTTAGTACCTGGTTTTGGCACAAAATGAACATAATTGGAGAATCAAATGTCTTATCTATCATTAAAATATCTATCCTATAAAAATTTGGTTACATAAACATAAACACTCACGCCTGTCACCCAAAGGGGTAGGCAGAGACTACAGACTTCCATTTAGCACGATCCTGACATATCTCTCTCGCCTCTTCCACATCCATATACCTACCACATACATGCTCGTTGGTTAAGGGTGTTCTTAATTTGGCCCACTTTTAGTATATCGCCAATTTGGTCGACAAACTTCCGCCTAGGACGTCCCTTTCCGACTCTTCCATTCACTTCTGCAACATATATTTGCTTTGTCAGTCTTTCCGCATTCATTCTTTCTACGTGACCAAACCACCGAAGCATTCCTTTCTTAAAATCTTTTTCCTGGTCACTGTGTCATCTTGCAAACCACACTCTTCTCCCTTTATCACACAGTTTCTCACCCTTTCACTCAGATTCAGCCCTAACATACTCCTTAGCGACTGCATTTCTACTGCATTTATTGTACTTGTGCTTCTTCTGCCACACCCAACTTTCACTACCATATGTTAAAGTAGGAACTAATACAGCATTGTGAATTGCTATATGTGCCTTTTTTGACACATTCTGACTTATCACAATAGAGTGTAGAGCCCCATTTACTTTATTTCCTGCATTCACTCGTCGTTCAATATCCTTATCATATCTCCCATCCCTGCTGAATACACATCCCAAATATACGAACTCATCCACTTGCTCAATTAACTCTCCTTCTATTCTTATTTCACATACTGTTTTGCTTTCTTCTCTTTCAAAAACCATCACTTTCGTCTTACTTGCGTTCACTTTCATTCCCCTTTCTTTTAATGACCCGTTCATTAATGTAACCATCATAAGCAACTAGGCTGCCGACGATGCAAGTATGACTTGATCATCGGCGTACAAAAGGCATTTGATGGTTAACTCACCCATTCTTAACCCGCATTCTTCAACTTTCAAATTTTCCAAACAACTGTCCATAAATAGGTTGGAACAGCTACGGGGAAGCTACACAGCCTTGTCTGACACCTTTATGGATGCCAAACCAGTCCGAGTAGACCCCGTTGATTCTAACACAAGCACTCGAGTCCCTATACAGAGACCTTAATGCCTGTATTAAACCAGTGCTGAACCTAAATGCGTTCAGCGTTTGCCATAACACATCCCTGTCCACTCTGTCATAAGCCTTTTCCAAGTCCATGAACGCACAAAAGACCTTTTTGGTTTTTCGCCAAAAACTTCTCTGCGGTCATGCGCATGGAAAAAACTTGATCTGTACACCCCATTCCCTTTCTAAATCCCGCTTGCACATCCCAAATTTTTTCATCACTTTCTTTCATAACTCTTTCAATTTGTATCTTAGCATACAGTTTTCCGACAATGCTAAGAAGGCTGATACCACTGTAGTTTTTACAGTCCTGCTGTGACCCTTTTCCCATATATATTGGGACTTTCATTTTATCACATTGGGGCTTTGCACCAGTCTCCCAGTACCCGCTTTATTTCCCAACATAAATTAAACAAGGTGTACAGCAGGCCTGCTACCACGTCCTCTCCAGCCCTTAGCATTTGGAGTGAAACTCTATCATATCCGGCTGCCTTACCTACTTTCATGCTTTTCATTGTTTACACTAAGTAAAATAATAATAAAAACATCAACTAATTCTAATTTTACTTTCAGAGTCTATCAGTCGCCCGACCTTTAGTGTCGGTATACTCTGAGAAGAGTGAGGTGGTGCCTGGCTCCTCCATCGCTCTTCCCTTTGTGTTCAAGGCGCCCATCCGCCCAGACCTTGTTAACGATGTTCACGTTTCTATGTCCAAGAACTCTAGGCAGCCATACTGCGTTAGCAAGGAGGCTGGTAAGTGATAAGTATTCAAATAAGATTATGGTAGTTTTAAAACAAATTCGAAATCAACTATAGATACTGATGAAGATATACATTCATGAAGCTAGTTTTTGAGGTTTAAATGACCAAAACTGAAAATTAACCACATTGATTTATAATAGCAGGTCACTTGATGGTAAGTGGATACTGTGGTCTATAATTAACTATATACATCAATAACCAGGGTTCTTTACAATCTTTTTTTTTTTTTTTTTTTGTCTCTATCCCCAGCATTCTTTTGGGGGGGTTGGTGTTTGCTTTGGTGTTTAATAGTTATAAAGGTGAAATAATACTGATTGATGAGATTGTATATGTGGTAGAGCCATGATTCAGCTATTACGGTTGTAGCATGAATGTGTCGGCTTGACCAGGGCAGGACCACACTCTCACAAAATACTAGCTTAAAATAGTTGTTTAATGCTGCTGTGTTTCCTATGGTGAGTGTAGAAAACCAGAGACCTGTTTTACTGGAATCGAGGCATTCCATCTTAGTCCATAAAGGTGACAATGCATCTGCATTTTGATTCTTGAGGTTAAATGTAGATGTCTGGGCTACAGCATCCACTTACCATCAGGTGAACTGTGTGCTCATTTGTCACTGTGATCCTATAAAAAGAAATAAGCTGTAAATGGAAATTTGTCTGATCAGTCAATATTAATCTGCACTAATAATACTACCTGTAACATTGACTTAGAATTTGATCCAGTCTTATTGTCTTCGTGAGCTTGTAAACTCCACTACTGAACATGGGCATTGTTTAATCATCATGCAATGTGCCTTAATAATCACTCTTTCCCAGCAGATTGACTATGGTAGCACCAGACATTTCACTTGTGAAGCTTTATAAACAATTTTACAACCATATAAAAATTTTAAACTTAAAGCTCCTGGTTTTTAATATGTAAAACTAATAATAGAATTTTTTTTTGCACTAAATGTCCACGTTCAGTGAGCTGTAAGTGCTGCTGAGTGTTACTGCGGATTAGTGCTACATTAATGAACCGACTAGGCGTTCCGGGGCCACCCGGTGGTGGTCACGGGTGCAGTGTTGGTGCAACAAAAATAACGTTATATGTCTTCCTTACTTCCTTTCAGAATCTACTACACGAAAAATACGGGTTTTAGTTGTGGATTTGCAGATACTAGCCTAATTAACACTCTTCTTTTTTTAAAATCCAATTATAAAAATGATGCTATTATAAATTGAATAAGTTCAATGCTCTCTTTTCTCACTCATATTGAACAGATTTCATATTTTTATAATTTCAATTTGACCAATTTGTTTTATCAACACAGGTCACCAAACCAGCGCCGAGTCATGGGGTACCGGTCGTGCCGTAGCCCGTATTCCACGTGTCCGTGGTGGTGGTACCCATAGGTAAGGAAACTATATTAAATTTATCATTATTTATATAAATTCTAGATTATGTAAACCAACCAGCTTTTATATCAAGTCAAAGACATTTAATTATGTAGTAGTAATAGACCGGAAAACAGCAACAAATTTGTCATCTGTAACTTTTGTCCTATAGGATATATATTCGATTTTTGTCATTTAGTCTTAGTGACATCGTCAAAAGGTCAAGACGCATTCATTTTATAAATTTAAAAATATTTTTAAAGAAAATATGCCTGGTTGTGCATTAAAGTGTTATAAATCACAATATGGAGCAAAAAATGAACGTGATTTCGGATTATTATCGTAAGAATAATGTGTATTTACCAAATAATCTTTAAATTTTATTATTTCTAGTAGATTGTTCAAGAAGAAAGAAAAATTATTGTAATAAGTGCCTTCTGTTATCCAGTAACATAACTATTTATTTATAAATATGTTATGTTTAGTAGTGTCACCTAGTGGGAAATAGCTAAAATGTTTTCTAAATAATCAGTGTAGTATTGCTATATTTCGCTAGAGGGTGTAATACATGCGCATGGTCACAGCTTTTGTATGTAAATAAGATTTTGTATGATAATAAAAATATATATATATATATATATATATATATATATATATATATATATATATATTTAAATCTCTGTATCAAGTGCACATTTCTGACAAGCAACTTCTAAATAAATAAATGGTTACAAACTGGTTTGTGAAGGTTTCACTGCTTTAAGTATAAGTATGATGGGAGGTCAATAAGTTTGCAGACCCATTCAGATTAGTTAACATGTTTATGCTATGAGAAAAAACTTACTGGCCGAATCTCTGTGTACAAGTATTATATTTTTAATAAGTTTCGAATTTTAAAACTTTTATATACATACACAATATTTCCAAATAAGAGTTAAAAAGTTAATTTAAAAATATAATTAACCTTATTTCTGAATGGAAAAGCACACATCCTACCTCCATCCATCCCGTTCCTACCTCTAAGTTCAATTGAGAATCAGAATGGTATATTGTTGCTAAGTTACAGAAATGATTAACAAATAAATAAGTGTTACTCTTCGTACTTCATGTACTATAATTATTATGTTCTCCGAACTAAATTTCGGTCACGGCATCTGTGCAGGATAGGATTATAGTGTATGAGTGTGTACACAAGCAGTGTGACACGATCGGAAAGAGATTAGGTGAAGGATTAATGGCTTTTCGTACTTTCTGAGGCATGGAGGTGAAATACTGCTGTGTGCCTGCCTACTCCAGGCTAATACAGAGACTGAAATTTAATTTTGGCTTGGGACTACATGATCAGCAGTCTAGTTTACAATCACTAGAAATGAGGTTTTAATGTCATTTTGCAGCTATATTATTGTTGTAGCACAAATGGTTTGGTTTGCCTGGGGAAGGATCATGTTCTCACAAAATATTAGCATAAAATTTTAATAACAGCTGAATGTTTTTGTATTTTGTATGGTGAGTGTGGAAAACCAGAGGCTTCTTACTGATTACAAGGCATCCCATCTAAGATCTCATGACAAAACATCTGCATAATTTTGATTTTTAATGGAGGTTAAGGGGAAATATAACTTCAAATGGCTTAGCAAGATCCTCCGTTATAACAAAAATATTGCAGCATTGAACGAAAACAAAATTCAAATGCTTCCCATTATCACAGCGAAAGGAGCGTCGGAAGCTTGTTGGAAACAAGCTTCAGGATGCCGATAGTTTAGGTAATTTCTTTTTACAGTGAAAATAATGGTAATTTAAAAAAAATAAAAAGCATAAGTCCTGCTTTATAGTTAAAGTTAACTAATAAAGTTAACTAATAAAAAGTATTTTATGAATAGCAGCGGTTTATTGTTCAGTTTGGAAGTAACTTTGGATTTTTTTTCTATTGAGAAAATTTAACAGAATCATGTTTTCGTCTAACCTAGTACTTAACATTAATCCTCAACTTTACCATATATTTATTTCAAAATGAATGCTGCAATATTTTCGGCATAACGGAGGATCTTGCTAAGCCATTTGAGGTTATTTTTCCATTTTGGTTCCATATGGTTACATTTCCCCTTAAATGTAGATATTTTTGGGTCACAGTATCCACGGTGTGAGGAGTGTTGAGGCAGCGCTATGATCTGGTTGCAGGGCGGGGCAGGGTGCGTTCGGCAACATGTGCCGCGGCGGACGCATGTTCGCGCCCACTAAGCCGTGGCGGCGCTGGCACCGGCGCGGCAACCTGCGCCAGCGCCGCGCGGCTGCCGCCGCCGCCGTGGCAGCCGCCGGCGTGCCAGCGCTCGTGCAGGCCCGCGGTCAGTACAAAATGATCTTCTTCAGTGCTTCGCCTCCATCTGTGTATTATGTAAGAAACTCAAGAATATTTTAACTCACTTGCAGGTGTTTTAATAATAAATAATCCTAGGGCTTCTGAAGCGAATTTACGATCAAATACCGGATTAAGGTTTAAGAATGTTTTAAGCCTGGTGTCGGACCAGATCTTAAGAGATTTATTGTGATAAAGAGTTTGAAGGTTAGATGGTAGGGTAGTTTGAAGGGGGCTATGCTGACACATTAAAAACCGACGACAATAGTTTTATGACTATGACCTAATATTCTCACTAAGATCACAGCTATTAGCACAACATATTGTGATCAGTTGTTCTACTAGGTTTGCCACATTTGATTTAATCTAATGGATTATATTAATATAAAAAACATTTAAGGTCTTTTTAAATTAAGTAAACCCTCCACTAAAGCACAGACACTTCTGAAAGGGATTTTAAGCAATTCATTCACAGTAGAGCATGCACCCGGTTCTACCCGGTTCCAAAAAAACCGGGTATAGCCGGTTCCCTATTAGCTAAAAGAACCGGGTCCAAAATAATGATACCCAGTTCTAACCGGTTCTTTTTCAATGGGGTAAATTTAAGCAATTTTTTATTTGACTTATGTTACGGTTCATCACTAAAATATTGAAATACAAGATTTGACCAATGTAGAGCAACTGAACAGAGAACTAGAGAAAGTTATGACAGGGACGAATGGTGATAGTGCTGTTTTAGACGACAGTCTCAAAGTTACCATTAAATTTGAAATGGCTCATTTTGAAAATGGTGGATCAAGAGGCCACTATCTCACAGCAATTTACGATAATAATTTTTTTTTATAAAAAAAGGGTGACAAGCGAGGACACAATCCACCTGATGGTAAGTGGTTGCTGTGGCCCATAGACATCTACATCTATACTTGTTTGCGAATCAAAATGCAGATGCATTGTCAGCCTTGAGGACTAAGATGGAATGTCTCTTTTCCAGTAAAAAGGGTCTCCGGTACTCTACACTCACCATACGAAACACAGCAGCATTAAGCAGCTATTTGATGCTGGTATTCTGTGAGAGTGTGGTCCTTCTCCGGTCGAGCCGACCCATTAGTGCTGCAACTATACCATTAATATAGCTGCAGCATGGCTCTACCACGTAAAATTTAAAGACGATTTGTCATTAAACGATAAAAAGTTTAAACGTTCTCTCATTTTTACGCTCTTATTATGAAAATAACAGACAGGAAGTGTTGATTGTGACTAAATCTAATTTTTTTTGTTTGTATGATTTTATAAGAAAGAGAGACAGTAAGTGAGAAAATAAATCTCGTTGATTTTGTTTCTTTGATTTTATTTCATTCGTTAATTCTTTGAATTGTTTTTCTAAATTTTATTTGTATGAAGCTCAGGAAATAAGCTGTTTTTTTGTTGTTTCATATACAGATGATTTTATAACAATTAGAATTGGAACACATTTATTTGATTAAATACACATCACTATAATCATTAGCACCAAATTAATGTAGTTATTTTGCCCTAAGGATTTTTTTACTATTAAGAACCGAAAAGAACCGGGTACCCAGTTCTGTACGGACCCGGAACCTTTTTATTTATATTGCACAATATATATTTGTATATCAATAATTTGATGGTGCAGTGGCTAAATGTTTAACTGATGTGGAGTACACATTGCTGACAAACACTGACCTACATACTCCTCTTTTAGAACTTTATGTTGTCTAGTCTTGGATATCGGCTACACACATAAAAATAAATAATTTCCCACAAAAACCACACCTGACGTTTAATGCTTCTTCGCCTGGGACCAAAGACCTGAGATTCTTTTTATATTATAGTTGTAGCACAAATGAGTGAACTCAACCGGGGCAGGTCCACACTCTCACAGAATAACAATGTAAAGTAGTAGCGTATAATAAGTGTAGAGAACTGGATGATCTGTTTATTGGAATCGAGACATTCCATCTTTCTTTGCATTTTGATTCTTAATTCTTAATTGATTATTGAGGATAAATGTGAATGTCTGGACCACAGCATCCACTTACCATCAGGTAGATTGTGTGCTATTTTGTCACCCAATGCTATAAAAAAATCCTGGTATTTCTTCATAGTCACTTCATACAACAGCTACAGAATGATGTGAAAATTCTTTACTTTCATTTAAATTATTTGAACAGGTCACATCATTGAGAAGATTCCTGAACTACCTTTGGTAGTCTCTGACAAGGTCCAAGAGATCAATAAGACCAAGCAAGCTGTCATCTTCCTCAGACGCATCAAGGCCTGGTCTGATGTATTGAAGGTATTGTCATTCAGTCTGCTTTTGTCTACTAATGCTGCTACATAAAACTATACATTGCTGGTTTGTTTTAGATAGTTATTTATATAACTAACTGCTATGTTTTGATATCCAATATTGGATTAAATGAATTTTATGAGCTTATTTTGTTTTTAGATCTTTGATATTTTCAACAAGTTTACTCATCTATATTATATGATTATCAGTCCCATATGAAAAATCTCAGCATTTATAGAGCTGTGATTTTTAATTTTTGGGACCATAAAATATTCCTATCACAACAATTGGGTTGAATTATTTCAATCCTGATATAGACCTAGGAAAACAACAACAAGAGAACTGTTTTAGTGTCTTCTAATTTAAATTAAGACTATCTGTTCCCCGCGACTTCGCTGGCGTGTAACTTAGGGTTTAAATTTTTTTTGTACAGAACCTTCATTCTTTCTCTAAAATAAAAGTAGCCTAAGTTATTCTTCGTAACATTAGTGCTCTGAAGAATTGTTCCGACTAATTCCCGCCGCACGATTTCACCATCGCACATCGCGACAATGGGCGGTGGTAATCACTTACCATCAGGTGAGCCATATGCTCGTTTGCCTCCTCACCTATAAAAAAAAAATATTGCAATATTATACTAATGTGCATGTATTTGTTGATAAACATTCATTTTGACTGTATACTGTGGTCCATAGTATTATTTTTTAACACATCTATGTAATTATCTGAACAGGTGTACAAGTCGCAACGACTTCGTGCCGGTAAAGGAAAGATGCGTAACCGTCGTCGCATACAACGCAAGGGCCCCCTCATTATTTATTACAAGGACCAGGTAAGTTCTTGCCGCCAGCAGTCATGTATTACTGATTTATAATAAGTTTTTAAAACATATGTGTGTAGTCCCTCACAAGCCTTACTTGTTTTATACTGTATGAATCAAGTTACGATAGTTGAGGGTAGAATAAACTAACACCCAAAGGAAACATCAACTGACTCCCACCTCAATTGGTGTGTCGACATGTGGTGTACATTAATAAAAAACAAATGCTAATTTGGTTTTTTTTTCTCGAAAATTAAAAAAGATTAGAAATTATTGCATAGATTTTTTATTTTAAATACACACTATATAGTGCAATCTAAGGGACCGAGTCTTTTCTTTGCTAGTCCATGGGTTTGGCCCTTCTATAGAATAAGAGTGATTAACGAGCACACAGTCCACCTGGTTGTAAGTGAATGAAGTGGCCCGTCACCTAAGTCTATCCACAATTAAGAATCAAAAAGGGAGATGGGTTGTCACCCCTAAAATCTTTGATGGAATCGTAACAACCAGTTGTCACCATGTCTATTGTACAATTCTATAATTGGTTTCATATTAATTTGCCCTTTTATGCAGCCTCAGCTTAGTTCATTTTTTTTTACAGGGTCTTACTCGCGCTTTCCGTAACATCCCTGGCGTAGACCTACTCAAAGTTGACAAGTTGAACCTTTTGAAACTGGCCCCTGGTGGCCATGTTGGACGCTTCATCATCTGGACTCAGTCTGCTTTCGAGAGGCTTGGTAAGTACTGAGTATTGTTTCAGTATAAACTGCAAATTTTAGAAAAAAAATCCCTTATTGCAAAGGAATGGTAAATATCTGGGGCACGGCAGTGCCCCGAAGTCGAGCAAAAAAGCGGCACGGCCGTACCATCTTTTCTCGAAGCAATTCAGGTCATTTTCGACCCCCTATAACTTCGTGGTCAATAAAACTAGAAGCCTGAATTTTCAGTAACCGAGTAAGCATTGTATAGATATGGTATATTTCAAATTTCATTCAATTTGAACCAGTAGTTTAAGAATTGTAACCAGTTAAACTTTCTTAATGTTGTCACTCACTGACTGACCAATCATCAAAACTCTAAGGCACTTCTAGCAGACATAGAAGCTTCAAATTTAGAATGCAATTAGTGTTTAGAGTATAAATCAAGGAAAAACTAAAACATTTGTTAATTTCTGTCCAGTTTTCTAGATACACTAACTGCATAAATAACTTTGTAATCCCTTATAAATATATAGAATTACAAAGTTACATTTGCAGTGAATGAACCAGTGTACTTGTATATGTATTACAGTTGTACATAGGTATTTTGTTGGTACTGAAGAAGTAGAAGGTACTGGAAAGGTAAAAAATTAATACTATCTTATATACAAAAAGAAATGAGATGCAATTAAAAACATAACTTGTAAGAAAAAACCAAGTCTCGCAACTCACTTCTTCTACCGTAAAAAGTTGTGAGATCCATGTAATACCATGTCGGTTAATTTATTCAGTTCCTACTTAAGGGTCCTTCTGTTTTAAGTTATTACGTAATTACCTAACCTAACAACATTTTATAGTGACCATATCAATTTTAAAAGTCTTTTATATTTTAAATATATAGATTGACTTGGCAATCGCATTAAGCAATCTAATTTAATATAATACATATTACTTGTGGGATACATTGTGGTTTCATGCGATGGGCAAGTCAATCTATATATTTAAAACATAAAAGACTTTTAACATTGATATGGTCACTATAAAATGTTGTTAGGTTAGCTAATTACGTAATAATTTAAAACAGAAGGACCCTTAAGTAGGAACTGAATAAATTAACCGACTTGGTATTACATGGATCTCACAACTTTTTACGGTAGAAGAACTGAGTTGCAAGACTTGGTTTTTTTTTTACAAGTTACGTTTTTAATTGCATTTATTATTCCTTTGCTACAAGGAATGTTTTTCTATAATTTTAACAAAAACTAAGAACCAAGCCAAGATATGATAAAAAAATACTAAAAAACGACTTGACATTTGAATTCGAGTTTTAAGCCATCAGAATAAGCCACACTTTAAGCATTTTTAATGTGATTGTCACTTAGTAATGAAGTATATGTAATTTTAGAAGTTAATTTAAGACTTGACACATGCTTGTCGTCGTAACTTCAAGTACGTCGTTTCGCATGCATGAAAACGACAAATCGGAACCACTTCATAATGTTCATCTAACATCAATTTCATTGCTGAAACTGTAATCATAGATTTATCAATAAAACTGTACTAGTGGTGTAAGAATATCTATAATCCTATATAAGTCGATGGGTATTGTAAGAGAAGACATGGGAAACAAAACCAGGATATGGCCAGCAGCATCTTCCTAATCACCCCGTCCGACGTGCCACATGTGACAACTATGGCTGAAGTCCCCCTTATGGGGCAAGCTATGGGGAAGCCTATGTTTAACAGTGGATTTATGACAGACTATATTATTTTTTTTTTTATGGATTTTGGGTTTTGACAGGAAAATTATGTGAGTGGAGTGTCATACTATATTGATTTCTTTTACGCGGTGGAGCCACGCTGCAGCTATATTATGGTTGTAGCACGAATGGGTCTGCTAGACCGGGGAAGGACCATGCTCTCACAGAATACCAGTGTAAAATAGCAACTTTATACTGCTGTGTTTCTTATGGTGAATTTAGAGATCCGGAAACCCTTTTTTTTGGAAACGAGGCATTCCATCTTATTCCTCAGGGGTGGTAATGCATCTGCATTTTGATTCTTAAGCGAGTATAAATGTAGATGTGGACCATGTGCTAGTTTATCACCCTTATTCTATAAAAAAAGTATATTTATTGACATAGACTGGTTTACATTGAACAATATAATGTTACATGTATATATATAGTATATAACTCCTAACTCTATTTGGCATCAATAACATCATGATATTAACAGTATTTCATGCCCCACCAAAATTGCTTAGTCACATTGCTATTTCAGATTTAGCATGCTTAGTTTTCTGTAGGTACATAAAAAAATCCCCTCAAAGCCTTACTCGTACTGCATTTTGTTGTTCGGGTTACGTATATGAGGGGTATAGCAACTTGGTCCCATAGGAAGCATTGACTTGTTGAAGCAAGTTGGTGTGTCGAAATGTGGAGTACACTTTATTTTTAACAACTAATTTGTTGCATATCGGTCTACAAATAATTGCCTTTATCATTTTGTAGTCTGAGTTGAAAATTTAACTATCATAATTGGTAAAGTTAGTCCTCAGGTGTTGTTTTTATTTTTAAACATTTAATTCATAAACAATTTATCAGTTCCTATGATGGTAAGTGGCTTTTGCAGTTCATTGGATCTGTAATACACTTTAAATATTGAAAGCTACAGTTATACCCCTGATAACTGAGATGAAATACCTTACGGTCTGAAATTATACAGGTCTCTTTCTCTTCAAACATTAAATACTGATTTACCACATGTAAAGAAAAATATTGTCAGGAAACCAGCATACACTTCCCTGCCCAGGTGTGAGAGCATATAGGTCGTAATATTACTTTCTCTTCAAACTGGAACAAAACATTGGATGTTATGTTGCTTGGCCGCTAGTAGTGGGTAGTATTTTACCATACCCAGACTCCTAAGTAGAAAAGGATATTGCTACGGTACTATAGTAGCGTTATTCACCCATGAATATCTACATAGTAATTTTGTGGCAAATATATAAATCAATGTCTTGTTTTAGATGCCCTATTCGGCTCCTGGAAGACACCATCAAAGGAAAAGAAGAACTTCAACCTACCACAGCCCAAGATGGCCAACACTGACCTGACCCGTTTGCTCAAGTCTGAAGAGATCAGGAAGGTCCTGCGCGCGCCTAAGTAAGTAATTTTTAGGCAAATGTGTATGTTATAGCTGTTAACTAGGCAACTCCATCATAGTCCTCTGGAGTGCCAATGCTTTTCGATCTACCAATGAAGCGTGCATATGTATGTTGGTCCAAATTACAAATATAATTACAGTCTGTCGACACTATTACACCTCATTTCATAAGTACAAGAAGGCAAGCAAGGGAAGAAGAAGAGTGATCAGGTAGAAAGTCCAGATACTTTACTCAATGAGGTGGAATAAATGGTTGATTAAATGGATCCAACCGAATGATGCGTCGGGACTATGAATATGAATATAAGATGACGGTGAAGCCGACACTACGCGGAGATAGCTTTGTGTATATTTATTTATATGATTAGAAAAAATTCTTAAAAATAAGTTTTATTTGTAGTATACATATATTGTTGCGGGGGTTGTTTTTAAGAATCATAATCGAAGTCTGAATTCAAAAACTGTTCCAGACATTTTATTTACTAGCACTTGATACTTGTACACTTTCACAATCGCTATCCGATAAAAAAATTACTAAATAATATCTTCAACGCCAAGTCGTATTATAAATTCTTCCACATTATTTTCTACTATGTAATCTTGTTCGCTACACCTTTTCAATATTTTATACGCGATTACATTATTTTTCTTTTAATCTTGAAATTTAATTTTTTCGTCAAATTTATCTTTAGCTAAACTCCAAATTGGGTCTATGGGGAGAAGACCGATATGATGTGTGCACCTAAGTCTCTTCTACAAAAACCGAATGTTTTTTAGCTTCTGGGGACTCCTCACGAATAAAATTGATTTCCACTTATAGTTGTGCTGCAAGTTTCTGGAGCGTTTGCATTTCTTTTACAATTGCATAAAAATGAGTTTTGTTCTGAATGGCACATTTGTTTTCCTTTCCCCGCCATATGTATTAATTACACTAGCATTCAATCTAGCCTCTGCTTTGATTCAAATAAGTGTGACTCTTAAAATTACCGAAACTGAAATGTAGGTACATTGCTACATAGTTATATTTATTCTACTTTATTATTTTATTGCTGCAATATCCTCAAATAAAGCAAATTTTTGAATAGAATATGAGTTACATTCCAACATTTTACATGTACTTAACATCAAGTAATGGTATTGTACTGTTAAATGTGAACATTAACAGTTGACAAAGTACAAGGAGCCCGTTCTATTGCTTTCAGGACAACTTTTTCATTCTTTAAATATTATTTGTGAAAAGGCGAATGTAGCATTTATGATTTGTAATGGCGACGCCCAAGCAAAACTTGTTTTAGAAATCTCCAAGTTAACATACCTTCTGATGAAGAATATAAAAGATTAATTAGCTTCCTTTTAGTTTGTATTCCTTATTCTCCATATTCAAATCAACACGTGATTTTATCCTTCTACAATTTCATTTAACTACTCGTTTGCAGATAAGATTTTTACACGTAACGTTACAATGATTGGTCGCACGCCGGCCGGTTTTGCCTACTGGGTAACCTCCTCCATATCCTCATGGGTGGCCAACATAAATTGTTATTATTATTTTGGTTAATTTTAATCAAATCCTTCAATGTGTGTTTGTTGATGTGAAAAGTGCTTAAACTACTAAGTCTTATTAGATGAGGTGTTAAAAAGTATAATTACACATATAGTTCTTTTCTGTGGATAAGACAAAAAATCTATGACACATATCTATCCTCCATAAGAGGCAAGCTATAAGGGAAGTCTAGGATAAAAAATAATAATTTCTTTGCAACCTTCCGCTAAATAAATACAATGATGTGTCTTACCTGGATTGAAGAGCACCTCCTCCGCCCTCCCTCAATTGCATGCACTAACTCCGTCACCACTACTCCCAGCACCACTACTCCCAACACCACTATTCCAGGTAAGACACACCATCGACGATAATACGACACGTGTTGCACCGCTAAGCGGTCAGCCGCCGTAGAGTCCACATTACCTGAAGATGCCTCGTGTAGAGGCGAAACACGTGTCGTATTATCGTCAATGGTGTGTCTTACCTGGAATAGTGGTGTTGGGAGTAGTGGTGACGGAGTTAGTGCATGCAATTGAGGGAGCGCGGGAGGTGCTCTTCAATACAGGTAAGACACATCATTGTATTTGTTTAGCGGAAGGTTGCAAAGAAATTTCTATTTTTATTTTTTATTATAATGGATTTCCGCAAAGTAACGCCTGATTCTATCAATTATCTTAGGACGTCTATGATTAACAGTGGACTTTTTTAAAGCTGTAATTATGATGATGATGATCTTCTTTCTTCTCTCAACACTGTAATATGATGATATTCTCTTATCAGAGCATTGGGTTATGACTATCCATGATTACCCTATCACGTTGACACTTTCTGATCAATCATCACCACATATTACTAACTGTCTGCAAATTACGATACTATAATATATAACTTTCTATTACAGCAAGCGTGTCATACATTCTCCACGCAAACTGAACCCGCTCACCAACTCGAAGGCTATGCTGAGACTGAATCCGTTCTCGGCAGTGTTGAGAAGGAAGGCCGTGTTAGACCAGCAGAGGAAAAACAACCAGAGAGCGTTGGCTTTGGCTGAAAAGCGCGGTGTAAGTTAAATTTGTGAATCATTATTATTTTGGGCGTTAACCACTTCTAGGCTTTCTTTTGATGTGTTAGCTCAGAAGTTCGCCTTTAATATCTCAGTGCGCGAGCAGCTTAGGTTCTATCCCTGCCAGCACCAATGAAAATGTAAATTGCAATTTTAAATGTTTGTCTATAAATCAATGCAAGTAAAGATTTCCATGCAAAATAAAGATACTTTGGGGACAGTAATGTGGAATAATTGTGACTAACTAGAGAAAAAAAGTACATAAAAAAGTAGACATGAGTCAATTGTGAATGGTTTGTTAATTTGACATGGGTGCATCAAAGTATTAATGAATTACATTATTTACATTATTTGAATGTTCCAGAACAAAAGGATTGACAGAACCTATGACCAAATAGTATAGTAATGTCCGACGATCGTCACAATCGAGCGGGTCTCACAGATCAGCAGAATACTGAGACTCGAAATAATCCATTTGAAAGATCAGGTCACTAAAAATGAATGAACAACACATGTTTACACGAAAGGTATTTTATAAACCAGTGGTAAAAAAATCTTAAAAATGACTCCATAATTATTGTATTATACAATGATCCCACATGCATCTTACTGATGAGCACAGGCCTCTTCTGATCATAAAAGTATTTTCTGTAAGCATTGCCCTCGATTCTGTCGAGAGTATTTTTATTCTGACATATACAAAATTATATACTGACATTGTGTCGTAAGAAAGCGACAAGGGGCTTGGTGGGGTGTACAAAACTGGACACCCTTTTTACTGGACTTTAACGCATCTGCGTTTTGATTATTAATCGAGGATAGAGAATGAGCCACAGCATCCACTTACCATCACAAGGACTATGTGCTAATTTGTTTTTTATGTACAAAAAAAAAACTCCTTTAATGTCAAGGTTATTAAAAAAGTAGCTTTTTTAGTATGGATCCCATTTGCATAATCACATCCAACTCTAAAATGATGAAATTCTCTTATCAGAGCATTGGGTTATGATAACCATGATTACTCTTTTCACGTTGACTAATACTGACCAACCCACAACGTAAAATCTTACAATTCATCACTGATCAACTCTTCCTCAACAAACCTTACATATTTTTAGATAAAGCTGTCTTCTAAGGACCCAGCTGTTAAAGCCGAGAAGCTCCGCGAGAGAAGACAAAAGCTTCTAAAGCTTGCCGCTGCCAAGAAGACAAAGAAGCCGGCGGCCAAGAAGACAGCCCCTCCCCCGCCTAAAAAGAAGGCGAAAGAAACAAAGGCTGCGCCTAAGAAGTAAAAAGAAATAAACTTTATAACTGGTTATTTTGTTTCTTTATCCCCTCGTCTGTCCAAACGCCATATTCTGGCGTCTCAAATAATATGCGCATCTGTCAAACGCCATAATATGGCGTCGAGTGATAGCAAACTATTTATTGGTAACATGTATATGATAAATATAACATATACAATATGTAACGTAATTAACGCACACCCTTCGACACCCCAATTATAGTCGTATTTTTAATTAGACGAAGCCAACTGACAGTAGCTAATGTCACTTTGTAAAATAATGTTGCCATATTTAAAGTAATAGTGATGCGTTCAGTTCTCGTTCAATCAGATGAATGAACAATGAGTGTGAATAGTTAATCATTTCAAACTATAAAAGAATATTATTTCTATTTTACAATAAAATTGTATAAAAGTGCTCTGATATAAGTTACTAGTAGTATGTAACTACAATCAGTTTTTTGAGGTTTTATTACAAAGCGCGGCGCGGCGACTAGTGCCAACACCGATCAACGCCGCGCGCGTCGGTCGCCATTTTGTTTGTTATTCGGCTTCTAACCTCTGGTCTGATAGCACGAATGTTTTTTCTGCGCTCACGCTGTTTAGTTATTGTTTTTGTTAAGTTTTTCGTTAGGTTGTGTTTGTGGTAATTGTTGTGTTTATTTGTTGCTATATTGTTTCGTACAAACGATATGGATCCTCAACCAAGCACGTCAAGCCAAAGCTTGTCTCCAAGAAAGAAGAGACCACGGATTGCTTTAAGCGTTACCGAAAAACTTATGATACAAAACGTCTACAAACACGTATTTGAGGAAAAAGCTGCTTCACTATTACCTATTGAGGCCCCCGAAAAAAAGAATGTGTTTCGAAAACAGCTGACATTTTGGGAATTGGTGTGACCTCAGTTTACAGTGTGTTAAAAGAATGCAAAGAAAATGAACAATTTAAGTCTCCCGAGAAACGTGGACCGAAACACAGTTTCAAAGATAAATTAGACGATTTTACTTTTGCCGCTATAAGGCGAAAAGTACATAATTTTTTATGCAAATGAGTCACCCACCATTATAAAGGTAACTTAAACTTTATTCCTTCTACTGCATTATATTCTGTGTCCACCATAATGTTCTTTGTAAAACCAAAGTATTAGATTGCGTAGACTTCCTTACTCAAAACATATTTTATTACTTTACAGATTCTTAAGGTTGTCAATGAAAACCCAGACTTACCCAATTTTTCTTGGAGTACATTAAGAAATGTTATGAAACATTTAAATTTCAAATATGTCACAAAATCAAGACACAGCATTTTAATTGACAGACAGGACATTATTCTATGGCGCCAGCGATACCTTCGAAAAATTAAAGAGTATCGAAGGGAAGGAAGGTATATTTATTACCAAGATGAAACCTGGATCAACGAAGGTAATTACAATTTTCTGTTTTCTTTACATTACATTGTACTTTCAAATAATTAATTGATATTTTTCACTATCTTGAATGTCATGCACCGAAGAAGGCATGGATTGACCAGACAGTGTTATCGTCCCGCCAGGCCTTCCTAGATGGCTTGACCACTGGCTTAAAACAGCCTTCAGGAAAGGGCAAACGATTAATTATCGGCCATATAGGCGGGGAAGAAGGATTCGTAGAAGACAGCTTATTAATATTTGAAGCCAAAAAAAAAAAGAAGATTATCATCAAGAGATGAATGCCGATTCCTTTGAGAAGTGGTTTTGGGGTGTCTTGCCAAAACTAAAACCAAATTCCGTAGTAGTGATGGATAATGCCCCCTACCACTCCAGGAAACTAGAATCGCTGCCTAAAATGTCTTGGACTAAACCTAGAATACTAGAGTGGCTAACGAGCAAAAATATTTCATTCGAAGCAACAATGGTTAAAGCTACTCTTATAGACATTGTACGGCAGCACAAGCAAGAACATTGCGATAAGTATGTTGTGGACGAGATGGCAGCGCAGCATGGGATAATTGTTTTACGTCTGCCCCCATACCACTGTGAGCTCAATCCCATTGAGTTGGTATGGGCGCAGGCTAAAGGATATGTTGCAAGAAATAACAAAACCTTCAAAATGACAGAAGTAAAAAAACTTTTTGAAGAAGGACTTCAACATATCACACCTGAAAAATGGAATAGCTGCGTGTCTCATATAATTAAAAAAAGAAGACAAAATGTATGGTCTCGACCACATGATTGACAATGTTACTGACAGATTTTTAATTAATGTTACCGAAAGCGATAGTGATGATTTTTTATCTGATAATGAATAAAAACAAATTATGTAATAAGCGATTTTTTTTATTCTGATTACCTACCTATAATTGTTATATTTTATACATCTATAGTTTCAACTACATGATGTATTGAAAATAGGACAGTCTTACAAGTTTCCTCGCAACATTTTCCTTAATGTTTAAAACACTCTGTATTCAGTATAGGTAGATATTATAGGAACATAGTCGTCGAAAACTCGTTGGTATGTAAAAAGCACGACTAAAATTCGAACCCCGTACCCGATATCGGCAGTTCAGCACACTAACTATTCACTAGACAATCGAGGCAATTTCATTAATTCAGGAGTTTTTCAATCATTCACTTTGTCACAACACTATTTTTATTTCATCAAAAACTGACAACACAGTAAACGTCAGTTGACTTCGTCTAATTAAAAATACGACTATAGTATATTATGTTATATACATACACTGAATTTTTAGTTAAACATTTTAATGCACTGATTATTTATCAAATTAGTTATACTAATTCCGAAAGAATGTTGTGGTCACAGTACAAATCCACGAACGCAAAGACTTTAACATTCTTGAAATAAAGTTCATTTTTCTTTATTTTTATTGAATGACAGAATTCGTAATAATACAATTTAAACTGCACTCTTAAAAGTCTTATTGCTTAAGTTAAGGTCCATTTCAGTTTGTTTTGACTGTAAAGATTTAGTGTGACTGTAATTTACGTAGTTTTAGTTATTTTTGGGATACTACTTAAAAATTATAGGAATCGATTCAGTAAACGATTATGAACAAACTTCTTTCTCAAAGTGCGTTAATTATGTTACATGTTGTATATCTGTTATGCATAATTTGATAGCTTATTTAATAACGTTTCCATTGATATATGATTTTAATATACTATATATATATATATATATATACATCGAACATACGGTGCTATAACGTCACTTATGCAATTTTTGTCAAATCTGAACTGAGTACGAGAAAATACACCTAATCTACCTCTTTACTTGGTGCGTTATTGTCGCTTGTGTATTACGCATACTTTTCGCGTGAGGACACTAGTATTGTTATGGTTTTGGCGCGAATCTGAATGGCACTGGGAGAAACAACATTTCATTGGTCAGTTGCGCACGGCCCCCGCACAAGAAGCAGTCTCCTGGAGCTACAACGTTACTAAGGTAATTATGACAATTTATTTTTATATTTTTGGAGCAATAACGGCACTTGGTTAATTGTGACGTTTGTATCTTCAAACAACAATGTGACACATGTGTAAGTAGTGACTAGGCATGTCGATTCACTCTTAAAAAAAATCGATCTCTGAATCGATGGTACTTGAATCGATTAAATCGAGGATTAAAAGATCGATTTTCGATTAATCGCGACATTTTCAAACATGAAATTTCAAGAATTTTTGATTTTTTTTCTTTAACTTCTTAACTGTTTTTTTATTTATTTTTTAAATATAATATTAGTAATCATATTGATTAACATTACTAATATTCCTTTTAACCACTCTTGGTAAGCTTGAAACGCTTGTGTTAGGAGTGGTTCGCACATACTCCACTCGATCCCTTTTTTTTACAAAGTGATTCCACGTAACACTTTTATTTGACATTTTAGGCTAAAAACAACAACAATACTTTAACAGAAGTGAAAACTGCAATGTACATTTCTCGATAAATCTGTTTCAATCTAATAACTCACTATTTATCATATCGAAATGAATGCTACACGAACACAATACTGGTTATTTCCTTACTATGAACCTCTATAAACTTCAACGTACGGTATAATATTTATTTACAGTATCTAGGTAAGTATTTATTTACAGTAGGGGTAGGTAAATTGCTCTGTACTTACAGCTCACAGTATGTATATTTTTGATAATAAATAATGTAAATTCACAAGTTCACAGTTCAAACAGGTTCACAGCTATAATATTATATTATAGTACGGGAAGTGAAATATAATATGAAAGTATCACTCGGTCGATCGAAAAAATATTTGTAGTTTGGGATGTAATATATATTACATCTCAGTGGAAATGGTTCCATTTAAAAGTACGGTGAGCGCTATTAATTTATATCTCGAGATGTAATATAAATTACATTATATCCCTTAGTGGAAAGTGGGCTTAATAATTTTAGAAATGAAAATGAAATGACAACTTTTCGATATTGTTGGATGCGTTCATAAACATTTATTTTATTCAAATATATATTTGCGTTCAAATTATCAACCAAGTACGACCGGATGTTTTTGCGTCCCCCAACAGCAAAAAAATTAAAAAACTGTGGTCTCTTACCCCACCCAGTTTGAGAATTTTAGCTAGTTCTTGTATCAAATGAATCGGTCCGATTCAAGAGGTTTTTAGATCGATTCAGTGAATCGATGCGGTGCTTCGAATCGATCTAAAAAATCGATAATTTTCCTCCAAAGAATCGATTTTTCGATTAATCGATTTTAAATCGACATGCCTAGTAGTGACGTTGTTTCCCCAACCTTTGTATTTTATGGTATAAAGTTGACGTTACCATTTTATACTAATTTTACATTTTTATGGTAATTGTTCCGATGATAAATTGATTCCTTTAAGCAATCTAATAAGTAAATATTTTGTGGTAATTAAAAGTTATAATATCGATAAATCAGTCTATCATTTATTTTGTTATTATCATATTTTTTGTTTACTTTTTTGTTATTATTATGCAGGTATTTTGTTTCTTTCAGACCTTAAATGAACTAACGCAGCAAAAACCACACTTTCAAATGGCAATCTAAACTCGGTTGAAGCGCAAGATTTAGCCAACTCTACAAGGATGCCATTATTCCGAACAAAAAATACATTGTCTCGTCATACAAATTCTGAGAATGAAGTAGCACCAGCCAACCTAGATGACCCAACAACAACTACTCCAGAGCAAGATGATACTACTTTAGAGAACCCCAGTAACTCTCAGTCTATTTTATTTGCCACTAATAAAACGAATGAACGAAATAGTATTGACTTCCTAAAACTGAAAACTGGGAGGAAGTAAAAGCTATTGTTCAATCAAAAAAATTACGCGGCAATAGAGGCAATCGAAGAATAGATGAAATTATCTTGAAGCAAGCTTACACTTAAAAATACCAGTTACAGAACATAAATAGCTCGATTTATTGCAATTACTGGAGATTAATCTCGTGCCAAGATACTATGAAATTTTTACAATGATGTCATTTAATTTTTATTTTACTTATATTCTACAAAATCACATTTATATTTGCAGGGAAAATAACTTTATTGTAACCGCAGTGTTAAAGCCTCCCTTTTCCTGGGAATCTCGCAGTGATTTTAAGTTGAGAGTGTTTACTAAATTGGTATGAACATAATGATAATTAGGATAAGTAAAAGAATTTGTATTTGATATTGTTGATTACTACGTAAATAGATTTAAATATCAAACGGGTACAATGACTGTGATTAAAATGCCTAATTAATAGTAAAGTTCTATGGATAATTATAATAATAATAATAATAATAATTCTTTATTTAAATCACAAGGTATTTTAACATAAATAAGTGGCTAGGGAGGCTCCCTTTAAGCACAGAGCGCCTGTAGTAGGAGGCTCCGCTCTTCCACAACTTCACAAACAAAATCATTGAAATACTTTTAGACAACTAATATAAAAACGTGCATGCTTGTGTGGTGTGTGTGTGTGTGTGTGTGTGTGTGTGTGTGTGTGTGTGTGTGTGTGTGTGTGTGTGTGTGTGTGTGTGTGTGTGTGTGTGTGTGTGTGTGTGTGTGTGTGTGTGTGTGTGTGTGTGTGTGTGTGTGTGTGTGTGTGTGTGTGTGTGTGCGTGTGTGTGTGTGTGTGTGTGTGTGTGTGTGTGTGTGTGTATGTGTGTGCGTGCGTGAGTGCAAGCGTGCGTGCGTGTGTGTGTGCGTGCTGTACTTATTTGAGTATTCATATGAGCGACTTTTCAAGGAGAGACTCAATTTCCTCATAATCAAGTGGTTGTAGATACTTTTTTTACTGCATTTTTACATTCGTAATGGGTCATTGTGTAAATTCCTACATGTTTATTAATTTTGTTGTATAATTCTGCTGCGCGTTTAGTATACTGAACTCTAGCAAAAAACGTGTGAGTATTGGGAACTTGTGCTACTAATTCTTTTCTCCTCTTTTGTAAAATATTTGGATTAAAAGATAGGGACTTATGTTTCTTTAATATTGTGTGCAGTACATAAATTTTTCGTACTGATAATAACTGTGTTTCATTGTAAAGACTTGTAGTAGGATATCTTCTGTTTTTAAAATACATATTTTTAATTAAAATAATTGACAACGTTGAACGCCCCTGATTAACCTGGAATCATAATAATTGTTTAAGTCTTTAAGATTGTTTACCAAATTTGTATTAGAATTAAGTACAAGAATATGATTCAGTTGATTATTGTGTAATTATATTTTTTAAATGCCGGCGATTTATCATTGAACACGAAACTTCGCCTAATTTAATAGTGCGAAGATGACTGTTATTAAAAAGTCTGATTAATATTAAAGTTATATGTAGCATTAAAAAAAAATTTTATACTCCTTTGCTACTATAATAAATATTTTTTAGAAATGTATGATTTCGTGTTTTACTTATTTTGACATAATTGTCCGGTTAATTGTTTTCTAGTGCCAAAACGTCACTTCTGCGAGGTTAGTAATATTTATACGTTTATATTTTTTTAATAGTAATTAGTGAGATGTTTGCTTTTACTTTAAAATGGAGTTTAAAGTTGTAGTTTAAATATTAAGATTTTATTTCCTTAGTCATGCTGTAATAGGATGTTGAATTTTCAAACGCTTCTCCTGAAAAATTACATCATTTACATAAGTGACGTTATAGCAACTTATGTGCGATATATATATTTATATATATATATACAGAATGGGTCCCACATATATGCAATAAATGAAACCATATACTTGTTATCGCATTTGCTGACGATATACAAAAAATGAACGTAATCGGTCCAGTAATTAGGTCAAAAAGTAGAGTTTTAATTTTAAGCAAATTTGAACACTCTATAGAATTGGGTCACTAAGTCAATGATTAAATGAACTTGAATCCTTGAACATTAAAAAGCGACGTTGCCACGCAGTGCAAACTATTGGTATTGCGACATATCGACAGCGGTGTCTTTTGTCGGCGTGCCACCCGCGTGCAACGTTGTCACTCTTCCAAGGGGTCAAGGTACGTTGTCTAAACAGAGTGTTCACTTTTACTGAATTTATTTTAATATTTATTTTGTTTGAAAATTTCACTTTTTTTATTTTACGGGTTTTAATTTAATATTTAATTTTTCTACACTTCTACGGATATCTGTGTATATATATATTACCGGACGCCAGCCGTGCCGACGCCGTGCACCAGCAACACGGTTTCATGACTAGAAAATCTACAGGGAATAATTGATATTGTTTACAAAGCAATGGATGCAGGGCTACAGGTGGATGCTGTGTACATCGATTATTCAAAAGCTTTTGATAAAATATCTCACGAAATCCTTTCAAAAAACTAGACCAAATCGGTCTGAACGGTGACCTCCTGCGCTGGCTAGCATCTTACTTGCGTAATCGTACTCAAGCAGTAGCAGTTAAGGGGTTCTGTTCTTCGTTTTTACCAATATCTTCGGGTGTCCCACAGGGCTCGCATCTCGGTCCCCTTTTGTTCAATATTTATATAAATGATGTTCTTTTGCAATTCCAACATTCTAACATACTCCTATTTGCTGATGATAAAAAGATTTTTAAAATTATTAAAAATGAACATGACTGTGAGCTTCTACAAGAAGATGTTAATAGACTATACTCATATTATTCAAATAATCAATTGTTCTTAAATATTAAAAAATTTAATGTTATAACATTCAGCAGAAAAAACAGACCTAAGTATAGAATTTGATTATAAAATAAATGATGTGTTGGGTATTTATTTTTAGTTTGAATAACTTTGACTGGAATAAACTTGATCATAATATCATTAATTATGTTATAAAAAGTTTTAATATTATCGTTAATATCATTCGAAGTGAAACATTCATCCCAATCTATGTTAGAGAGAGGATGATTTACAACATCATAATTGGCTGATCTAAACAACTTAATGCACTTGGTGTTTTGGCTGAGTGACCTCTGCTTACAAATCGAGACTTCACAACAAAAAGCTGGGTGATGTTTATTTTCTGGTACAAGAGGCTCAGAAGCTGATACACTATAATCCACGTTTGCAATAACTAAATCAAGCACTCGCTTATTACCATTGTAAATTCAATTAAATTGTTTAAAGTCATTAATGGATATAAAATTAGATAAATTATTTACGTAGTCGACTTAAAATTACCAGAAAGGGTGGAAAATGAAACATTTTTAACGGGCAACCACTCAGCACAACGGATATTAATGTCACCAAAAATAACATAATATTCGCCCTGATATTCGAGAGCCTTATTAATTGTTTTCATAAAAATTAGCACGAGTACAAGTTATAAATATTTTTGAGGTTCCATTAATTGATAAGGAGACCGATATAATTTCGGCTGCCGTATTTACAATAGGAACAATTATACAATTACATACCCTTATACATAATATATAATTACACTTAAAACCCCACCCCCATCCTATCGCCCCTGGCAGCATAGTCTCTATCGCATCTGTAAACACTATATCGAGAGTCAAACAATTCCAAATCTAAAACACTTGGTAGTAGCCATGTTTCTGTAATACAAATAACGTCATATTCATTTGAAACAATACTCTTATGGAACATGCTAGTTTTTGTACGCAGACCCGTTTTGGTAATAAATTCGCAATTTATTATTTATCTTAAATCACTATAATATAATAACAGATACATAGCTCCAATAGTAATATAATAATGCCGTATACTGTCATCATATAAATTTAAATTGTCAGGGTTACAAAAGGAATCAAAAGCTACGCCACTGTAAGGAACAACAAAGCCTACCAATGCGCACGAACGAAAACAAAAAAGTAGCAATGAACGTTCACTCCAACCCAAACAAGGATAATAATATAAAAAACTTTCTATTTTTTTATTATTCTGTAAAAGTAAAGTAAAGTAAAGTTACAGCCTATATACGTCCCGCTGCTGGGCACAGGCCTCCCCTCAGCGCGCTTGGTCTTATTGACCCCCAACTGAACAAAGGTCTTCTTGAAATTACCACGCAGTAGTTGCATGGCAGTAGGGTTGGCAACTGCACTATTGAATTATTTTGAGTTGGTATCAGGGATGCTGCTGTAAAGTAAAAAGTAAAGTTACAGTACTCATTTCTGAGAGGGTTTTAGGGCAAGGAAGTGTCCGCCGCGCTGCCCCAATACGTGTTGGCGAACTTCACATGTCTTCGAATTTTTTTCTTATTTCTCGGACATGCAGGTTTCCTCACGATGTTTTCCTTCACCGCCGAGCACGTGGTAAATCAGCACTTAAAATTGCAATTATCAATTTCATTGGTGCCGGCGGGGATCGAACCCGGTTTGCTCGCGTACTGTGAAATTTACAGCGAGCGCTAACCATCTGAGCTACCACGGCTCTTCATTATTATTCTGTGAATAAAATTAAATAATAGTATCTATTTTATTTTGAATAAATCGTTCATGGAGTTAATATGTAGCACAGGACTACTTTCACCTTGACGCACCATAATAGTACAGTTTACCCACACGAATTTGTAATTGCAATCTTTAGCTTTAGCTTTTGCCTTTTGAAGCAGAAGTTTATTATATGTAGTTAAATGATCGTTGAAGAAGACATAAGAGTTGTTGCCTGAAAACTCGATGTCGCTAGCTTTCAAGTTTTAAGCTGACGTACCTCTCAGAAACTCATCCTTATAGTAACGAGGCATGAAACGCACAATTATACGTTTGGGCATTTTATTATCTTTTGATAAGGATGCAACACGGGTTACAAAAACCATATCAGTGGAGGCGTTAAATGGTATATCAGCTTATTTTGCAAAGTTTTCTATGATTGCAATCAAGTTCTCATTTTTTTTTCAGGAACTCCACAGATTTTAATATTAGAACGTCTGGCCCACTGATCTCTTGTATTAATCTCAATCTCCAGTTTATTTAATGAAGTCTTCAATTGGGCCATATCAGCCGATATGACATCCATGGATTTTAAAGATTATTCTTGGTTGACTAACTGTGTCTTTAATTTCTTCATATTTCTTGTTTATAAATGAGACTGATTTCTTGACTTCCTCCACTTCATCTTCTATTTTCTTAAATTTTGTATTTAATAGATTCTTAAAGCTGGCTTCCAAAACTTTCTGTAATTCTACAATTTGCTATCTAATTTCCTGTCTAATTATCTCACGCAATTCAAGCGAAGAAACTGTGATATGACCGACTGTATCTGTATTGTGATTGTGATATGACCGACTGTATCACTGGTTTGAATCTTTGATGAAGGTTCCGACAACGTATTTTTCTTTTTGTGACGTTGGGTAACGGTACTATTTGCCGATGCTTGTGATGCGCCCGAACGTGTGGGAGTATTGTCGCCTTTGGCTTTTTGGCTGTACAAGTGGGACAGGTCCACAGGTGTTCAAGTCTGTGTGTGATCCGTTGTCGGCAAGGTTGAACATAAAGCGCGTCAGCCGGATCACAAATTCTATTGCGCATTAATTTTTAAAAATTTTATTATAAGGATTTCCAGGTGTCTTGGGCATTTTTCAATTCACGTGGTTGAAGTTATTAGAACTTAATTTGCTCATATTCGCGTAATAAAATAAAATGATGTGTCCTACCCAGTCCGAAGAGCACCTCCCAAGTCCCTCAATTGCATGCACTAACCCCGGAACCACCACTCCTGTACACCACATTGCAACCCAACCGCAAGAGTCAACCGTTGGTCAACCGCAAGAGTCCAAAAAAGGGGTAACAAAACACCTCCTTGTGGGCCGCCTCTTGTAGTTGCAACCTCGATCGAAGTTTGAAACAGCGCTATTTTTGCCTTTCTGTTTGAGAGCATCGACTTCACCCATCTGATGGTTGTGGAGTCAACATTTTTAGATATCAGGCCCCCAATCAGCAGTGATGTGGGGCTACTGTCGAAGGCGCCCTCAATATCTAGAAAGGCACAAAGAGCTATTTCTTTATCCTCCAGTGCTTTTTCGACCCTGTCAATGACACTGATCAGGGCTGTTTCCGTAGATTTGCCTCTGCGGTAAGCATGCTGGTTTTAATGTATGGGCCTCGTAGCTAGAACTATCACTAAGCAATCGAATTTAATATAATTTGTATTACTTGTAAGATACATTGCATTTTCATGCGATGGCCCAAGTAAATCTATTTATTTAAAACATAAAATATTTTCAATATTGATATGGTCACAATAATATGTTGTTATATTAGCTGATTACGTAATAACTTAAGACAGAAGGACCCTTAAGTAGGGACTGAATAAATTAACCGACTTGGTATACCCACCCTATAGTCCTGACCTGGACCCTAGTGATTATTATCTAATTCCAAACTTAAAAAAGAACATCGTCGGAAAAAGTTTTTAAGTGATGAAGAAGTGAAGGAAGCAATTTCGGCGTATTTTTTAGACAAAGACAAATCATTTTTTGAGGGTATACGTAAGATAATTGAAAGATCCGAAAAATGTATTATGGTAGCAGGTGAATATATAGAAAAGGAAAAATAAATTTGGATTTCTGTTTCCACACCTTACCCCCCTTTCCGCGAACTTTAAAATGTCGCCTCGTAAAAGGAGATACTCATTTAGATTGATTTTTTTTGTGTTACCTCAGTACCTTTTTTTAAATAAACCGATTTTTTATTTAAAAGCTGGTGCTCATGTGATCCATATAAATTTGGTCAAGATCTGGACCAGTAGTTTTTGAGTCATCCTTAATAATGCGTATTTAATTGACTTCGACAACACTGATGATGTTCTGATTTTGTTTTTTATATTGAAGTCAGTTGAACAATTTTTTTTAATTTTACCACTTGTATGAACAAAACTTTATTTGCTAAAATCCGTGTAATATAACAAAATTACCGTCACCACTACTAGGGAGTTACGGAGTATTGATGTAGGGCTGGAATTAGTGGTGATACACACCAGTTTACTTTATTGCGCATTGGTACGTGTCATCTGCAAGTACCTAGCACTGCAGGTCTCGGGCCTCGGGCCCCATTTCCTCCCCACGGCCCACTATTATGGGCCGGTCCTAGGAGCCGTTACGATGTCGTAGGTGTAACGGTTAGCAAGAATGATCCTCCAATTGGTATGTATATTAAGTGTATCTCACGGATATATAGACACTTCACATTATTTTCGATTCTATTTGTTTCTATATGTACTTATTGTTGCGCGCCACAATTAATGCCTGGTACATGGCACTAGCGCCATTTAGTATCGAGTAGCAGAACTAATCTTTCCAGAAAATTCCATATTATAGCTTTCTACACACTATGTGCTCAACATTCTAGATATTTCAGTGGAAAAGGCCCTATATAAGGCCAGTAGAGACCGCGGTCGGGTCACTATTGAATTGGCATTACAAGCGAATAATTCAAAGCGATATAACTGCGAATAGTGCATTATTATTAATATATTTTAAGTTGTAATTTGGCTGGCCATTTGTTTTGGGTCTAGTTATACGACTCCCTAATTTATATAGGGAGTTCCCCTGGTAAAGGTCGCACGTCCAGTGGTCGGGTCTGTAGCAGCGCAATGTTGTTCAGGTCTGTGTGTGTGGCCCGTTGTCGGCAAGGTTGAAGATAACGCGCGTCAGCCGGACCGCAAATTCTATAGCGCATTAATTAATTTTTAAACATTTTATTACAAGGATTTTTACAAAATAACGCCTGAATCCATTAATTTATTATTTTAATGGAGAGATTCACAGTATGCTGTAAAGTATTGGATTGATTACTTGTGAAGTAGTAGTAGAGTAGTCTGAACTGAACTTTCTGTGAACAGTATGTCTGCCCAATATTTCATAATTGGGGCGTCTTAGTATTTCTGCCCACATCTTCTGGCTTATTAGAATAAAAACTTTCGCATATATCGGGTAACCGAGTTGCGAGAACTGGGCGTGTATTTGGATCAAAAATTAACATTTAAATCTCATATTGATAAAATAGTTAACAAGTCATATAAGATGCTCGGATTTGTCTTACGAATTACTAAAGACTTTAAAAAGCCCTCAACCCTAATTATTTTGTATAACTCGTTGGTCCGCTCAATATTAGAATATTGCTCAACAGTTTGGAATCCTCAATATAATATTTATATAGAGTCAATTGAAAAGATTCAAAATAATTTTCAGAAGCATATCCAATTTAGATTAGCCGGCGATGCCTCTATTTGGTGTAGACTAGCTTTTGACCTAAAATCTCGCCGTACTGTCAGAGATCAGATGTTTTTATATAAAATCATTCATAATAGGATCGACTCCATACCACTTCTAAATGAAATAAGTTCTAGATGCCAAAGGATAAGTGCTAGAAAGAAACTTTTATTTTGTACTTCCACTATGCGCACAAAATATGGCAAGAAAAATTTTGTAACTCGTGCATGTAATTCTTATAATAAAAACTTTCACATGTAGATATAATTTCTCCGTCATATGGACAGTTTAAGGAGGAAATTAAAGCTGTAATGGATAAAAGTTAAATTAATAGCTAAATTATCATTTCACTTAAATATCACACATTGCTTTGACTTAACTTCGCATTAGTTTTTGCACACCTAAGCATGTCATGGTGTTCGCTTGTTGTCGATGCGTTACTTAACGGTGGAAACTTCATTGTTAAATGTAAGACTAATATGTGTTATGTAATAGACTAAAATTATGTATGTTTCCCTTGAAAAAAAAAATAAAAAATGCTCGGCTGTGGAAATTGCAATACTTACTGAGAAATCAAATATTTCGAGATGGTGAAGTCGCTAACACGCAATAGTACTACGTGGCGGATCGCTCCAATAACGCTCTGAGAAATGAGATGGGTATATGCCTATATAATGCATCAAAAGATTAAGAATGTCGTGCAATGCAAGGATCTAGGTCTCCGAGGACCAATTTATACTCGGACGATGTCATATAGTACTAAATAGTGTTGATATTAATGAGGTACAAAGAAACTGGTAAAATTACGCTAAAATGCCGATGTATCATGAAACCGTAGAATCGGTTATAACCGATTCTACGATCAGACTACGACACCAATATTGTGTGGTGCGCAATATGCTTATTGGTAGGTTCCCACGCAGCTCTAAAGAAGTAACAGGTATCCTGTTCAAAGTGTATTGCCGTTCTTTACACGTGCAATATAAGTCAGAAGATGTGAGCAGAAATACTAAGACGCCCCAATTATGAAATATTGGGCAGACATACTGTTCACAGAAAGTTCAGTTCAGACTACTCTACTACTACTTCACAAGTAATCAATCCAATACTTTACAGCATACTGTGAATCTCTCCATTAAAATAATAAATTAATGGATTCAGGCGTTATTTTGTAAAAAAATCCTTGTAATAAAATGTTTAAAAATTAATTAATGCGCTATAGAATTTGCGGTCCGGCTGACGCGCGTTATGTTCAACCTTGCCGACAACGGGCCACACACACAGACCTGAACAACATCGCGCTGCTACAGACCCGACCACTGGACGTGCGACCTTTATCAGGGGAACTCCCTATATAAATTAGGGAGTCGTATAACTAGACCAAAAACAAACGGCCAGCCAAATTACAACTTAAAATACATTAATAATAATGCACTATTCGCAGTTATATCGCTTTGAATTATTCGCTTGTAATGCCAATTCAATAGTGACCCGACCGCGGTCTCTACTGGCCTTATATAGGGCCTTTTCCACTGAAATATCTAGAATGTTGAGCACATAGTGTGTAGAAAGCTATAATATGGAATTTTCTGGAAAGATTAGTTCTGCTACTCGATACTAAATGGCGCTAGTGCCATGTACCAGGCATTAATTGTGGCGCGCAGCAATAAGTACAGATAGAAACAAATAGAATCGAAAATAATGTGAAGTGTCTATATATCCGTGAGATACACTTAATATACATACCAATTGGAGGATCATTCTTGCTAACCGTTACACCTACAACATCGTAACGGCTCCTAGGACCGGCCCATAATAGTGGGCCGTGGGGAGGAAATGGGGCCCGAGGCCCGAGACCTGCAGTGCTAGGTACTTGCAGATGACACGTACCAATGCGCAATAAAGTAAACTGGTGTGTATCACCACTAATTCCAGCACTACATCAATACTCCGTAACTCCCTAGTAGTGGTAACGGTAATTTTGTTATATTACACGGATTTTAGCAAATAAAGTTTTGTTCATACAAGTGGTAAAATTAAAAAAAATTGTTCAACTGACTTCAATATAAAAAACAAAATCAGAACATCATCAGTGTTGTCGAAGTCAATTAAATACGCATTATTAAGGATGACTCAAAAACTACTGGTCCAGATCTTGACCAAATTTATATGGATCACATGAGCACCAGCTTTTAAATAAAAAATCGGTTTATTTAAAAAAGGTACTGAGGTAACACAAAAAAAAATCAATCTAAATGAGTATCTCCTTTTACGAGGCGACATTTTAAAGTTCGCGGAAAGGGGGGTAAGGTGTGGAAACAGAAATCCAAATTTATTTTTCCTTTTCTATATATTCACCTGCTACCATAATACATTTTTCGGATCTTTCAATTATCTTACGTATACCCTCAAAAAATGATTTGTCTTTGTCTAAAAAATACGCCGAAATTGCTTCCTTCACTTCTTCATCACTTAAAAACTTTTTCCCACGATGTTCTTTTTTAAGTTTGTAATTAGATAATAATCACTAGGGTCCAGGTCTGGACTATAGGGTGGGTATACCAAGTCGGTTAATTTATTCAGTCCCTACTTAAGGGTCCTTCTGTCTTAAGTTATTACGTAATCAGCTAATATAACAACATATTATTGTGACCATATCAATATTGAAAATATTTTATGTTTTAAATAAATAGATTTACTTGGGCCATCGCAAGAAAATGCAATGTATCTTACAAGTAATACATATTATATTAAATTCGATTGCTTAGTGACAGTTCTAGCTACGAGGCCCATACATTAAAACCAGCATGCTTACCGCAGAGGCAAATCTACGGAAACAGCCCTGATCAGTGTCATTGACAGGGTCGAAAAAGCACTGGAGGATGAAGAAATAGCTCTTTGTGCCTTTCTAGATATTGAGGGCGCCTTCGACAGTAGCCGCACATCACTGCTGATTGGGGGCCTGACATCTAAAAATGTTGACCCCACAACCATCAGATGGGTGAAGTCGATGCTCTCAAACTGAAAGGCAAAAATAGCGCTGTTTCAAACTTCGATTGAGGTTGCAACTACAAGAGGCGGCCCACAAGGAGGTGTTTTATCACCCCTTTTTTGGACTCTTGCGGTTGACCAACTATTATTGGGTTGCAATGTGGTGTACAGGAGTGGTGGTTCCGGGGTTAGTGCATGCAATTGAGGAGGGTTGGGAGGTGCTTTTCAGACTGGGTAGGACACATCATTTTATTTTATTACGCGAATATGAGCAAATTAAGTTCTAATAACTTCAACCACGTGAATTGAAAAATGCCCAAGACACCTGGAAATCCTTATAATAAAATTTTTAAAAATTAATGCGCAATAGAATTTGTGATCCGGCTGACGCGCTTTATGTTCAACCTTGCCGACAACGGACCACACACAGACTTGAACAACATCGTGCCGCTGCAGACCTGACCCCTGGACGGACGACCTTTACCAGGGGAACTCCCTATATAGATTAGGGAGTCATAAATTTTTTTTATTATATGCGAGCAGCTATGCATGTCTAGGTAAGGAGACCAGTATCACTGCGACCTAAAAGATCTATTGTGATCGCTGCTATGGCTATAGTTCACGGCTAAGCCCTATGTCTTCAATGAATAGAAGGAGTGGCTTAGCCGTGAGTAATTTCACTTCTTCTGGGCGGAGTAGATAGTTTCCCAGATGAGTGTTACGTTTGCGAATTAAGGGTCTGCAATCAGTTAGGATGTGTAGAGGAGTTTCTTTCGTTATGGAACAGAACCGACACATCCTTGAGTTGCTTAGTCCCAGGATGGACATGTGCTTTTTAAGACAACAGTGTCCAGTTAGGGCTCTTGCCAGAATGCGCAATTTTCTTTTTACTTAATCCCAGGGCTTCTGAAGCGAATTTACGATCAAAAGCCCGGATTAAGGTTTTAGAATGTTTTAAGCCTGGTGTGTCAGACCAGATCTTAAGTGATTTATTGTGATAAAGAGTTTCAAGGGTCAATCGGGCTAGGCTTCTTGAGATTCCACAAAATGGCTCAGGTCCAAATTGTGTGCACTTTGAGCCCTCCCGTGCAAGTTTGTCGGCAAATTCGTTGCCTACAATACCCTCGTGACCCGGAACCCATCTTAAAACGACCCTGTTGTTACATCCCAGGGCGTTTAAACGGTACACGCAGTCTCCAACTAGCTTTGAGTTCACCAAGTTTGATGTCAGCGCTAGCAGTGCTGCTTGACTGTCAGAGTTTATGTAAATTTTATGGTTGACGTAGTGTTTTTGCAGACTGATTTCCGCACACCGAAGTATGCGAAATTTTCAGCCTGGAAGATAGAGGTGTATAGTCTACCCAAATTTATATTAAGTTTGAATTTGGGTCATTCCCCATAAATTCCAAACCCTACGTCGAGTCCCATTTTAGACCCATCGGTATACCATATGATGCTATCGATCTCACAGATAACCTGGCCATTCAGCCAGTCTTCTCTGGAGGGTAATTCCACTATATACATTTTATCAAAAGTGTGTAGTGGACGCGTGATATCTGAGATCATGCATAAGACCGGTGATTCCTTACAAACAGCGCTATTTTTGCCTTTCTGTTTGAGAGCATCGACTTCACCCATCTGATGCTTGTGGGGTCAACATTTTTAGATGTCAGGCCCCCAATCAGCAGTGATGTGGGGCTACTGTCGAAGGCGCCCTCAATATCTAGAAAGGCACAAAGAGCTATTTCTTTATCCTCCAGTGCTTTTTCGACCCTGTCAATGACACTGATCAGGGCTGTTTCCGTAGATTTGCCTCTGCGGTAAGCATGCTGGTTGTAATGTATGGGCCTCGTAGCTAGAACTAACACAAAGCAATCGAATTTAGTATAATATTTATTACTTGTGAGATACATTGCGTTTTCATGTGATGGCCATTAAGCTACTATTTTACGCTGGTATTTTGTGAGAGCGTGGTCCTTCCTCCGTCGAGCCGACCCATTCGTGCTACAACTATATTACTAACATGCCTGCAGCATGGCTCTACCACGTATGACAAATGATAGTTTAAAATCTATTACACAATTATTAAAGTTAATATTATATACGCTCTACTTTTATATACGCAGCCAATTCATACAATTTCCAACGACAAGTTCGATCCCTGGGAGACAATTGAAATTTTACGGTACAATTTAAATTCACGCCTCCCTCGCCATTTTCGCATCGCATCGCCAATTATGATGAAAACTTCTTGCTTTATTATGTTAAATTGAGACACAATTAACACTTGAGTCTTCATTAAAATTAATCCAAATAATAAAGAATTAACCAATAAGCCATGGTAGCTTAGGGTCCAAGTACTCGCCATAAATATCGTAAGAGGCGGACAACCCGGGCTTGATATCCACCAACAACTAAATTGTCATTTGCAGTTATGACCGGTGATTTACTTCGTGCTCAGCGGCGAAAGAAAACATCGTTAGGAATCCTTAATGTCTCAGAAATTCAAAACATTTGTATTTCGGAAAAATCTGAAATCCGCCAACGCGCATTCGGGTAGCGGGGTGGAAATTTCCTAGCCCTAAAAACTCAAAATTAGAAGAGGCCTGTTCCCAGGAGTGAGACGCTTATAGGCTATAAGTCAAGGTAAATGTATTGTGTTATATATATGCTATAGGCTATAAATAACTTTACTTTTAATTTAAGTCACCAAATAGGATAGAGAACATGAAAGACAGTCAAATAACTTCTAATTGCTGTACTGGACCTTTCTTTTTCAGAAAACCCTTCGCTTTCAGAAACTCCGCTGTAATTCTATTGTCAGACGGCCATGCGTGAGTCTTATACGCGGCAGAGCCGTGAGTATAATAGGGGAAGGCATCGAGGTGTAATACCTACCTTGTTATAAGACCAATGTCTTACAATATTTTATGATTTCGCAATCGAATTCTGAATTTTTAGTTAAATTTGCCTTTAACTTCTGAATAGATACCATAAATGAAAGCACGAAATACCTATCTGCAAAAAGCTTGTGTAGCAATCACAGACTTAGGTGGTGGAGTTACAAAGCGCACCTTTATTCATAAACTGAATTAACTCAAAATATAAGTTTTTCGAGTTTTCATCACAAACCGCATTAACTTCGTCAGGAGAATAGGTACAGTGCAACAGCCGACTCGATAACGCAAAAATGACAGAGTTAGAAATGATCGTCGTTCTCTAATTGATTAACGCGCGCGAACAAGTCGATACCAGTAAAGTGCGCAAGTTCAGTTATGCGCCAGCCTTGTTCCGGTTAAGACCTTAAAATATTTTAAAGTAAGTGAAATAAACCAGAATAATTCGCTGTTTTAGTATCAGGTTGTTATTTTATTTGCTTTATATTATTCAAAAACCGCACCTATTTAGACTTATTTCATTTTATTAGAAAAATAAACGTATTTTTTAGCGTGAACAATATGACTTAATTCAGTTTTGTATAAATTATATCTTATCAAATACGACATCATTTCGAATTAATGCAGTTTAATATTAAATTTTAGAAACAAAACTTGACTAATTAAGTTTTATTTCAGCTTTGTACTATAAATTACCAGAAACGTAGTAATTTTTATATTTATTACTATTTACTATTAAATTTATTACATACGACTTTCGCTGTTTGTACTTTACTATTTTACTAAATGACGAATGTAATATCGGGTGCTAAAATTTTATTTAGGTTATAGAATGTCTTCGAGAGTTCGAAAGATTTTAGGATTGATTGTAGAAAATACCATGCAAGATAATAAAAGTACTATAGGAGATTATAATTTAATAGAGAACTGTTACAATAGCAATAAGAATTTCAATCACGAGATCCCTAATTTTAGATTTACATTAATTTTATTTCTTTTAATATTAACTGGGTTTGTTGGTTTTTTGGTATAATTTCGGGAACCACGGGTTTAATTCCCGGTATGGGTCAAAAAAGGATAGCCTGTCAGGAAATTGTTGTAGTTATAATTTCTACTACTGACTATTTCTTTGACAAATCAAGCTCTTATTCTACCAGTTCTTCAAATTCAAGAAGGGCTAAATCTACACTGAATAAAGGACATAAACGTACCAAAAATCTTTCTCAATGGAAACAGAATAAAATCAAACGTATGCGTAAAGCAAATTTTTAATGTCTCAGATCGCATGATTTTACTGTACAGAATAGAATCAATGAAAATAATTTTTCATTTAATGATTTGAGAGGAACACATCAACACCATAAGAAATTGATTCCGAAATACGAGCTGCGATCATGAAGCACATTAATTCTATCCCCAAGGTTGAATCTCATTACTTACGCGCTTCTACAACGAAAAAATTTTTAGAAGGTAACAAAACTATTAAAGATTAATACAATGATTTTAAAGTAGAACAAGAAAAAGAGAATAAACCAGTAGGTACACATATAACTTACTATAAAATATTTACAAATGAATTTAATCTGTCATTTTTTCAACCGAAAGAGGATCAATGTGATCTATGTAATTCTTATTCTAATTCTAATAAAAAAAGATATGGAAGATAAATACTTAAAACATATAGAAGAGAAGGATTATAAAGGTTGTAGGGTCGAGAAGGTTAATGATCGCAAAAAAGTGGATAAGAATATGAGAGTAGCTGTGTATGATTTAGAGGCAGTTTTGCCCAAAAGGTGACAGTTTCTCCTTTTACTATGAGTTTAAACTTAATTGCTATAATTAATAACCCTAACTGAATTAACGCCAAAGGGATCGATCGTAGTTGCTCTCATTACCTACTTTGAAATTTAATACATTATATTAATTTCCACAATGAATAAAATCATACCTACTTAAATAAATATACAATATGTACATACCTGAAATGATGCTGTGGCATAAAACCTTAAAGTTAATAAGACGGCTATTTCTGGGGTAATTGGAAGACCTCTGTTATTTACTTTTACCAATAAGTTTTTTATTAATGTTACAATATAGCCACTTCTTATTATTTAAATATTACCGCCTCTTGACCAATTCTGTATCGTTTTTTAAATTGTTCACTTGGTAACTTAAAAGGATCGGATGCATCTCTTATATAAATTTTTGGTAAACGATATCGCAAACGCCGTAAAATATCGTCATAGTATTCAATATCGTCGTAATAATTGATTTCTCTTAAAATATTTTCCATCTCCATGTCAACAGTAACGATCTCAAGTCACGGACTGCCCGCACTCTCATTTTAGCATCTCAAGCGTAGACAGAGAAACCTATAGACAAATTGACGCTATCTTTCGCATTCGCACACGAAAAAGATATATTTATGCATACGTCTTGCATAGAAATGAGATAGAGCGGTGTGATTGTTTGTCCCTTTCTCCGTGCCGGTTTTTTTGTTTAGCAAACTCTACAGTTTGCTAAACAACTTAGACAGCGTAGCGATTTAAGGAGTTTACAAGTTGGTGTAAGTGAGAAAAAAGTGTTTTGTGAGCTTAAGATTGGTGAATCTTGTTCAGTTCAGTTCTTAGAACAATTAAAATTTATATCTAAATGTGTTTAAAAGTCATAAAGATTATTGTATAACCTAAAAATTCGTTATCGTCCTTTCTCACTCGAGGCCACGCCGATCATTAGTCTATAGGTTTCTCTGTCTACGATCTCAAGCATATCTCAAGTACACACACTTAAGAGGCGAGTTTCGTTTATTAATCAGTACGTCACTCAGCTGATATCGTAAACCTAAGCCTTATCTTGAGATATGTTTATTAATAAGGTCATAAACTGAACATTGTACTCAAGTGCGCACCCGACCAGTACATTGCTGTGATTAGGAATGCATGAGATAAATTATCAATCATTTTAAGATGTGAAAACATTACAAGAAGAGTGGGGATACAATTATACAATAAATACAAATGGACAGAATGTTAATTGGAATGAAATAAAAGTCTTAAAAGTTACTAAAGAAAACCCTACCTTATTTTTCTTTAAGACATCATACAAAAATAAAAACTACAAGGACGTTAATGTAAGAAATAAAAGGAAAAAAATGAAACAAACGACAGAAATAACACTTCAAGGTGCCTATTAAACAAGAAATAAGTGAAAAAAGAAGAAAGTTTTAAGGGAGCTGATTTCAAAAGCATTAATCCCTTCTTTTTATGCAGGGTTTATAATAATATACTTTCAGTACTATAATATTTTTATGTTAAGTTTTAAAATCAGATCTCATTATATTTGATTTTTAAGTGTGATATAAAACCAAAACAATTTATGTTTAATCATGAAAAGTCTTAAAAACTTTTCACATAATATATTATTTTATTAATTTATAAATATTTGCGAAGATTTTAATTTTTGTTTTGTTTTGATTAATATGAATATATCTGAAGATTAACTAGAAGTTTTTACTTAATAATTGTATTACCGACAATACTTTGAAGTTGGTATTCACAGTAGTTTTTAAGTAGGTACCTACACTGAAGTATTCAGATTGTTTAATAAGACATCATTAAGTAGTGTAACTAAAATAATGTTTTCTTCTTAAATAATTAAAACGTGTAAACATAAAAATATTTCTTAATTTTATTAAAAATAACACCTACCTATGCAAATTATAGGTTTGAATTAAAAATAAGAAAGTAATTATTAGGAATATTTCGTCGATAATTATTCATGCCTATATCTCAATACTGCAAATAATCTAAATATTTCACATACTAACACGATAATTTTAATATAAAACTGCAATATTTTCAATTACTCCGTTTGCATCAAAATTATTCGATTACATATTTTAGTAAAAAGTGAAATAAGTAGGAACTTTTTTTTATTCTTGATCAAAATATAATAATTTTCCACCTCATTCTAATGCTTTGTTAATTAAGCTACACATATCTAATTTTGTAACTGACCAAAGCCATCTATTATTTTTTTTTATAATTTTTTGATGTCACCGATCTCAACATGTCAAACTTTAAATGCGATTTCCCACAAAACTGAAATTTTATGTTAAAATCAGTTTATGAATAAAAGTGCGAATGTTCTATGAAATAATATGTAGAACTAGAATTGATAAAATCTGACACATACAGAGCCTATAATAACTGAGAAAATATTATGAAGGTAAGTGGGTAATGAATTATATAACGGATTTTGTAAATAAACAGAATTTTACTAATTCAATTACTTATTTGTTTACATTTATCAGTTTAACTGACATATATGCTGAAGGTGGAAGTTGAAGGTTGAAGTAAATTTGAAGGGTCCAATTCTGATTGATGACATTGTTTTGTCACAATTGTCACAGAATTTTTGACAATGACAAGTTACGATTCAATGTCAAGTTTAATTGTAGTACGTTCAAGCTACAAAAATTAAAAATTTCATGAAAAACAAACAATTTAAATGCATGTTTAAAATAGTATTGAAATAACCTGTAATTGACCGGAAGTGAAGAAACTACACGATCAATACATTTATCTTTGCAAATTGTCTATGATTATTATTCAAGAAAATAAAAAATATTTATTTTACAAGTCGTGCTAGGTTGCGGAAGTTATCAAATAGATAGGTAATTCATAAACATTTTCCTTTGTCTAAAGGTGTTTCATATAACCGTAGGGCAAGAAATTTAAGGTAAAATTAAGCGAAAAGTGAAAAATACTAAATATAACTTAAAAATTAACAGGTTTGTCTATGGTTGTATTTTTTATAACAACACTGAAAATCGACAAACTATCTAATCAATTGGAGAATCGAATTATATTTTATTGAATAAATACAAATTATACATTTATACATTATTAGTTCTTAATTTTGTACCTTCCAACATATTCTGTCAAAATTTGGATTAGAAGTCTGAATTGAATATATTTAATAATTATTAAAATTAAAAGCAAACTTGAATTTTAATTTAAGCTGGACATTAAATAGTACTTGTTATTAAAAAAGCCCTATTAAGATAAATAAGATATAGCTTTAAGAGTCATGCTCTTTTGCAGGCTATTAAGAAATTAAAAATTTAGCTTTAGTTTTACTACATTAAAATCGTCATACAAATATACTTTACGTTTTGAAATTGTTTTAATATTTGTCATCCTAATACTTTTAGCCAAAGCTCAAACACGCTTGTAACGACAACTAATTTATTATTTACAATATATTTAAATATTCAAGTATGCTTCATTGTACGCCAAATTAACATATAGTATTTTATTAGTCATACTCTTCTATTACAGCCTATCAAAAGTCAGCTGCAGTACATAGGCCTTTCCCATAGGGAAAATTCCCTATAGGGAGGATTTCGCCATTGTTGCCATGCTTGGCAGGCGTGTTGGCAATCGCAGTTTTATATAATTTTAAGTTGTTATCAGAAAGATGCTGTTGCAAATCTCCTGTTCCATTTTTAGAAATAAGCAAACATTTTAAGTACTACCTTAAGAGATCTAAAGAGAACAGATGAACTTTTTAACACTTTCACAATCTTTATCATTTAGGTATCCTTTCCTCTTTAATTTTAAGTATGGAATGATTAAGGTATTAATATTGTGTGTGTAATAAAATAACAACTTTTTGGGTTAAGGACGGTGATTTTTATGAATTTTGGTTAGAATATTTATTTATGATAAAAAAATTGGCTACACCTTGAAGTGAGCTTCCTTCCATTTAAACATATTTCAAACCACCAAAGAAGATTAGTCAATTTTTAACATCCATCAAGTGTAATATTCTTCTACAGATGCAGGAGTGTACAAGCTAGATTATGAATGTGATCTCTCTTACATAGATAAAACAAAAAGATCTATAAAAACCTGTGTGAAAGAATATTTAGCTGACGTGAAGCACCAACGCTTTGGGAAGTCTGCAGTCTGTGAACATGTTCGCGAGCTTCTCCAACATTACATCAAATGAACAAGTCGTTGATGTGAAGCACCGACGCTCCGGAAAGTCTGAAGTATGTCAACATGTTCAATATCATCCCAACTATTATATCAGATTCGATAAACCACAAATCCTCGCAAAAGAACATTGATTACTACCTAGGGTGATACGCGAGGCTATTTAAATTTGAAAAAAACATCCTAATTTTAATAGAAAAGATGGATGGTGAAAATTAAATCCAAATCCCAGCATACCACTCTAAGACTTCAAGATACTGTAAGCTCGTTCTGCGTAGATTGAATCAAAAATTAATATTCAAAAGTTGAAGGTAGACGAGCTAACTATGACATTGGGACGTCAAACATCTCAGTCCCCCCGTGACCATGGGTGCTATAAAGCACCTGAAGCATCGGAAATTAAAAATAAGTTTCAATAAGTTAATTCAACTCGATAAAATCCATATATTATATAGTTTTGTTCAATGTGTAGTGTTTACGTAAATTTAGGAAATCATTAGATGATAATGGAAGTTTATAAGTTTGAAAGAATTAGTTCAAAATTGAAATTTCACATAAATTAGTATCAGCATATTAATTCTTTTCATTAAACATAATATTATCTATTCCAAGAGAGTCTTTCATTCGATTTTAAATCGATTATTATCGATGGAAGCGACTGATGTTGCCAGCTATTATTTTAATAGAAAAATTACATCACCATTTCATGGCACACGCATTTAAGACTTCGACTTTTCGTGACAGCATGTCATTTTCGACATTTGATTGATAATTTTCCAAAGATCCATCAAATTAGTTTGTTTGAAAGTTAGTTTAGGCGCTAAACTATAGTATTTTAATATTTTTTGTATAAACAACGATGTGAGATATCGGACTCCATATTTGGAGGTCGCGGATTAAGTCCCCACAATGACCGCTCAAAAGTGTGTGGTGGAAGGCTGTAATTTAGAGTATGATGTGATTTGCAGCTTTTCTTTTTACAAGTAAGTATTTTGATGGTTTCTATTACCTTAAATTTATTATTTTCGTAACTGGGTTAGTTACTATTGATGCATTGATTGCGTACATTCCATGACCTCCGTGGTAGCTTTATGTATTTCTCGGTACTAAGCTTTGTTAGTTTTGAATCTAATTGGATGTTTACCTTTGGTTTTTTTGACTTATCAAAATCTCCCTAATAATGAAAAGTTATTTTATCAGGGCATTATGTTCATCAATGTATTTTCTTTATCATAAATATGTGCGTAAATTTATTTTAAAGACATCTTACAGATTTATTCAAATGTTTATGATAATACGTATTCTTTATTTACATAAAAATAAAGTCATTTTTGAATGTTTGGTTTGTGTAAGTGGTAGTGTTATATATCATTTATTTAATTACTATTGGGTTTGTGCAACAGAATATGTTACAATATAATAGAAGAACTCTTGTTAAAAACTTGGCACAGTTTCAGAAATGCATCTTATATTCATTTTAATGTTGTTTATTTTGATCAGTGGTTGTTGATTAAATTTTAAGGTGGTGCCTAAGGAGCAAGAACTGTGTGTATTTTATACAATGTTTATGTTATAAAGAATTATTATTGTCTAAAAATATGACTGGAAACTATAGGATAAATCTCCAAAAAAGTGTTGCTAAGCAAAACTATTGAGATACTTTTACAGTCTATTAAAGTCCACTACTGAATGTAGGGCTCCCCCATAGATTGCCTCATTGCAGGGATATTTGCCATAGTAGCCACGCTTGGCATGCTAGTTGACGACTGCATTTTTTATTTTAATTGGTATTGGGAAGATGCTGCTGCCCATCTCTTGATTTGTATCCATTTGTCGCCTCTTACGACACCCATGTGATGGTATGGGATAGTGTAACTTTAATTATATGAAATTGAAACGACATACAAACTTAAAGTCCGCCTTATGGTACCACAGCCCATGGACACAAGTAACCAACTTCAAAGAAAGTTATAAATGTACCATAGGAGGTGACTACGAGGACTAAAATAAAATGGCTCACAGTCTGTAATTACACTGTCTGGTGCTTGGTGACTTCATTGGGTAAAAAGGTGATATTCATCTAGACAGATTCTGAGACAGAAAAAAGTCCTGTCTGGGAATAGTGTTAGTAAAAGAAATAAGTTCATGAAATATGTCACCATATGTTCAGGGAGGTACACATTACCTTGCACAGGAATTACAATAACATAACAATTATTTAAAGTGTGAGTTAAGCTGAAGTATACATTTAACAGGTTGAGTTTTACATTTAATTTTATGATTTTTTTCATGACATTTAATGTTTGACTAAAAGAGTGTCTACACTATACATAAAAAATGGACACCCTACTTTAGTATGTATTTATAAATATTCAAATTATATCCCATCTTTACTGTTTGTCTCTGACTCCGGTTATGTTTAGTATGTTCAGTTGTTGGTTATGTTTTTAAGGTCATTTTCTTATCAGAATCAAGTACTAACTAATCTTATTCAATATGTCTAATGCCTAAGTACTCACACGAATAGATGAAATAGTAATCATTAAAATTGAACCACAATAGACAAAGATATTGAGTAATTATGTACAAATAGGAGACGCATAGAGATCCTTTTTTTTTTTTTGAAGTATGCTAATAATATGTTAATACTTAGAATATTTATTAGAAGGCAATAATGCTTTCATCAGCTTAATCAGTTTGCTGTTACCTAACAGTGAAATATATTTCCGAACATCAGTATATATGTAAGGAGCTATATTAGAACAGAACGGAATAGAAACTCTTTTATTCAATGTAGATTATAAACAATACTTATTGAAAGTCAATTTTTTCATTTACTTATTTATTTATTTATTTTTTTATAAAAATATTAGTAATCTTATTAATTAACATTACTAATATTCCTTTTAACCACTCCTGGTAAGCTTGAAAAATGCTTGTGTTAGGAGTGGTTCACGACAGTAGTCAAATGGCGGATTCGAACCCACAACCTTTTGAGTTAGCAATCCGCACCCTGCCATTAGGCTACTGTCGCTTCAAAAACCTCTGTCCTGGGAAGAACCAGCAAGAAACCCAGCAGGACTTCTTTTTCAAATAATAGCTTACAATCATGTTTACAATTAACAACACAAGACAATGATTTCTTATATTTACGCAAACACTATACATTGATTAAAACTACTTTTACGGATTTTATCGCGTTTTATTTATATTAATTTTAATACCCGACGTTTCGGGTGCTTTCCAGCACCCATGGTCACGGGGGACTGAGGTGACTGACGTCCCAATGTCAAAGTTAACCCGGAGTACCTTCAGCTTTTTAATTATTGTCTTTGGTCCGATCTACGAATAATGAACTAACTGTATTTTGAAGTCTTGCAGTGGTAACTAAACCCAAGCATACCTGTTACTCCTCACAATAGCCACGGCATGATATAGTGTAGTGGATTGTCTTACTCTGCCACTACAGATTGATAAGATAAACATGCTGAAATATTTTAATATGTAATGAAATAAATTTAATAAGGTGATTAACAAAATTGTATTACATGTTCGTTTGTGTTGGTTGTGTTTCCAGTGTGAACACATCAGCAGAGGGTGATGTGCAAAGGCAGGAATGGATTGAAGGGGCGATGCAAGAGGAGAGCGAGTGTCTTTGGCGACATGTCAGCTTGCAACTTTGCGGGTATAGTACATTGCTATAATAAATATACTACTAATCTATTTAATGTATGTGCACAGAAACATAAATAGTTTTATTAAAATTATGAAGTAGCTAAACTAAGTGACGCAAATATGAGTCTAAAGATAACTACATATTTGTCCCATTTGCTGTAAACTGTTGGTCCGTGGGTTCCATGTGCAGTAAAGTTCCTAAAGGAACTGTATCCATGATTGGTTGTGTCACTGCTGATGATAAAAGGGCTGGTTCTTTTCGCGCTCAAACGTTAAGTATAGTCATTCAGCTAGGGAACTCAGCAGCCAATGGTAAAAGCGTTAAAGACTCAATAAGCATTCTTGTAATATATTATAAAACAACAAAAATCTATTCTATTCTAGTCATTATTTTGCAGAACGTTGGTTGGAAGTTGGAAGGTCTTTTATCTTTAAATGTAACAATTTTTTCTCCCAACTAAGAATTATGTTTTGTGCTTTTCAAAAATCAGAGATCTGAGCCCAGCAAGGTGACATCTACTCTGTTACTTTACTACCAACCTTTAGGAAACTTCATGTGTTGGAATGTTCTGATAGGTGGTGGTACATCCTCTCTCTCAACAAGGATTCGGAGTTGCTGTCTGATTAGATCATTCTTCTCTGGTGGTCGCTCAAGAATGCAGCGAGGTGGTTTCCAAGAAATTTTAATAGGTTCTTCATACTGTATGCCTATAACGAAGTTACAATGGTTAAACATAGATAACAATGTTACTTGCTGCCCATTTTTTTATAGGATAAGGGTGACAAACGAACACACAGTCTGCCTGATGGTAAGTGGATGCTGTGGCTCATAGACATCTACATTTAACCTTGATTGAGAATCAAAATGCAGATGCGTTGTCACCCTTGAGGATGCCTTGATTCCAGTAAAACGAGTCTCCGGTTCTCTACACTCACCATACGAAACACAGCAACATTAAGCTGCTATTTTACAGTGGTATTCTGTGAGTGTGTGGTCCTTCCCCGGTCGAGCCAACCCATTCATGCTATAACCATAATATTGTTGCAGTGTGGCAATTGAAAGTATACTCTTTAAAAAAGTAGCAATATTGTTTGTAACTCATTGAATTACACGCAACACAAGTTTGCTAGTTAGTCACCACATCAAAATGCAAGTAAAAGTCCACTCTCGCCCATTGCTCTCAAGCAACTGTTTTACCTCACCCTCTTGTGCATGTATACAGATTTACAGATTTGATATACCTATTGTTAGCCACTGGCACTGGCACTGACTTAGGCCTTCTCACAAAGGAGAGTTTGCCACAGTTGCCATGTTATTATATTTAGTTGTAATCAGGTAGGTAGATATTGCCCATCTTGTTTTAGTTTTCCTTTGTAGCCTCATACTACACTCACGGGGTCATATTTCCGCGTAGGAGTTTTCTTCCGCGTACGACCTCTCTGTGGAATAGTTTACCACCGGCGATTTTTCCGGACCGATACTACCTGGGGACCTTCAAAAAAAGAGCTTACTCCTTTCTAAAGGGCCGGCAACGCACCTGCAATTCCCCTGGTGTTGCTGTTGATCATGGGCGGCGGTAGTCACTTAACATCAGGTGAGCCGCATGCTCGTTTGCCCCCTCTTCTATAAAAAAAAGAAATTTGGTAGTGGATATTATATCGACGTCACTACACAGCAAACTAGTATAGTATTGGGATACAAGAAACACTGCATTGGTTAACTAATATTGGAAATATTCCAATACATATAAAAGACTTGAAGACTCGGTCTTTGACATTTAATACCATCAATATCCGCTATCAACATACGTACATAGACTACTTCGTTGGCCTAGTGGTTGTTAACGCGACTGCTGATCATAAGGTCCCAGCTTCGAATCCTAGGTTGGGCCAAAAAAAAATCAGTTATCAGGTTTTTCCGTCAAGAAATTCTCAGTACAGTTCTGAGAATTTCTTGATGGAAAAACTGTGAGTCAGAAAGGAGGTATGAAACATTTTTTAAATGTTTTTGTTAGAACTACCATTTCGATTTGCCATAATTGCTGTTTTTGGCAGACAAATTGGTGGCCTTTGACGATATATCGCAGGCATAATTTTGCAACTCCCATATAGATGAGATTTTTATTGTTAATCCCTAAGTTGCCTCTTACCACACCCACAGAACGACCACTCGGCTTCATGTTTTGCATGGAAAAGTGTTACAGATGTTTGTCAAATATGCAAACGTTTGTGAACATGATTTTCTAGAAATGTTTTATTAGTGCAACTCATGATTTTACACGCTTAAGACTATTTTATTTAGGTACCATTTCGAACTGGACGCACAAGGCCTCTGGATTGACTCGCCAATGCTGCCTGAACTCCTCACCCCTCAAGAGCAGACAGCAACATTGGTCCAGTCAGAAAACGATAAAAAAGGTATTTGCGACAAAAACTAATTCATCATATATCAATTGTATTGCTTGATTTAACATCATAAGTAAGTCTAATAAAAAGTTAAACATATTTGGATAATAAATAAAGACTGATATATCATATAATTTTCTAATATTACTCGTTCCTATAATTGTTATTTTAAAATTTCATTTACATAAATTAAGTATCAATTATATCAGTCTCTTACTATTGTTATGTGGTGAGAGAGAGAGATCAAGTTTTTTTAACTTTCAATAAATTTTTATAAGTAAGACCGAATGTGTTTGTATCATTTTTTTAATACCGTTTTGAGTGTTGTTATTAAAAGCTAAGTTTTACATTAATTTATTCATAAAACTAGTGTAAGCTTGGCTTTTAAATTCATTACATCCTATTAAAGTCCACTTCTGAACATAGGTTTCCCCATGATTGTCTCATATGGGTAATATTTTTCATATTTGTTACGCCTGGGAGACGGGTTGTTAACTGCAATTATTTATTTTATGGTTGGTATAAGAAAGACTCTGCAGCCCATTTTTTGGTTTGTTTTCCTATGAAAACAATATGGAGTAGTGGATATTCTTAGTCTGCTAATACACGGCTTATATAACTTGTTCTAATGTTGGTAGCTCCATAACATGTTTTCTATATATATTAGGATGGTATCGTGTCTGCTAAGTAGTATAGCTTAATAGTTACCACTACCAACACTATGCAACAGTACGCTTTTGTGTTCTTGTTTGAAAGGCACGGGAGTCGGTACGGGACGGCTATTAGGTAATCCATCTTAGATGTCAGGGAACAGGCTACTGCCTTCCTTGTTTGTACTTATAAGCAAGCTTCTTTATCATCATTTGAAGTGCGAGAATATTCTTGTTAAAACTTCATAAAAATATATTTACATCTTGTGTGCTTGTTGTGTCTTGTAGCCATAAGGTCCCTCCAGGAGCTAGGATGGCTCGAATAGCATCAGTTTCTGCCTAAACGCAATATACACCCTCAACCATGCAGTTGCGTCATCCGGTCCACTACACACTTAAAAATAACATGTGTCTTCTCCTATTTGACAGGATAAATGCTGCCCTCAGAATATTTTTATGTTCTATTTACACGGGTTCGTCCAAATGCGCGTTTAATATTCTGCAGTAGTGTTAATAATAAAATGAGCCGGTTATGCTATTCTAATAATTAATAAGAAATTCTTTTTGCACTACAGTTAAATATATTTTTAATTAACCACAATTTTTATAGCGTAATTTACCATGTTCCGAGCACTTTCGAGTCCCTCGTGGGCGAAATGAACTTAAAATTAAATTAAAAAGATCTTAATAAAATTTTCACCACATACAACAAATCAGCCTACATTGTCCCATTGTTATGTTTTAATTTGAGCTCATAGTTCCCAAAATATAAGTAAAGTTCGAAAAGTTCATAAACCATGCTTACAATCTGATTTAGTGTACATGTGCTGCCTAACCGTATTTGACATTAGCAACTTTTTGGGAAACGTCGGCGATTGTATTCTGGCTGAAAGTTATCATCTGGACTCCTCAGAATGGTAAATTGCTAATCTTTTACTGCCAAACATGGAGAGTAGAACTTTGATAAAATGTCACAGGCTAAAATTAGGTTACCTATGTGATAATAGAGGAATACTCGTGTCCAATTTTTGCTATTGAGAACCTGCCTGGAAGGATTGTTCGGTCGCAGTAGCACACTGAATAAACATTTGGCTGCGGGTCGCAGGTTCGAATCCCGCGCGGAACAAGTCTTTGCATAGCAAGCATATAATTCTTTCGGACCTGGATGTTTGGTGCTTTCGTTGAAAATATAAAAGATAAATATGAAGGTATTCTTTGACATTGCAATCACCACATCTAGGCCGTATGTGATTTATGAGAACATTTTTAAACTAATTTGAAACACCCTGTATAAGCTAGTAGCGAGTGACGGGCGCTTGTTACAGGCGCGGCGGCGGCGCCGGGCGGCTTCCTCGCCATTTACGAACGGTTCCTAAAAGGCCCGCCTAAAGGTAACGCTGCTTACTTATACAGGGTGCTCGCTAATAGGGGTAGATAGGTCTCTTATTAGAGTTATTAGAGTTGTGATAGTTCATTTACTAAGATCTGCGATCACAAGTAAAATAGTGTGTACAACCTCCCATAATCACTTACAATGTTACTACCACCACTAAACCCAATACTATTTTCTTTTTGCAAGTGGGTTGTGCTCTTCAAACTAAGAATAGGCAATATACACCATTTTATTTTTGTGCAAGGATCTATGTACTTAATTTCCTTAAAGTTTATTACTTGTTTATTAGAACTTTAGTAATTATTTTTTTTGTAACAAAGTATATTATGTAGTAATTAAAGAAGCAATATGAAAAGTGTTTGAATACTTAAATAACTATTACCTAATATATGTAACTAATGTAGAATTAATGTAGAAATTAAAAGAACATTGAAAATTGTTTATATAACCAAAACATTATTTATTTTATATGTGATAGAGCCTCGCTTCAGCTATATTTTGGTTGTAGCATGAATGAGCCGGCCCGACTGGGGCAGAATACCAACGTAAAATGGCAGCTTAATACTGCTGTGTTTCGTATAGTGAGTGTAGAGAACCGGAGACCCGTTTTACTGGAATCGAAGTATTCCGTCTTAGTCCTCAAGGTTGACAACGCATCTGCATTTTGATTCTTAATACAGGTTAAATGTAGATGTTTATGTGCCACAGCCATCCACCTACTATCAGGTGGAGTGTATGCTCTTTTGTCACTCTTATCCTATAAAAAAGAATATCTTGGTGGTAGGATTCCGGTTCTGCCAAAGAGTCAGTCTGGGTAGGTCCACTCCGCCAAGCAGCAGTTTGTTGCTGTCCCATTCTGAAGGGTATACAGCCAGTATAATTACAAGCATTCCATCTTAGTCCTCAGAGATGACAATGTCTCTGTAGTTTTCTTTGTTGGAAGCTGGCTGCAGGTGTAGTCATTTATCATCAGGTCACTTATCATCGCTTGTCACTTTAGTTTTATAAGTGAAGTTAACGTTACAAAACACAGCATAAAGTAACATAATATAACTCTCGGATTGATCTGCTGTGGTATTTGCGAGTGGTGGTATACAGAGTTTGAGACGTACGTTTATGAAACAGTTTATGTATCGTAGGCCCGGCGTAGATCCACATTGTAAACGGATGGAAAGTTAGATATTAGCGAAATTGACAATCGTTGTACGCATGAGGAATGACGAAGCAAACCGTTTGGTTGGAATGCGTGATATATCGACCGTACAAGGATGAGGACTGCCTGAGTTTAGCTCGAATAAGTGTTTGTGCTAGCTCGTTCACTTATGGGCACTATAATATATACTGCGTAGTTGACAATTTTCGACTGTTTTCGAATGTTGTCGTCAATGAAGTCTTCAGTATTCAGGTTATCATCGTAGGATGCTCAAAGATGTCTCTGTCAGGGATTGAACGTTTCAAAAATAACCGGTACGGAAATACTTTCTACAATCAATAACGCTCATAGGTAACTATAAAAATATAATGTTGAGTCATGTCACTCAATATTGATTTCAGTTTTTTATAGTTATCTATTTCCATTAACGATAGAAAAAAGATAATCAGCTGAAACTGAAAACTAAATGAGAGAAAATGAAAGAGATGAGAGGTTAAATAAGTTTTTAGAGTTTGTTGGTAAATAAAAACAATATAGTTAGTTATAATGTAGTTCTTTGTCATATTCATATGTTGTGGTTCAAGTAATATTGAAAAAATAAAGCTAAACTACAATGTCATGTAGATATTCCCTTTCGACATCAAACCTAAAGAATTATGTTTTAAAACTCGTATTTTAAAAACGATATCTTAACAAGAAACATATCGAAAAGTAGAATCTGTATTACAACCTAAATACTAAACATCTTAGTTGAAGGTAGCGAGCTAACTATGACAGGGACTAAACATCTCAGTCAAGACAAATTAGAAATAGCTTGGTCGGAGAACCGTAACGAATTTGGAACGAGATTACAATCCACGGTCACCCAGTCCCTGCTCTCAAAGTTATAGAATCTGTTGTTGGTTTTAGTTGCTGACATCATTCGAATGGAGCACAACTACAGCATTGAACCGACGAAGAAGGAGGTCGAGAGTGTATCCAGACTGAATGTACGACAACTGGTCGATACCTTAGGCTACTTGTAAGTACATGATAATACTTGGGTTACTTGTAAGTACATTAATATATTGGGTGCGTCTGGCAGAAAAAAGCGCTAGCAAGCACTTACAAGCGCTGAAATAGTTTTCGGCCAGGACACGATTGCTACTTCAGTAGCGCTGACACAATCCGCCATTTTGCTTATTTAATTTGTTTGTTTTGAAGTAAAGTTTATAAGTTGTTTTTAGCATATTTGTTTTAAGTAATATAAAGACATGAATAGACATATACATGTTATTAAAAATTCATGATTGGTAAGTTTTTAATATGAATACTTCACAAACATATATTTAAATTAGGTTAGGTTCCCCGGTTAAAACTAGCATCGTGTCCTAGAGGAAAATAGCTACTTACGATTTGACAGCGCTTACCGCTTACGATCGCCATTTTGCTTACAAGCGCTTGCTAGCGCTTTTTTCTGCCAAACGCACCCTATTATGTTACTTTTATATCAGTTAAGATGGATAGGCAGACAGACATATATATTTAGTATTTTTGATGTAACATTAGTTGATGTGTTTCCTATATTTTTTTTGTGAGGGTAGTTGACATTTATCTCAATGAAAATACTTTTTGCAAGTTGTAAAAAGTAAGAACAAAAGTGATTTTGTAGTTTTAGATTTTGTAGCTCTTAAGCAAATAAACATATTATTTGTATGTCTTTTAAATAACTAAATCCAATTTAACTTATAACAGAAAATTCACCAAATTCTGAGATGGTTAACTATTGTATACGAATTTTGTTAGTATTGATATTCATTTTGAATCAATTAATGATATCAGGTCGCTGAAGAATTTGCAGAAGAAGCAGCTGTGGGTGGTCAAGGTGGAAACCGACAAGGCTGAAGCCTCCATCACACAGTCCGAGCAAGTCATAGCCAAGATGCCTGATCCAAAGCAAATAATTGAGGTAAGTTATATCTCAAGGCTAATCAGAAACTATGAAAATATAAGTAAAGGTCGATAATGTTTGTAACATATATATACATATGGCTCAATGGACTTAAAAGTGTTGTTTCGATTTACCGTAATATCTGAAATATTATAAGCTACATTACAATGAGAACAGGACAGTCAACAATGACGTCTCTCCCATTGCCTGATATTGAAAAATTGGGATATATATTATATATATCCTAATTTTTCACGTGGTAGAGCCATACTACAGCTATATTAGTAGTATTGTAGCAGGAATGGGTCTGCTCGACCGGAGAAGGACAACGCTCTCATAGAATGCCAGCGTAAAATAGCAACTTAATGCTGCTGTGTTTCATATGGTGAATGTAGAGAACCGGAGACCCTTTTTACTGGAAACGAGGCATTCCATCTTAGTCCTCACAAGTGACAAATCTGCATTTTGATTCATAATCGAGGATAGATGTAGATGTCTATGGACCACAGCGACCACTTATCATCAGGTGAACTATGTGCTCGTTTGTCACCCTATCCTATAAAAAAACTATATGGGTGATTTTTTAACCATCTCGAAAAGAATAGGGTGAAACAGGTGAACGGAGTAAAAGCCTATAAAAACAAGTTAAAGTTACAGCCTATATACGTATATAGCACGGATAAAGGAGGCCAATGCCCACTGTTGGGCATTGGCCTCCTTTATCCGTGCCGGCGGGGATCGAACTCGGGTTGCTCGCGTAATGTGACTTTACAGCGAGCGCTAACCATCTGAGCTACACAGCTCTACAGAATATATAGAAGCCTATGGCACTGATATTTTACAATTTTTTTACTTTTAATGAAATTGATCTATCAATAAATGCTACTGATTTGAAATAAACTTTTGGTACTAAGAAAATAATTACTGTTATCAGGAAAATGCTGCTGCCGATCTTCAGCTTCTTTTCCCTCTGCTGCCTCTTACGAAATCAACGGGAACAAAATGCGGTAGTCGGTTCTCGTGCCCACGTACCCCACCACCACTGCACTTCATCATCGGCCTGTAAAAGCCTCCTCCCCTGTATTCGAGATATAAGACATTTGTCTTAATCTTGCCGTGTGGTGGCGTCTAAGAGGATCAAATTATTCCAGGAAGAAACGGCGGCTCACGTGTTGCTGACATGTCCACAAGTAGCTTTATACAGGGCTAAACATCTCGGCACGCCGGGATCGCTCCCCGATGTTGCTTGCAACATCAAAGGACTGTTGAACTTCTTCGGGGAGATATCATGGCTCGAATAATGACATTATTCCTGCACGCAAAATATGCGCTTAGACGTGGAGTTGAGAAAAACAGCCCGTCGTAAAATAAACGGTTTCGTAAGAGGCGACTATAGGATAGGCCAAAAAGATCTTGTGGCTTCTTAACCCATCTAATTTCCGCTAGGTCTGAATAAATCAGCGTTTAAAGATGCATGTCTAGTGCTGCTATTTATAAATTATTATATGTGGTAGAGCCACGCTACAGCTATATTATGGTTGTAGCACGAATGAGTCCGCTCAACTATGGTAGGATCACCTTCTCACACAATACCAGTGTCAAATAGCAGCTTTTTGTTGCTTTGTTTCGTACGGTGCGTGTAGAGAACTGGAGACCCTTTTTACTGAAATCGAGTTTCAGAGAGCTCCGTCTTAGTACTCATGGGTTACAACACATCTACATTTTGCAGATTCTTAACTGATGATAGATATGGAGTCTATGGGCTACAGGAACCACTAACCATTAGGTGCATTGCGCTTATTCTACAAAAAAATCTGCTAAGCTATAATATATTTATTATATATTATATAAAAATCCCATGCATGCGCCCGCCATATCCCGAGCGTATGTATTGGACCGCACCCACCCACAGCAATTAAAACCATTAAAACTTATATTTAGAGACTACTTTTCTATGAAGAAGTTTAGCATTATAAAATCTATACAAAATTCTCTATTTTGTGGTCTAAACAAAAGTCAGGTTTTACTTCATTAAAAGCGAATGTCGGCAGCGTGAAAATCACAATTATCTCAATATATTATATTACTCTAAATTATTTACTTAAAAAGATAAATTATATTCACACAAAAACTTTCATTACAATTTTATAACACAATAACTAAAACACTATAACACTATACTAAAACACTAATAAAACACTAGAAAAATACAAAAATCAACACAATAACATTCACGTGAAAATGGCGTACGAAATGAACGTAGATTATAAATATTCATAGGATAACAGTTCTTTTATTGCATTAGAGAGATAGAGTATTTCATATTGATTATATAGCCAAACTTCATCATAGAAAAGTAGTCTCTATTTATAAGTTTTTATGGGTTAAAGTGCTGTGGGTGGGTGCGACCTCATGAGACCACTAGGGATTTGACGGAATATGGCTTCGGTCTCATGAGACCGCTAGGGGGTTGAGAGGTTAACAATATTATTTTTTATTGTTTTATGTTGGAACTATATTTTGTTATATTTTCCTAACGGTAAAATAATAGTGTCAAATATTCCATGTAAAAGTGTGACACCAGTACCTTCTTACAGTACTACCATTTGTGCTGAAGCTATAGCAGAGTTGCGGCATGGCTCTACCATATATAAAAATTTTAATGATCCATTCGCGATTGAGGAAACGCAGCCAGCATTATTGGCACTTATATTTCGGGGGTAGAACTGTATGATATAATTTAAGTTTAGTGTTTTTATTATATTTCATTTAAGTTTAGTGTTTTTATTATATAAGCAGCTGAATTTTATTTGAGAGTTCTCAGCCTAGACTATTTGGCTTCAATGATAATGAGAAAAATTAATTTCCAGATCATACCACAGACATCCACATCAGAAAGCCTCGAAAACCAGAGCGAAGTTCTCCACATAATGGACGATGGCAATATATCAGACAATTTTATTTACGAGATAGCGGAGGAACAGGAGATAACTATGGAAGAGGTCAAAGAAATACCGGTTACTGACAATCGAGAGTGGACGGTAAACATAATACCCGAGGAGACCAAGCCGAAATACGCTTATATTAAACATTGTAATACGGGGAAGAAAAAACGACATTTTACAACAGAGATGAACGAGATAACACTGCAAGGAGACTTTGAGAACTATTATATTTTACCCGATGTCGACCCGTCTGTCGGGGTTGAAATTACAACCAGTTACGAGCCAGAAAATTATATAGTCGAGGAGTATGAGCATTTAGTATTAGAGGAGAGACCTAGGAAGAGGTCCAGGGATGGAAACGACGTGGTGAGGAAAAAGCGAAAGAAGATTACACCATCGGTGAGGGAGCAGGTCAAGCAGATACAGTTAAAAACGGAAATGGGTGAAGATTGGGTCATTGACAACAGTGTGTATGACCAGGATACATCTGATGACTACGATGATAAAAAAGGATCCAGGGTGAGACGAAAAAATAAGAAATACCTAGGCTATGACTTTGTAACCTAACTGTAACCTCAATCAATGTATCACTGTTCATTGAGAATGTACATTTTTATTGGTTTTTTTTTTCTCAAATATGTCGGTATTTGGTTTTGTCAGCGAGTGTTAAAAATCGGTATAGTTAAAGGTTTACTCATCTTTATATAGTTGTGTGATATCAAAATGCCTTATAAATATGTTCCTCGTTATAATTACATGCGTTTCAAAACGATGGATTTCTTCATTTAATCTCCCTTGAAGTGTTAAAATTAGTTATTAGATAGGCCAAGTGTGTTTGATTTACTAAACTGTTTGCTGAAATACAGCTGTGGGTGATTTTGTGCAATATTTATTAAGAAATGGCTAAATATGCTATTAGTGATTGTGTTTGTCAACCAACTTCAATCTGCGGGGTTACGAAGTGACTATATAGAAAGTTATAAAACTGAATTGGATTACATATCTCAATGTCACTTTATATTAATTTCATCCATTCATAATCAACTTCAAACTGAGGACATATTTGTTTGACTCTGTTCTTTTTGTGTGCGTGTTACTCGATATCTTTGTTCCTTGTGAACCTAACTCAACTCTTGCTAACCTAACCCAACCTAACCTAAGTGATGGTTTTATTTAAATATGAAAAATAAATTCCACCCCTAAGAGTGGAAAATACATCATAAACACTCACGCCTGTCACCTAGAGGGGTAGGCAGAGACTACAGACATCCTGACTCACCTCTCTCGCCTCCTCCACATCCACATACCTACATGCTCGTCAGTAAAGGGTACTCTTAATTTGGCCTTTTTTCAGTATATCGCCAATCTGGTCGATAAACTTACGCCTAGGATATCCCTTTCCGAATCTTCCGTTCACTTCTGCAACATACATGTGCTTGTCACTCTTTCCTCATTCATTTTTTCCACATGACCAAACCACCGAAGCATTTCTTTCTTAATTCTGGTCACAACATCATCTTGCAAACCACACTCCTCTCTTATTACAGAATTTCTCACCCTGTTACTCATATTCAGCCCTAACATACTCCTCGCATTTTCTACTGCGTTTATTGTACTCGTGCTTCTTCTGCTGCACCAAACTTTCACTACCATACATTAAAGTAGGGACTAACACAGCATTGTGGAATGCCATATGTGCCTCTATTGACACATTCTTGACTTTTCACAATAGATTGTAAAGCCCCATTTACTTTATTTCCGGCGTTCATGCTTCATTCTATATCCTTATCATATCTCCCATCCCTGGTGAATACAAATCCCAAATATAAAAAATCATCTACTTGGTAGAGTTTGGAAAAATAGGGAATGAAGTTTTTAATCTATATACTTAGCTGATATTCAAACTTGTGTTATGCCTTTATTCCCCTTACAAGGGTCAAAATAATTAAACTTTTAATTAGAAATTAAAAGCTAACTTTAAAGAATATATAACTTTCATATATTAGTTTCAAATTTGGGGCTTTAACTTAACACACTATTTTAGTCCTGGTTTCTGAAGCTGTTATGTGGAAATCTTTTTATCATTTTTAGTTATTTTGAGTTAACTTCCACTTTTCGTAACTATATTTTAGTATACTTTTATTTTTATAGTTTTCTACCAGCATTAAGAACTGAACAAAATAAGTCAACTTTACTAGCCTCGCAGATCTCTTATCCCTAGATTGGTCGTAAAGGGGGTTGAAGGGTTTTCTTATACCTCTCACACATTAAATCTAACAATATTGGGGGTTCATAAAACATATGCATGAAAGAGGCTTGTGGGTTCGATTCTCCTTATGGATGCATGAAGTGTCCAGATTGAAGATTCGATTCCCAATTTAAATTATTATTTCTAAAACGAGTTGTCCCCTGTAGCTTACATTTTCTAATGGTTGTTTAAACTTGAAATCATCATAAAACAACCTTCGTTTATTACACTTTTGTTTAGTTTTTAAATAGCTAATAGGTTAAATATAGTGTTACTGGGTTTTTTGTTCGTACAGGTTTTATAACCTTAAGTTTTCGACCCAAAAATATATAAGGATAAATATATTAAAGAAAGACACCAAATAACTTAAGTCATGGTATTTTTGCGTAAAGGAACATAAAAATATCAGTATGTTTAGTGTAATTTTTTTATTGGTTTATAAAGATAAAATAATATATAGGAATGGCATAATGTTTTTTTTTTTTTTTAATAAAAATCTTGTTTTCGTCTTCCATAGCAATTAACGAAACCAAATACCGACATTTGTATCATGAAATAGTCAAATTATTATCATACATTTGAATGAAATATGGGTCATTGTTAGTCTATACAAATACACTATACAGTCAGTTTTAACATTAAATAGTATAAAATGAGATCTAAAACATAATTCAACCTTTATCCCATATGGAACGACGAGAGATTCAGATTTTATGCAAAATAGAACTTAATGAAAAAATGAAAAGATACTCTTTTAATTCGGTGAATTTCCACTGTGGGACTTGTCAGTGTTGTCAAGCTTGACGAACATTTTGGCAAATAGTGTTCAAAGTAATGTTGCCAACAGATAATGAGGAGGTAGTGTGTACTTTTTTAAAATTGTACAGTATTTGATCGGTTATAATAGTTTTTGAAGTATGCTCTCACTGACAGACGAATATACTCGTAAACGTAGGCACTTAAATGTTGATGTGCCTTTTTTATTCACTCAGTTTTGCCCAATTTTGGGCACTCAAGTGCACTTCAGTAGGATCTAATTTTACCTATCCCATATAGGAATGCAGTCGATGAAGTCAGTCGAGGGGACAATTTGCACCGTTGTATATCTGCAGGCTGGGGCCCAACTCGTGCTAAGATGGAAATGTTTATATTTTGTTAATAGCTTGGTTAATCCATTTTGTATATTGTTCGTCCGTCGGTCGCAGCAGGTTGACTTACCTATAATATTCAGAAATATGCTGAATCATGTATAATAAAATAATTTAGGTAATGATTGTTTGTGTTTTATTTGTTACAAAGTGACCTAGCCATTACAACCTATACTCGTAAAGTTCCACGGCTATAGGCCTCCTACACAGATGGATTTCATAGAGGGGGCTTTCCATTAATCACGTGAGGCTCGAAAGGGGGGGAGGGGTATGGCAAAATTCACGAAATATCACAAGGGGGCAGGGGGGGGTGGGGGGGTCGTGTAGTAAGATTATCACGTGTATTTATTTTTCGTCAAACGCGATTTATAAACCGAAAGGCGGCGTGTAATGTGACCTTGACTCGCCTGTACATGTAAATTCACGTCACAAGCATGAACCTAATCCGAGCAATAAAATCTAGAGATGCACAATGTTCGTCCTTTACGCATCCTCACGCAACGATCGATTGGTGGATTGAGAGATTCTCTGCGTAGTG